>CM075477.1:2107500-2707500 GCA_037950665.1 Hypophthalmichthys nobilis | reverse complement strand
ATTTCATTACTATTTTTTATTTATTCTTTTATTTTTACCATTCTAAAATAATGACAGAATAGAATATAATAGAATATAAAAGAAATAAAATTAAACAAAATTAAAAATGAAATATACATACATTAAAAAATACATGTTCCCTCTAACTTTATGGAAACATTGTATTAACATTTTATTACTATTTTGTTTTGTTTATTTGACCATTCCATAATAAAATAAAATAAAATAATAAAACTGAGTAAATTCATAGATGTTCCCTCTAACTGTTTCCGTCTGTGAATCAGGCATACAGGGCAGCCATGCAGACTCAGTGGAGCTGGATACTGCAGCTCTGTCACTGTGTGGAGCAACATCTAAAAGAGAACGCTGTCTACTTTGATGTGAGTTACACAGCTAGTTTTACCTTAACAGATTTTCATGACTTGAGTGAGTTTGTGTCAGATCTACAGGTATGACGTTACTCGTCTTATAGTTTTTCAGCGATGCCAAAGAGTCATTGGATTATCTTAAGAGCCTCCAAGATGCCATCCACAGGAAGTACAGCTGCGACCGAAGCAGCAGCTTACACCGGCTGGAAGATCTAATTCAAGAGTCCATGGTTAGTTAGCTTCAACACAATAAATTCATGCAATTTTTTGGGTTGGAGCATTACATTTTTTCAGATTCTCATTCCCTGTCCATTAATGTGTAGATGTATGTGCATGACTGAGGCCGGATTGATGTTTGTTCTTCACAGGATGAGAAAGAACAGCTTCTGAAATACAGCAGCACTGTGGGTGGGTTAGTGGGCCGGGCAAAGTCCGTTGTTCAGCTCAAGGCTCGCAACCCTGAGAATCCCATCAGAACTTCCATCCCCGTCAAAGCCATCTGTGACTACCGGCAGATAGAGGTACGGTCACCACACCAGAACTGCTGCTGCTGCCCATATTAACAGCAGTGTCTGCCATAATGCATTTTGTGACCCGTCTCTCCTCAGATCACCATCGGCAAAGAAGATGAATGTGTTCTAGTGAGTAATTCTCACAGGGCAAAGTGGAAAGTGATCAGTACGTCTGGAAATGAGGCCATGGTGCCTTCGGTCTGCTTCAGTGTTCCTCCACCCAACAAGGAGGCAGTTGAAATGGCAAGCAGGTGAGGACATTCTAGGAATCCACTTTATTGTTTTTCTTTTTAAAAGTTGCGAAATGGAAGTGACAGATCTTCTGTACTGTGACGTACATCCGAGTATAACAGATTATTGGGAAAAAACGTAAGGCGACGATTTGGTTTTATGCATTGGTTGTTGATTGGATGATGGGATGTGGGCGTGGCTCTCAAAAGTGTATGCAGATGAGCTTGCAGGGGTGGAGTTTAAGCACACTCAATGATTGGAGAGTCCTGCATATGTCAACAGAGAGAAGTCTTTCACTGGAAGATCCAATTATGACTTTTCGATTAAACATGACGAAGACATTTTTTTAAATATAACCCATATGCATAGATTAATTGTTAATAAGATGCATAACATGCATTTAGAAAACATGAATTTTCATTTCATGCTAACTTTAGTGTGAAATGTACCAATTTATGTTCAAATATGATAAAATACAGCATTTAAGTAATTGTTTAAACTAGGGCTGCACAATATATATAGAAAATATTGAAATATCGCAAATGTACATATCGTGATATGCATATCGCAACGGCTTATGATAACTGCATAATTTTACTGTTCCAGAAGATTACAAAAAGTCCAAGATTTAGGTCAACGTAGACTGGAAATGACTGTTACACACGTGTGACATGCTTAATGCTGCCTCTCGGACAGCGCGTAATCCCGATTTCAGTTATCTTCCGCAGCTTATATGGCCAAATACACACAAAATAATGTCAAAATGCCCATCTTAGTGAGTATGCATGTAAACACAGTCAGTTATGTCTTAAGTAGACTAAACAGTTGAGAAAGAAAGTGTGCAACAATATATTAGATCCGTGCAGCTCTTAAAGTGACAGCAGCCTAATAAACCTGCTTCCGTCTGTGCTTAATGTCAATCAATCCACAAAAGACAAAGAGAAAATCACTCACTCTTGACTGAGTAACTTTAATAAGAATCATTATATATTTCTATCATACAGCGAAGACTAAGCAGTGTTTTATGTTATCGCATATTGCATTTTTCTTCAATATCGTGCATTGTTTAAACAAAGGAGGGAGGTCTCTATATTTGTCCTGTATCATCCCATTCATCTTAATGGCAGTTACTCACAAATATTGAATATTAAATACTATAATTGGTTCTTCTTCTCTCACTCCACCAGGATTGAGCAGCTGTATCAGAATGTTCTGGCTCTGTGGCATCACTCTCACATTAACATGAAGAGTGTCGTGTCCTGGCACTATCTGATGACTGACATCCGTGCCATCCGCAAAAGCACTGTTGCCTCGGTACAGATCTTCTGTTTGCGTGTCCCTTGAGACTAAAGTTATGTTTTAAAACCTAGTGAGCGTATAATGTTAATTTCTCTCCCTAGATCAAGACCCTGTTGCCAGGTGATCATGAGCAGGTGCTGAGCAGCCTGCAGTCCCACTTTGAGGACTTCCTGCGGGACAGCGATGAATCGGATGTTTTCACAGTGGCTGATTGTGCCCAGCTGGAAAAGGAGGTTCTGGCTTGTAAAGAGTACTACGAGGAACTCCTCAAATCTGCAGAGAGAGGCAAGTTACTGTACACATACACACCCACATATACAACAAAGTGACCAGAAGTCATGCATTTTCAAAGACTGTGGCCATATCAGGAAAGCAGGGCAACATCAAATGTGAGTAGTGAAATGTGGGGCTGTTCAGAGAATAACTGAACTATATGTTTGAATTAGCAGTGACTGGTGCCACCAGACATATAGCACGCGTTCATTAGAAACACATGTTCTCCTAAGCCCATTAAGTAGAAAGTTAATACTAAAAGGAATGATGTTTTATCCATGCACAGATCTCCTCATCAACATTAGAAATTAGAGAGCAAGTGTTTGTGGGTATGCATTTAAATTTCATCTGGCAGTTGAACTACAGTCATTTGTAATGCATCTAAAATCATTATGTAATTACTAAGTGAACTTTAAATAATTTTGTTTTTGTTTCTCAAACAAATGTTGCTCTCATTGTGAGGTTTCATGAGTTCACTGTAATCTAATAATGAAGTCCTGAAATATTGTCTGCAAGATTTTTAACAAGTGTTAAAGATTAATTCGGCTTAGTTGTGTTGTCACTACCTACATTTTCACTGTATTTTCACCAAGACACAGAAACAGGCAAACAAAAGTACAAAATTTTAATTATTGTCTGGACATGGAGTCTCACTGATGTAATGCATTGCCCTCTGGTGGTCAACAGAAGAACACGAGGAGTCTGTGTTCAACCACTTCATAACTGAGGTGCGTAACTTCCGCATGCGTGTGGAGGGTCATGAGGAACAGCTGATCCGGAAAATCCGTACTCCGCTAGACAGAGATGACCTGCAGGAGTGTCTGCTGCGCATCACTGAACAGGAGGTTTGATCTTCAGCTCTATTTTTGGATCAACACTTGATGTCCAGTGTAAAATCTGGATCCTGGAAACAATTTCTGTAATACATCTGGCTTCTCCTTCTCACACATTTCAGAAAAAGAAGGTAGAGCTGGATAGGTTGAAGGAAGACCTGGAGACCCTGAGAGAAAAGTGTGAAGTTTTCCTCAGGCAAGCAGCTGCCTCTCCATCCGTCCCCACGCTTTCCTCTGAGCTCAGCATCCTCACCCAGAGCACAAACCAGGTCTACTCCATGTGCTGCATCTACCTGGAGAAGTGAGTCTTTACTCAGTCCTTAAATGAGATGTGTTAAGAAGAGTATTACTGATGTGACCTAGTGGTTAGTAGATGTGCTTCAGCACATTGAGCTGAGGTGCTCATGCAAGCATTGTTTCAATCTGGCTTGTGGCACTTCCCAGTCCTATTCTCCAATCTTCTCAACATTATCTGCTCTTTGCTGTCTTTATAAAAGGGTTCCCATGGCTCTAAAAAAAACTTCTAATTGCCATTACCAGGCCAATGGAAAATTCTCCAAATTCTAAACTCCAAAATATTTAAATGGGACCTATTATGCCCTTTTTCTTGAGTCGTGATTTTGTTTTTGGGCTCTACTAGAATAGATTTTATGCTTGAATGTTCAAAAAACACATTATTTTCCCCATATTCTCCATTGTTGCAGCTCCTCTCTTCCCAGTCTGTCAGTAACGCTCTGTTTAGTTCCTGACTCTATGAAGCCCCTCCTTCTGAAAAGCACAATGTGCTCTGATTGGTCGACTGAAGTCGTGTTTGGCCCCTTACCATAACTGCTAGTTTCAACACGCTACTAACTAACTCAACCAGGCCCCACCCCTTTATTCTGCGTATGAATTATTTAAATGAGAAATATTGTGATGTGTTCGTTCCCAGAAGAAAACTCAAGACTACAATGAAGGTGTTTCAGGGAGTTCAGAAACACTGACACTGATATAGAGAAGAACTCCTGCTGGAGGGACTTTTCAGAGCTTTTTCATGATCAAACAGCAACATTACATGCTAAAGAAAGATGAACATGGAAAAAAAAGCATAATAGGAAACCAATAATCAGGTAAAATGGGCTGCGATATAATTTCTATCTGACTTGATTATCTTTTACACTCAGGATGAAGACAGTGAGCTTGGTGGTGAAGCACAGTCAGAGTGCCAAGCTCTGGTCAAACTTTATGAAGCCAAGTTGTGTGAAGAGGATACAGTCAATGCTAATATAAAATCTATCGATGGTGTCATGAGCACTCTTAAGGTAATAAACTCTCATTGTAACTTTGAAAAAGCTGTCTCAGTGATGGTTTAGTCATGGAACATCTTTGACTTAACACTTTTGATTTTTTAGCAATGGAGGTCTGAAATCGATGAAAGACGCGAGGTATTCCATGACTTGGAGGACGAGCTGCAAAAGGCACGAGTGGTCAGTGAGCGTATGTTCAAAACACACAACGAGAGAGACTTTGATTTGGATTGGCACAAGGAGAAGGCCGACCAGCTCAAAGAACGATGGCAAAACATCCACTCTCAGATTGAAAACAGGTCATTAAGTTGATTCTTTTGCCCCTAGCTATGCTATGCTGCAGGGATTAGTGTGTTTTTCATTTATTTATAACATATATATTTATGTATTTGGCAGACGCTTTTATCCAAAGCGACACATTGCATTTAGGGTATACATTTTATCAGGAATCAAATCATTACTTTGCCGTTGCTAGCACCACGATCTACCATTTGAGCTAGAGGAATGCATGTAGCTTAATGCATGGACATTTATTTTGATAATGCACAATTTATCTTGTTTATGATGTATGATGTATTTGTTTTCCATTGTGTTCAGGCTCCGAGACCTGGAAGGCATTAGCAAATCTCTTAAATACTACAAAGACACATACAACAGCCTGGATGAATGGAGCAAAGAAATGGAAGCCAAGCAACTCAAGGCCCAAGAGAATCAACCTGAGGACAGCAAGGCTTTGGCCGAGTTCCTTAACCAACAGAAAGTACGAAGAAAAAAAAAAATTTGGTAAATTGTATGTCTATCTAGTTTACTAGCTTCTAATCCTAACATTTGTTTTGTTTCTAGGTTTTGGTTGCAGAAATCGAGCAAAAACAGAGCAAAATTGAGGAGTGCCAGAAGTATTCAGAGCAGTATGCAGTTGGAGTGAAAGTAAGACAAAATTATTTATTGGAAATATTCTGACATTACAAAGTATATGGTACCATGGTAATACAATTTTTTGTCTTCAGGTACTACGGTATATTGTCTCATGTGAATATTGTAATCATGTAGTACCATGTTATTACCATGTGACACCAGTACTTTACCATAGTACCATTATAGTAATTTTATGTGGAAATGCTATACCCAAAAATACGTTATCCCCAGGGAAACAATAAAATAAAAACAAAAATAGCAATATGGCAATTAAGCACACAGCAACCGAACTTTTATTTAAGTTTATACTGTTTGCTCCAACCTATTTCTTCTTTAAGGACTATGAACTGCAGTTGATGACTTATAGAGCCATGGTTGACTCTCAGCATAAATCCCCAGTGAAGAGGAGGAAGATGCAGAGTTCCTCTGATGTCATCCAGCAAGAGGTACGAGATAAATATGACCTCATTTCATAGGCTTACACTGCTGTTCTATTGAGGTTGTATGAGTATGTCTGTCTTTGTTTCCCTCCTCAGTTTATGGACCTTCGTACACGTTACACAGCCCTGGTAACTCTCATGACACAGTATGTGAAGTTTGCAGGTGAAACACTGAAGAGGGCGGAAGAGGACGAGGTAGGGCATTTGTTGACTTTTTCTCGTCTTTCATGCTTCATCTAATAGAGTAGATTAGCATTAGCACCATAGCTGAAATGCTAATGTTCCCTTTCTGTTTTTTACTTTGTAGCAGCTTTATTGCATGTTATTTAGCAAGGCTATGCTCCCAGCCATGTTTCATTCACCAGTTAGAACAGTGACAAACACCCTAACATGTGGCACACATTTTTATTACACTCTGCTGATGTTTCCTGCATTTCAAAATGTTGCTCAGTGCTTGGAGATTTATTTTGATGCAAAATAGCACAGATTGCTGTATTTTGTATCATTGCTGGTGACTTTGACCTTTGGGAAAGCATGTCCTGGAAAAACACTGAAGAGTACATGCAAATACGTGATGGTGGTGGTTTTTCAGCCTTTTATTGGTAAGTGGGCAAGAACCGCCTTTTCTCTTCCAAGTGGTTGACTGGAAGATGACTGTATCTTTCATTTCAGAGGAGGAAATCATTGGAAAATGCAGAGTACTTAAGCTGGACTGAGAGCGTGGAGCTGCAGAAAGCTGCAAGTGAAGAGGAGATCACCAGGCTCCGGCGTCAGGTACTGGAACTCGAGGCATCACTCTCTAACAGGCAACAGCAGCTGGACATCTTGGGAGGAGACCTTGAGATGCAGAAAAAGTCAATTGAGGACTTGACCTTACAGAAGTCAAAGGCTGAGTATGAGGCCCAGAAATATCGTGTTGAATTAGAAGGTGTGATCAAAAGCAAGGGTTCCATCGAGCAAGAGTTGAATCGCTGCTCGACAACAGGTTCAGCAGTCAGAGGCCAAACAGGCCTCCCTGGAAGATAGCCTCCGCAACCTTAAAAAGAGCATAGAGGAAAGTACATTAGCCCGTAAGAAGCTGGAAGATCATTTACGTCGCAAGGACAGTGATGTACAGGGCCTGGAGGAGCACAGTCGTACATTAGAGCGAGAACTGAGGGCTAAGGAAGATGCCGAGGCAGAGCTCATTAGCCAGGTGAGAATCATGGAAATGGATCTGGCCCACAAGTCGGAAGTCAGAATGATGCAAGGTGAATCCTTGTTGGGTTTCTCCAAAGAAGGTGCACAACTGTCAACCTTTACAACCAGTTCTTCAATAATCCATTCTGAAGCTGAGGCAGAGGTTCTGCAACGCAAAATGGAAGAGCTCATTATAAGCAAGAAGCGAGCTGAGACTGAGATCAAGACCTTGAAGTCTGAATTGAACTCAGTCATTGTCCACAAAACTGTGGCTGAGGAGAAAGCCCAACGTTTTAAAGAACTCTTAGATGAGGCAAACAACAGGCTTTTGAAGCTTCAAGTGGAAATGGATGCAGATAGGTCCAACATGAGACAGAAAGCAGAGGAGTTAAGACAAGAATCTTCTGAACTGAAAAAGTCTGTCTACGTGTATCAAGAACAAATCAAGTCTCTCCAAAGAGACAAATCGGCTCTGGAGCAGAGAGTGCTATTCCAGAAGACAGAGGTTGATGGCATTAAGGACCAGCTCAAGGTCAACCAAGGAAAACTTTTACAGTGGACCTCCTTTGAACAGGAGAGCACTCATAAGTTGAGGTGCCTGGAAGATGAGTTATCTTCCAAACAGACTGAAGTAGAGCAGATGACATTCAAGGTCAATGAACTTAATAGAAAGAATCAGTTATTGGAAAGTGATACCCGACATCTTAAGGTAAGTATTGAGTCAATCCAGCAAGACAAATCACACGCTGACCAAAAGATTAAAACCCTGAAAGGTGAAGCAGAGGTTTTGAAGGAGCAACTGCAGAGAGCCAAAGAAGAGATCAATCTGAAGACAAGAACAGAGAAGGAAGCTCAACACAAAATCAAAAACCTTGAATTAGAGCTTCAGAAAAGTTCCTTGCAAGTGACACAGCTTGCTAAGAAAGTAGAAGAACTCAAGAAGATTAACATGGACAGTGAGCGTTCCATTAAAAATGCGAAAGCAGAACTCGATAGAGCATCCATTGAGATTGACAGTAAGGAACAGCAAATTAATATACTCAGATCCCAGGCAGAAAGTGCAAAATCTCAGGTGAAAATAGTTGAAGAGGAACTTCTGAATAAAACACAGGTATCTCATGAGCTTCAAATCAAACTTAAAGATTACAATGAAGAAGCCAAAAAGACAACCGAGCTACAGCAGAAGATCAAGTCTCTTACATTGACCATCACCAACTATGAAAAAGATATTTCAAATCTCAAAGCAGAGTTGAGTTCCATAGCCACTGAGAGGAATCTGGCTAATCAGAAGGTTCAGGAACATAAAGTTGAGTTAAATAACTTGAACATGGCTTTAAAAAAAGCCATAGGAGAATCTCAAAGGGAGTCATCTGAAGGTAAGAAGAGCATGTCAAAGGTGCGAGAACTTGAAAATGAGCTTTTGAAATGTAAGCAGACGATTAGCAGGATTAGTGGAAGTTCAGAAAAAGCCACAGTAAGCCTGAAACAGGACATTTCATCTCTTCAGAGGGATAAGCAAACCGCTGACCAGAAGTTACAGGTGTTAAAATGTGAATTTGATGATCTTAGTTCCACTCTAAAAAGAACAAAAGATGAGCTACAGCGGGTGACTGAAGAAAACAGGTTAAGTCAGTCCAAATTCAAAGAATTGGAGGCAGAACTCCAAAGGAAAAGTTCTGTTATTCGAGAATTGAGCTCAAGCGCAGATAAATCTGTACTGAATTTAAAACAAGAACTAGTCACTTTTCAAAAGGATAGAAATGCTGCGGAAGACAAAATAACACGTTTAACTCTCCAAACATCAGAACTTAAGCAGAAGTTGAGACAAACCCAGGAAGAGCTTAAGCAGAAGCAAAATCAAACGGCAGCTGCTGAGTTGAGGTCACAAAAGCTTGGTGAACAATTGGAAAACTGTAAAAAGATGCTTGATGATCTCAAAGGTAAACTCGACTTACAAAAGAAAGGCTATGAGACTCAACTGCAGTTAGTGCAGGCTGAAATGGAGCAAAAGTTTTCTCTGCAAGAATCACGCTTAAAGTTGGAGCATGAGAGGAAATCAAAGGAGCACTCTCATACTGTGGAAACTGCAGAGAGAGACAACAAGAACCTGTCTCAAGAAGTGGAGAAGCTGAAAGCAGTCATTGCTAATGCAACAAAAGCCAAACAGGAAGCTGAACAACAGCTTTGCAATGTCCATACACAGTTGGACGAATCTGACAGACAGAGGGGGATTCTTGACCTTGAACTTCTCAAAGCAAAATCAAAGATTTCTGAGTTGGAAACTGAAAAAATCAGGGTCAAATCCAGTATTTTTCAACTCGACAATATTCACAAAGACAGCTCAAACGAGATATCAAGGTTAAAGCAAATGTTGGCAGAGACTGAACAGAAATTGGACATCTCAGAAAGGGAAGCAAGATCTCTGAAAGAACAGATTGTCTCGTACATCAAGGAAATGAAGTCTCTACAGGAGAAGAATCTGAAGCTTGAGGTAGCAGTCAACTCTGAGCAGAAGCATCTAAAAGAATTGGAGGCACTTGGACAAGCCAGTCATCAGTGTGCAAAAGACGACGAGCTGGCAAAGCTCAAGACTGAACTTCAGCTGACTCAGAAAATTGTTATGTCATACGAAGGAGCGAAACAGAGCCTGGAGGAGGAACTAAAGAAAATGAAAATGAGCTCTGAGGTACGACTTCAAGTGCATTCACAGTTTTCTGTGAAAACTTTCATTAAAAGGTGAAGTGTGTAATTTCTTTGAGTTTTAACAATGTGCAGAAACAACTATAAGCAAAGGTGCTTTCACTCTTGGTTCCATTGCTTGGTCAGTTGCTCCTCTTATATTCTATTCACACTATTCTGTAGGTCAGATCCTCGGTACGCTTGCGTCATCAGATTGCCAGCTGTTTACCCTTGTTGCTAGGTAATGATAATGTGGGACAAGGCAGCAAAATAGAAAGATTTGCTCGTCTCACTTTTATACTTTGGTCTATCTGCTGCAAAGATTCCAGAGAATGCCGAAGTCTGCTTCTGCTGGAGGCGAGCAAAAATTATAAATGATAAACCTTTATCTCTCTGCTTGCAGTGCTTCAATCCTACTTGTCAAGAAAGTGAGTGACCACACACTGACACAATTTGACCAATCATGCATCATCAATAGCAGATCACTTCTATGATTTAGAACAATAGCATTTATATCAGCAGCAAACACTACTGGAGTACCCCAGACCACCTTTTTAAGTGGACTCAGTCATGGGTTACAGGTTGCAGTGCACCCCTGTTCTAAAAACAGTGTTCACATTATCCAAACAAACCATATTCTGACGTCAAGTATGCACAAAAAGTTTGAAAGCACCAAAGTCATTTGATAGTCGTCCTCCCTGCTCTTCTCCAGAATTTGATCATCATTTGAAAAATTATTGCTGCCGCGCTCGCTATAAATTCTGTTCATTTAAATTCTGTTCACCACCTATGTACCCCAGACGGTAATAGAGCAATAATTGCACGAGGCAAATAGTTCTCACTTTTGTGAATAAAAGCAGTGGGGGAGAGAGGTTATATTTTTTCTATTAGTGCAGAAATCACATACTTCACCTTAATTCTTATATAAATATTTATGAATATATAAACATATAAATGCAATGTAATATATAATGAATTTACAGTACGTTATCATCATCATAGAGTCTAGATTTCAGTTTAGGTTTCATGCTCTAATTGCATAAATGATCTCATGCTTGCAGATAGCTACACTGGAAAAGGAAAAAGTGCTGGAGGAGCTACGAAAGGTCAAGCAAACCAAAATGCAAGTAATCAACGAGAGAAATCTGGAATATGCTACCAAGAAAACTGAAAATTTGGTTCCACTCCAGAATTCGAATGCATTTGAAATACACACAAATCAAGTAATGGTTGGTAACAGTCAGAGTGACATCACTGACCCTATACTCAGGAAAAGCTCAGGCAGGTCTGGTAAAAGCCAGACTGTTTCATTCAATATCAATGATTCTGAGTCCTCCATCGATCTTGCTTCTGACTCGCCTATGACAAGTAAATCGAAAGGGCTGAAAATGGAGTCTTCTTCCAATAAAATTCAAGGTCTCAGAGGACGGATAAGTATTAAAAAGTTAATCAAAACAAAAATAATTACTCAGGAAATTGCACTCAAGTTGCAAACAGGCCTCATCACTATGGAGGAGATAGAAGCATCACTTGCTCAATTTGTTGGTAAACCGTCCTCAATTGCAGGTGTTTATATGGAGTCTAGCAAGAAAAAGCTGTCCTTCCTTGATGCTGTTGCAGCAGGATTCATATCTAAAACCTATGCCATTGAGTTTTTGGAAGCGCAAGCTGCCACAGGATACATTATTGATCCTGTGACAGGTGAAGGTTACTCTCCTTCAGATGCTTTTGAGAAAGGTATCATTACTGAGGATCTCAAGGACAAAATAAGTGATGCTTACAAAGCAGTCAGTGGCTATACTCATGCTGGGAAGATTCTATCAGTGTTTCAGGCTATGGAGGAGAGAATTCTAGATAGACATAGAGGGAAAGCGATAATGGAAACTCAAATCGCCACTGGAGGTTTGATTCATCCATTGATTGGAAGTAGGGTACCCATGGATTGTGCACTAGAGCAGGGGCTCATAAATCAAGCCACCCTTCAAAGTCTGTATGACCCAGTCAGTAACCCAAAAGATTTTCACTACCCAGAAACAGGGCAGAAGGCATACTACAGCGAACTGCTCCGAATCTGTGTATATGATATCAATGGTGGAGTATATCTTCTTCCTTTTGGTGACCAGCATCTTTTCACCCTTTCACCTTCCAGCAAACACAGAATATCGGTCATCAACACTTCTAATGGTGCGAAAATGTCAGCCTATGAAGCATATAAGGCCGGTCACATTGACAAGAGAGCTTACCTGTTTCTCTCACAACAAGAGAGCGAATGGCAAGAGATAACAATCATGGACTCAAGTAGGAATCTTTTACACATCCTAACAGACCATAAGAGTGGGCGGCAGATTTGCATTGAAAATGCTCTTAGTCTGAAAATTCTCCAAGCGGAAGAGCTCAGTAGCTACCGAAGTGGTCAGCTCAGCATTTCTGAGTTTGCTGATCTTTTGATTTCCAGAAGAGTTGCCTTTAAAGTTTCAAACAGTCCTGTTGCAGGACTCTGGGATGTTTCTTTGAAGAAACGACTCCCGGTTTTCAAAGGACACCAGCAGAACCTTGTAGACCGACTCACCGCATTGAGGTTGCTAGAAGCCCAGGCTTGCACTGGAGGCATCTGTGATCCAGCGTCTGGAGAAAGGGTTCTGATTACAGAAGCACAACATCGAGGACTCTTAGATGAAGGTTTTGCCAGACAAATCCAGCAATGTGAGCAAGCCTACTATGGTATCATTCACCCTCAAAATGGAAAGACTTTGACTGTGGCTCAGGCAATGCAAGAGAACCTCTTCCCAAAAGATGTTGCAGTGAGGTGTCTTGAGTTTCAACTGGCAACAGGTGGGCTCATAAACCCAGAGAGCCAAGAGAGAGTCTCATTGGAGGATGGCATACAGAATTGCTTGATCGACAAAGCAACCGCTGCACATCTTCAACATGACAATTCCCATTCGAAATGTATCACTTGCCCCAAAACCAAGAGAAAAATGTCTTTCAAGGAAGCTCTAGAAAAGAGTGTCTTTGACAGCCACACTGGGTTTGTCCTTCTTGAAGTAACAAAGCCCCATAGTACTGGCAATACTTCATCTTTCCAATACTTCTGGACCTATCGGCACTTCTGATGTGCTTCTGGACATCTAAAATCAGGCCGTTTTTTGGTGAATGTTTTGTAAATGGCAGAAAAAGCTATTGACATAGCTAGTATATTTGCAACACTTTATGATGGAGCATTATCCAGTATAGAAGAATATATATTTTTATCCTGAAAAAATACCATAATGGTCAAAATGGTGAAAATGGGAGTCTTTAGAAAATATGGGATTTTTTTTCTACTGTAAGATATTGTTTAAAAATGTCTCATATCTTATGTGATCCATTTTTTCTTTTTGATGGCATTTTTAATTTATTGCCAAGCATGCTTCCATGTAAAATGGCTGGGAGCTTAATGGACCTGCTAATTCCTTATTTTATATTGCATTCAAACACAGGATTGATTGCGCTAATAATGAATGTTTTACATTGTTTTTTAATCGACCCTACAATTTCTTTTCAATGATTTTAGAGGTCTGTTGAGGATGAGAAGAAAGAACATGGCGATAAAGTTAACAAGTTATTGAATTGGATGTCCAGTATGAAAACGAATCTGAACAAAGATGGAAAAGCTCAAAGTGATGGTAAACCCAGCACTGAGAGCACTAGTAAACCCCAGGTAAACAAGTCAAGCTACCCAATTATTTTCTCTTCGTTTTTAAGAGGTTTATCTGTAGCTGTTTTAATGTCAGCATCTTGTCAACATAGTGAACATTATAGGGAACTGACCTTTTTGAAATTTCAAAACTTTGCTAATATGTCAGACACATCAAAGCACATTTACATTGTTATTTTTCTGAATAAAGACTGTTATTGTGTATCTCTTCATATGTTTGTGTTGTTCACATACTTGTTGCTTACTTTCATTATCCACCCACATTTCACATTAAATATTTACCTGTGATGTGTCTACCCTTTCATTTCAAATTGTGATTTATTCAATCACCGTAATCACTATTTTGTTAGATCACATCTGGACCAGCCATCAGGCAATTTCCCATTTTATACAAGGTGCAACAATGATAATCCAATTAAAATGTATCCACAAGCACATAAGTGGATCCATCAGACACATTAACAACATACAGTGCATGTACAGTGTGATAAACTGTACAAATTACACTGGGCCTTCAATGGTGGTTAAAGCATTCCCTGCACTAGTGACGTTGCTATATCTCTACACTTCACCAATCACAATCTTGCACACTCATTTTGGAGTGCTGCTTGGTTGTCTGAGCCAAGTAATTTAGGTGGTAAATGTGCTGATGACTGACCAAGAGCAGAGAGCAATTTACATGCCATGTAAAAATAAATTGTTTCCCAAGATAGAAAGTTGTGTCAGAATGACTATTCATCCATCTACAATGTCACATCCCTAATGACAGACTATATACTTCTCCAAACAAAAGATTGATTACTCAACCTTCATGTTTATATAAACATGGCAAAATGTCTTTGAAAATACAATGGGATCCAAAAGTCTGAGACCACTTGTGGAAATTCCTGTATTTCGCATTTTCTCCCCCCACCCCCCATTACAAATCATATGATCACCATAACAATTTGAGTGAATAGTGTAACTAAAAAAATAACATTAATTTCAGAATCTGTATTTGCTTTAAAGGGGTAGTTCACCCCAAAATGACAAATTTGTCATCATTTACTCACCCTCAAGTTGTTCCAAACCTTTATGAGTTTCTTTCTTCTGTTGAACACAGAAGAATATATTTTAAAGAATGTTGTTAACCAGACAATTGACGGTAGCCATTGACATCCATTGTAGGAAAAAAAAAATACTATGGATGATTTTTGGGTGAACTAACCCTTTAATAGCAGCATGCACACAAGCTGAGATGGACTCCACAGGTTTGTGTAAAATCTGTTGATCATGTTGTTCAGCATGATATGTGAATATTAATAAGTGAATTTTGTGCTAAAGTAGAAGCAATACATTTTGTACAAAGGAGCACACATGGTCAGTGTCACAATATCTATAAATGATTAAATTTACATGTATGCATTTAGCATATGCTTTTATCCAAAGCAACTTAGAAATATTATATTTATAAATAATTGGTAAGTTTAATAATTGAACAGGTCCCTGGTGTAAATCCTGCCTAAAGTCAGGAGGCCTTTCTGTGTGAAGTGTGCACGTTCTCCCCGTGTCGGCATGGGTTTCTTATGTGTGCTCTTATTTCCCCCACAATCCAAAGACCTGCACCATAGGTGAACTGAAGACACTATAGGCCAGATTTACTAAACAGGGCAAATTAGCGCGAGAACGCAATTCCAAAAAAGTGCGATGGGGGTGGAAAGTTCTGCGCGTGATCTACTGATGACGCGCAACCGGATCATTTCCATAATGACCAATGTAATCTGTCAAGAGCAGGTCAAATTAAAAGCGTCTGGTTTAATACATGCGTTTTTGGGGGGCGTTAAATAATAGCGCAAATTTCAGTAAATTGACTAGTGCAAACTTTAGTAAATCACCTTGCATGATTCATTTAAATACTCTCCTTCCATAAATTTTGCGTCTGAAAGGGAAACTCTTACAAATGCATATTCAATAAGGTCAGCTGCAAAAAATATCTGTCCACGCTTTTCATCACTAATTTTTCACTGCGTGTCTTTAGTAAATCCTGACAGTAGTTTTTAACACCAAAAGAGGGTTTGCGCTGGTACAAGCTGTTAGTGAATCTGGCCCTAAATTGTCCGTAGTTGTGTGTGTGGGATAGGCTCCAGCTTCCTACAGAGGATTTGAGAATGAATGGATGGAAATTATATATTTTTTAACATATTCAAAATCATGAAACTTTGTTTATTTACTGTGTCAATTTATATTACGAATCCCAGGTTTTCAGTGTGGTCTCAAACTTTTGGACTAAAATTAAATAATGTAACTCTAATAGTGGCATATCCCCACATTTTCTGCAAATTATATGGGTAGTGGTTGCTTAAAAAACATTTATCTGAATTCAAATGATTGAATAACCTACAGTAGATGTTGGATGAAGTGGTTTTCAAAATGTAACTAATCTTAACCTAATTGTGATTTGCTAAACACTGTTTATTATCATGTTATATTATAGATGTCATTGGAGGAGATGGTGACAAAGAAGGAACAAATTGGAGAAGCATTGAGAACTACCCAGCTGATGCTAACCAAACACAGTGACAAGTATGTCGACAGGGGGAAGAATGAATTGTGGCTTGTTTATTTGAATGCACTTGTTTGTGTTGTTTAACTTAATTTCTCATTTTTAAGTGCTTTATGTGGTTTCACAAAAGGGATTTTTGTAAAATGTTTTTTTTAATAGAATGACAGAAGAAGAAAAGCAAGAAGCAAAAGAGCAGCTGAATTCTCTTCATCAGGCCTACAGCGAGCTCTCTCAACAGTGTGCAGATGCAACTTCTTCAGCTGATCAGGTGAGATATTTTGCCACTGCCAACCGAATGGTGGTTATATATGGTGATTATTGTGTGCAAAGTGTAAACTTTCTCTCCAACTGCATGACTAACATTGTTTTGACAGCTTGAAATATGTAGCATGGTAAGACAGTTTCCAAAAGCCTCAGCCACTCTAACTTTTTAATGCCACCACTGCGAAGATGGCAAAAAATACTTTTTTGTGTGTTTGAAAACTTCATGGTAAACTGAGTATGCTGTAAACATACATTGCATGTCAGCCAGTCCCACTCTTTCTTCACAGCAGGACACTCTTTTCCATGTCTACATGAGGTTCACCACACTGCACATAATAACATAATGCTCTGCGTGTTTTCTCTAACTGTGTTGTTCTACAAAATACTGATAGTTCTGTTCACAGATGCATGTAAGCTTTTATTGCGTCCCATTTCTCTTGCTGATGACTTTTGCACATGAGCTAGTACAATCCGTAGACTTGACTGATGGGTGAGTATGTATGATCGTATTTATAACCAATATTGTTATCCAAATTTCTAGTGATTATGTTTGAACATACATTCAGAAACATCTTGATTTCTTTTATCTCTTTCCAGGCGCTGCAGGTCATCCAAGGGATTCTGGATGTTGAAAGTGGAGCTGTCATGTCTGTGTGCTGCTCGGTGAACAATGGCCTCATTGACCACAACACGGGACTTGGTCTTCTAGAGGCTCAACTTATAAACACTGGACTCATTTGGCCTGAAAAGAACTTGTGCATGGACTTGGAGGACGCATTCAAGAGCAAACTTGTGGATGACACAATGTTCAAGCAACTGCAAGACTTGAATGAAGCTATAAAATGTGTTCAGAAACCCCAGTTTGCTTTAGAACCATTGCCAGTTATATCAGCGCTGGAAAATGGGGCTATATCTGTGCCAACAGCTATAAAAATCATTGAAATCCAGCTAGCGACTGGAGGGTTAAGATACACCGGTGATATCCTACATCTGGAAAGGGCTTTTCAACTTGGCCTGATACCCCACTCACTCTTTATCCAGATGTTAGAGAGAAAGGACACTTGGAAGAACTTGATTGACCCCAACACTGCAGAAAAAGTCACACTTAGTCAGCTTTTGGAGAGGAGCCTGATCCACGAGCCGACAAGACTTCGCCTGCTTCCAGTGAAACGTGGAAAAGATGGAACTATATCCCTGACATCTGGGAGAGAGATTAGCATTATGAAAGCTATGCACGAGGGTGCCATCGATAGAGAGACCATGCTTCGGTTGCTGAGCACCCAGTTGTTTGCAGGAGGCATAGTTGACCCTAAAACTGGCCAAAAGCTGACTGTTGAGGAAGCCTTATCTGAGGGTCTGATTGATCAGGCTTCTGCGAGCGAGATATTGAGCCATCAGGTCCAAAATGGTGGCATTGTTAATCCTTCCAATGGGGCGAGACTTACAGTCGATGAGGCTGTCCAGTGTGACTTAATAAGCTCTAGCAGTGCATTGTTAGTTCTGGAGAGACAGAAAGCCTTCATGGGTCTCCTTTGGCCAAATGCTGGTGAAATCCTCTCTTTCTCCACCTCTCTTCAGCAAAATATAATCACAGACAAACTGGCGTCTGAACTGCTGCATAACCGGCAGAAGATAACAGCCTTGTACATACCTGAAACCTCTGAGGTAGTTGACGTTGACTCTGCAGTGGAGAATAACTTGATTGAGACGTTTACAAAAGAGTTGTTGAAGACAATAGAAATCCCAGATGTTTTTCCTGATATAGATGAACTGAATAACAGGTTTTCATCATGGCTGGTAATGCAGGAGCTACAATTGGAAGGATCTTGTACATCCGGTGAAGAAATGAGTGACAAAAACAGCACAGATGCACCATCTCTCTCTGAGGTGAAACAGTTATTTATTTCCTACCTCATGACGAATAGCTATATGGATCCAAAGTCAGGCCAAAGGCTGTTGATCTTTGATTGCCAGTTAAATAAAATGGCTAAATTACTCTTTGAAACATCAGAATCAGAATGTGACATCAGCGGTCTTCATACGAATAATGTTTCAGAAGATTTGCATGAGTCTCCACTGAACAGCAGCATTCCTAATAGTGATGACGATTGTCTGGATGCTGATAATGATGCTTTGGGAGAACTGCAAATATGTGAACCTTTGGAAAGCACAACAGAAGAAGAACATAAAGTAGTGAATGTGACAGTATTACACAATTACCTAGAACCTACTCTACCCTTTGAATCTGATGTAAACACCTTAGTAACAGATCAGAAGTGTAATAATTACCTTGGCAGTGATGAACATGTGACTGTAACTGAAACTAACAAACTGCCTGAGGTTTCTACATGTTCAAACACAGACAAGTACCAAGCAGACAAAAGTGACATAGATTCCCATCAACCATCAAAAACAATGCAGTTACCACAAACAGCTTCTTCTATAGCAGCAACTGCCACAAGTTTGTGCTCGATCGTAGCGAATCCTGAATGTAATGATGCCGTTAAAGACCAGGAAAAACTTTCGAAAGCCTCACCACTGTCGTCCAGTGAAACAACCAACTATACAGATATGCCCTCTGAATTCCCACATGCAGAGGTTGTGTGGGATGACAAAGTTGAGAGAGATAATGCCATCCATCTTCTTATGGCACAAGTAGAGGAAGGTGGGATTTTAGATGTCACCTCTGGAAAACGGTATGACCTTGAAGCTGCTCTCGATAAAGGCCTTATTGATGAAGAGACTGTCTTAGAAGTACTTGCATTGCAGCTTGAAGAGGATGGTTTGAAAGATAACGAAAGTGCTACACTGTCAGTTCTGAACACTTCTGTCAATAAAGGCTGCATCTCAAGTAAGGTAGCACTACGGATCATGGAAAAGCAGAACCTTTTGGGTGGTTTCTATGATGCAGCTGTTGGAAAAACCATTAGCGTTTGTGATGCTTTAGAGACGGGTCTGATTACTGATGATATTAGCAGAAGTGTTCTCTGTTCGGAGGCAATCAAGAAGGCCATCATTGATCCAGAGGCAAAGTGTGTGCTCAGTGTAAATGATGCCCACCGGTTGGGAATGTTGGATGATGAAGAGGCTGAGGGAATGCTACATTCACAGCAGGACGAAAGGGTAGACATTATGACGCTTGACTCGGCAAAAGGAGGTCAAATAACCTCAAGAGCAGATGAAGCCACACAGGTATCTATAGACATATCAGATGTGAGCAGTAGTGAGGATCTTATGTTACCCAGCATTTGTGGCATTCCATCTAAAGTTATTTCTACAAAAGATAATGTGTATGATGATGTTTCAGAGACTCCTGGAATAGGGGAGGATTGTGATGTACAATGTGGTAATTTCAAGACTATGGATACTAAAAATGAGATAAACACTACAGATGAAAGAGAAGGTATTTTCACATTGGAAGGAAATGAATCAAAAAGGCCAAATAACAATGTTGACACTTCTGTTGTTGATGTTTCTTGTGAAACTGTAAGACCTTCATCATGTGTTGGGCAGGTGGCATATCTTGAGACTATAGCAAGTCAGGTTGTTAGCCCTGTACAGAGTGACTCTGGGATATCATGTTCATCACAAAGTGATGTTTGCACCGATGAAAGAAAATCAGAGAGTGTACTTAATCCTGAACAGGAATTCAACAGGTCCAAAGTGGAGTCCGCAATAACAAATGCGTATTTCGACAAAGGGCTCTCTGAGAGCTTGAGCACTTCGCTTCCAATGGTAAAAGATGTTGCACAAGTTAGAACACATGCAGAAGCACGATCAGCCTTGTCTTCATGTGGAGCAAGTGTCCAGTCACCAGTGGAGACTGCAACAGAAGTGAATTCAAGTACTGATTGTCACAACATACTAGCTCAAAATTTGCAGAATGAGAAAGAGGATATATCAATTCAGACCAATGCATCATATAAAGCTAAATACACCAATAATATAAATGAGGAACCAGATCATGAGCACTCTGAGGATCCAGGTGCATTTTGTACAGAGAACAGAGTAAATGAGTCGGTTAGTTATGAGGACATGTCAGAAATCTTCAGAAATTCATCAATAACAAAACCTGAGCCCAGAGCAGTCTGTACAAAAAGCAGGATAAACTGTAAGGTAGAACAGAATGGTGATGTTGAAAACTCTATAGGTTTCAAAGGATCCGAGAACACACTTCAACTCAACTTGAAGGATTTAGCTGGATCAACAGTAAATTCTAAGCCATTACCTCTTGAAATTGCTACTAACTCTAGTCAAGATGATTCAAGCGGAGGTATGCATAACATACAACACCCAAGTGAGCAAGGCGAGTTTTGTTATCAAGTAGCCTCAAAGGCCACTGCAATAGCCAGATCGACTGAATCCGACTTTACAGGTGACAATGATGAACATGTAAAAGACTTGGTAGAAACTCTAAAGTCAACTTCAGGTCATTGTTCAGACGAGATGTTCACAGAATCCAATGAATTGCAGTCTGAACCCCAAATTCCAAGTCCTTCTGTCAGAGTCATGCTTGATCAGAATAGCGAGAAAAAGGCAGGCATCTTCAAACAGTCTCAGGGTAGAGATACAGTGGTTGCTGAAGCTGCACACCAAGACGACCTTCATTTACCTCAAATGGCAAGGGCCAAAGATGAAAGTGCTCCAAAATCAATGGGAAGCAATGATTTTTTAAATGAGTTAATCCAAATGAAGATGGATGGAACAAGTGTGGACGAGACTCAAAAACAAAAATGTCAAGCCATTGATGGCATTATTGAAATTATTCAGCACCACTCTGGATCCTTTCCAGCCAATCATCCCAGCTCAAATGAGATAATTAAGGATCCAGATATCCTCCTGGATTTGAAAAAACATGAAGGACTTGATCCAAGAGAAGCTCAGAATTGTCCAACTGATGAGAGTAATGATGGATCAAAGCGTCAGACTGATATACTGGAGATGATTCAGGGGATCTCCACAAGTAGAGATCAAGGAATGCTCAAAGATGTGGGTGGAGAGGACACTGTCCTGAGAGATGAAAGCATGGACGCTAAAATCAAGATCTCAACCACAGATGATGCTGCTGCTGCAGATTATGTCTTCCAGTCAACCAACTCTAACAACCAGGTCTCTGTGGCAGATGATCCAAACATAAAGCAAACAGATGAAGTCAAACCAAGAGTGAGTATTGCTACTACTCTCAGCTGAGTTAGACTCTGATTCCCAAAGCATTATCAACTCTGCATCATCCAGATGCATGTTTGGATCTTCAGATAGTGGTGTAAGTATAATGATGTACTTCTTACAGAGATATTCCACCCAGAATTACTTGGAATGTATTGGGAGACTTCAGGATCATTGCGAAACTCTTGAAGATATAAGAAGCGACTTGCAGACCAATGGTCCGTTAGCAGAAGACATTGAGGGGCTGCATTGTCAGTTAGAGGAAGTTCAGGTTTGTCACTCTCTCTTTTCTCAGGTCACTCTCAGGTTTGTCTCTCTCTTTCTTTACTTCACCAAAATTCTCTTGACCCGCAGACCCCAGATATTCCTGCTTTTTGCTAATATTTGACCAGTGCTTTCTGTCTACACGATTATCTCTACTGTATTCTGTTGCTTATTCCTTTTATTCTGTCACTCTTCTTTACAATTCCTTCCTTTTTTCCCTCAACTACTTCCACACATTCCATTTCTAGTCTCTGGAAGCACAAATTTCTGCTCTCCCTGACATGCTAAGAGCTGATTTGAGCATAGCAGAACAACATCTGAATTCTTCTGATGAACTCATTCCCATGCAAATCCACCAAGATTTGGCTACAGTCTATGTAGATATACAGAATGCTTTCACAGATGTTTGCCACTTGTCAGCTGAGCGAAGTAATGCTATTCTACTAGCCATTGAAACAGTGAAGGTTAGTGAAGACAAGAGTGAATATAGAATAATGCAAATTATATTATCTCACACTTTTTCATATATGGGTTACAGATTGATTTGGAAACCTCATATCAGGATTTGCTTAGCTCTCTTGATAAGATCTCAGCTTGTATACAAGATGATTCTGAGATGGTGGCTAAGCTTGATATCATGGAGACCGATGACATAGAAAGAATTAAGATCAAGATTCAGCAAAATAAGGTAAGTTGTTTTTATACAGTGTGACATCATATCCTGCTATTCAGCTACCACATCACATGTCACTATCTGAACAGTTTCACGTAGTGTTCTTTATTGTTCCTGATTCAGGACATAGAGAAGGGCTTATCAGGAACTCGACAGCTCCTGGAAGATGCTGCTTTTGATATCCAAAACTTCATTTCTGAGCATGCTCAGTTCCTGAGTCCTGCTCACAGCAGACACCTTCTAAGGGCTCTCAGCACTACCCAGAGATCCATTAAAGAGCTCATAGACAGAGTGTTCACTCAGAGACAAACTCTGGAGGTCCACTTGGAGATCTGTGAGGATGAGACTCAGCAGCAGGTCTGAGAGAGATCACACTGACCGTTAACATTTATCTGATCACATGAAAATGCATGGAGATGCTTCTAAAAGTTGTTGCTTTGATGTGTGGTGTATTTTGATATGAAGTGTCAGAAAACTCCTTGCCCTATTAACCCATGGGACCCCAAAAAGTGGCCTGAGTGCAGTTTTCTTTCCTGCGTTAACATTTCCTGTTGAATTGGTAGAAATAAAGAAAAAAAGATAGTGTTTTGTTTATGCCACAGCTATTAACTATGATCTGCTATACTTGCCATTGATATTGATAATAAATATTCACATTCTAGAAACAATCATTATTTCATTGTTTTGGACCAAAATGTGGATATGCCATTTTAGATGAGTAATGAATATTTTTTAGTTATTTTTGCTGTACTGTAAATTTACTATAAATTGTAGCCCCCTCCAAAAAAGGCAAAAACGTCATTAAGGTCTTTCAAAAGAGTTTTATAATGATATTTTTAAGACCAAATTCACTATTCATGAATGTATGGTGTGTGTGTGTTTTGCTGAGTTTAACCACAATTTCTGTTTTATTTACAACACAGAAAAGCCATGGCTTGATCACTGCCACCAACTTAACTTCTTCTGATCCTGTTTGCATTTTTCAGGCTGTCTGAACCTATTCAGCTCTTACTACCAAAGGACCTAAACTTTATTATATGTGGATATGCTTTCCGGCAGTAAAGGCAGCACTAACCTACAGTTCTTGACCATTGCCAAAATCTCTTTGAATGGCTGGCATGTTTACAGCATACTCAGTCACTGCTAATGGTTAAATGCTCAGTATTTGCTTTGATGTTGTGGTTTTTCTCAGTGGAAAAGGTTTCTTTTCTAACTAAATGCTTATGTGGTAGGCCGCTGTAGAGAAGCAGAGGGAGTTTTCAGAAAAGCTGCAGGAGCTGTTTGATGATCTAACACAGACAGAAAACCGACTCATTGGCCACCAGCAGCAGGCTGCCAGTGCAAAGACTGTGGGAGACCTCCAGCAATACCAGCAAGAGCATCAGGTACAGCCTGGTGTCACGTCCTATGATGCTTGTACATATAACACATACATTTAAAGAAGTTATTGGAGATCTTTGTTAAAGTCGGCATTAAGTGGAAGGTTAGATAGTCTTTTCTTCCCAAATGTGATGTATATCCAAGTGACACCTGGAAAAAAATGTATAGCAAGGACTTGATTTCTTCCTTCGGGAATTGATTGGATCATAGGAGATTGGGTATTGCTAACTAAACGGAGGCAGATGAATCATAACTCAATTTGTGGTGATTATTAATTTAAGATGTGCTGTTAAATTTATAAATGATCAGACCATACTTTTGTTCACGAGTTTAAAAAGAGGAGCAAAAAAATTCCACATACTTGCATTGATAACAGCCCAACACCATCCTAGTAACACTCAGAACACTATAGCCACTGCCTAACAACCACACAAAACACAAAATTACCAACATTACCAACTACCCCAAACAGCTCAGTCACCTTCTAGCAACCACCCAAATCAATCTATCGTTCTCCTAGCAACACCCTAGCAAACACCCAAGACAAGTTGGCTTCACAACTGCCTAGCAAATAGCTTGCAATGACAATAGGAACAACCTAGCAACACTTTAGAAACCATCCTGAACACTTGAGCAGCTCTTGAGCAACATGCTAACAACCAATCAGAACACCGTAGCAGCTGCACATCAATGTCCTGACAAACATTTAACTTTAATTGCCTATATTTAGAATAATGAACCACATTGTTTCCTGGAATATTTTTTATTTCCATAATAATAATTATTTTTTCCATTATAAATAATAAATGTAAGTGTTTAGGGAACAATAGTGTATTTTTTGTATTTCTTTTGCATATTATTAGCCACTCATGTCTGCGTGTTACCAGAGATGGGCTGTATTTTAATTAAATGTATTTAAAATACGTATTTAATTACTTTTCAGTATTTTGTCATTTGTATTTTCCTTAACAAAGAAAAAATCAAATGTAATTTGTAATTAAATACTTTGAGAGAAAGTATTTTGTATTTAAAATACTAAAAATACATTCAAATATGTTATTTTATTCTCACATACAATAACTTTCATCACCAGGTTTAAAGGTAGGGTAGGTCATTTTCGGAGAGGCTAGCAATAGTGCTTTGAAAGCTTAAGATCCCACCCTTCCTTCAGAGCGTCTCCAAAGCCACGTCTCCTTCAAAACACATGAACGCGCAGCAGGGAGAGACGGCGTTAAGTTACCTCATGTCTCAAAGCACATAACATTACATTAATAATGAACATTTAATAGTGAACACAAATTAAAGAGCTCTGACCTGTACCACTGCTGCAGATTCATTTCGTCGTTGGTAGTGTTGCCATTGAAACACATAAATTTGAGTCACGAACCGCTCCGCTAGTATATCGTCACGGGTTGCCATCTCTTAATTACAGTAGTTATGGCGTGAGTGCAGCATAAGCTCATTGTTTTGGTTCAGGAGGAACTGTAACGGTGCATTCACACGGGGAGTTGGCGTCAATGCTTGATGGAGGGCGTGTCTGAAGCTTGGTGCTGGCGCGACCATCATAGTGACAACAGCCAATCACATTACTCTCTGGTGTTGCATGAATGCAATTGGCTGGCGTCTGCGCTAGGATATTTGCATAAGGCAATCTGATTGGTTGATGCTTGCGTTGGTGCTTGAAAAGTTGAAAAGTTTTTAACTTCTGCCATGAGCAACGTGAGTGAAGCGACCCACAATTCAGTTCGGCAATGCATGACGTCACCCATTCAAAGTAAATGAGAAGCGTTAACGCAAATAGCTAGAACTTGTGAATTGACTTGCTAGATAAAGTGATGCTCGGATCACAGTTACATCTGCGGATGCTGCAGATAATCCGTGGACAGGTAGGTCAAGTAATAAAAAAAATAACATTGATTAACTGAGGGTGAAAACACAGTCGGTCGTGTCTTAAATTAACGTAAGCATAATATTCGGTCTGTGTGTTCGTTCTTAAAGTGACAGCAGCTTAATAAACCTGCTGCTGTCTGTCATTAATGTTAATCAAGCAACAAAAGAAAAAGACAAAATCACTCACTGCTTCTGACTGAATAACTTTAATATCTTTATAAGGATCATCAATATATATTTAATTGTTACAGTGAGGACTGTGCAGTTTAATTTCTTACTTGAATGCTACCGTTAAGTAGTTGTTAGTGCTTTTTGAATGCTTTGGCTATACATAGCAACTGAGAGCAACTCTCTTACGTGTATCTAACTGCACTGTTACTCTCGCACTTCAAATGATTGCATGTAAATTTTGTTTGTATTTTTGTATTTTCAAATTACAAATTACTTGTATTTTAATTAAACACATTTTTACAGCAGTATTTTGTATTTTATTTAAATACATTTGATGAGCAGGTATTTGTAAAACTAAATACTTTTTGATGTATTTGTGCCCATCTCTGCGTGTTACAATGATTTTATCGTTATTGCATTTCAAGGAACACCCTTAACCCGAGGTAAAATCACTGTAACACAGTGGCTTGTTGCAATTAATTATGTGTGTTATATTGTTTTTATCTGTTTAGATGGAAGCTGAATATTAAATATATTAAATATTAAATTTCTCTATGCTGGTCTCTCAGGCTCTACAGAAAGACCTGCAGGCTAATGCCAATGCCCTCAATGAAGTCATCAGCAGCACAAAGAAGTTTCTGGAGGAGAATCGCAGTAAACTCACTCCAGAGCAGATATCGGCTCTTGAGAACAAACTGGAAGAACTGAAGAGCAAAGCGAATATGCTCAACCAGATGGCAGAAGAGTCAAGGAAGGATCTGGAGAAGGTTTTGACAAGTGCTATCAAGCAGGAGACTGAGAAGGTTAGGGGGATAAAAAACTCTTTTTCTACCACTATTCAAGTGGTAGTTAAAAAAAAAGGAATTTAGTGACTTTAGTGCAGTTTGTACTGGCTCTCAAAAGTATCTTTGGATTTCTGTGATTATTTTCAGTAAATCATAGTTATTTTTTACAATACAGGTAGCAGCTGTTGAACAACTTGAGGAGAGCAAAACCAAAATTGAGGGTCTTCTAGACTGGATCTCCAACATTGGGAAAGAGAAAGAAATGGGTGGTATACAAAAGGACCAGACGGGTAAACAGAATGGAAACATGCCGGAGGATACACCAATGAAGAGAATAATTGGAGAGGGAGATGATCCTAATGGAAATGCATTAGATGCTACAGATAACACAAGTGTCCTTACTGGCAAGGAACAAGATGGTAAAGCCCTGGACCTGGACCTGGACCAGCAGTATGAAAGAGTTAAAGTAAGTACTTCAGTATTTATTTACAGTAGCTCTTTGGAAGACTTTTCATACCCTTGTGAAACAGAAGTACACTTCAGCATACAAAAGTGTAATTATTACAGAAAAAAATATATAATTTAAAAAGTGGTGCAATTC
Organism: Hypophthalmichthys nobilis; assembly: GCA_037950665.1. Classification (NCBI taxonomy): domain Eukaryota; kingdom Metazoa; phylum Chordata; class Actinopteri; order Cypriniformes; family Xenocyprididae; genus Hypophthalmichthys; species Hypophthalmichthys nobilis. Next base: position 2,680,052 of record CM075477.1, on the reverse strand, counting down.
AGTGTTAATGTATTTGGTGTTGGCGGACTAGATCTGCTACGCTGCTGTTGAGTATTGTTGCTGCAGAGCAGTTATGGTCTTTGCTGTGAGCATGTAAGATATGTTGCTGTTTCATGAATAGACACACATAAATCCTGTAGCAGATCTAGGCAGGTGGAGCTGGGGAGGTGGAGGGGTTCAGAGGAACTCTCTATATCGCGCTGCAGGGCTAACCTACAGCAAGCACTGAACCAGACTATTTAATTGAGCAAGCTATTTCATTGGCTGCAGGATCAGCAGAGACCATGCAGTAAATTGTATGAAAAGGACCTACTAGTCTGAGCCCTCTAGAGTTTAATCACTGAACTATATATATTAAAAACCAGATTTAATGGCAATTAAATGCATTGACTTACTAAGCCCTCCATTCTCCATCTCCACAGGATCACCACAAGGAAATCTTGTCCCAACAGCAGGATTTGATCATCGCCACACAGTCAGCGCAGGCGTTACTTGACAAACAGGCTCAAGTCTTATCACCTGCTGAAAAAGACAAGTTACAGAAGGACATTAAAGAGCTGAAGGGTCGCTATGAGGCCTCTCTCACACAGGCCGAGCAGCAGATGAAGCAAGTCCAGACTGTTCAGGAGGAACTTCAGAAGTTTAAGGGGGACTGTGAGGAGTTTGAGACATGGCTACAGCAGGCCGACGGGCAGGTGGAGGAGCTGGGGATGCCCGCTGCCGGTCTGGACGCTCTGAGTAATAATCTAAAGAGACAGAAGAGTTTTTCTGAAGATGTCATCTCTCATAAAGGAGACCTGCGCTTCATTACCATCTCGGGTCAGAAGGTGCTGGATGCAGCAAAGGCCTGCGATCGGAGTGAATCTGGGGGAACGGACGGCCTGTTGGTGGTTGATATGTCCGGGACTTGTGCTGCAGTCAAAGAAAAGCTGGATTCTGCTGCCGCTCGCTACAAAGCCTTGCACACCCAGGTAATGCTCTTTTAGATCTCTATGTAGAACAGAATCCTGTGAATAATATGTCCTGGTACCTTGAAAATCAAACAAATTTTACAGAAATTACATTTAGCCTAAAAAAGACTATTTTAAGGAACATTGCTTAAAATTGCATTTTCCACACACATTTAGTAAGTTTTGCTGTATGGGAAATGAATGAACCACTTTATAATTACAACCAATAGATGGCAGCATTTGTCTCTAAATGGTTCCAATTCAGCAAACAATCAACAATATCCAGCAGGTCTGTTCTGACATTACATTATTAAATCCTCCAATCTTTTTACTATAAATAAAAAGATGACATTAAATGTTGGAGATGATGAACAGGAAAAATAAACTGTAAAAAACAAACAAACAAAAAAACATCTCATTTGTTTCAGTGTAATCAGCTTGGAAACAATCTCAAAGACGTGGTGGACAAGTACAAGAAGTATGAAGATGCCAGTGGTGCTCTGGTGAAGTGGCTCAGTAATTCTGAGGAAGAGTCCCGAAGGCAGCAGTCGGAGCCCATTTCTGGAGATCCACAAACCTTACAGAGACAGCTGGAGGAGACCAAGGCATGAACACAATCTACTTTCATTATTTCACTTCACAGAATCATAGTGGCACTGTGCCAGGCGTTTCATATTGTGCTGAACCCCGACTTATCATCGTTCTAAACCCCTCTTTTAACCGGATTAGCAACGCTTTTGTGCTGTTATCCCCGCATTGCAGTGCCAATGATGAGGTGTTAGAATGTTATGGCTTGGTGCTTAGCACATGCTTTGGACAGTCACGGAAACACTGCACATTGTATATAAACAGTCGTTTCGGCATTTGAATGGAAAATGTCAAATGGTGACAGAAAACACATCATTTGGAGTGAAGAATAGACAGTTTCATTCTTACCTTTATAGTTTGAAATTTATCATTTCTAAATTAAGCATTACATTATTTACAAACCAGTTATTTAGGAGTTGTCAGTGGTTCATAAGATCATTTAGGAAGTGTAAGTAAATGATTAATAAACTATTTACACATACATTTATACATCTTATTATTTAGACATATAGTAATAGTTACTCAGTGTGTTAATAAATGCTTTATTAACACATATTCCTACTGTAATTCATGATTAATTCAGTTAGTTATAAAACATTTAGAAGTGTTCAGTTAACTATTGTTGTGAGCTCATCTAAAGTGAGGACTGTTTATGCTTTGTAAAGCTTTATGAAGGAGATTTAAAGGCTCAGCGATCTTCTGCACTGCTGTTCTCTAATGTTTTAAAGTTAGTACTGAGGTAGTTTTGTTGTATTTTGGCACTCCTGTAATCCAGTGTTGGCACTGGTAAATTTTTATTCAGCAATGTTTACACTTTACAGAAATATATTTTTATATCAGATTGCATATAGGCTTAGTTTCATTTTACTGCACAGTTATGTTTTCTGGAAGAGTACAGGAATTTTTATCTTCTGTGAAATTGCAGAGGTTTATTTTTTTAATCAAGTTACCCATTGTAAAGTTTCATTTTTTTTTCCTTGAAATAAATGTTTCTATGTTCTGTATCCTTTAAATCTCCTTTAATAAAAGCTTTACGAGGCATGAATAGTCCTCACTTTAGATGAGCTCACAAAAATAGTTAACTGACAACTACTAAATGTTTCATAACTAACTGAATTAATCATGAATTACAGTAGGAATATGTGTTAATAAAGCATTTATTAACACACTGAGTAACTATTACTATATGTCTAAATCAGGGGTGGGGAACGCTGATCATGGAGGGCCATTGTCCTGCAGAGTTTAGCTCCAACCCTGAAAAAAACAATCACCTGCTTGTAACTTTAGTAATACTGAAGACCTTGATTAGCTTCAGGTGTGTTTAATTAGGGTTGGAGCTAAACTCTGCAGGACAATGGCCCTCCAGGATCAACGTTCCCCACCCCTGGTCTAAACAATAAGATGCATAAATGTACATTTAAATAGTTTATTAATCATTTACTTACACTTCCTAAATGATCTTATGAACCACTGACAGCTCCTAAATAACTGGTTTGTAAATAATGTAATGCTTAATTTAGAAATGATAAATTGATCATTAATAAAGTATGAAAATACAATTATTAAACACATTATAGATATGCTTATAAATCAAGAACAAAGCATTTATAGGTGTATTTATAAACTGCTTATTAATGTCTATTAATGCTTTATAAATGATGAATTAACTATTTACTAATGCTTAACTAATGCTTCATAGAGTGAGTTATTCTAAAGTGCTACCTATATATTATTTATTATAAAGATTATACCATAACAAAGTCCCTTTAAGTCATTTCGCGATCTTTGAAAAGTTCAAAAACGTTCAACAAATTCTCCAAAACTGTTCACCAAGCTTACAATTAAATTTCATATTTGAGATCACCAATAATATCTGACATGAACTGCTTCATAAATGTTGTTTCTTACTCTCAAGTGGCGTTAAAAAAAAAAAAAAAACATTTTAGGTTGGTCCAACCCAACCAATGTGCAGTCCTACGCGCAACTGCTGATTGGCTCTTTTATTCAGAAGGTGGAACGTATTCTGCTATATTGCTCATTGCAGTTTCCCCCATTCATAGCAATACGAGTGAACCGTCTTTCTATATCTGTAGTCTTTGACCACACTACCATACTATTCTTACTACCATACTTAATAACCATACTTATGAATGTAGGTTAATTTTTTTTTTTTACAACCTAATTTCACCATAAACAAAAGTTAAATTAGCCATAATATAAAATTAGAATTTTCACTTAAAATATAATTAAAAACATTCTGTTAGTCAGTATTAAGTTTCCTATAAAAAGACAACTTCAAAAGACCTTGGTGTTTATGATGTCTTTTCAAAATATGCATCATATTTTCTGTTTTGTACTAAGTCAGTACAGCTAGCCAGTATGTGTTCTGCACATTGACACTGGTGTCAATCGAAAATACTATTTAAACAAAATGTATTCTTTTATTTATTTATTCCTTCTATGGGGAGTATAGAAATTAGTGATTTACTTCTAGACAAACCACAAACAACCATGATACACAGTCGTTTCACTTTTTGTCTGTGTATTTATAGCACTGAAGACTTACCACGACACAAATAACTTAGCACAGATTTAATTTACTTGTGGCGCATTATAGCTAGTTGTTCTTGCAAACATGGATAGATAAGCAGACAATGCTAATCATACTTAAATAAATTACATCTCCCATGATGCACTCAGACCACATTCAGCTGACCAGCAGCGAGATCAGATACACAGAGAGAAAATGTATTCATGTTCCATTACTGTTCTCTAGGGATGTGTAGTATGACTGTCTTCTGACCTTGTATGTATATATGCCCTTGTGCTAAAGGACATTTTTTCATGTCACTGTCTCATATGACTTACTGAGATGTATATAAAACCACTGATGCTGTGCTTTCAAGATAATCAGTCTATTGACTGCACTCTTATTAGTGTATTGTAATAAGCATTGGTCTGTTCCAGAGTCTTCAAGGGCAAACAACGTCCCGTCAGGCTGTGGTGGATACGCTGAGAAAAACAGCTGATGCCCTGATCACCGCAGAGGGAGACCTGCTGTCCAATCCAGAGGAGATTCAGGAGACAGTGGGTGAGTCAACGAGTCACGCAAAAACATGTCTGGGCTTTCACACCAGAAGGCAAAAAAGAACAAATTACATTTGGTATAAAGAAAATAAGGCCTATTTTAGCATCATGAAGAATTTTCATGTCAATAAAGCACAATCTCCACACCACCCCTGCAAAAATTAATGACTGTAATATCAAAGTATATTTTATTCATTGATTATTTCTTTACTCAGTATTTTTTTAAATCAGCATAACATACTACAATAATACTGGTAGCACCCTACCACTGTAAAATAAAGTGCAACCGTGATAATTAAACCAGTTTAAATTATGTATGATTAAATCATAAGTTTAGAAGCTAAAACATCTGCCTACATTACCCTGTTAGCCTGAACCCCCGCTTTTGAAAAAAATCCCAAGAAATGGCATAACCAAACTAAAACAGATACAGTTCATGAAGCCTTTGCACTAAAAACATAAGTATGGTCTCATTTGAAAGCCCACAATTTAAAGTTTACTGTAAAGTCAAAATTAATTATTGTCTTAATGAAAAAAAAAAGTTATAAATAGCTTCAAAGTTTTGTAAATTTATTTTTATGAAATATCTTTATGAAAATAAAATTGAAGTTGGCCTTGTTGCAATCTAAAAATGCACTGCAGCTAAAGCCACATGCCTGACCATGTTATATTTCATGTATATGTCATGTCGTGTTATTTTATTTTGAGAAGACTCTAAAATGCTAACTGATGTTTATTGCCATCTTCTAAGCATCCATTCAGTGTCTCTATTGTTATGTGGTGCAAACTGCCCCATTCAGTTTCTGTCTCCCCTGCACACATTCACACCTCACCGGCCTGGTTATGGCTCTAATTATACTAACTATAGAATTAAACAGAGGTCAAAAAATGAAGCTTGAGTCTTAGATCTTTTTAATGATGTATAGTTTTTATAGGTAATTACATTACGTCTAACGGTAACTTAAGCTAATTTAAACAAAGAACGCTTCAGTGTGTCAATGTCCTCGTGAAGGGTAACAGGTTAAAGATATCTAACCATCTCAAACTTTTTTTTTTATTAATCTCTTTGACAGAAAAAAATATATATATCTTACTCGATTGGAAAGACAGAACAAAACTTTCAATATATCATTGGCTCAAGTTATTATCAGTGCACTCAAACCTGTAGAAATTAACAGCACATGAAAATATTGATTTCTTCACACAAGCTTTCAATACTTAAATAGGACAGTTGATTCCTCTTCCTCATAAATCATGATCAAACACTAACATGCTGTGCCCCTTGAAATACATTTTGTCAGTTTGTGTAGATTACTATTGCTTACCAGGATTAATCTTCCTTTTCCTCTCAAATTAGTCTTCCCTGCAGTCCTGCAGAGCTTTGACATCTTGAACAACATGAATAAACCATTTCTAAATATGTTTCTATTTGTAGACGACATTGTAGAGAGATATGACAACCTGTCGAAGTCAGTGAGCGACCGCAATGAGAAGCTGCAGGTGACTCTGACACGCTCTCTGAGCGTCCAGGACGGGCTGGATGAGATGATGACCTGGATGGAGAAGGTGGAGGAGAGTGTGAAGGACACGCCACAAGTGCCGCTGGACTCCAACTCCATCACAGATGCGCTTAGCAAGGAGGCAGTATGTGACCTTTGACCTTTCATTCACAGATATATTACATAAGATATATATTAACTAACATTGTAAAAGCAAACCAGACAGAACCCATGCACACTTAAAAAGGTATTTCCCCCAAAAATGAAAATTCTGTCATCATTTATTCATTTACATCATGTTATGCATTTCCTTCTTCTGTAGAACATATCTTATGTTGGGAACCAAGCAGTTTCGGTGCCCATTGACTTCCATTGTATCTATTTAAAGGGATCGTTCACCCAAAATTTCACCCTCATGTTGTTCCAAACTTGTATGAGTTTCTGTTAAAAAGATATAACTAAATTTGCCATTTGAGTTATTATTATTTTTTTAATAATTTCATTATTTCTTTAGTTCCATTTGGTGGCAAACTTACACACCTTTAATCTTAACTTAGTAAACTCAATAATGGAATGAACCCATTAAAACTTTGTTCAAAAATGTTTATTTCAGGCTCTGGAGCAGGACATGTCCAGCAGGCAGAGCAGCATCTTGGCCATGAAGGCAAAGGTGAAGAAGTTTGTGGAGAACGCTGACCCAGCAGCTGCCGCACTGCTCCAGACCAAGATGGAGGGCTTGTCCCAGCGCTTTACTGACGCCTCTGAGCAGCACAAGCAGAAGATGGCTCGGATGGAGGAGCTCAAAGACAAGGTGGAGCAGTTTGAGAAGACATCTGAGAAGGTGCAGGAGTTTGTGCTGAAGAGCTCACAGGCTCTGTCAGAGACAGACGGGCCAGGAAAGAACGTCGCTGAACTCTCACAGCTCGTCCAGGTATGCTGTCGGCTCCCTGAACCTGACTCTGTTCCTAAAGCCAGTGAACTACCTATTTGGAGTTTGGTTTATTTCTATTAGCTTTGAGGTCAAAATCTATACTGGATGGCCTCTGTGTCCTCCTAAAAGTTGACAAAATTGGCCTATAATGGATTTAAAGTTAACACATTACAGTAAGAACAGTTATTGTAAGGGTAGGTTTATCACTGAAAATTGTATCATACCTTGTCTACTCTTTAAACAGCTTTATGGTAAAGGCTCACTCCCGCTAAACATTTACTCTTTGAATTCAATACAAGTCGACACCATTATGACTAAAAGTTTGCTAAGAAGTATTTCCTACTAAAGCAAGGCGGTATTTGATTCTGGTAAGCGTATACATAGCATACTGGTGGGAGTGGCCTTGGACCGCAACATGCCCAGTGCATTATGAGTGTTGAAGTTTTCCTATCTGGCAAAAGGGAAGACAACAGCCCTTTTCTCTGTATTCTCTAGTCAGGTAGCAATGATTTCAAAAATGTTTTCGTCTTTCTACTGTATAGGCAGCCAAGTTTTATTGAAAGTCCATTTAACTAAGATTAAGAAATGCTTCAGACATATTTTTCAGTGTTAGTTCATGTTGACTAATGTAATGTTAACAAATGGAACCTTATTGTAAAGTGTTACTGATATAAACATACAAAAGTACAGGCATTTTCTACTAAAGATATTGATGACTCATTTTGCACTCAGAGATCAATACAAGTGTTTGTCTAATGATATAAATCATGGTTCACGGCTGTGAATTAATTAAAGGATATTGATTTTTTTTATTAATGGATAGAAAGCGAGGCAGCTGTCTACAGTTTGGAGCAGAGACAACCTGTCTGTTTATGTCCCATAATCGGTTTATGTTTTACACCTTGAAGTTCTAATAAAGTCTTTATTTGTAGGACACAAACGCAGAGTTATCTGAGCATGCAAAGGACATGGAAACCCTACGGAAACTTTCCGAGGAACTCAGTGGGTTTGGTCCTGAAGGAAGCGCAGCTCTTCTTCAGAGCAAGATGCAAAACATCTCAGACAACTTTAATGCTTTCAAAGAGACAGTTACAGAGAAGTAAGTGATTAAGTAAGGCACTTAGCTTAAAAACAATACTTGTACAGAAATGTTAAATGTTAATACTTGTACAGATTACGCCTCAAATGATAATATGGTCTTATTCCAAAGTGTCTCATTCATTTTTATGCTTCTCTTGGCTTTGACACTACTGTTCAAAATTTTCAAGTTGGCAAGATTTTTTAATGTTTTTGCAGGAAGCATTTATTTGATCAAAAATAGATAAAAAATTATGAAATATTATTACAATTTAAAATAACTATTTCAATGTGAATATGTTGTAAACTGTAATTTATTCCTGTGATCAAAGCTGAATTTTCAGCATCATTACTCCAGTGTTCAGTGTCACATGATCTTTCAGAAATCATTCTAATGCTGATTTGATGCTCAAGAAACATTTATGATTATTATCAATGTTGAAAACTATTAATTTCTTCTTTTTTTTAATTTCCTGACCTCAAAATTTTGAACAGTAGTGTATCTCCCTGTTTTTAATTTAATTGGATAAAGTGAGGGATTTGATTAGCTAGGACTGTTATATAAACCATGTGCTGTATTAAAACAGTATTACAATACATATAATATTAGTTATGCTTTTTGCCACATGTCAAACTCTTTAATAAAGCTCTGTATGCATATGTGTCCTGTGTATTGCAGGAAGCAGGAGGTTTCATCTTGCCAGAAGCAGCTGCAGGAGTTCAAAGCAGCCGCAGGGGTGTTAATGAAATGGCTGGAGGAGACAAAAGAGCAAGTGCCAGTGCTTCAGCCCCACTGCAGTGAACAGGGCCTGGGAAAAGACCTGCAGAAGGTCAATGTGAGTGATGGATTTAACTTTTCAACTCTAATTTTTGTGGCCACAAAACTTTCAGGATAGAACGCGACTAACAGAAAGGAACTAGAAGGAGACGCGCATCTCACTGGGAATGATTCTTCACACTCAGATTCTTCTGAACTACTCCAAATCTATTTGACAATTTTTGTTGAAACATTTATCACGTCCTGGAATAAAAAGGTTGGTTACATTTTATTTTGATGGTCCACCTTAGACATTCTACTAACTATAAGTAACTTGTCAACTAACTCTCATTAGAGTATTAGTAGACTGTTAGGTTAGGGTTTGGGTTATTAGAATAAGTTGACATATAGTTGCAAAGTTACTTATAGTCAGAATGTCTGTTGGGAGCATCAAAATAAAGCGTTAGCAGATATTAAACAGACAGTCTACTAATACTCTAATGACTGCTAGTTGACATGTAGTTGCAAAATTACTTATAGTTAATAGAATGACTAAAGTGGACCATCAAAATAAAGTGTAACCTAAAGGTCTAATGGATTTTGGAGCTGATGTGATTTTTGATACTGTGTGTGTTAGTAATGATTTGAGATGGTAATGACACTATATATGTGTGTATATATATATATATATTATACACACACACACATATATATATATATATATATTTATATATATTTATTTATTATATATTTTTTGTCTCTAAATTACAAATCTCAAATACTTAGGGGTTACTTACATTTCTGATGTTCAAACCATCCTTCATCCATTTCCATTATAACCAATTTGTTTTTTTCCCCAATTGTTTCGTAAAATGGTGGTAACAGCAGCAGTATTTGGTATTTTAAAAAATAGAAGTTTAAGCCAAAAACAGAATCCTTCTACCAAATATTCTATCACACTATGAACATTGAACATTTAATTAGATTCAATACAATTACCCAAAAATCGCACATGAAAAAAAAAAAGAAAAAGAAAAAAAAAAAAACATACAATCATGTGCAAGTAATATCAATACTTTTCACACATTACAAGGAATAAATATCTGAATTTATGATTCATAAAAATGCTCCTCCCCGCACCCGTGGGACACTTGCCATTATACATTTATGACAATAATATCTTAGTCTAAACCTAAAGTAATTGTTGACAAACTATATATCAAAGCTTTCAGACTCTAGTTTTTATATTTGGTGACTGATTTTCAAAAGAAATGACAGAGCAATAGATAAATAGCGATAGATTCTTCATTTGTGATGTGGTGCCAAACTATAAAACATGCTCTGATTCTTTTTGTATGTTTTTTAATGTGTTTTATGGATTGAATTCAAATCATATATTAACATTAACATTGCCCAAACTACTTCTGAATAGGAAGTCTACTTCATAAATATTTTGAAAAGTTTGAAAATATATGATTCAGATCACTGAAACCATATATGGAAATCGAAGAGTCCTTATATGGTCACCGGTGGAGTCTGCATGTCATCTAGTGGAAAAGTTTGGTACTGCGCACAAAAAATCTTACTGAAAGTAGTTTTTTTGAGATATCAACCTAAAATTGGGCACAGAACTTGTTCAGATATTTAGCTTTGATTTTCTTGATGTTTTAGAGTTGAACATGTTTTGTAAAATATATATTTTATATATTTTAAGTTTAAATTTTTTTTAAACTTTACTTCTACAACTTTTTTTTTTACTTCTACAATAATCTGTGAAGTGATCCCTTTAAAAAAATACCAAACGTAAGTCCAAACTTAAGTTGGAAAAGTCATTTTCAAGTCTCTGCTCAAAAAGTGGACAGTTAACAAGTAAAACAACTTTATATTTTCACAAACTTTGAGAATTAAAAGTTGTTAAAGTCAGTAAGACACTGGCACTTCAGGACTGAAGTTGAAGAGCTGTGACATACAACACAGAAGTGTTTTGTATTTTGGGTCTGTACAGTTGCTTTTGACCAGCTGTCTATATGGGTCAAATTGACCCATGAACAGTAAGAACGTATGCAATTTCTGTATGTACATTTCACAACACATCGGCGTGTTGAAACTTTGCATGCATGTTCATGACTAGGGATGCACCGATACCATTTTTTAAGGACCGAGTACGAGTACGAGTACCGATACTTTTTTTCTAGTACTCGCCGATACCGATACCGATGCCTATACATTTATTAATTTCTCTCTCTCTCTTTTTTTTTTTTTTTTTTTGGTGATGTTGCAGTTTTCCAAGCACAACACAGTGAGACTAATGAATGTAGGACAGCTTCTTTATTATACTCTAATGAAAAAAGTAATAATTTTTATGTGCTTGTCACAAACTTAAAGAACACATTTCACAGTGTCCAATAACCTTCAAAGGGCATAATTACCAATATATATAATTGATGTTATATAAAAAGAAATTTACAAACAATACAACAAATACTATAGAGATATAAATTAAATAAACTTGTTTTTCAGATACAGTAGGTTTATTTACCATGTATACATTTATTTAACATATTTTGTTCGGTGCATCCCTATTAATGACCCTAAATGAGAAAAAGTCACAAAATTAAAAAAAAAACAAAAAAAACATTAACTGATATTTCTGACAACTCAAATCAAAACGGGCCAAATTGACGTGCAACAGTACATAAGGGTTAAACTAGAAAAAAAAAAAAAAAAAAAATCCATTTAAAATCTTCCTTAAGGACCGACAGGTTTCTCACCCATATAAGGAGGATAAACAGTGGATCATGTTTTTGCGCACATTCTTGTTGTAAAGTGTTTATTTCAGGGAGTTAACCCTCTTTACTCTAGTCATATCCAGCCTACTGGACTCCAGCATTGCTCAGCATTCAAGAATGTGTGTCATGCTGCAAAGGTCAACGGAGAATAATGAACATGTCAAAATGTCTCTTAACTCCATATAGATTTTAAAGTTTTCAAATGACATTTTCTGGTCTTTTTTATGCTGTCTGCAGGACTTATTGGATGATTGGACCTCCAAAGCTCCTGCGGTCCAGGATATAAATAGCAGAGGATCTGCTCTATGTAGCCTAATCAGTGTTTTGACATCACCGGCCAAAGCCAAGATACATCACAGCTCAGGTATTGCCCAGGAGTATTTTAAGGTTTTACAAAATCATTTACTGCATGTCTCAGTTCTACATGATTACTCATTAATTCCATCTAGAGTGAACACATATATTTTTTCGTCTTTAGGATCAGCTGTCAGTAATGGTTCTGGTCCAGGAAGTCATGCCTATCTGACAAACCAAGGTGAAAGTTCATACTAGTGATGCATCAGCTTTGGCTGACATAACTGTTTTTTTAATGCTGTGACTAATAACTATTATGATGGCTAATACTATTCTGCCTATTATTACTTTATTTGCCTTTAGAGCTGATGCTGGTGCAGCAGAACATGTCCTGCATTAACAGCAGTTACGAACATCTGGGGGAGCTGCTGAAGGCCAGATCATCTGAGATCAGCGCTTTCTTGAAGAAAGTTCAAGGGGTCAATGAACAGGCTGAGTCTTTACATCAGTGGATGGAAGACACAAAGAAAACAGCATCATCATGGAGTGACCATCCATCTGGGAAAGACACAGTAAAATCACAGATAGAGCAACAGAAGGTAAATGAAACTCGTTAATGTGGATTATGTGTACTTTACTAGTATTATTTGTACTGCATCTGAACCCCTTAGATGTAAAATATTGTACCCCCTCAGATTTGAATATTTCAATAATTTAACGATATGTTCACATATTCATGGTTCTCTGATGTTGGTCAATGGTCACATGACATGCAAGTTAACAAGTTAACAGGTTCCTATTTTTGTTTTGGGAGTCCCCAACAACAGGTTTACAAGCATGCGAGGTCAAAAAACACTTTCATGGAGTGCAGTATACAGTGCTTGCATCACTTACATTGTATTATAATAATGATGGTGCTCCGCTCTGTTGTAAAAAATAAAGACTCAGAGAGGAAATAAGTTGTTTTATGTTTATGTTAGCGAACCTAGCCTAGCTACGTTACACACTACATGAAAGGTAATTTTCAAAAATCCATAATAATCCATAAAAATAATTTTGATTGTTTTTATTTTAAATGTATATAAGGCTGGACATATATTGGGGCTTATTATTATTATAATATAGTTTTAGTTAATTATTAAAAATGAAGATATAAACACAGTATATTACTGTTGTAAATTACAATTGTCCTGTAAAATAAAATAAAAAAACCAGAATTTTTAATAATTATAATAATTTTATTTTACACTACAAGTTTCAATACTAATATTTATGTCTTAAGTTCTTCACTTTTAAATGTTTAAATCCACAAACGTTCATTTTGGCAAGATACTGTCACGATTATGGTCTTCTTTTAATATTCTGTTCTGTTCCCTTTGTTCCTGTTGTCCTGCTCTGTTTAGTTCCGGGTTTCCTTTGTTACTGATTACCTCCTTGTTTGTTTCAATGGTTATGTATAATTATCACCTGTCAGTCATTATTCTTTTTAAACTTCCTGTTATGTTCAGTCCCTTGTCAGTTCTCGTATATGATTTATGTGGTTTACATGAGTTCTGCGTATTTTGGATTATAAGTAAAAACTGTCTAGTTGTTTCTGCTTCATGCCTGATTGCCACATCGTTACAAATACTGGTGAATTGCTGTAAACTTCAATCCACAGAAATGTTGATAATTATGCAAATGTGTAAATAAAGTGAAGAGATGGAGTTGATGAGAAGCAGTGTTTACTGTGAACTGAGACACTCTGAGATGATAAATACACAGCACCAACTCTGTGTCGGCCATTCTAAGCCCATTCTTTAAACTGTAAGCACTGAAAAAAGCTGATTATTATATCTGTCTTGTAGGTCTTTGAAGAGAATATGAAACAAAAGCAAGCGCAGCTCCAGCAGCTCAGGGAGAATTTGCTCAGCTTAATCGAGGAGAACCCAGATTCACCTGAGGCAGAAAAGTGGAAGCACATGCTGGCACAGATAGGTATGTGTACATCACATCCAAAAGCATTAATCTAATTTTTTCTGCTGTGTGGATGGCCAGGTGCAAATTCACACACTTCTCTCCTGCACCAACTGCGAACCAGGGTCAGAAATTAACTTTTCCATTAAGAGGGCAATTTTTATAATTACCTTATTTAATGTATCTTTTATGTCAAATACTTAAATTTAATCAATTAATACAGCCGATCAGAATAATGAGATCTGATGAGCCATACTATGTTGGCTGTTACCAATAAAATTTTAACAAACATCAACAAAGCCATTTTACACTGCAGAAGCTGCTAGCCTCTGATTGGCCATTACATTCATATGTTCAACAGACACATCTGTGAGTGGCTGTAATGCTTGATGCAACGTGACCAGATCTAAATGTAATTCTGTAATTGACACTTTTCATTAATTTACACAAGTTATTTTAATTACGACAGTTGTAATAGATTTAGTTTAATTGTGCAGGGGCATTTTATGCCCTTTTATCTTAAATTTAGCAGGCTTTTTTTTTTCTTTTCATTTTGGTGGCTTTTTTGCCCCAAACCCTTGTTAATTTCCAACCCTGCTGTGAACTGAAGTGAAGCTCCTGTGAAAGCTCAAGCTGATAATGGAGGAGTTTGGCCTCCTCCACACACTGAATCAATGCTCAGCTAAAGTGAAGCTGGGAGTGATAAAGTGATGTGTGCTCTGCTCCACACACAGATGCAGGATGGGAGGAGGTCAAGGGCACCATGGAGATCCGGAAACAGCACCTGGAGAAGTCGTCCCGCATGCTGGAGCTCTTCCAGACGACCCAACCACAACTCTCGCAGTGGCTGCAGGAGAAGGAGTTGATGATGGGCGTCCTGGGGTCTTTGTCTATGGATCCCAACATGCTTAACACACAAAAGCAGCAAGTCCAGGTACTGGCAGTCATGCTGTAAACATAGTAAGAACTGTAATTCATGTGAAAGAACAGTATTATCAAATATTAAAGGTTAAATGAAGTTAAACAAATAGTTCACTCTAGGGATGGGCGATATGACCAAAATCTTTTTTGCACTTCAGGTGTGTGTCAGATAGCATGAGCTTTAGCGATAGACAATCACAATATATCATACCGCCCAGCCCTAATTCACCCTAAAATACATTTCTGTCATCATTCACTCATCTGCATGATGTTCATAATCCTTTTGTGCAACAGTTAAAGAAGATGTTTTGAAGAATGTTCCTGCCCTTTTCTTTTCTATACAAAGACATAAAGCACATATGGATATGACTCACATTAAGTTTTCTGAAATCATATGATGGCTTTTTGTGAGGAACACACCTCAATATAAGTAATTTTTCTTTGAAAATCAGCAGTAGCTCTTATTTGCACATCACACTTGATCAGTAACCTGGAACAAAAGAATCAATGGCATTTGATGTGATGTTTAATAAATAGTGACTTTTCAGTGTCTTCTTCGATCATAGTGATCTTTTCTCTTCAGAAGACTTGCAATATAGTACACTGGTCATATGAACATGTGCTTTTTTTATTGGTTTTGGAGCTTGATAGACCCTGGTTGTATGTTTTCATTGTATGGAAAAGAGCAGTGTAAACATTCTGCCAGACACTTTTGTGTTTCATGGAAGAAAGTCAAACCAATTTGGAATGATGACAGATTTTTTTTTTTTTTGGTCAATTGTTTTCTTTTAAGTTACAAAGATGGAGTAACATACTGTACTATTTCTTATGCTACTGAAGAATGCTTATCCCTTAATGCCTATTGCTTAATGTCATATGTCGTTCCTTTGATTAGATTCTCCTCAAGGAGTTCGACAGCCGCAAGCCTCAGTATGAGAAGTTAACTGAGGCCGCCACAGCAATCACTAGTGCATCAGAGAAGCAGGATCCTGCTGTAGAGCAGGTTAAAGAACAGCTGGCATCTATTTCCCAGAAGTGGCAGGCCCTGACAGGTCAGCTGTCTCAAAGACATGCCCTAATTGAGCAGGCTGTTGGGAAGACCACTCAATTCCAGGAGATTTTGCAAAGCCTCAATAAAAGTGCCACTTGCCTGGAGACTGAACTTAATAACCAGCAGCCTCTTAGCACCCAACCTGATGAAGTCAAGAAGCAGATTGAAGCCACCAATGCAATACTGGCTCAGCTACGAGAGGAGAAGAAGAGGCTGAAAGAGGCAGAAAATGTCTGCTCTGAGCTCTCTGCCATGGTGACTGAGGAATATCTCAGAGCAGACTTGACCAAACAGCTTGAGGCCGTCACTAAACCATTTAGACAACTTGAGGACAAAGCAGGTATTGTAGTTAACTTCAACTACTCTTGTCTTTCTTTCTGCAACATCACAGAATATACTGATTTTCTATTTGCACACACATAACTGTTCCAAAATCTATGCAGATTTCCTTTGAATTTGAATGAATGCCCTTCATTCATGAAATCCTATACACTCCCCGACCTCAGCACGTTCATTTATCAAGTACTTTGGCTAATTTGATAATGTTTACTCTTTCTGAATACACTTCACTTCACATGTTTAAGGTTCTCTTCGGTCAAAAATGACCGAACAATTTTACATTTTGAAATGTTTTTTTTTTTTGTTTTTTTTTGCCTTATCAGAATGGGATGACAGTTGGTCACTTTTGGCACATTAGCTATGTGAACACACACCAAAAAAAAAATAAAAATCATGGACATGATTTGGATATGTTAAAGGGTCAAAAAAAAATAAAAATAATCACACTTGGCTCCTTCGCGGTCAGAAATGACTGCCATAGGAAATAAATGGCAAATACGAAAAAATACGAAAACTCAGATAAACTTTTGGTGGTATAAACTGCAAATCAGGCACTGTGCAGAAAAAAAGTGCACAGCAATGAAGGGGTGACACTCTAAAATGTCAAGAGTGCAAAATAGACACCCCCACCCCCTCCCCCACACACATATGAACTAGTACGACTATAACACAGAGCAAGTTTTTGCAAATGTGTGAAATAAAATCAATAATTCAGCCACAAAGCACTAAAAAAATGAACAGCAAGGAAGAGGTTACACTCTAAAACATAGAGAGTACAAAACAGACACACCCACTCAAACACACACTCACTTACACACACGTATAGACACACACACAACACACTATTATACACACACATGAACTGGTGTGGCTGTAACAATATGGTAAAATTGAGCCAAAAGACTCAAATAAAAGGTTGAAGTCAGATCAGACCCAGATTTATTAAGCTGTGATAAAACATACCTGTTCATTTTTGTTACATTTTTATTGATTTTTGATGTTATGTGTAACAAAATGTCCTCTGTGTTTAGGTTTGACTGAAGTAAAATTAATGCAAAAACTGACACTTCAAATCAAAAAAAAAAAAAATTCTAAACCTTGACAAAAAGTAGTCTTTGAGAATGTCTAAGTATAAATCCAAATCCACAACTTAATAAAAATATATTATTTTAATAAAAATATAATATTATGTCTAAAAACTAGATAATTTATACGCCACTTTATATAGAGCTATATAGGATTCTAGTGGTTACATCATGGCATTATAAAAGTTTTTCAATTTTTACTCCCACCAGATGGCACTAATCTACCTTCAAAAAATTGGATTTTAAATGCCTTGTCTCTATTTTAACATGGAATACTGCTTTAATTGAAAAATCATTTAAAATATATTAGGAAAAAATGTTTATTATTTTCAGTGGAGAAAATAGCTAATAGAAAATGTGTAAATATCATAAAATACCCTCAACATTTTAAATAATAATCAAAAAATATTATTGAACCAAAATATATTACTTTTGTTTTCCTGGGGAAAAAAAAGTTACATTTCAAGGCTTCGGTCACTTTTGACTGCGAAGGAGCCAAGTGTGACCCCTAAACGAAGAGGACCAGAGGGTATCTCAGCACGGAGAGTAGGAGAGTGCAAACAAATGCAAAGGGCTGACACTAGGAAGAATGCAAATGCCATGATTATGCTAATTATTCTAATTTTCAGCCATGTTCCAATTGGCTGTGGTTTTGTCACTCCACGCTGCATTTTTGCCTTCAGTCATGGCTGAAAATGTTCTAGATGCTAGACACTTGTCATGTTATTCCCTGCTCAGACACTCTATTACATAATTCTGACAACTGTTCAGACTTCTTATCTAACATTCTTATATTTTACCTTGTGTTTACCAGGAAAGCGGATTGAGCAGCTCAACTCGGCCTTTGCCAGCTCCCAGCAGTTCCATCAGACATCTAAGGACTTCCAAGCCTGGCTGAATCAAACTCTCCAGGAGCAGTGTAAGACACAGCCCATCTCCGCTTATGCAGAGATGTTAAAACAGAGTCTCAAGGAGAACAGTGCTGTTCAGAAGGCCATTAGTGACCATGAGGAACCTTATAACACCATCATGAAAGAGGGTGAAACTCTCCTTCAGAGAACAGAGGGGGCAGAAAGGGTGGCCCTTCAGGGACAGCTCTCTGCT
This sequence comes from Hypophthalmichthys nobilis, assembly GCA_037950665.1. Taxonomy (NCBI): domain Eukaryota; kingdom Metazoa; phylum Chordata; class Actinopteri; order Cypriniformes; family Xenocyprididae; genus Hypophthalmichthys; species Hypophthalmichthys nobilis. The sequence continues at coordinate 2,661,624 of CM075477.1, read as the reverse complement.
CTAAAGTCCAGCTGGGATGATGTGAAGAAAAGCAATGCTGAGCAAGCAGAAAAGCTTCAAGGTGCCATGCAGAGGGCTTTGAAGTACAAGGAACATTTAGAGAAGCTGAGCTCATGGTTGCAAGAGTGTGAAAACAGAGAGAAGAATGTGAAGCTCAGCATGAACTCAGTGGAGATCGAGGGCTCCCTCTCGCAGTTGAAGGCCATCCAGAAAGACGTTGACAAGAATAGAGGGCTAGTTGTGATGATGAACACAGCTGCAGACAGTCTCCTGGAGGTCGTCACATCAGATGGTGATACGGTTAGGGAGGAGAAGGTAACCACTGGTAAAAGAGTGGATAAGGTGACAGAAGATTTAATGCTCAAAAGAGAAACGTTAGAAAATATCTCGCAGAAGCTGAAAGAGTTCAACGACTTACAGAAAGAAGCCAAGGGCCAACTGGAGGGTGTCAGGAAACATCTCGATTCTCACTCTTCTTTGGGTGTCCAGGCCTACAGCAACAAGAACCTGTCCAACATGAAGGCTCAGCAGAACAGCTTAGAGGGTGTCCACAACCAGATTGAGCATCTCAAAAGTCTTGCACAAAGTCTAGTAGTAGATGCCTCTGAGGTCGAAGGTGTGACAGATCTTCTTCTTCAGGCAGATAGCTTGGAAAAAGACCACATGTCAATTACCAAAAAGGTAGAGGATGCTTGCTCCACCCTGGAGAACAAGCTCCAAGGCATTGGACAATTCCAGAATAGCATCCGCGAAATGTTTGCAAACTTCGCAGACCTGGACGACGAGTTAGATGGTATGGCTCCAGTAGGCAGGGATCTTGACACCTTACGGGATCAGCAAAGCACTATCAAAGACTTTGTTGCTAAACTTCAGGAACTGATGACCAACACAGCCAATGGCAGAGACAGTTGCAAGAAGATGCTGGAGTCAGAGGCGTCACCAGATCTCCTGGGTCTGAAGAGAGACTTGGAAGCCCTGGACAAGCAATGTGGGAAGCTGATGGACCGAGCCACTGGTAGAAGAGAGCTAGTTGAGGAGACCCTCTGTCATCTGGAGGAGTTCTACAGCAAGGCCCAAGAGTTTACCCACAAACTGAGCAATGCTGAGAAGCAAGAGGAGTCCCAAGGGTCTGTTGGGTTGGAAACAGAAGTCATTAACCAACAACTGGAGTCCTTCAAGGTAAAATTAAGATTCATTACCTTGTTCTGTTCCCCTTCTAGAAGATCCATAGCAGTGCACTGACATTTTAAAGGATTGATATACTGCGAGTAAGAACTGTAAGAAATTACCTTTAGCAACACTAAATATCATCAGGTAAATTTGAGCTTTGCATTTCATAATGAACAAGATCTGTATCTACAGTGGACCCAGGTGAAGTGTGTAATGCATGCACCACTAGTGGCACCAAAAAGAGTTTCAGAAATATTGACTGTCTTCAAACAGTCAGTCACAATGTTACATTTTTTTGGACAAACTCACGCCATTGGTTGAGCCAGTGTTGTTATGTTGTGCCCAGTTGGGCTGCTCAATCAAACAGACTGCAATTCCTTTTGGTGCCACTAGTAGCACAGAAATTACACTTCACCTTTATGTCACACTTAAAAATGTATGAATATCAAAGCAAGTGCCACACTTTGCAAACAAAACATTTCACAGAAATGAAATTTATTTTTATCTGCAGTTTTACATGAGGATTTTTGCTATCTTGCTCCTCAGTTATATAGCATGGTTTTGGTCTGTTAGCCACGTGTTGGATCTTTCTCTCGACAGTTCAATATGAGGGTGAGCATCTGGTGCTAACAAAAGAACGTCAGCTGATGGGGCATTGTTGCGAATGTGCAGTGAGGTAGCTGAGGGCCAGAGGGGTGCTGTGCATCGTAGTGGCCAGTGAAAGCTAGTGGGGTCAGACTTCTGCTCCTTGACCTGTTAGCGAGTGCTAGTGCAGGCCTCTATATTCAATGCAAACAATAGATGTTTTTAGCTCTCTTATTTTTAGCTGCTACATAATTTTTTATTTTTTTTTCTGCATTTTAACCTGCTATAGTTAAGGATTCTGTTTGCAGAACATTAGCAAAACTGATTATTACTATATATATATATATATATATAAAAAAAAAAATCAGCTCAGCCTTTTTTGCTATCACGTGTGGTTGCTTTTAATGCATGTTTATGATATTGTTTCAAGCAAAGCATTAAAGGATTAAAGGATGTTCCGTAAAATACAACTTTATTTTCAGCGTTACATTATCAGAATATAATTTTTTTTTATTAAAAAAAAAAAAAAAAAAACCCTGCTGACAGTTACACGCTCACAACAGAAGTGTGCAATGCAGAACAATGTATGTTTGTCTTGTTTTATACAGCGATTTTTGTTCGTTTTTACAAACTGAGGAATGAGTCGAAAATGTTTTCTGTGCCACAGATGCAGTTGATAAAGCTTAACTTGTATTTAACCAGGAATATTTTTAGAGAAGTTGACTTCCACTTGTTTGTTTTGGCCTGTCAGTTTGGATTCCTGGATGTTTTTTGACTCCATATTTCAAGTGGTACATAATTTGGAAAAGTATGCTGCTGCAGGAATTTCTGGATTGTTCAGATCCTCAAAAAATAAAGCTTGTGCCTCCAAAAGTTGGAGCAAAGCCTTCTTTCTGTTCTTTTGTTATGGCAACGCAGTGTGTTTCATGTCATAAACAAAAGACCTGGAGTAGATTTCTCAGTTTTTGTTACAGTTTAATTACTACTAGGAGAAATCATAGGAAATATTAGGATGGGTAATATTGCAATGTTATTACAACAGTGATAGAAAACCTGCTGAACAAAACAATGTGATTTACAATATCATTCCTGGATAAAACCATTCTCAAGACTTAAAGTGGGATAAAACATTGTCCGGAAAGCCTTTAAACGCTTGAAGCTGAAAGAAGCTTAACCTATATTTGGATGTGCATATGAATCAAACATGGACGTCCATGCGCTGTGCATCAGCTGCCACTGTTCAGTCCATCATTTGGCCCCTTGTTGTTCGGGCTCCCCCATTCTTTTTGTTCTTTTCAATGTCTGGATGGATGATCACTGCTACATCAGCTGCTGCTGGAAAATCAGCTTTGTTCACACTGATACGGCCATTAAACTCAGGGAAATTACCCAGATCGTGAAACACAAAGAGAGGCTTTGTCATTTAAAAATGTGTTGCTTGTTTATCCTTATCTTTGTTACTGCAATTCACTGGATTCATTTGTGAATAAACCCAATATGTAGGGAGCTGAGCCATGTGTAAAGACCAGAATATCATAGAGAACTGGAGGTGGGGTCATTTGAGTAAAGCCAGCTAGAATCAACCCACAATATTCTAACAACTACCCAGAACACCTTAGCAAACACATAGCAACGCATGACAATGACAAACAGCCCCACGGCATTGTGGAGGTGAGCTTTACAGGAGATATTCGGAAATTAAGGAATTGTTTGTCTTCTTTTCCACTACTTAGACATGACATTAATGTCTCATGCAAACCTGTGGGAATTTCTGGCTCTTGAATCATAGCTATTCGTAATTCCATAGGTGATTATTGGAAAAGGATTTTTTGTGAGGCCCCCAGTGTTGGCTGAATCATCAGCCTGACTCACCGTACAAGACGCCCAACAGGGAACCTGAAACCCTGCACCAGCAGAGCACCAGAACGTATGCACATTGTTGCATTATGATGAAGTTGTTATTTCACTGTGATCATGTTGCATGGGACATTGACAAAGAGAGAGAGAGAGAGAGAGATAACGTTTTTGGCCCAACGGATCTCAGCCCTTGAGTGCAGGAGGAATTTATTCTGAGATTTTTTTTTTTTTCTCAACAAAAGCTTTGTTCTCATCTAAATAATAGTTCTGCGTTTCAGAGCCTGTGGGTATTGTTCATGTGAATGGTGAGAGATTCTGTTGACAGAGGTTTTTTTTTCGGATGGGGAAACATCCCTGCCCTGTTTCTGTGCACAGACGGGCATTGTTTCCCATCATGTCTGGTTTTAAATGAATGGTTTCATGCATGTAATATCAGGGCAGAGAATTTGTTCATCCACATTTAAAAGGCCCACTGCAAAGTTGCAAGCTGGATCCATTGGTAAACTGCAAATGATTGGCCAAAACTCCAAGGACCGCAAACTTCTGTGTAAATTGTTTGTAAAATAATTCATGCGCAAATTGTCACATTTTACATAAGAATTAATTTATAAAAAATTAATACAGAAATTCTGCTCATGTTTCATAAATGAGGCCTTGAGATCAAGCAGCTGTAAAGCACAGCAAATGGTCAAGTTCATCCAAATACATTACGTCATAGAAAGATAAATCCCTTTTATTTGCTTCATGAGACGTCTATGTGGCGTCAACAGCAGTAAACACGTCTCAGAGACATTAAAGACTTGGACCTTCAAACTATGAAAACAAATGTCTTTCTTAATTCACTGCCTGGATTATTTCAAAATATCCTTTCTTCAAATCACAGACATCTCTTTAACCTCTTCACCTCTGCCAGTTTCCTCTTTTCGCTAGCACAGAGTCTGTGTTCTGATTTCTGATGCCTACGCACTGTTCACTAACCCCCACACACTTAGAAGGGAAAGTATGTAGTTCACTTAGAATACGCTGCAACGTCATCATACACAAGCAACACTTGAATCTTCTAGATTAGAGTTTTCACATATGATAATGTCATTTAGTACTGAGTTGGTGCGCAAAGACTGATAGGTACACTTCCTTTTCCACTTTCAATGAAGTGATTTATTGATATATAGCCAGTTGCCTCGTGGGCAGCGCTCCAACACATGGTGCGGTTGCAATTCGGGCGCCCCGAGTATGAGTCCTGGCTTTACGATCCTCACCCCCCTCCCCGTTCCCTATGTAGGGCCCTTTTAAATCTGAGCATATACGCTCCCTAGAATTTGGAATCTCCCTTGAGTAAAATGCACTGAGAAGTTCACTACGAAAGGCACTATCAGGTGATTAGAACTTTTCCAGAGATTATCTTGCTGACGTAACGTTGACAAGTACCAGAATCAAAACTGCATTCTTTATTCAGTCTAGCCTTTAATCCATTGCTTCTCCCACCTTGTCCACTTGCCATGAAAAAAGACCTGTCATGCACTTGGCAGAGGTCACGGTGTTTCATTACCCGCATCTAGTTCCTCCCTCAGCATTCCACTGTAATTATGAGACACTACAGGCACTTCTGTGGCTCCAAAACACCAGGCAGAGAGGAGGAGAAACAAGGGACGGAGAGGGCAAGAGAGCAGAAAGCATATCTATTTCTGCCTTGTGTGATGTCATCTGAAAGGGTGCCGGACGCTTTTTTTCTCTCTCTCTCTCTCTCTCTCTCTCTCTGCCCTACCCTGACAAGAGGAGGAGGGCTGCTGTCAGAGCAGAAGCACACTAAGAAGTTAAGTCAAATGGGACACGGAGACAGAAGGGGAGAATTAAAAGAGGGTCAAGCGTCTACCAATCAGCATGAGCCGGCCACCACACAAATGGAGCTGTGGCAGATGTTGCGTGAATAACATGAGGGGGGCGGGGCCTTGAGCCCTGTGCCAGGAGGGTGTCTGTCATTGCCGGTTGGACCACAAGAGAGGCAGGAGCGGCTTTTTGTTTCTCCTGGAGCTTATGGCTTTGTTTTCCCAGATTTAAGGATTTGTTTTGGGATATGCCACCATCATGCATACGGGATACCTCTGTGTGGATAACTGTAGGGGAGTTCTCAGGAAATTCTAAAATTCCAGGCACATTTTGGACTGCATGATGTATATGATGGAGTTATAAAGAACTAAGGAAACAAGCAACAATGAAGAGTTGTGACAATGGGGAGAAATGGAAATCAGCAGGATTGTCATTTTGGAAAAGGATGTTTAAGAGGAAGAAGTGATGTAATAAGAGAAATACCAAAAGTTTATTTTTAAAAAATATATATTTTTTGTTTTCATTAACTTTATTTTCGCCAATCTCTATAAAAGTAATTTAAAGAAATTCATAGTATTTTTTGTGGTATTGTAATTTTTTGTTTTAAATTGTATATTCATAGCAAAAGTTTATATTTATCTTTTACTGCTGTATTTATTTTCTTACCTTTTCATTGGGGTAAAGTGTATGTCTAGTGACTTGCAAAAGTAAAGACTCCCTTTTGGCTTCTTTTTAAGTCTTTTAATGTTTTTCATGTCTGTAGGGATTGTTGCACTGAAAACCTTTACCTCATTGTTATACGTCATTTGTAAGTTATCATCATAATGGGAAAACCTCTGAGTAGACCAGACTGTCTGCGGCAGAACCCTTCTTGTGTGGGAAAAGGAGAGGAGGAAGACCTCAACATCGATGACTGTTACGTTCCCCAGAGGTCCATATATGACACAGTGCGTCTGAATGAACAGATCGACTCAGGCTCCAAGGGCAGCCTGGCCTCAAGGCACTTCGTTGGTACTTTGCCATATAGCCATCGCACCATGGACGTAAGCGCACTCTGTGGGAACGGCGTCTTGGCCTCCTCCAGTGCCTTTGAGCTCCGCAGCAGGGAGGCGGTGCGTTTGGATGAGCGGCTCGTGTTTGACGGCTTGAAGCTTAATGGGGATATTATCCGGGGTGCAGACACCATGCTGTGTAAACCACGACCAGTTGGCGAGAAAAGGGAGCCGCCTCAGCACCGCCGCTCCTGGCGGACCTTCGCCCCCGCAAACCTCAGTGAGTTCGGCAGCTCCAGCGGAACGCTGTGCAATGATGGAACAGGCCAACGTGGATTGGGCCGAGTGGGAAGAGGACGCAGTATGACAAACTCTCTTACTTCAGAAGGTGACTCGGGCCTGTGTAGTCCTACTGTGGAAAGAGAACAAAACCCACGAGCCCAGAGGAGAACCGGGCCTGGCACAAGAAGCCTTTCTTCTGCTGAGGGAGTGCACTTATCTGGGGACCTAAAGCCAGGGCGTTCCCTCAGCTCTGGTCAGGAAGACTTCCCCTTCTCCCCAATGAAAGACAGATTACCAATTCCACTGTATTACACAGATGCATCAACTCTTGGAAGCCAACAACTTAACAATACATGCAACTCAGACCTTGGTGTGGGTCAGCACACTGTTTCTAATAGCAATTGTCCAGATATAAATGTCAGTACGCTGGCAGAGTCAAGTAGTAAAACACATATGTCCACAACATTTTCAGGATATGAGGAGTTACCCACAGCTGAACTTCTTGAAGACACTTGTTCACAGGATGACTGCGAGCTGCTCAGTGTTGTGGTGACAGAACCAAAGACTCTTTCACACTGCCTGCAGAATATAGAACAACATGTAACTAAGGATGAAAAGAGTTATGAATACGAGCAAAGAGCTACAGACTCCAAAATGGCAGACTTGGAGGATTTCTTGTTGTTAGTTGAAAGGGAGGCAGGCTTCACCAATGGAATAAAACACATGGACGATGAAGACATAGAGAGTCTATTAACATCCATAGCTGAATGTTCGCAGATGGACCTTGTGGCCTTGCCTTCCACCCAGGTACCCCAAAATAGCTGGTGAATGTTGATTGTTTGATTAGCGTTTCCTGGGAGTCTGGCTAGTGCCGTTTGGCCTTTATCAGATTAGGAGACAGCTGAATTGGGTTTATCGTTATTTGCTGGTCAGTGACTCAGATGTTGTGATCGTGCACAGCTGGCTATAACTGAGTAGAAGCCTCTCACAACAACCAGTTGACTGGCGCTGGAGCACATAGTGCCCGTTTTAGTGGAAGAACATCACCTTATAAGGATGCTGGCTAAAACATATCTAGATACCCTGCTGAAAAGACCAATGTAACTGGGCACTCGCTTATGTTTTGGATGCTGGTTCCCAAAATAGGATTATAGTAGAAGTTACTGTATGCTATCCACATTGATATAGTCTCTTTTGTTTCAATGTTTATATCTCCTAAGGAGTTTTAGGAGAAACATCAAAGATACATTTGATTCTTAATGTAGAACCATAACGGAGAACTCTATGTAGTGTCAATGAGTAACTTTAAAGATTGTAGTTCAATGAATCTTCAAACATTTAATAGCTTAGCATGTTTTCATTGGTTTTTAGTGTTCTTCTATATGTATCACTTACAGGTTTTCCAGAAAGACGTCATTGAGTCGCTGCAGAGCCAATTGCATGAGTTGAATACTCTGGGCCATTCATTGATCCAGAACGCCGCCAAAGGCACCAGCACCAAAAGCCTTGATCATGATCTAGAAGAGGTCAACACCAGATGGAACACCCTCAACAAAAAAGTAAGACCCACTCTTCAGCTAGTTTCACAAAATGTTTACATGTCAGTTGAAGAGGTGCAATAATATCATGTGTGAATTGTTCGATTTCTTTATCCACTGCACTCTGGAATGCTCATAATCTTTTGATAGCAATCATAATATTTGCCAATGTTGGTGAGTACCTAACAAGTACTGACGAGTACATTAGCTGTATTTTTCAGTACTTTGAGAAGCTTTCAAAATAGTGTAGCCTTTCTGGTATCTATTTTTTAGAACAAGTAGCGGTATAGTGTGAGATGCTACACCAACAAATTTAGTCATTTGTAGCATGCCAAGCTACAGTTTTAAGGTTGTTTCCTCAGCACTGCTGTATGTCTGATCTTCTCAGGTTGCAGAGCGATCTGCACAGCTTCATGAAGCCCTGCTGCACTGTGGCAGGTTCCAGGATGCACTGGAGTCCCTTCTCAGCTGGCTCACGGACACAGAGGAGCTGGTGGCCAATCAGAAGCCTCCATCAGCAGAATTCAAAGTGGTCAAAGCACAGATCCAAGAGCAGAAGGTATGATGTCGGAAATGCTTAGACCCTGTCTCAATGAGAATCAGTTCGCTGATGTGAATCTTTTGCTTTTACATATGCTGGTATTCATTTATTTTTCCAATCGGCTTTGTCTAGCTCTTGCAGAGACTGCTGGATGACCGAAGAGCTACAGTGGAACTGATTAAGACAGAGGGACGGAAGGTGACAGACTTAGCTGACACAGTTGATAAGGAGAAGATTGCGAGAGAGATTGAATGCCTGGGGCAAAGGTGGGATGCCCTACTCAAGAAAGCTGAGAACAGGTACAACGATTAACATAAATCTATTGTTACACTTTAGACATTCTGTTGAATGTAAGTAACGCTGCATCTACATGCCAACTAACTCTCATTAGAGTATTAAAAGACTGTTAGGGGTAGGATTAGGATTAGTACAATAAGAGGTTAGGGTAAGTAGAGTAAGTTGACATGTACTTGCAAAGTTACTTATACTAAGTAGAATGTCTGTTGGAAGCATCAAAATAAAGTTTTCGCAGATATTAAGCAGACAGTCTACTAATACTGAACTAATGCTCTGATGAGAGTTAGTTGACATGTTAGGTGCAACATTCCCCATAGTCAACAGAATGTCTAAAGGGGACCATCGAAATAAATTGTTACCAAATCTATTATTAAATTCTGGACATAAAGTGCCCATTGTTGGCAAATCAAATAGGTATCAAAATGTTTTGTTTTGCAAAATGTCTTATAAAATGTTCCCTTAATTACTAAAAATATAATTTCAGTGTTTCTACAACAAATGTGATGTGCTGTCAAATCGATTAATCGCAACTAATCGCATCTAACATAAAAGTTTGTTTACATAATGTGTGTGTGTGTGTATACACACACACACACACATATATATATATATATATAATATATATAAATTTAATAATATATATATATATATATACACACACATATATTATGTAAACAAACTTTTATGTTAGATGCAATTAATCGATTTGACAGCACTAGTTAATTTAATGTGTTACTGCGTTGGTTTGTAATTATTTTGGGAAATTTACTAGCAATTTCTGGCATTAATAATTTAAATGTGTTATGTGTTTACCAGCATTTTACAATGGTTTTGAACCAGTTTAAACTTTGGTGGACAAATTTTAAGTTACAGCTCTAAATATGAATCAGTTCTCATTTTCCAACTCTGCTTATAAGGTATAATCATAATCACCTCATTGCATGTATAAAATCCAGATTTGTCTTTTTTCATGGGTAAAGGACTGTGTTTTAGTATATGTATGTACAGTATAATCAAACCCAGTCATGTCCAGCAATAAAACTAACTGCAGCGTTCTTGGCAGACACAAGCAGCTGGAGAATATTTTGGTGGTGGCACAGCAATTCCACGAGACCCTTGAGCCTTTGACAGAGTGGCTGACAGCTACCGAAAAACGACTAGCCAACTCAGAGCCCATTGGCACCCAGACGTCCAAGTTAGAGGAGCAAATCTCCCAGCATAAGGTACAGAACCGTCTGTAGCGACAGCATAGTCCCATGACTTAGTTTGTTTTCCATTGTGTTTTGCTTTTTTATCCATTGCCCATTTCCCCTGCATTTATGTTCTTCTCCCTTATGTTCACATTTGATCCATTCTTTTTTTCTGTTATTATGGTTTCCGCTCCCTGGTTATGTGACATCCATGGTAAACAGGCCTTAGAGGAGGAGATTTTGGGCCGTGGTAAGCTCTTGTACCAGGCCATGAGTCTGGGCCAATCTCTCCGGGCGGTCGGCTGTGTGGATGACAAGGAGTTGGTGCAGGCAAAGCTAGACAACATGAACAGCAGCTATATGGAGCTGCAGGAGCATTGCCGTCAGAAGGCCGAGTTACTGCGGCAGGCCCTGGCTAATGCGCAGCTCTTTGGGGAGGACGAAGTGTCCCTAATGACCTGGCTCGATGAGGTGCACCACAAACTGAGCGAAGTCTCGATCCAAGACTACACGGTGGCCGTACTCACAAAACAGCATGCTGAGCAGCTGGTACTTTACAAGCTCCTCCTCTTAAGGCTTCCTTCCCTTTTGTTTTGATCATTTCATTTCTCTGTCTTCAGTGGTGTGGTGTGATTTTTGAATCGCTCTATTAGAAGATGACTGATGTATGTTTCAATGTCCAGGCTCTTCATGAAGACATTGAGTTGAGGAAGCAAAATATTGAACAGGCCATCCTAAATGGCTTAGAACTGTTGAAACAGTCCACAGGTGAGATTAAAGAAAAAACCCTTAGTCAATATTTGGAAGGTTTGCTGTTTGATGTGAAGTTTTCTCTGTATGAATGTCTATGAATCATGTGTGTGTTCACTTTCATTCAGGCGATGAGGTTGTCGTCATCCAAGGTAAACTGGATGGAATAAAGACGAGGTATTCAGAGATCAACACAATGAGCAGCAATGTTTCAAAGACTCTGGACAAAGCCCTGTCTCTTGCCACAAAGCTGCAAAACACCCACGAGGAGCTGAACTCCTGGCTGGAGAAGGTAGAGTCTGAGCTGGCTACATTTAAAGCTGAAGAACCAGTCGGAGAGCAGCTCACTTGCTTGCAAGAGAGGCAGAAAGTAAGTGACAGTGCTGCAGCATTTTAACCCATAGGAAAGAAAATTCACAACTGTGTTTATGCGAGGCACTTTAAAGGGGCTGTTTACATGACACCATTTCATCTAAAAACGCAAAAGTTTTTATGCGTTTTGGTCGTTCATTTACATGATAATGGCGTTTTGGGGGCCTGAAAATGCAAACGTTTGAAAACGCGTTTCAAAGTGAAAGTTTTTGACAATGATACTGTTATCGTCTCTGTATAACCTAGAAAAAACGTGAATTTGTGAAAACGGTGACGTCATGCGCATGTGTATTACGTGTTCAGTCTATAGGCGTGTAGTGTATCTTTACGAAGTGACAACGCCAACTACTGGCCTGACAGCAAAATACAGCGCTTTTTTAGCTGTTTTCGTGGAACCGTGTGAACAAGGATCATTTTGACAACTGTGTTGTCTGTATGCGAAAACGCAAAGGGATAACTTTTTTAGTACATCGTTGTCGTGTAAACGTACCCTAAGTCTCCCTCTTATTTGTGTCCTTCCTAGTTTCAGAAGAGATCTCAATAATATCTCAAACTGTGCTCAGATTTGCCAGACTAAATTATATGGTCTATGATGTCCAACTTTATTGCTGAAACATAACTGAGAATTAAAATATAACTCCTATAAAAAGCTTGCAAAGACTGGCTGATGGCAATATAATACTGATGTTGAATTAAAAAAAAAAAAAAAATGCAGTTAAAATAAGACATAGGTTAATATATATATATATATATATATTTTTTTTTTTTTTTTTTTAAGGTGTCGTTACAGTGAAATTACACAAATAATTACTTAACAACTAATAATTAACATCACATGTACTTATAGGTTTAGGGTTAGTTGCTTGTAAGTATGCATAATTTGCTGATATTACTCTAGTAAGTACATGTAACAAGTATAACAAGGACACTGTAAAATAAAGTAACACCAAAAACTCTGTTTCACACATTACAACCAATAAGAAAAATCTACTTAAAATTAACAGAAAAAAATTTTAAAATGGAAAGTGTTTTTAATATTCAAATACACTCATGATTGGTTGGTTAAATCAGTTTATCCTTTATTTGTCACATTCAGACTCTGCTGAAGGAGGTTAAGGATCAGAAGCCACTGGTCGACTCTCTTAATGAAGTAAGCAGCGCTCTGCTGGAACTCGTCCCATGGCGAGCGAGAGAAGGATTGGACAGGATGGTCACAGATTACAACGAGCGCTACAGATCGGCCAGCGATGCCATTACACAGCATGTGGACCAGACTGGAGCTGCCATCTTAAAATCACAGCAGGTATGGCAGTTCTCAGCTGCTTGAGAAAATAACACTACCCGTCTATTAGGAAGATTCACAATGAAGTTTGTTGAAAAGCCCAAACAATGAAGCGCCTGTGATTGCTGCCAAGAGTGATCAGCCTCATTGTGCTGTTAATTCTTAATGCTTTATAGTCATCCAAACTTAATTTATCCTCTTGAGTCGCCTTGATGGTATTTACATAATAAACTAATGGAGTGTGATCCAGATTGATTTAATTTGCATCACATTAGTGTGTTTATATAATTTATACTGATTAGTTTATGCATAGCTGAATCGCCTGGGTTTTTAAAATAATATGTAAGATAAAATAATATATATTTATATATATATATGTGTGTGTGTGTGTGTGTGTGTAGAAAGGGGAATGTTATGCATTTTAAGTCCATTTTAAGACTTTTTGAGTCTTGAACCAAAAAGCTATCTTGATTTCATTTTTCATGAACATTTTCCACTCAGTGTCTGAATCTGAGAATTAAACATACTATCTTTAGACTTACAGTATATGCAAATGACCTGATTGGCTAATCTCTTTGCTTGTAAAACAAGTAACAACCTGTCTTCATCTGCTGAATATTCACGATGTTGTTATGTAAATGTGGAGCTTTGTTCCCATTAATTATCTGAGTTGAAGCTGTGCATTATGAACATATAAAATGTGTGTATAATACATCAAACTCAGTTAATCTTGATTTATTTTATTTACAATTAAATGTATGCATTTTGTTAGAACTGCATGGAATACTAGAAATGCATGGAAATGTGATATGGACAGTCACATATCACTGTTTGCTTGCTTTTCCTCTGATGTGCAGTTTGATCAGGCGGCCGCCGCGGAGCTGGAGTGGCTGACGGAGGCAGAGAAGAAGTTGTCGTGCCTTGGAGATGTCAGGCTTGAGCCGGAGCAGACCACAGCTCAGCTACAGGCACAGAAGGTCAGTTGGGCGTTTGCATGGTCATCTCTAACATATACATTATAAAGCACACATTGTCTAAAGCTCGCTTTCTCCTCCAGAGCTTCTCCATGGACATTATGAGACATAAAGATGCTGTGGATGACATTGTGAAGACCGGCGAGGCCATTATGAACAGCAAAGATGAAGCAGAGAAGCAGGCATTGAGGGTAAATATAAGTACATTTATAAAGAAAGGGAGCCTAAGTTGTGTAACATAGAGGTAAAATCACTGTGGTCTCATACAGGTGAAGCTCCAGGCCTTGTCGGAGAAATACGGTGTGGTTAGTCAGCTGAACTCGGAGCGCTGTCTGCAGCTGGAGAGAGCTCATTCTCTAGCCTGCCAGTTCTGGGAGACGTACGATGAACTGTGGCCATGGCTGCAGGAGACGAGAACTACCTTCACTCAGCTGTCCCAGCCGGCTATTGAGTACGAAACCCTTCGACAGCAACAAGAGGAGCTGAGGGTAAGAACTAGATCATTCCTATTATAGTCAATGAAGCTGTAGACATGGGAAGTGCCTGATGCAGCACACACCTTGAGTTGATGGCTGCTACTACTCATCATCTGTCTGAAATAAAATCATTTGGTTACACTTTATTTTGATGGTCCACTTCAGACATTCTGTTGACCAGGGCTTGCAAATGCAGGTGGATTTCAGCAGTGGTGTGTAACACAAGCCTACTAGCCACTCCTTCTTTGGCAGGTTGAATTTTATATATAATATATGTACATTTTTTTGGTTGCACTTTATTTTACAGTACGTGTACTTACAGTGTACTTACGTAAGGAAATACTGGGCAATATAAGGTAACTACATGGGTTAAGGTTAGGTTTAGGGGTAGGTTCAAGGTTAATACATAGTTATTACCCAGTTATTGTAATCACTGTAATAAGTACATTGTATGTACATTGAGAACAGGACTGTAAAATAAAGTGCTACCCATTTTTCAATTGTAGTCTTTTAAAATAATCTGAAATAATAAACTAAGTGTAATGTAGTGTTGTCAAAAATATCGATTTTTCAATGTCATTATTGACATTGACATTGACAATATCTGACACATTTCCAATACTCATTTTCCACAGAATAGTTACATGATACCAGCTGCTCTTTCTCTCTCTCATCTCTCCGACAGCGAGTCGACACACAAACCCGCCTCCGGATGAATATTGTTGGTGTTACAGGGCTTGAATTTCAGCATCGGATTGCGTATATTGCGCATAATTTTACTCATTCCCGCAGAATTTCTGCTCACACCCAAAGTGCGCACACATAAAGCTGCCTCTCAGTGCTAAATTGAGTTCTTTTTTTTGCTGCTTAGACAGTCAAATACAGACAAAATAATGTAAAAATGCTGGTCTTGGTGAGTATTCGTGTAAACACAGTCAGTTATGTTTTAAGTGAATGTAAACAGTTGAGAAAGAAAACGCATGTGTAACAGTATAATGCAGTGGTCGCCAACCCGTCGATCGCGATTGACTGGTCGATCTTTATCACTGTTCCAGTAGCTGTAAACTTGCAGTCTGTAAACGGCCGTTAACAAGAGGCCAGAGACGCTGAAGATGGACGCAAAGAGGAGACGATTCTGTAGCAGGCAGGGCAGCTCACTGTTCATGATGCTCTAAATATAGGAAGAAAATATAAATATTGAATTGGGGGTGAGGGCTTATATGAATGCATCTCTAAAAGGAATTACTGTCTTAAGAAAAATTTCGATGCAATGACATTTTATTTTCCTCTTACCTCCGAATAAAGTAACTAATTATTAGCGCAGTTCAGCTTTGTTTACAGAGGTAACCAAGGAAACGCTGTATCACTGCTGTTCCATAAGCGCCACCTGCTGTCAGAGAGTGAATTTACGTCTGCTGTTTTTATTTCATGCTTTTTTTGTGTGTGTGTATCATATAATTTCACAAAGATAAAGTCAGACCGTTCTGTTTTTGCTTTAAATCTTGAAATTAAATCTAATTCAAATGAAAAACAACTGCTCATGCAATGTGTGTAGCACATAGCATGTATTTTTGTTTATTATAATAATATTAATAATAAATATCTGCAACCGGTATCAGAATCGGCCAATTTGTTTGTAAAAATAAATAAATCAGAATCTAAATTGGCCACGAAAAAAATACTAAATACAATCTGGGCTGTCTTTTTCTATCAAGTAGATCTTGTCTTTCATAAAGGTCGAGGTCAGGGATCTTGGGCTTAAAAAGGTTGGTGACCACTGGTATAATGGATCCGTGTATCAGGTCTTAAAGTGACAGCAGCCTAATAAACCTGCTGACAAATTTTGAGATGATATTAAAAATATTTATATGGCAGTTTTTTTCCCTATGGTATCAATGTTAAAATTGTGGTCAGTGAAAATGCGTGGCTAGTAACTTTAGAAAACCACTAGCCACAGTGGCTGGTGAGCAAAAATGTTAATATCCAGCCCTGCTGTTGACCATAAGTAATGTTGCACCTACATGTCGACTAACTCTCATTAGAGTATTAGTAGACTATTAGGGGTAGTAGAATACGTTGACATACAGTTGTAAAGTTACTTATACTAAGTAGAATGTCTGTTGAGGAGCATCAAAATACAGTGTTAGAATACATGTAATGCACATATAAACAAATATATGAATCAGACTGCAACCTGTAGCATTAATTTAAATAGAACTTTCAGATTGTGAAATCAGAAATTAGTGCATGTAAACATACCTAGTGTGTGGTGATGAGGTGTAGACACGTTGAAGAAATTTATAGACATATGAACATAAGAAATGTCATATACTGTGCAGTTGCTGGCATTTTATTAAAGCAATATGCTGTTCATTTTACCATGGTTTACTGCCCTGTGCTTAACTGTCACAAAATCACTGTAATGCAGCGCCTCAGATGGCTTAGTGCTTCATTAGAGTGGTTAAGAGGATAAAGTATTATGTATATCAGTGGCCTGACAGATGCTATACGAGATCTGCGTGATATGTTGTCGGATTGTGCTTGATCTTTAACAGTTTTTGATGATAATGTTTTAAACAATCCAGTGCATTTTATTCTAATGATATTAAACTTTCCATCTTCAGCAAATGAGGGAGCTGATAGCAGAGCACAAGCCACACATTGACAAGATGAATAAAACTGGCCCTCAGCTGGTGGAGTTGAGTCCCACAGAGGCCACGGCCATCAGAGACAAATACCAGGCCACCGACAGACTGTACGGCCAGCTTAAAGTCGACGTCAAGCACAGAGCAGCTGCCCTGGATGAGGCCATCTCCAAATCCACCCAGGTACACTTTCTGTATATTCTGCCCTTTTTTTTTTTACAATGTCAGCCAATGTTCCTCTTACTCATGGAAATAATACAGTAAAAACAGTAATATTGTGAAATATTATTACAATTTCAAATAACTGTTTTCTTTGTGAATATATAGTAAAATGTAATTTATTCCTGTAATCAAAGCTGAATTTTCAGCATCATTACTCCAGTCTTCAGTGTCACATGATCCTTCAGAAATCATTCTAATATAATGATTTGATGCTCAGTTATTATCACTTATTATTGGTGCTCAAGTATTAATAATGGTTCTTATTATTATCAATGTTGAAAACAGTTTTTGCCTCTTAATATTTTGATTCTTTGATAAATAGAAAGTTAAATGAACAGCATTTATTTGAAATATATAAGATTATAAATGTATTTACTGTCACTTTTGATCAATTTAATGCACCCTTGCTGAATAAAAAATATTATTATTATTATTTATTTTAAAAAAATCTTGGCCCAGACTTTTGAATGGTAGTGCATCATGGTTTCCACAAAAATATTAAGTGGCAAAAATGTTTCTTGAGCATCAAATCGGCATATAAGAATGATTTGAAGGATCATGTGACACTGAAGACTGGAGTAATGATGCTGAAAATTCAGCTTTGTGTCACAAGAATAAATAATATTAAAATAGAAAAAGTTATTTTAAATTGTAATAATTTTTTCACAATATTTCTGTTTTTTATTGTATTTTTTATCAAATAAATACTGCCTTAGTGAGCATAAAGAGTCTTCTTTCAAAAACGTAATTATTCCAGACTTTTGAGCGGTACTGTAAGTATTTAAATGACTCTTGTAAATCACTTCTCCACAGTTCCATGATAAGATTGACCCCATGCTGGAGTCTCTGGAGCGCATCGCCGAACGCCTGCGCCAGCCTCCGTCCATCTCCGTCGAGGTGGAGAAGATCCGTGAGCAGATATCAGAGAACAAAGCGGTGACTGTAGACCTGGAGAAGCTTCAGCCGTCGTATGAGACGCTTAAGCAGCGAGGAGAGGAGATGATCGCTCGCTCTGAAGGAGCAGACAAGGACCTTTCAGCCAAAGGTAACTGTGCTGTCGTCATCTCGGCGTATCTGGGCTTGAGTGACGGTGTTAGTGTCATTGAGATAATTTTGTATTTTTTTATTAATATTTTAAATTCATTTTTATTTATATATTTTCCATTTTCTTTTAAATTTTAGTTAAAGTTTTAGTAAATGTGTTGTGTGTTTTTGTCATTTTATTTTAATATGTCTTTATAGTTTTTATACATTTTAATTTTTAGTTATTTTTGTTAGTGAATCTTTAAAATCCCTGCCATCCAATAAGCTTTGTGCTTTGTTACTTTTGAAATTAATCAAGTCTCAACTTTCAAATTTTCAAACTAAATTCAAGCAATAAATGTTGTTTCGATCCTCTTTAATGAATAAACTCAATCGTAAAACTTGTTAACTTGATTTTATTAACTATAAAAACATAGCTCTAGAGAGGAGCATTTTGCATATCTTTTAATCATTTTTTTTTTATCATTTTATATTTAGTTACCTATAATAATCCTGTTGCGCAACTACTCGATTTTAGGGCAGAATGCGTGTGGTTTTGGACATGATGACATCTCCCTTCTTTTGTTTCATTTGAAGCTGTTCAAGATAAGCTGGACCAGATGGTGTTTCTATGGAATGACATCCAAGCTCTTCTGGAGGAAAGAGAGGCCAAGCTCCTGGATGTCATGGACTTAGCCGAGAAGTTCTGGTGTGATCACTGCGCTCTCATCGTCACCATCAAGGACACGCACGATCTGCTGAGAGAGCTGGAGGAGCCTGGAGTCGATCCTTCAGTGGTCAAGCAACAGCAAGAGTCTGTGGAGGTCTGGAGGATTCAGAACAGGGAGTCTGATGTTCATTCAGCTTAGTGCAACAACTTCATAGTCGTTGTTTTGCTCCACAGAGCTTCAGAGAAGAGATTGACGGGCTGCAGGAGGAACTGAATGTGGTCCAGAATCTGGGAGCCGAGCTCATGACAGCGTGTGGAGAACCTGATAAACCAGTCATCAAGAAAAGTATAGATGAGGTAATGGTGTCATAGGAGAACAGTTGCTTCCCTTACAAATAATGACCAATGAGTGAACAAGTATTAGTCTCTCTGTGACACTGCACTGATCACAAAAATGTGATAAATGTTCTTCATTTTGTTATAAATGAATAAATAAAATAGTAATTTAAAAACTTTAGGCATCCTACAGTACATAATGATGATGGTAATTTGTGTTAGGATGTTCCTGCTGGATGATTCAGAGTTGGCGTCACACTGTCTGACCACATCTTGTACGTCCCGCAGGTGAACTCAGCTTGGGAGACCCTGAACAAGACATGGAAGGAGAGAGTAGAGACTCTAGAGGAAGCCATGCAAGCTGCGGTTCAGTTCCAGGACAGTCTCCAGGTTAATATGACACACACAGACCATTACAACCCTGATGACTCAAACCACAGACCTGTCTGCTCATTCAGCTGTGGCAAACTACTGTAACTAGTTGGTAGTCAGTGCAGTCTGATCGCCTGTCATGCTGAATGTGTTCATAGAGGAAAAGCACTATTACATGAATGGGTCACACTTTATTCTGAGGTGACGTTGTTACAGTGTAATTACATACTGAAGAATATTAATTAGCTACATGTACTTACTAAAAGTGTTTGGTTTAGGATTAATTGCTTATAATTATGCATAATTAACCATTTTAGTAAGTATATGTAGCATGTATAACAACGTCACCTTAAAATAAAGTGTTACCCATGAATGATTCATATGATGTGATTTAGCCCTGGTAGGTGCCGAGAGGGTACATGGAGAATTTGAAAGAGAAAAATATATATATTTTTTAAAACCGTCAACTCATTAGCTCAAGTTTAATACTTTTTTTTCTTTTTAATCAGCATAAATTAAAAGTGAAACTACTGGGAATTTGAAAGGGAAATTCTTTAGTGCTTAATTGTCATGGAAAAATCACAATGCAAAAGATGACTTTCCTATAACCATTATGACCCAGTGCTTTTTGTCACTGGCATATTGTATCCAGATCAAGAACATGCCCTGCTTTAATCATGTTAAAGGGGTTATATGTAGAATCCCTTGTCATTAGCGACACCGGTGGCTGTTAAGTGAACTGCAGCCAGCAATATATTGCTTATGCACATGTAATGTACAAGAGACTGAACGTGATTCAAGATCCTATTGTTCTCAGGGCGAAGGTCTGTTTTGTTCCTTGCTTAGAGGTAAAAAGAAGTTGGAAATACCTTTGCAGTGATATACTGTTAATGAACATCCAGACGCCATCCACACTGCTGTGATGTTTAGATGAATATGTAAATATGTGCTGCGCACTTTCCTCTCAATAACAAAATAATCATACAACAAAAATGACAGCGGTTAGAAAACAGCTGTTAAGAAAGCATCTGATCATAGTGATGTGGAAATGTCTGCACCAGCTCTGTGATTCACCCGCATCATGTCGACAGATGAGGTTATTAAAATGACACTGTTATGATAGTTTGATTATAAAGTATAGCTGAGATTATACACTATTTAGATCTGGCTATATGAGTCCACAGTTTGAATGAATCCCTTTTCTTTGCATGACACAATGAAATTACAGTACAAAATAACCCTTTCGGCATCATCCTGAACATTGTATAAGCATTTATGTCATGAGAGGCTTTCGGAAGCATGTGTAAATGTCACATCCTTTGGATTTTCCAGCAAAAACGTCCTGAGTCCTTCACATAAAAATCAGACTAGAGGCTTTTATAGACAACCTAGGAATAGTTTTGTTAGAAGCCGTTCACACATTGGCAATACAAAAAGCGAATTATATACATATAGCCCCTTTAAGGGAATGATTCACTCCAGTTGCTGATTAATTCAAGTTTTATTTCTCAATTATTCTCGCAGATATTTTATTTCTTATCAAGGTGAATATCAACCAGTTGTACTTGTTTTCCCAAAACCCCAGATTGGAATAGAATTGGTTTAGGTGTGGCTTTTGTTCATTCTCACCGTCATCTGAGCCATATTTGTATCGGGGCTATAAGTGAAACTCGACTCGATGTTGTGCAGCCGGTGACAATAGTTTTCCCCTCCTCTGCAGAACATGTTTGACTCAGTGGATATTATGGAAAGCAAACTGGATTCGATGCCGCCTGTGGGCACAGACCTGGAGACTGTGAAACAACAGATCGAGGAGCTGAAGGTATTGATTTACTATTCGTGTGTGGGAGATTTTCTCATACCCATGACACAGTGCTTTCTGTTCAAGTCAGATCAAAGTTTAGAGCTATTTATCTCCAGTCCATTTCATTTTTGATTGTTTCATGAATATAATTGAGCTGACAGACCACACAGCAGCTGTGTTTACACTGAGCCATTCATTTGCTTCATCTTACACAGTTGGTTTAAGCCTGCACAATTGAAAATCTTTAACCATTAATGTTTTTAAAATGGTTTACAGGTGAACCAACATGCTTTTAGTCCAAGATTTCATTTGTACACAGTTCTTAAGAATTTGCTAGTGGCAGAGATAGTTCACAATAGCCCAGCAGTGTGTTATTGTAGAGACAGTCAGACAGACAAACACAGCCATAGTGAGACAGTGATCTCATCATGTAATGTGTGCTGTTGTGTGTATGAAGGAGTTCAAAGGTGACGCATACCAGCTACAGATCGAGATGGAAAGGCTGAACCATCAGGCCGGGCTCCTGCTAAAGAAGGTGGTCGAGGAATCCGACCGCACTTCCATCCTCGAGCCAATGACTGAGCTGAAAATGCTCTGGGACAACCTGGATAAAAAGATTATCAACAGACAGGTCAGACACTGAGAAGAATCTAAACTTTAAAATCAATGTAAGACCCGTTTCGCGTCTGTTAATGTGATGCATCTCAGAGTACAGCAGGATATTCAAAAAAGGAGCAGATTTTATCCATCAGGAATTGATTGGATTGTAATCACGAAAGCCTGTTGCATTTATTGATCATCTGATCATGGGTATTTAATCTAATCGCAATTATTTGAGATAACGGCAATAATGGTGGTTTAAATCAATCACATTTTGCCATTCACATAAAAGAAATTTAAGCGTTTGAAGAAATGTCATCAAATGCACGAGTAGCAAAGAATAAAGAATAAAAACAAAACAAAAAAAAGTACAAAGATCTAAGGTCAGAGGTCTTCTTTTATATGAAATGAAGACTTGTGGGTTTAATCATATTATTATTTATTGCTGTCAGTTGATTAAAAAATAACTAATTAATCGCACATTTTTTTTCTGTAATTAATCGCGATTAATTGTAATTAAAACATTTTTAATATTAATATAGAGTAATTATTTAATAGAGTTTTAAAAATTATTTGTATATTGTAATAATTTCACAGTTACTCTCCAAATTAATGTGGAAACAACTTAAAGAGACAGTATATTTTTAAGTGTTATACCCAACAATTAACATTAGCCCTTCATTCATGACATGGATACCGTAATAATCATACAGAGAGAACATAGTTGCATACCTCTTCTTCTTCTCTTTTTTTTCTAAATTGGGCACCTGATGGCTTTGACCTTTTCCTGTCCATCTCTGTGTTTATTTGGCACTCGACAATCAACAGATTTCCCACCCCCAACACTGTCCCTCACGACCAGAAGTCAAGACTAAACCATTTCACCTTGGTGACTGCATAATTGTTTTTATATTACCTATTTTTATTAGCCATTTCACACAATTCAGAAAAACAAAAATGTGCAGGAACTATAGGCCTGTATTTATAATATTATGAATGAAATGTGCGTTATTTGGAAGAAAGTCGAGGTGTGACTGACTTTAGCCACAACTTCTCAGCAAGCCCGGTTCGCCCGTGCCAAAAACCGCTACTGTTTTAATATGAATCTTTTTATGAATGAAGGCCAATATCACTGATATTATTACTGGTACTGATATCTCTATGAAACTGATTACTTTTAAACATTAATTATATTAAAAAAAAAAAAAAAGTGAACTTTAAACAATCTTCACATAAACCAATTATAATAAATGTCACATTTACCTGTCTAACAGGTAGGAAATATACTGAAACTGAATAAAGTTATCAAACACTACATTCTTTACTGCATAAATGATAAATTAAATTTAAATTAATCCTTACTAAAGCTACAATTTTCTTTGTTATCTTTGTTCTTTGATGAACATTAATGACAGACATTACAGCAACCGGTTTATTAGGCTGCTGTCACTTTAAGACCTGCCGCTGCCGAACATGACGCGGATCTGATGTGCATCTAATTTTTTTACAACTCTTTAAGTTCATTTAAGATGTTATTTAACTCATTTAAGACTGCTCTTATGAGCATACTCGACAAAACAGCATTTTGGCATAATTCTGTGTGTTATTGTTTGTTCAAGCGCAAAGGAGAACTGGATAGTGGTGCTCGTCTTTCTGTGCACACGAGTCGTGTGTGTGTCACATGACACGACATTCACAGACAGCCGCTCTCGTTTGTCTTGTAACACTAGCCAAATTATGACAGAAAAAAACTGATGCTGCATTGTGTTAAATATTTTTAATGAGTTAAACTGAAAAAAAAATACATCACATGCATTAATGCACTCATTTTGACAGCACTAATTAATATTATATTACAGAAAAATTAATTTGCACAGAATTGAAGTAAATCATATGGGCCATTTTTATTATAATGTTTATTATTATATTATATAGGATTCCAAGTAAAACAATCTTGCACTGTAAGTGAAGTGAACAGAACACAATTTCACAATTTTTTTTTTGTATGAAAATTGATAGTCAGCACAAAATTCATGGTGGAAGGCCTGTTCATGTCGACTTAAAACTAGTTGTATTTTAGTATATCTAGTATCATGTTTTCTTACAATATTAAAGACACTGGGAAACAACATTGAAACACATTTCCGTAATGTGACGCATTTTTGAATGATGTAGACTGTTTTTGAAGAAATACCAAACATGTAATTCACTCCATTGGTTGAGCCGATGCTGTCATGTCCAGGGCAGAAATAACAATACTCAATGTTTTACTATTCACACATTCATAACAGTAATTTAATGGCTGCTGTGTGTCTTCATCTCTTGTAGCACAAGCTGGAGGGTGCGCTGTTGGCTCTAGGACAGTTCCAGCATGCTTTAGATGAACTTCTGGCTTGGCTCACTCATACTGAAGAGCTGCTTAGTGAACAGAGGAAGGCCTGCGGCGACCCCAAAGCCATCGAGATCGAGCTCGCAAAGCACCACGTACGTCTCGGGGAAAACAAGCTCATAATGCAGTCATTAAGCCACAGAACCACAAGCATCGGCGATCTCACAATTTGTCATTTCTTTCCATTCGCTAGGTGTTGCAGAACGATGTGCTGGCTCATAAGACCACAGTGGAGGCGGTGAACAAGGCCGGCAGTGAGCTCATTGACTCCAGCGCTGGAGAGGAGGCCAGAGGTCTGCAGAACAAGCTGGAGAACCTCAACCAGCGCTGGAAGACGATCCTGGAGAAGACTGAGCAGAGATGGAAGCTTCTGGACAGTGCCCTGCTGCAGGTCAGGAGCGAGTATGAGCCAGACGGAGGCCTGGCAACCCTCTGGAATCTCAGAGGCCGAGCGTTTCCTAAAATGGAGATATGATTGATGATGTTCTCAACATGAGGCCAAAAATTTCCTCTCTTAATCTTAAAGAATGTGAAAGAGAAGCAGTAAAGGGTTCGATGTCCACATGCTCTCACTCAAAGAGTTTGCTTTGATGTGTGAACGCCTAAAGTTGACATCGAATGACGTACAAACTAAAATTTAGGAACGATTATAAAGAACATAAGGTTCCTAATTTTTACTTAAATGTCCAGATTCATTCTTGACATGTATAATTAATAATGACCAACTAAATAACTAATAAATAACAACTAAATAACTATAATAAATATATTTATATATACACTACCAGTCAAAAGTTTGGACATGGTAAGATTTTTAATGTTTTTAAAAGAAGTTTCGTCTGCTCACCAAGGCTGCATTTATTTAATAAAAAATCCAGTAAAAACAGTAATATTGTGAAATATTATTACCATTTAAAATAACTGTTTTCTGTTTGAATATATTTTATAAAGTTATTTATTCCTGTGATCAAAGCTGAATTTTCAGCATCATTACTCCAGTCTTCAGTGTCACATGATCCTTCAGAAATCATTCTAATATGATGATCTGCTGCTCAAGAAACATTTATGATTATTATCAATGTTGAAAACAGTTGTGTACTTTTTTTTTCAGGATTCCTTGATGAATAGAAAGTTCAAAAGAACAGCATTTATCTGAAATACAAAGCTTTTGTAACATTATACACTACCGTTCAAAAGTTTGGGGTCAGTAAGAATTTTTATTTATTTTTTTTTTTAAATAAATTAAAGAAATTAATACTTTTATTCAGCAAGGATGCATTAAATCGATCAAAAGTGACAGTAAAGACATTTATAATGTTACAAAAGATTATATTTCAGATAAATGCTGTTCTTTTGAACTTTCTATTCATCAAAGAATCCTGAAAAAAAAAAATATTGTACACAAATATTTTGTACAATTGTACACAATAAATGTTTCTTGAGCAGCAGATCATCATATTAGAATGATTTCTGAAGGATCATGTGACACTGAAGACTGGAGTAATGATGCTGAAAATTCAGCTTTGATCACAGGAATAAATTACTTTATAAAATATATTCAAACAGAAAACAGTTATTTTAAATTGTAATAATATTTCACAATATTACTGTTTTTACTGGATTTTTAATTAAATAAATGCAGCCTTGGTGAGCAGACGAAACTTCTTTTAAAATTATTGTTGATTAATAGAACATATTCTGGCTTTAGACAAAACAATCTGAAAACTGCGACTTTCTTTTATTAAGTTAAAAAAAATGACTGTGTTAACTCTTTTTCCCCAGACACCATTGTTCTTGTTTTAGAATTCCAACAAACTTGCCATTTTTGAGGCTAATAATCTGTGCTCATTAATCAAGCCTCTGTTCTCTGAACTCCACATTTACCGGCGGTAATGAATGTGTGAACTCTATTGTTTTGACGCTGGCTGATCTGCTTTCTAGGCTCAAGGTTTCCATGGTGAGATTGAAGACATGCAGCAGTGGCTGAAAGTCACGGAGCGTCAGCTGTTAGCATCAAAGGCTCTGGGAGGCTTACCAGACACGGCCCGAGAGCAGCTCAACACCCATCTGGTACGTGTTTAATACTACAACAGATCTGCATGCGTATGGCAAGCTTGTAACAGCTAACGGACACAATATTTGTTTTGCATATCAACAATTTAAAAATAGATATATGCATTTGTTGTTGAAAACAGTTTTGCTGAGTTTGGTTTATCTAAGCTTTCTGTTAGAGAATGTTTATTATAAAAGTCTTGTTTAGAGGAATAATTCTCCCCAAATTGAGCATCTCGTCATCATTTACTCATCATCATGACAATCCAAACACATGACTTTATTTTTTTCTTAATACAGCATGAAAAATCTCCAAGATGATCTCTATTTTCCATGCAAAATAGAAGCATACAGTCATCAGAATCGACCTCAAATAATAACAAAAGCAATATATAAATATTGAAATATAGAGTGTGAGTTTTATGAAATACATTCATCATTCAATCTCATCTTGTGTTTCTTAGAAGAAAAAAAGTCTTATGATTGAATGATTTAGTGGTGACAGAATTTTAGTCTTTAAATCTAACATGGGGATGAAAAACACAACAACGTTCACATTTTCTCTGGCTTTATTTAACTGTATGAAAGTGCAATAAAAACACGTTCAATAAAAAAAACATATTTTAAAGGGAATTATTGACTTTTCACACTCTAATTTCTGCTGATCGATAAAGAAAATATTTCCAGTACACTCAAATATCAGAAATAACTCTTTGAATAGTAAACATATGTCGAGTTAACTCAATGTCTCTGTGTGTTTGTAGGAGCTCTGCAGTACATTGGAAGCGAAGGAGGAAATATACAAGCAACTTCTTCAGCGAGGGCAGCAGATTTTGGCCTTGACCCCTGAGGGTCAAGACAGCACCACTGAACTGGACCTACGCAACCTGCAGGACAAATGGGAATGTGTTCAGGCCAAAGTGATGGAGAGGAAGGTGAGAATTTACTCACTCTACTCTGTTAGCATTCTCTGTGTTCTTCCTGTCAGTTTGACTCATCATCATCATCATCACTGAGCTGTTGGTTTGGATCCCAGAGCTGAAGTGTAGCTGTGATATCAGATCTGTGAGCTGTTGTGCTTTGATGTGGTCAGATGAATGATTCTTTTTCACTTGAGCACATGCCCAAAGTGAGTTATAAATCAGTACAGAACAAAGTAGGGTTGTCTGCGGTGTCAAAAAAAGTTGCTGAAGTGGAACAAGTGAATAGTTTAGACAAAAACAAACATTCTGTCATCATTTGCTCACCTTTGTCATTGTTCCAAACCTGTATGTTTTGTTTTTTCCACACAAAAGGAGAATATTCACGCTGCTCTTTTCAATACAGTGAACACATATGATATAAAACAGATTTAAAAAAAAAAAACGCCATAAAAGCAGCTTTATAAAAGTAAGGTACAGTAAAAATAAGACAAAAATATTATATTGTAACATATGGGTGAGTAAATGATGAGCGCATATTCAGTTTTTCAAAGTTCTAAAAAGGGCATGAATTCAATGGAAAACAAAATGATTCTAAAATGTCCAAATCAGATCTGGCTGTTCATCGACTGACGTCAGATTAATGTAAATTTGATTTAGGTCATTTTGCTGTGTTGAATCTAAGGCTTGGCAAAGACGTTTGTTTACAGCAGGAATTTGACCACACAAGCTCTTGTCAGATCCTCATCTGTAACATTTGTGAAGTCCTCCTTTAAAGTTTGCAGCTTTCACAAAAATACGTCCTGACATGTGATGCTAACCAGACATCACATTACTTGCGGTGAGTCACATGCTGTTGATGTTGATGAGATCATTGAAGTTCTTGTCTCATATCCTCCTCTGCCTATCAGTGACACGAGGAAAATGCTCCAAAAGTTAACATCATATTTCAACTTTTAAGAGGTGTCTTGCCATATCTTGCCTTAGTAAGTGCCAAGGCTTGTTTTCAAAAACATATGCCAAACAGTCCTCCATCCTCATCTTATCTCGTCAAACCAGTCTATTCTCCACAATAAGCCTAACAGCTTATTACAACAGTCCCACCTCAAACCCCAGTGATTGAGCCATAAGTTGACATGTCAGGCCACTTAAACAAACATTAATGCTTTGAAAGTGCTGTTTACATTGTTCAGGAGGTCAACCTTCGAATGACTTATAGTTGTCCCTGAGCATTATACTGAGATAGATGGATTTGTTTTAAAGAGGACCTATTATGCACTTTTAAAAAGACTTGATTGTGTTTTTGGTCTCTACTAGAACAGGTTTTCCTGCTTGAATGTTGATTATTTTCCTCATATTCTCCATTGTTGCAGCTCCTCTCTTCCCAGTCTGTCAGTAACGCTCTGTTTAGTTCCTGTCTCTATGAAGCCCCTCCTTCTGAAAAGCACAATGTGCTCTGATTGGTCGGCTGGAGCGGTGTGTTGTGATTGGTGTTTGGGAAATGTCCCGCCCCTTACCATAACCGCCAGTTTCAACACACTACTAACTAACTCAACCAGGCCCCGCCCCTTTATTCTGCGTATGAATTATTTAAATAAGGAATATTGTGAAGAAAACTCAAGACTACAATGGAGGTGTTTCAGGGAGTTCAGAAACACTGACACTGATATAGAGAAGAACTCCTGCTGGAGGGACTTTGTGCTTTGCAGAGCTTTTTTATGCTTAAACTGCAACATTACACACTAAAGAAAGATGAACATGGAAAAAAAGCATAATAGGTCCACTTTAATGTGTGTGTGTTTGATCGCCCATAGGTGAAACTGGAGGAAGCTCTGGCGCTGGCCACAGACTTCCATAACTCATTGCAGGATTTCATTAACTGGCTGACCCAGGCTGAACAGACCCTCACTATGATATCTCCTGCCTCTCTCATCCTCGAGACCATCTTGTTCCAGATAGATGAGCATAAGGTCAGTACTCTTCAACATGATATACACCATGATATAACACTTGATGTCAATCAATTATCTATTTTCTAAATGCATATCTTATTGTGAAAAATTCGTCTGTGCATAAATTTTCAGTTTAATTATTTTTTTGAACTCATGGTTTTAAACATTTTGTAACTAGATCAATGAAATCCCAGACTTCTCTCTGGTGACGTATGCATGACTGTCCAATGATTTAGAGGCCTTTACACAACACCATTTTCAACTAAAAACTGAAAACTTTTTAACTAAAAACTGAAAACGCCGTTTTGGGGGCCTGAAAACACAAACTTTTGAAAACGGGATTCAAAGTGCAAGTTTTTAAAAAGATACCGTTATCTTCTCTGCGTAAACTACAAAAACGGGAATTTGTGAAAACGGTGATGTCATATAGGCGTGTGTGTTTCTTTACAAAGTGACATCGCCAACTACTGGCCTGGCAGCAGAACACAGAGTTTTTAGTCGTTTTCACATATCTGTGTGAACGAGGATCGATTTGACAAATGTTGTCCTCTGTAGGCCAAAAAAAACATTTGAAGAAAAACTTTTCTGTATTTAGTACATTGTTATCACATAAAAGTACACTAAATGTGCATAAACTCCACCCATGCAAGCTCACGCTCATCTGCATACACTGTTGAGTGCCACACCCACATCTCAACATCTAATCAGCAACCGATGTATAGAACCAAGTCCCTTTTTGGGTAATCCGTTATCCGTAATTCATCACGGATGTACATCATAATATGGACAAAAAAGATCTGTTGCTTCTATTTCATCATGACTTATGAGCCATGTCTTTTCCTAAAATGGATCTGCTGGATTTCTGCAGGTGTTTGTGACTGAGGTGAACTCTCATCGGGATCAGATCATCGAGCTGGATAAGACAGGAACACATCTCAAGTACTTCAGTCAGAAACAGGATGTGGTGTTGATCAAGAACCTCCTGCTGAGCGTTCAAGGCCGCTGGGAGAAGGTTGTGCAGCGGTCAGTGGAGAGAGGACGCCAGCTGGACGATGCCAGGAAACGTGCCAAACAGGTGGGAAAAATGGTCCCGTGTGCTAGAACTAATTTAAAAAGCATGCAGTCACTATAGTAAAGATTGAATCATTGTGGACTTAATTTGACTTTTTTTCCACTGATCAACAGAACGAGACTCTTTAATGTCAAAGTGAAAACAGATCTCTACAAAGTGATTTTTTAAAGTAATTTTTACATTTTTGTATCGTTTTTATACTATTTTATTATATTACACATATTATATACATTTAATAATTTTAAATGTAAAATTACATTTTTTTTATTATTATTTACAACACACCTAAATTGTCACTGGTGCAGAAAATTGCAGTAATCCCTCCATACTGTGGGGATTCTTCTCTGCAGCAGACTGTGAATGGCTTGTGATGGTACAGGATAAAATAAATGTAGGAAAACACAGGGAAATCCCTGTATTGTCTATGCAGGACATATGCAATGATTTGTTTTTCTCCAAGCGTAAAGCCAGAGCTTCACAGGAATGTCTTAAAACAACAATGTTGATGTCCTGGAGTAGCCAAGTCAATGTCCACATCTCAGTCCAGTTGAGAATTTATGAGGGGACTTAAAAAGTCTGTTCACTCACAAGCTCATGCTGCCTGACTGAGCTGGAGCACTTTTGCACAGAAGAATGAGGAACATTACAGTGGCCAGATGTGCAGAGCTGATAAAGTCCTACAGTATCAACACAGACACTTTTGGAATTGCTGCCAAATGTGCATCTAATAAAAACTGAGCGGAAGGGGGTGAATATATATGCAATCAACTGTAATTGATTCTGAGCAAACTTGTTGGGCATGAAAGAATATTTTGTTGTTCAGCATGAAAAAAGCTAAATGAAATCCTCTGTGGTTCAATGAAGCAACTGTATGTCATTTGGATTTGATCTAGGGAAAAGAAAACACTGTAATATACTACTTACTACACAAATGGATTCTTGTGCTCTTGTCTTTTGCAGTTCCATGAGACCTGGAACAAACTGATGGAGTGGCTGGAAGAGTCAGAGAGAGCGCTGGATTCTGAGTTGGAGATCGCTAATGATCCAGACAAGATCAAGACACAGTTAACCCAGCACAAGGTGACTGACACCAGTCCATTACCCAGTGTTTACTTCTTGCATTTCCCATCTTATCTTCTCACACTCTACATCACTTTCATGGGGGCAAACATTAAATGAACAAACCCATTTTATGCAGCTCACGAGTGAGTGAGAAAATTCAACGAATAAAAACCCTTGTATTTACACTGGTATTTATCGCTGACCGCTTGTTATTCAGTCACAAAAAAAAAAGAAAAAAAAAGATATTTTTGCCAGGTGTAAAGGGGGTCATATAGACTTCCTGTTCACACCATTAGCTACTATGTTTTTATCCCCCATCTGTGTGGAGCATCTGACGTGTTGGTTAACGGAGAGTGTGAATCACAGTACCAGGTGTTTCTTCACTCACTGAATGAGGGTCATCAGAAGTGTCATCCTGTTATACTCCTGTATAATTCAATCCCCCACATTTTATAAATAACCATGATATTTTAAAGAGGTTTACATGATATTTTTAAAGAGGTCCACCTTTTCATGACACACAATGCCAAATAATGGAAGTAAACACACTGAACATGTTTGATGATTCTCAAATTGCTTTAAAACTGAAGTCAGTCTCCTCCGTCAGTGGTTTTAAAGCAGGATACGAGTGGGCGGAGGATTGTGTGACCGTAGTGCTGTAATTAACAGCTCAGCAGTGCCTCAGAAGTTCATGAGTCAGTCACAAATACAAATGGCAGGATCTGATGACATCAGGCTTCCCGTAAGGCCTCACGGGATGACGTGTGCCCTTGAGCTACAGTTGAATGACCTCACACCCTGTTTGTCTTGTGTAGGAGTTTCAGAAAGCACTGGGCAGCAAACATTCAGTGTATGACACCACCAGTCGCACGGGCCGAGCTTTGAAGGACAAGACTTCCTTGCAAGATGACAACCAGAAACTGGACGACATGCTCAGTGAGCTCAGGGACAAATGGGACACAGTCTGCGGGAAATCTGTGGAGAGGTACATGGATTTCAGGCAAACACTTTCTGGTTACATTTATCCCCCCTCCACTATTAAAGAGCCCATATTATACTCTTTTACAAAGTCTTGATTTTGTTTTTGAGCTTTACTAGAACAGGTTTTCATGCTTGAATGTTCATATTCTCCATTGTTGCAGCTCCTCTCTTCCCAGTCTGTCAGTAACGCTCTGTTTAGTTCCTGACTCTATGAAGCCCTTCTTTCTGAAAAGCACAATGTGCTCTGATTGGTCGGCTGGGGCAGTGTGTTGTGATTGGTGTTTGGGAAATGTCCCGCCCCTTACCATAACCACCAGTTTCAGCACACTACTAACTAACTCAACCAGGCCCCGCCCCTTTATTCTGCGTATGAATTATTTAAATGAGGAATATTGTGAAGAAAACTCAAGACTACAATGAAGGTGTTTCAGGGAGTTCAGAAACATTGACACTGATATAGAGAAGAACTCCTGCTGGAGGGACTTTTCAGAGCTTTTTCATGATCAAACAGCAACATTACACACTAAAGAAAGATGAACATGGAAAAAAGCATAATAGGTCCACTTAAAAAATAAATAAATAAAAATGTATGCATATATTTTGCATTATCAATGGGATATTTTGGGGTATTTTAGGGCAATATTGCACATTTGCACCCAAACTATAATGTCCAGAAGTTTTAAATTTTATGTATTTTTTTTTGTAATTCCATTATTCTTAATAGTGATTTTCTTTATTGTTATGCGTATTTAAAAAAATAATAATAATAATTTAAAATTTAAAATGAAATTTAATTCCTTACCCTACCATATATCCATAAAATAATTTATAATATCAAAGGTGACATCAGAACACCTACAGTAAAATACAAATTTTCCTTTATGCATTTATATCAGTTGAAACCTAAAATCTTAATGTTGAGTAAACAGTAGTTAATGTCAACTGACTGTGCATCATTGGTGATCAGACTGAAGGATATGTGTTCACAACTGTGTATTTGACACTATATGTGATGTTTTCCACAGGCAGAACAAGTTGGAGGAGGCTCTGCTGTTCTCAGGTCAGTTCACTGACGCACTGCAGGCTCTCATCGACTGGCTTTATAAAGTGGAACCACAGCTAGCAGAAGATCAGCCTGTTCACGGGGACATAGACCACGTCCTGAACCTCATCGACAGCCATAAGGTAGTTTACACAACCTGCTTCTTCATTACTGAACTGTACGACATGATATTAAGAAATGAATGAATTAATAATTAAATAAAATTTATACAAAAATCTAAAGTAATGATATATATTATTACACAATATATTATTATTTGATTGTTTTGGCTCTACTAAAGAGCATGTCATTAGACTAGTTTTATAATTATTCCTTATCTTGCAAGGAAGCATTAAAGGGTTTGTTAAATTTTTTTTAAATATTTGATGTTATATGATGAACAGATTTAATTTAGGCTTTTATTTACATATGCATATTGATCAATACACATACATAGAGCTCGTCAAATACACTGTAACGTGACACTGCAGAACAAACCTCACCTAAAATACAGTGCATATCTAGATAAAAATAATATTATAATACAGTAATGACAAAAATGAATAAGGTATACCCTAGGATATACCTTGGTATGATTATGATTATGACACAAAAGAGGGCAGTATGACGTCCAATCTGACCCATGCAATGTTCTGTGTGAGTGTACTTGTACACATGTCTTTGTGACGAGCGGTTTGAGTTTTAGACCTTCAGAGTTAGGACAAAGTGAGGACATTTTTAACTTTCTTAAACCCCTTTAAAGGCCTATTTGAGGGTCAAGACTTGATTTTAGGGATAGGGTTATAATTAAGTCAAGGATAGGTTTTGGGTAAGGGTTCGGGTGTGTGTGTGTGTGTGTGTTTGTGACATATCAGGACACAAATTTGTATAATGACATGGGTACGACATAGGTATTACAAGGAGAGGGTGACTTATGAGGACATTACCCCATGTCCCCATTTTTAAAAAGGCTTATAAATCATACAGAATGAGTTTTTGTGAGAAAGTAAAAATGTGCACAGTTTCCTGTGATGGGTAGGTTTAGGTGTAGGGCGATATGGTTTGTACAGTATAAAAACCATTTCGCCTATGGAATGTCCCCACAATTCACAAAATTGTGTGTGTGTTTGTGTGTGCTGTTTTCAAGCATTGATCAGCTTTCTTAAAATATCCGCTCATTTTCAGCCTCTTGGTTCTATATTTGTAGTTTATGGCGAGAATAAAATATAACTATGCAGTATTATCATCAGAGGGAGTGTAATATGAACCCACTGGTTTCAATTAGAGGTGACAGGAGTCCTGGCAAGCTCAAACTCAATCACTTCTTCAGAACAGTTATCAGAGCACACTTGAGCTGATGACCTCATTCATGATCATAATTGCGGCTTTAGCCTGAGAAAATGGTCACCAGCAATTTTCTGACTATGTTTGGTGCTGTTTACGCCTGATTTCTGTCGATGCAATGTAGAGCTGAAAAAAATCCAGCTTTTTTGACAACATTCTATAAATATCACAACATTTTTGTAGCCTTGAGACAAGGATGGATCACCTAAAGTGATCCATATTTCATATACCACATCATCAAAGTCACAGAGCCAACATACTGTGATGTGTTTGTAATGACCAATGCTGATGGGAAGTCATGGCTTGCATAATTAAAACCTGGTGCTGACGTGACTGCTATTAAATGTCATAAAAGCCTGACTGTTAATAAAGTTAGGAGTGTGTTTGATATTTCAAGGACGAGAACCTCTTAATATGTCCCTATTGTGATGACATCAGAGGTGGACATGGGCCCTGGCATGGCAGAGACATGCTCTCAGTGCAAAAGCTGCTACAAAAGCAGACCAAATTCTAGTACAGCATCTCATGTGATTGTAATCCCAGAATGCAGTGTGACCAGGTCTGTAAAACAATCCCCACAACATGTGGACAGAAGGTTGATTTTAATTATGATTCATTAAGTACTGACAAGTATTAATATAGTTCTTATATAAGCAGTTTTATTTAAATCTAATTACGTTTTTATTCTTAATAGAGTATCATTTGCATGAGGAATGCTTTTTGTTTGATGAATATGTTGATATGAATATGAAGTTGCTGCCTGTGTGATGCACCAAATTTTTCACCAATTCACCAATGCACCAAACAGAAATTAAAGTTATTTACCAAAACTAAAAATGATGTTTAATAATTAATTAATTAATCAATCAAATTTATTTAATAATCATCTCTGAAATAAACACAAAGGTGTACAGAAACATTTAAATTGCACATAAGGCAGTTTTTAAATAAACGTTTTAATAATATTTGGCTACGTTCACACTGTCAGTTTTTGGGATTGACAGCCACAGTTACATAGATCCGTGGTTGAAACACTGATTGATCGATGAGACATGATTCATTTCAACATTCCTTCTGATGTTCATTCATGTTTATTGTGTGCTATAACTAGTAGTAAAGAGGAAGAGATCGGTTCACGTGCTGCTTGAACTGAGATGCTACAGCAGTCTGTCACCACACATTAAAGAGAGTCAAAATGAAATTTATTGATTGAATTTCATTTTAAAATATGAATTTTGTCAATGATTTCAGCCCTCCAAAACTGAAATTTCAATGATTTCGGTTCCCTCTGAAACGTAAAATTCTTGGCCAATTATTTTCGGTTGCCAAAATTTCAGAGGATCACTAATGTAAACCATTCCAAACCACTCATTTACGAGGTTGTGGGCTCATATGAAGGCAACTTAAAATTGGATTGGTTGAATGTTTTTATCAAACATGTGTCCATGTGCACTACAGGTGTTCCAGAAAGAGTTGGGCAAGAGGACTGGCAGCGTGCAGGCTTTGAAGCGTTCGGCCCGTGAGCTTATTGAGAACAGCCACGATGACTCATCCTGGGTCAAAGTTCAGATGCAAGAGCTGAGTACTCGCTGGGAGACGGTGTGTAGCCTCTCTGTGTCCAAACAGACACGGCTTGAGCAGGCTCTGTGTCAGGTAAGACCAGCCGTCATGCTGCCAAATGTGACACTGAAACGGTAATATCCTGAAAACATCATGTGGTTTTAAGGACATTTTTCCACACTCTTTCTGACCCTTCAATTTAAACGAGCTACTGTGGCTCCTGTGTAAATTATCTCTGTTATAATTGTCTAACATTATTCCATTTAAAGAACATTTAAAAATCCTGTTCCTCAGGCTGAGGAGTTCCACTCCACCGTTCATATTTTACTGGAGTGGCTTGCCGAGGCGGAGCAGAGCCTTCGGTTTCACGGTGCCCTGCCTGATGATGAAGAAGCCCTCCGCGCTCTCATTGAACAGCACAAGGCAAGTTTCCCACAACAAGACAAAGAATTCACATTAAGTGTGATTTTACCTTCTAAAGCCTCTCAATGACATTAGTGTATCAGTATTTACTGGCAACATTATACACAAAAAAATTCAATTTTTTCTGTTCTACATTACAGCATTGTGTTTAAACGCAAGCATGAGCCAGAGGGATCAGAATCTTTCCAAGACAGAACGTGTATCTGTGTTTTCCACAACTTTGACATTCTTTTTTTATTAGCTCTAATAATGTGAAGCCCGGCTTATTTTGACAGTCTATCTCCATGTCCAACTGAGTAACAAAAGCCATACATGGCTTCAAATCTTTATTAACTACTACTTGCCAGGAAAGAGTTCAACCCATATTTCCTTGTAGTGTGATCTCATATTCACAATCGAAAATAGTTTGCTCCCTGAGACATTATTCACGTCCGCAGTTTGAGGAGTGATGATGGGGTTACTCTTTATATAAAAACCGCCACTAACTAATGAACAGTGCTTGATGGTGACATTTTACTGAATATTCCAATTTTGGAAGTAACATTTTTGAAATAACAAATGAATTAACATTACATTTTAAATTTACACCATTATACCTAAGGTATTATTATTATTTTAGATGAGTAATCCATGCGGTCAAATATTTGTGTATTCATTTTCTTTTCTTGGCTTTTTTTTTTTCACACAATAAAATAATCTTAATATTTAGTAAGTAGGAATCAGTCAGTACAATGTAAATCTGCTTTTCATCAGGATCCTGACCACTTCCTCCAAGTTTATTTCGACTGGGGTTTATAATAGCTGATTGTACATTAGCCTTTACTTTTTTTGTTTTGTTTACTGACAGATACAATTGAAACCTCTCTTCTCCTAATAGGTAGTCTTGTAAGCGTCACTTGCAGTGTAGACAGTTTAGTTGAATTATATAATTAGATTATAATGGAAGAAATCTAGTTTTGCAATTTCATTGTGGTCCATGTCTGAATTTTAACCGGTCATGGCGAACCAGATCTAACTTTGCCTAACGCTTGTCCTGAGGAATTATTCATGTGCTCAGATCATGAAGAAATGGTGGTGGTTGATGGGTTTCTTTTTGTGTAACCATGACCACTTACTAATGGAAGAACTTTTGATATATGCAGGACTTTATGAAGAACCTGGAGGAGAAAAGACTGGCTCTGAATAAAGCCACCAGCATGGGAGAGGCCATCCTGTCCATCTGCCACCCCGACTCCATCACCACCATCAAACACTGGAACACCATCATTAAAGCGCGGTTTGAGGAGGTTCGTCTATTTCTACCAGTTTTCACTAAATCATTCAGATACATTTGATGAGAAGCATAATTTTTATTTAAATAATAGTAGATAATATAGAGTATTGAGTCTGGCAAAGAACCGCTTACTTAAACAAGATGTATAAAGTACGATTTATAATAGTCCTTTACGATTGTTGCTTGTCAGACTGTATGAACATGATCCTCACTGTAAGCCTTGTCACAAGGCAGGATCTCAGTTGTGGGATCAACCAGTCAAGACTGGTTAAAAATGGATGCATGCAAGATTTTACATC
The DNA here is from genome assembly GCA_037950665.1 of Hypophthalmichthys nobilis. Taxonomy (NCBI): domain Eukaryota; kingdom Metazoa; phylum Chordata; class Actinopteri; order Cypriniformes; family Xenocyprididae; genus Hypophthalmichthys; species Hypophthalmichthys nobilis. Next base: position 2,623,450 of record CM075477.1, on the reverse strand, counting down.
ATCAGTTCGTGACACGTTCAGTGACTGTAAGCTGCATTTACATGCGGGATTGAAATGGTGGCTAGCAAACAAAAGCAATCTCTGGTGTTCATTTTAATCATGGTTTCTCTTGAATAGAAAAAATACAAAAAATTAAGATGATGTGTGAGGAGCAAGTGGTGGTTTGTTGTTGTTGCACTAATCGGTCATCAGTTTATGTGCTGCTATTGGTTTTTGATTTGACGGTGGTCATAGAAGAAGCCACACTTGCGCGTCAAATCTTCTGACACTGGCAGAATTTCATCAGAGGTCAAATTTGATCGCAATGGTCATTAATCGTCTGTTAGCGAACATTAATTGGCTATCAAACTAGCGATCAAAGACTACAGATTTTGGCCTAGGATTAGAGGAATCTTTTAGGATTTGCAAAATTTGTCTGAGACAGCCAAATGGTGGCCAGAATCGTACAGAGTGAACCTGGCTTAAGTCAGAAAGAGGCCATCTGGCTAACAGGTAAAGTGACCAAACACATTCATTTTGTTGACTTAGATTTTACCACAGTAGTAAGAAAAAAATGGTTGTATAGAAAAAAATAGAACATTTTGTACAGAAAATACAAAACAAATAACAGAACAAATGTATCTGTTTACTTGCAACCTCAATAACCTGCCTCAAACAAAGCTCTCATCTTTATGGGTTTTTGGGTAGTTATAGGATCTAGCCACCAGGACGGTCCCCCGAGAACTACAGTTTCCCATAGGGCCATTTTCCTGGTTTCATTCGCACCGCCAGTAGGAACTCTGAAGTGACGTAAGCCGACTGACGGCGACGTCATTTAAACATGGCATTCAACAACTGTGGGATGGAGGATGCCGTGATCAGAGCTGAGTTTGTTGTGTGTTGTGGGTTTCGTGATAATGGAGATGGAATGTAGACATATAAGTTATGTGATTGAAAGCGCAAAAAGGAGGGCTAAGAGACATCTCCTATGGCAACTTGCAGTGCTACATATTATCGAGGCTGAGGCAAGAACAGAATGCGACGGGTAAATGCCGTTACCATTAACTGTCTGTATGTTAGTTCGTGGAGTAAGTGTATGTAAACTGTGACTTTACACAGCTTTTTAAAAATGGCGGGTGCCGGTATTTTATATGGCGTGCGTTCGTCCAATAAGCATACACTTATGTCACTGGTAGTTCCTATTGTGCTGGGTTAGATGCCTGGGTTAGGCGTTCCTATAACTAAAATCTTTTCCAATTCCTGCAGTGCAAACATGCCAAAAAAGAAACTATAAAAATGTTACTCCAGCGCAAAAGCCCCTTTTCAGAGATTTGATTCCACTAGCCTGCCACACTTATCTTTAGCACTGAATTAAAGACTAGTTCTTCCTCAAAAGTGCTCACTGTATCAACGTGTTACCTTGTAAATACAACACTTCCAGATGGACTTATAAAACTATATTGTTCTCTTATTTCCCAAAGTTGTGTAAAGTCAGCCAATCGGATCTTTCCAGATCATAAAACTACATTCCAGTTTTGCATGCTACCTCAAATATCTTTGCTGGCAATCAAAATGTTGTAGGTCAAATCCCACGATGGGTGATCCGTAACTGTTAGCAGTCAGTCTAAACAGATTTCCGTGTCCATGTCAGGTAACAGCCTGGGCTCGTCAGCACCAGCAGAGACTCTCCAGTGCTCTGGCCGACCTGCTGGCCACTCAAGAACTGCTGGAGAACCTCCTGAACTGGCTCCAGTGGGCCGAGACCACACTCGGTGAGAAAGACAAGGAACCTCTTCCTCAGGAGTTAGAGGAAGTCAAATCGCTCATCGCTGAGCACCAGGTACCATCAAGAGCTCGGTTTAATGTAATTACAGAATTAGTCAAAGGTTTATTAGTGTGAATTGTAGAAACAAGCTGTTTGTGTCTTTGCTGTGCTCAAGGCATTCATGGAAGAGATGACCAGAAAACAACCGGATGTGGACAAAATCACCAAAACTCATAAGAGAAAAGCCACAGCAGACCCCCCAGTTCAGTCTCAAATCCCTGTTCTAGATAAAGGACGAACAGTCAGTGAGTACCAGTCCAGTGTTTCAATTAAATTTGGCACAGGCATCACATGGTCTTCACGATAGTCATTATTATGGAGTGTGCATGCAGCTTAGCTGGACTTTCCTGAACAATGCTATTGTTTTAGTATGATTTGAGCAGGGTTTGATTATATTTAGGTTTAGAGGACAGTGTTGGGGAAAGGGTTGAGGTTTAAAAATTAGGAGTTGTGTTATAAGTTTAGGATAGAGTTTGGTAATACAAAGACCTAGGCTGTGTCCAAAATCACATGCTTTCTCAGTAGATGTAAATGTGTGCCCTTGACTAAATGACTAATTAATGCTAGACAAAAACAGCATCTGCTTTTGTAATATAGTCCACCAAATATAGTGCACTCACTTTTTGTTTAGGATTGTTTGTTTAAGCCATTTGTTTTTGGTCATCAGGAAAGAGATCCCCTACACAAACCATGTACGCTGCAGCATCACAGACACAAATCGAGACTAAGAACCCCAGAGTGAACCTGCTGGTTAGTAAGTGGCAGCAGGTGTGGCTGCTGGCTCTGGACAGGAGGAGGAAGCTCAACGATGCTCTGGACAGACTAGAGGAGGTCAGTCGTACATGCACACCTGACCTCAGATCTGTAGCATAATGTAGTCATGTAGTCATCAGGGTCACCGCTGGTCCTTAAAAAGTCTTAAATTCAGTTATAAAAAATTTAAGGCCCTAAAATGTTTTAAATATCTTAAATGGTATAAAAAAAAAGTCTTAGCATTTCAGGATACATATCATGCCTGCAAACTCATCACATTTCAGCACAGCTGCATTGTATACAGGGTTTACCAGGGTAACCGCTATATTTCTACTGTTTCATAAGTGCCACTTACTGTCAGAGAGTGAAATTGCATTTTCATTCAGCACGTGGATTAAAAAGACACTAATGTGCAATTGTAAAAATCGAAACATTTATATGTTGAATTTAAAAACCTTGAAGATACCCTGAGTAGCAGTTATGTGTCAAACTAATTTTTTTCTTAATCTTCTCTAAGCTGAAAGAGTTTGCCAACTTTGACTTCGACGTATGGAGGAAACGCTATATGCGCTGGATGAACCACAAGAAATCACGTGTCATGGATTTCTTCCGTCGTATTGATAAAGACCAGGATGGAAAAGTCACAAGACAGGAATTCATCGATGGCATTCTGTCCTCAAGTAAGAAAAAATTTCAAACAGTGTCGTCTTTACGTCTTTGAGGCTTTACCCTCAACACCTCTCTGGTCTTGTAGAGTTCCCCACCAGTCGTCTGGAGATGAGTGCCGTGGCAGATATCTTTGATCGGGACGGCGATGGTTACATCGACTACTATGAGTTTGTGGCTGCTTTACATCCCAACAAAGACGCTTACAAACCTTTAACCGATGCTGACAAAATTGAAGATGAGGTAAACATTACCAGCTTACTTTCTGGAAAGTCTACCTAGTAACTGGAAGTATTACAGATGGCCTTTCATGTAGTCATTTTTGGTCTGATTTATGACTTCATATGTTTAGGTGACTCGCCAAGTTGCAAAGTGCAAGTGTCCAAAACGGTTCCAAGTAGAGCAGATTGGCGCCAACAAATATCGGGTAAGTGACAGATTTGTCATGCTTTGATGATGAGTCAGGAAAAAGCTTTATATTTATAAAACTTGATTCAGTGTGGAACCCTAGGCCAATACAAATGTAGAAACCTGTTCATTGTGTCAGTCAAGTTAGATTTTCAAAAAAGAAAAAAAATTCACAAGACCCCCAAGACTATCACAGTTCTATGGTTGTGAAAATAAGTTGTTGAATGATATATATTAATTGTTAATTAACTGTCATTTTACAACAAAATGCTAGAAAAAAAAACTCGTATTAGAACTTTTATTAGAAAATATGTTGTTTATCTGGTAGTAACAACATAACTGTATCAAAACAATATAGTAAAGCTCAGTCATTGTATCCAATGAAAAGGCCTTTTCCTTGTATCAAAGCCGAAATAAAGAATGTTTTGAGGACAGGATGGAAACATGAAGTCTGGAAAGTTGGCAGTGTTCCTCAGGCCCCTGTTTAACTGCTCCCCTAGACAAGCCTCTTTGCCCCCGCTGCTGTTGATGCCAAAGAGAATGACTTCATTACATTTTTATGTGCCATTGCATTTTTCAGTCTCTCAAGTGTGAGGGTTTTCACCCGGTCCACTTTTCTCCAACACTCCTAATAAACAGGTCCCATGCCGTTTGGTCACGGTCAGCCATTCTATTACTGCCCGTAATCTGAGGGAATAATTAATGTGTCCATAAAAACAAAGTTCTTCTGACTGGCTGGAGGCCTGTAACTGTGCCACTCTGGAGACAAGTTGGATAGAACTTGTTTTGTAGTTTTTTTTTCCCCTTTTGATTTCAAAAGAATTCATTGTAAGATGAGAAAAAGTCTACTGGTATTTACTAATGTTTGTCTTTTCATTGTCTTTTTCCCCACATCAGTTCTACCTTGGAAACCAGGTATACATGCATAGTACTTTTTAAAGATTTGCTGTGCTGCCATTTTGTTTTATCTGATTCACTGTCAGTGTGTCTTTGAATTCCCAATATTTAAGGCTGTCTTAAACTCACAAGCGGATAAGCATATTAAACTAGTCTTTAAACCTCTTCCCATAGCCAGCCATGTAGTTAGTGGTGTGGCTGTGTGGAAATCCCCTCTGGCATTCAAGCACAGTGGAGTGGGAAAGTAACTAGTGCAGGTGAAGCTATAAATAGAGAGTGAAAACATCTACTTCCTTGATACTAAATGACACCAAAAATGGTGTCTAGTGTGGATATGTCCTCAACGTTCTTTGTGTGGTGAAATAATGCAATTATAAGATCGATTAATTTAAGCAAGCAAGCAGAAAATCAAGTAAAGCAAGCAGAAATGTTTGGGAATCGTTTCAAGTCAACATGAAATCAACTTTGAGCATTCTTCAAAAAACACAGTGTCCGTTACACATCTTACATGTAATTACTATAGTAATAACTGTAAATTATGCATAATTACAAGCAACTAACCCTAAACAAACCCCCTAACCATGTAGTAAGTACATAGTTAATTAATATTACTCAGTAATTAAATGTGTAATTACACTGTAACAAGGACAGCTTAAAGAGTTCGTTCACCCAAAAAGGAAAAAATTGTCATTAAGTACTCACCAAACCCATAAGACTTTCAGTTATCTTTGAAACACAAATAAAGATCTTTTTTAATGAAATCTGAGAGATTTCTGTCCCTCCATTGACAATCCACGCAACTGACACTTTGACACTTCAAAAAGTTCATAAAGAGATCATAAAACTAATCCATATGAATTGAGTGGTTTAGTTTTCTGAAGAGACTTGATCGCTTTATATGATGAACAGATTTAATTTAGGCTTTTATTCACATATAAACATTGATCAGCGAACATAAACAGAAGCTCAACCATATGTGCTTGACACATGAGAACAAACCTTTTGCTGAAGCTCAAACATACTGCATAACATGAGAATGAACCTCATTGGTTCTTGCGGAAGCTCAAACGTGCTCCGTAACACGAGAATGAACCTCATTGGTTCTTGCTGAAGCTCAAACGTGCTGCGTAACACGAGAATGAACCTCATTGGTTCTTGCGGAAGCTCAAACGTGCTCCGTAACACGAGAATGAACCTCATTGGTTCTTGCGGAAGCTCAAATGCGCTCCGTAACACGAGAATGAACCTCATTGGTTCCTGCTGAAGCTCAAACGTGCTCCGTAACACGAGAATGAACCTCATTGGTTCTTGCAGAAGCTCAAACATGCTCCGTAACACGAGAATGAACCTCATTGGTTCGTGCTCCGTAACATGAGAATGAACCTCTTTGGTTCTTGCGGAAGCTCAAACACGCTCCGTAACACGAGAATGGACCTCATTGGTTCTTGCGGAAGCTCAAACGTGCTGCGTAACACGAGAATGAACCGCATTGGTTCTTGCAGAAGCTCAAACGTGCTGCGTAACACGAGAATGAACCTCATTGGTTCTTGCAGAAGCTCAAACGTGCTGCGTAACACGAGAACGAAACTCATTGGTTCTTGCTGAAGCTCAAACGTGCTGCGTAACACGAGAACGAAACTCATTGGTTCTTGCTGAAGCTCAAACGCGCTCCGTAACACGAAAATGAACCTCATTGGTTCTTGCGGAAGCTCAAACGTGCTGCGTAACACGAGAACGAACCTCACTGGTTCCTGCTGAAGCTCAAACGTGCTGCGTAACACGAGAACGAACCTCATTGGTTCTTGCAGAAGCTCAAACGCGCTGCGTAACACGAGAACGAACCTCATTGGTTCCTGCTGAAGCTCAAACGTGCTCCGTAACACGAGAATGAACCGCATTGGTTCTTGCAGAAGCTCAAAAGTGCTGCGTAACACAAGAATGAACCGAATGAATCTCATTAGTTCTCGCACGTCAATCAAGCATGCTGATGTGTGCGTTGATCAATGTTTACATGTGAATAAAAGCCTAAATTTGTTCATCATATAAAGCATCATATCATGTCTCTTCAGAAAATTTGGACTAAACCACTCAATTCATATGGATTAGTTTTACAATCTCTTTATGAACTTTTTGATGCATCAAAGTGGTAGTTGCGTAAGCTGTCAATAGAGGGACAGAAATCTCTCTGATTTTATTAAAGATGAACGAAAGTCTTTGGAACGACATGAGGGTGAGTAAATGATGACAGAATTTGAATTTTTTGGTAAACTAACCCTTTAAAATAAAGTATAACCAAACCTTTTTTTCAAAGCAAATAAAGCAATGAGCCATGAGAGGTCCTGCGATAACAGTGACTTTTACATTTCACGGGATAAGACCAATAACAGTATGATGAATTACATTAATAGTTACATTTATTAATAATAAACAGTTCTTCTGCTTGCAGCTGTTTATAGTTTACAGTCAACATACTGTAGAAACTTGGCACATTGAAAAGAACATATGGTCACAGGTGTGTGTATATTAGCATATCCAGGCCTTATTGTTTTGTAAGTCATTCTAAAATCTTGCCAGCAGTTAATACAGTAATGTAATGGTTGCTAATGTTGTTTCATGTTGACCTGTTCTACAGACACTCAAGATAGATGATAGTTGACTACAAACTATCTGCTTTTGAGTTCAAATGCATTTCTCCCCGCAGCGCTGCATTCCGCTTTTTATTATTATTTGCAAGAGCTTTGCAACACAACACAGTGTGCTTGCCTTCTGCTACCTGCCTAATTTCCTTATTTTAGTTCTGCTTTACAGGAGCTTCACTCAACGTCAGTGCACTTACTCTTTGTTTTAACCACATTTTGTGGCTGATGTTCAAGCAAGCCAAAGCTTCAGGAAAAATGTTGCAATGAAAGATGCATGGTTTTCCCTACATAAATCACATAAAATCATGAGCTACATGCTTTCTCAGGGTCGTGTTTTGGGAAGATACGTGACTCTTAGCTGGTGAAGGGCTTTTATTGGGCAGGCCATGCAAACCTCATGTTTTTTCTTCCTTTGTATTAAGAACTTTATATCACATCAACTGAAACCATTCTTTTGACAGTTTGGTCTCGTTCACTGCTTACATGATCCCTTAATCGCCGATGAGACTATAACAAACAGGGACAATCAAAATCTAACCCCCCATCTACACGTTGCCGTTTTGGAAAGCTGTATCCTGGTAAATGGTTATTCTTAAAGCCGTTTGTTGTGATTCTCTTGATTATTTCTCTTGATCATGCTTCAAAATTCATCTTCTCCTCCCCCAATCACCAAATTCACCAGTGATATCGATTCATTCTGGGTATCACTTAAAGAATAAAGGCCAGAGAGATGCTCAGCAGGTCGCCATCAGTGTGTTGGTCATGTCGAGTCTCAGAGAGTCGATTTCAGCCATTCTTCCATATTGTGTGTCGTTGGAGTCGAGCATCAGTGTCAACACACGCATCCTCTATGAGAATGGTAGTTTGTAGTTCTAGACGGTGCAACGTCTGTATGTATTGTTTGGTTTGTGGAAAAAGTTCTCATATGGTATGATTTCTTTTTTTGAACAGAAAGCATGAGGCCATAATTTTCTGTGCTGTGAAATCTGTATGCCTTGGCCAAATCCAACTGGCAACAAACATTTGGACGCTATTGATTTGGCTTGATGTTTTGTTTAGTTCCTATCTTTGGCATGTAGGATGCAGTAGATTTATACCCTAGTGTTCCCCTACGCTTCAGTGCTCTTATTTGTATGAAAACAGATCCTCGGCCAGAGGGTGTAGAGTGCACTTGTAGCGCACCCTAGTGGACACACTGATCACAGGACTGTCCACCTTGTCTTAAATGTGCTTTTTTGTATCGTAGTAAAGTTTCAGACAGAAAGAAATTGACAGTATGTCTGACAAATGTTTAACATGATCTTCACTCACAAGCAGTGTTGGGTGCAACTCATTACCAAGTAATTAATTACTGTAATTTAATTACTTTTCCCTGGAAAAAGTAAAGTAAGAAAACACTCTTAATTTTTCTGTAATTTAATTACAGTTTCTTCTGCTGTAATTGAATTAAATACTGTATAGACTATAGAACAATTTTATATAAAACAAAACTTTAACATCTGATGTTAAAATTTATATTTTTAATGTGACCTTTTTCCTTTAAATACTTTGATCAGTTCAAGAATAATTTATGCAATTTTATATCATTTATTTGAAAGAATTAAAAGAGTTCATGTCTAATCCTTGTTCAGCTGGTCAAGGTTGATATGGGATTTAGAAAGTAATGAGTAATAAGTAATGCAAAAAACTTTTTAGAGACAGTAATTAGTACAGTAATCTAAATACGCTGTTGAAGATGTAATTAGTAGAGTAACATTGCTCACATGAGATTGAAATATATTTTTATTATGTAAAAAAATTTTTTTTTATAATTGTTTAATTGGATGTTTAGTTGTTGTTAAGAAATTAGTTAGCTAAAATTAGTTTACTCTCACAAACACACACACACACACACAATATATATATATATATATATATATAAAGAGAGAGAGAGAACTTTGATAACGACATACATCGGACACTTTTGAATGTGGAATAAATTAATCGCGGGTGACAAAAATACCTGCAAATCAAGTATTTCTATAATAGTGTTTATTACGGAAATCTCTTGCTTTTGCATAATACTTCCTCCACACCTGCAGGTGGCAGTTTAGGGTCTAGATCTACTGTCGTATCAGCCAGCAAAACAAACTAAAATGGACTTTGTGTACCTTTAATGACACACAGTGAACCGCACCACCACACTCAATATTCTGTTCATAATAAGTCTTAAATTAGCACAAAGCCACAAATGAAACCAGTTGGATTGACCATTCATTTCATGTCTTCTGGAATGAAACCAATGTTGTGTCTCAATCAAAAGTTGTTTTGTCTAAATCAAATGGCTCAGCAGGGCAACAAGAGGAAACTAGACGATAAACAGAAGTAGCGTCTAACTGGGACTGTAATAACTTCCACCACACATTTGATGGCTAGCTTTTACTACTTTGAAAACAGTGTTACAGCGCTGAGGTTTCTGATGTTGCTCTGCTGTGAGCCTGTCACTGACAGCATGACTGTATCACGGAGGAATGACTATATTCTCTGTTCGTGCCCAGTTTGGAGATTCCCAGCAGCTCCGGCTGGTGCGGATCCTGCGCAGTACGGTGATGGTGCGGGTGGGTGGTGGTTGGATGGCCCTGGATGAGTTCCTGGTGAAAAATGACCCGTGCAGAGGTAATGTCCACCCACTTTTACTCCATTTTATGTTGTACTCAACATTAGCCCATGGTGTTCAGACGGGTGATTTAATTACATTAAAGTTGTGAATAACAAAATTGTTCAACTTATTTGTAAACAGTGTTTTGCTCCAACAGTTCTGTTCCAAAACCTAGCCGAGTTTCCTATGTAGGCAGCATTTGAACACATCATAGACACATTCCCAATGCAAAGGCAGTTCCATTGTTATACTGTCAAGATACCTTGTTTTAACCAAATTCAAAATCACATGTGTGCTTAATAGAAAAGGCAATCCAATATAGCATTGTGACAAGCTACAGAAAAGTATGTATTAAAATAGTTCGGTCTTATTCATAAATGGACTTATTTCAGTCAAGATACTGCAAATGTAGACCAGGTTTTGGAACAAAACCTATGCATAGTAAATCCAAATTTTAGTATCCAATAATTAAAGAATTTGAATATTTAGAAAGAGAACATGCTGATGATATTCTTATGTATGCTGTAATAATTTACTGTGGCTGAAACTTTTCTTCCTGCTCTCTAATTGGCTTTTTATGAGATTCTTAAAGCTTGCCGGTCTCTTCCCATGAAGCTTTTCTTTCAGAATTTCCCTTTTCCTGCTGCTTTGTTAGTGAACCCAACTATCATTTCTTCTAGTTCACCACCACGGGAGTAAAATGTTGCGCTCGGAATCAAATTCTTCAATTACTCAGTCTCCTATAGGTTGGCAACTCTCACACTTTCTGTCCTTGCTCCATCCCAGTGGTATGTGTGCATCCCTGTGTGTGTGTGTGTGTGTGTGCTGCAGTGATCCTTGTATGGTATTCTCATTAACATTAATCTCATGCTTCCCTTTCCATCGTGCTGTCTGGGACTGTTTAGCATGCGGTTTTGTCTTGCGTCATGTGTCCTCTCTTGCTTTCTCTGCATGTGCTTTCTGTAGCTCTGTTTCAGTGTCGTGAAACTTGCTCGACAATCTCATCTATGCAAGATATGAATAACTCACATCACATTGAAGTGAACAATACACTATAAACTATTAAACTTAATGCTAAATTATTTTTCTAAACTGCAGTGTCTGGAAGTTAATCATCTTCTACTTCACGATAATATATTTATATGCAGCATCAATGTTTTTCTTTATAGTTTTATTATTATTTGCCAGTGATGTGAAATGCATGCAAGTCATTCCCTACATCAAACCAAAGTGCAAAACTGTGAACTGTGTTTTGCTCATTTGAGTGGGTGCGCATCAATCCCCAACCTGGTTAAAAAACCTTCATGAGACCTTCAACCAAGATCAGAACCTTTAAAATGGCTTTCAGAAAGAAGTTCCTGAAACTTGATTTAAATTAATGTTTTGGGTTCAAAACAAGTCAATCTCTATGAACAGCATCAAAAAATAAATTTACAGATCAAATGATAAACATTTTTTTAATAAATTGAAACTACAACTAAATGTAATCGATGATAAAAATGAAGGTTCTTTAATAGCATCTATAGTAACATCCATGGAATCTTTCCACTGCACAAAAGATTCTTTATAGTGGAAAAAGGTTCTTCGGATTCTTAAAATGTTCATCACACTAAGAAAAAATGGTTCTTTTAAGAACTATTCATTGAAAGGTTATTTGGGGAACCCAAAAAGGCTCTTCTATGGCATCACTGCAAAAACACCCTCTTGGAAACTTTATTTTTTAAGAGTGTACCACATATGTTGTGCACAGACTTTAAGTTGAAACTGAACCCCAAATTTTCCATTGAATCAATTTTCAGAGGCTTATTTTTTAAACCCACACTAAAGGTTTTGATGTGGTCATGGCTCCCGACTCACTGAACTGTGTGTTCTTCCTCCAGCTAAGGGCAGAACCAATGTGGAGCTGCGCGAGAAGTTTATTCTCCCAGAAGGCACCACCCAGGTGATGGCCAGTTTCCGCTACAGAGGTCGAAGGTCACGGCCTTCCTCAAGAGGCACCTCCCCTAACAGATCCAATTCCAGCCACAGCTGCGCCACACAACCCAATCCACCCGGAGCCAGCACACCCAAGGTATGCTTATCGTTGTTGGGGTTGCAGAGAAATGCGTAACTTCTCTATGTTTTTGTCACATTTTCCTGTCGCAAATCATTTAGCTTGGTTCCAAAACCTAGTGAGCTGCCTGCTGCCCAACGCTGTCAAAAGCAGCTGCTTTGTAAGGTGACAAATCTTAGTGATTGGTTTGGAACGCTCTACAAAGGCAAAAACTCTGTGCGTAATACAAATAGCACACTGATCACAGTCACGGTTGATTTCAAGTGAGTTTTGTCAAAGACTGCCAAGATAGTTCACTCAAATCACTAAGAATAGGAGAAAGTACAACATGCTATATTGCAGAATAAAGGCCCATTCACACCAAGGACGATAACTATAATGATAAATACATAGTTCTAAAAATCATTCTAAATATAGAAGAATAGCAGGGTCCACAGAGGAACGATATTGTTGGAATCACTTTCAGAATAATTTTTTCCAGTTGATGAACGAGCATTTAAAGCGACAGATGACAAAACTGCAGCGCGCACTTAGAATAAACAGAATGATATCGTGCATTGGTGTGGACACTAATATATATTATCTTTATAGTAATCATTCTTGGCGTGAATGGGCCTTAAGTCCCGCCTTCTAAATAAAAAAGCTGATCGCTAATTGCTAAAGTTTTGAGATTTTGGTATTTCCCCGCTCAAGTAAATCAGAGGTCTTGCATGGCTGCAGTGCAGGTTATGTGCAACAAATTCTGTATTCTGTAAAACAGGCCACATTGCTTCAGGTTCAGGTCTTTTGTACATGCTGCGTTAAATATGAAGCTGTTTTTCTCAAGACGCCTTCAGAGGAGCTGCCAAAGATGAGCATAACCAATGTCCATGTTTTTCATTTGGTCTTCTGTACAGTGAACTGAAAGGCACTTTGGATTGGTGATTTTTTGCAAAAAAAAAAATCAACTTTTATTTAGACTAAACTATTTTTAATCAACTTTTTTTAGTAGTTAATGAATTATGTTTATAATTTATATTTCTCTCACTTCATTGTTCTCGAATTTAGAATTTGGCCAAAAGACGATATTTTGTAAAGGCAGCAAAAACATCTTTTCTCAGGAGTGTGTCTATGACATCATAAAGTACTGCCTACATAGGGAGCTCACTAGGATTTGGAACAGAGCCTTTGACTATCCCATCATCATTTGTGGATATATAATTGTTTCCTGTATTGTCTTTCTTTTCTTTTTTCTATTGCTACCCTTTGTATGTGGTTTATCCACAACTGTTTCTCACAGACACCCCAACATTTAACCCGAAATTATGATAAACCCTGGCTGACAAACAGCAAATCAGCTACTCCTCTTAAATCATCTGACTCCTTTGACAGCCAAGGGTCGTCCAATGAGGTATAGTGCTTAAGAAATGAGTGGCAAATCCCCATCTAATCTCCGTCTCCTGCTCCTGACCTCTGTTTCTGCCTTGTTACTGATCTAATCACTTCCTGTGTGGATTTGGAATTGAGTTCAGTCTCTATCTCTGGCTTTGCAGTGATGCATGGAAGGGACTCTGCTGGTCTGCTATTAAGGCGGATGTGTTTGCTAAGTCCTTTAACTCTGATCTTTAAATCTCTGTTGCAGTGGGGTTGGTGTGATTGTCTTAAATTAAATCAGCTTGATGTACGAAGACAACTGGGCCTTTTCTAAACATAACTCTCTTTCTCATTCTAACTGTTGCCACTAAAACTTGATGCTTGTGAGATCTTTTCTACATCCAGAACTCGCTCTTAACTGTTTCCTCTCTGTCTCCTGGTGTGTATGACTGAATTTTATTCAGTGTAAGCAGTAAACTGTAATTTTCTTGTCTGTCATGCATTTATTCCATCATTCTGGCCATGTAACATACACACTGCAAAGTTTCGGGATTAACAAGTGCATTTCAATGCAGAAGTGACTCCCTAAATGATAGTGATGTGGGTGTGTGTGTGTGTGTGTAAATACAGGAGTTACTCCTAATCCAATCTGTCCAGTTAAATGTTTCAGTCAGGATTTCTGTTATGTCAAATGTAGATTTTGTGTGTTTCAGTGCAGGTTCATTAGGGTCTTTCGCACCGGGTAGTTATAGGAACTCAGTTATAAGATCTAGCCACCAGGGCGGTCCCCTGAGAACTACATTTTTTCATTTGCACCTCCAGTAGAAACTCTGAAGTGACGTAAGCCGACTGACAGCGACGTCATTTAAACAGCTGGAGGATGGAGGACGCCGTGATCAGAGCTGAGTTTGTTGTGTGTTGTGGGTTTCGTGATAACGGAGATGGAATGTAGACATATAAGTTATGTGATTGAAAGAGCAGAAATGAGGGCTAAGAGACACAATCTACAACAACTTGCAGTGCTACATATCATCAAGGCTGAGAAAAGAACACAATGCGACAGGTAAATGCCGTTACCATTAGCTTTCTGTATGTTTATCCCTGCTGAAAAATCCAGCTAAAACCAGCCTAAGCTGGTCATTAGGGGTGGGAATCTTTAGGCACCTCACGATCCAATCCGATTCCGATTCTGGGAGTCACGATCCGATTCCAAAACGATTCTTGATCCACTTTTTTTCTTATTAATTAATTAGTTTTGTAAACTTATTTTTTTATATATTTAATACATAGTCTATGTAATCATAAGTACTTTTTAAATAATTGCTAGTTTGAAAAAAAAAATTAATAAAATTGTATGTTAAAATTTTTAAATACAAACAGCTTCAAAATATAAAAGCAAGTAGTCTAATAAATAATAATAAAGAGGAACAAAGAAGCAATAAACAAAGAGTGCTTTCAGTATTTAAGAGTATCTGAATGTTTTCCATTCAAAAGCTGTGAGGGATTTTACTCTTTCTCAGCTTTACGGTTGTTTGATTATTACTGATGTCATCATAGACTGCGGAAGAAGAAGCTGCATTCATAATAATGCACAGATCTCTTTTGAAATATAAGATGTTTTTGTCCTGTCTGTTTAATCCCTTAAGACATCTAACTGACTGTGTTTACATTAATTTCATCTCATAAAAGCATTTTGAGATACAAGTAGGCTACATTTAAAGTCCACGTGAACCGGAAGTTGCAAACGATTTTTCTCCAGTGTTATGAGGTATTTCCAAGTGAAACGGAATAATGAATAGAGAGCAGGGTTTTACTTTAGCGCTCCTTCTCTCCATCTCTCGCTCATAGCAGACTAACTGTTGGAGGGGAGTGGTTTAAGCGTTTTCAACCCAAGCTGTCAAACTGACGTCATCAGAGAAGGAACGCCATTCCAGACCGGAAATAACTTTTCAGATTTTGATTAAAGATTACCACGGCAAATTTTTTTTCTGTGTATTAACTTGCACGGATTAATTGTTCACCACAAGATTAGTAGTATGCACTAGCAAAGTAACTAGGGTCAATTTTGATTTCATGACGACATTAAACACTTAAACGGAGTCGCACACAGCCACTTGCGCAAGCGGCCTTCACAAAGCGCACATGGAAATTGAAAGCAACCTTCTATCAGCGAGTTTCATATTTATAAATTATAAGCCCATAACACTCCAAACAACATAAACGATGCCTTCGTAAAACGTTTGTAAGGAAAATAGGCCTATCGGCGGGCGAGAACGCAAGCTGCAAGTGTGTTTCTCTCACAGCGCATATCCTGTGCAATGGGCTCTCGCTTTTCCAAACTGTATGAAAGATTATTTTATAGAAGGTTCGAGTGGTGCGTGTATGAGAGGAAATGGAAACAAGCACAATACGGTTGTTTCTGACGGTGCGTGTCCACTGGCGCGGAGCGAGCGGTATTCAGTTTATTCCTATAGAAGTTGAGCATCTTCAGGCTAGCGAGATTGAAGCTCAACATCCATATGAATGAATTAAAAACGCTCGCTCTGCTCCGCGCCGGTGGACACGCACCGTAAGCACACGCAGCGTCATCTCGCAACTGCGGTTAAAAATAAGCTCCGAATCGATTCTTAAATTCTCAGAATCGATCCAGAATCGTTGAAGAAAGAATCGCTATGCATCGATTTTTTTTTCCCCACCCCTACTGGTCACAGCTGGTTTTAGAGGGGTTTTGGTTAGCTAGGAGACTGGGAGGCTGGGAGACCAGCTTAAACCAGCTGAACACCAGCTAACCCTGGCTGGGAGACCAGCTAAAACCAGCTACTTCCAGCTTAAACCAGCTAAACAGCTTAGGCTGGTTATAGCTGGATTTTTCAGCAGGGATGTGCCATTAACTTTCTGTATGTTAGTTCATGGAGTAAGTAGGCTATGTAAACTGTGTGTTTACCTGGCTTTTTAAAAATGGCGAGTGCCTGTGTTTCATATGGCATGTGCTCGGCCAATCAACAAACACTTGGTAGTTCCTGTTGTGCTGGGTCAGACTCTACTCTGAAATACAAACATATTTAGTTTCCCTGAAAGGCGTTCTTATAACTAAATCGTTCCCAGTTCCTGCGGTGCGAACGCGCCAAAAAGCGGGTACTTCCACCAATGGTTATAGAAACTGTGAAAACGTTCTTCTGGTGCGAAAGCCCCTATTGCCAGCATGTTAGGTGTATCTTTGACATCTTAGAAACCTCTTCTTATCCAGAGATTGCTGTTTTTGCTTGTCAATTACCAGTTACATCCTCATTGTCCTGTTCTAATTTCCAAATCATGACATCTTACAGACCACCCCCATTCAGGGCAGCAAGCTTCGTCTTCCAGGATATTTGTCAGGAAAAGGCTTTCAGTCGGGAGAGGATGGAACCCTGATTAATGCTGCAGTCATGAAGGCCAGAGGTCAAGCCATAGGTGAGTCTGACAAACCTTTTGCTCTTCAGTCAAGTTCTCTTGCTGCCGTGTGATATATTGAATAGTCAAATGATTTTGACTGACTGGTTTTACTGTACTTCTGTCTCTCATGTTATTATGAGAATGTAGAGTTCAGTTCCTTTGATCTGTCCATTCTATTATTTAACTATTCATTTCCAAAATTACCACAAAATAATGTTGTTTGTTTGTTTGTTTTAAGATTTATTTTTGGCACTTTTGCCAAAATTCTAGTACAGTGGGAAAGGACCATGAACCGGGATTCGAACACGGGTCGCCCACAGCGCAATTGCACTAGATAATGATGACCATGGAATAATATTTTAATAATTTTTAGTTAAATATTGCTGTCTATTACCATTATTGTATAACAGTTCATTATAAACAAATATTTTCAATCATATTTATTAGTAAACAGCAGTGTTGAAAACATGCCTTGATTTCCCTGTGTTTTACTTCTTTGATTAAAGATTTTAATCTATATTTTGTAAACTGTGGCTGTTTGGATTAAATGATTCTGGTTCCTTTGGGGGAAAAATCAAAATATAAAAATTATTAATATATAAACTTTTTATCTTAATGGCTCATCTCTAGTCATGACTCATTATGTTAATGTCAGTGTTGTGTCACTGAGCTGTAACTGGCTTTAACCTTCTCCTCAGGGTTGAGTAAGATCCCAAGCAGGCCTGGCAGCAAAGCAGGAAGTCGAGGGAGCAGTCGCCGTGGCAGCGACGCCTCAGACTTCGATATTTCAGACATCCAGTCAGTTTGCTCGGACGCGTCGGAGAACGTGACAGACTCGGGGAGGCCGACGCCACGCTCAGCCTCTCGCCAACACGGGGGGAAGCCCTCCAAAATCCCAACTCCCCAAAGGAGGAGCACTCCTACAAGCAAACTGGCCAAGACCAGCAAGAGATAGTCAACAGTCCGGTCCGCAGAAGGGGCCACGTTACAGTGCCCCGTTCTGACAGCACTGGTTAGCGCACACTAAACCCAGACTGGACAGACGTAGATTCGCACTAAAGACTGCAAAGTGTTATCGTTTTTAAAAAGCGTAGCAAGATGTAAATTATTCTGTTGTGAACGTGAAAACGGAAATTCATGTGGAGTGTGTGTGTATGTGTGTGTGTGTGTGTGGAATGCAATGGCTTTGTGTATTTGTCCTGTACTTTGTGTAAACGTCTTTAATATTTCGTTTGGTTGCTGGGAAAGCGAACACGAAGACTGTATGATGTTAGGCAAACTAACACTTTTCCACATGTTCGTGTTGAGGGAGAAGCTGAATGTACAGTCGTTTCCTCGAGCGGACGTGCTTGTTGGCGATAGTATGCCCCTGTATTCTGCCAGGACACCACAATTATTTATTCATCTATTTAAAGTGCAATGACAAGCTGCTGTTATGCATTTAAAGGGCAATACAATACTTCCAACTGTAACCACTGCTATACACTACAGTTAATCCTGATCATGGCCTTTAAACTTATAAACTCCCGTCTGTAGCACCTGCCGTAATGTTCATTTCATCAAATCACAGATTGTGTGCCACCTGCTAACTGTGACTACAACTTTCTGACTAAAAAAACATTCAAGTGCAATCATGCCTGTGTATTCTATGGTTCCTTTTTGCCTGAGTGATGCAAATTACTCAAATTTTTGTAATAAATATGCTTGCAGAAAGCTCAACAATATATATAACAATTACAGACTCGCTTGTTTCCATTCGCTCCAAAGTATCTGACTTCTGTAAAGCATTCAAACAATCATGAGTATTTACACAATAATGTCTCGGGCCTTAAGAAGAAAATAAAATGTTTTATGAGACTAAAATGCCAAGTCAGCCTTGTAGCCTCTGGCAGTGAATAGGACCAAAGAAATCTTGTGTAAAGATGCCAGATGGCCTTTAATGTTGGTTGGATTAATGTTAGTATGTCAGAGTGTAATCAGATGAGATAAAGTGAGGTCAGTGGTGCTGTGCTGTTAATCCTCAACATCTTCCTAGGATATGGACAACCTAGCCTTGCACCTGAGCGCTGGGGGGGAAGAGATGGTTTTGATTTGTTTTTTGTAAAGTTCTGCACCAATCATTAGCCATTTGATCAGATGATTGTCGTCAACATGTATAATGTCTCAGAAATGTGTGTGATTTATCTCCACAGGATCTGCCCAAGTCAGTCATGATAATGCGCATGTTTCGCATGGATCCAGTGTGTCGCATCATAAACTTGGGAATGAAAGTGCAGATCAAGTTTTTTCCATGAATATCATTTTTATCACAGCTTATAAATGCTTAGAGTGTCTCTTTTTTTTTTTTTTTTTTCCTTGAAGCTGTTATATCTACTTTATTTTAACACTATTTACTGTTCAGTTTCTTTCATAAATGATTTCATGAACTAGTAAGCCACTCAAGGCCATCCGTTACAGAGATTTTTTTTTATCATGGTCAAGGGGGTGTTTTGGGCACATTGTGAAGCAGAATGGCTAATTGTGGTTAAATCACTGTTATAACAAGTTTTGAGTGGTTTATAGCTTTTATAAAATGACAGCAACTGCAATACAATAAGACAGAAATTCAATAATTCTAATTGGAATAATCAGTTCTGCTACCCAGTGATAGATGGATAAAATCTGTTTTGAGTGGCTATGCAAAAAAAAGTTCCTGACTTGCTGGCTTATTTTGCAATTTCCAACAGCTGAAGTGAAAAGTACTAGGTTGATATAACGAGTGCTTTGAGGAAGAACTAATCACTGGATTTGGTAAAGTTGGCCAAGTTAGTGGCATCACTGGCAGTAGGCTTTGTTTGAGGCTCGCACTGGACCAGTAAAGCCATTTTTTTCCCCCCAGCATTACAGCTGGGTTAGCAAATGGCAATGAGGCCCATAATGACTCAACGCATGCATGAAGGCCAATGATTTATTTGAAACGATCCATGTTCAAAAGAAGATACAGTGCTTCAACTGGTGATTCATTATGTGAATACAGGCTGGCCTAATTATGTCACCAATGTCCCAGAAAGCATTAACAGCTGTTTCTCAATTACAGTGAAGATGTTCTCACCACATCCGAGGGTTTATGACTCATGTTGATTACACAAGTCCTGAGGGATGAACTGATGGGATCCGTCATGACTGCCATGAGCATCTCGGCAGAGTGGCTGGCAGCTTGAACAGGATCATTCAAAAGGGTCAAATCTTCAAAGACTGTCAACTGATACATCCATCACAAGTGGACCATGGGAGAAAAAATAAGTACTTGACAGAATGTGCTCCACAAGCCAAAGCAGACGGAAATGTAGAGCAGAACAAAAAGTGGTGTGGATTTTGTGGCTGACTTTGATAAAACGCAGACAGTATTTTAGAACAGTTGAGAAAATATCTAGGGAAATTAAGTTGGACAGTTTCATTATGGTAAAGAAAGCAGAGCTTAGGTGGAGGAACCACAATTATAGGGTTAGTTCACCTGAAATTGAAATTTCTGTCTTTAATTACTCACCCTCATGTCATCCCAAACCCGCAAGACCTTCGTTCATCTTCGGAACACAAATTAAGGTATTTTTGATGAAATCTGAGAGGTTTTTTATTTCCCATAGAAAGCAACGAAATTACCGCATTCAAGGTCCAGAGAAGTAGTAAAAACATAGTAAAAAAATCAATGTGACTACAGGGGTTCAACCTTAATGTTATGAAGTGACGAGAATACTTTTTGTGCTTAAAAACAAAACAAAAAAATCAACTTTATTCAACAATTTCTTCTCTACCCTGTCAGACTCATACGCAGTTGACACAGTGAATGCAGTTCAGCACTTCCGTGTTTACGTCCAAATGCCGGCTCAGTATTGGCCGAAACCTGTTCATGTGAGCAGCACGATGCATGCGTGTGATGCTGACGCAGGAGCCGGCCAATAAGGAGTCGGCATTCTGACGCAGAACCTGGAAGCTCTGCACTGTGTTTTCAACATATACCGCATAGGAGAATGACAGGGTAGTATTCTTGTAAAGTATTATCATTGCTTCATAACATTAAGGTTGAACGACTGTAGTCACATGAACTGTTTTAACAATGTTTTTATTACTTCTCTGGACCTTGAATGTGGTAATGTCATTGCTTTCTATGAGAGATTAAAAAAAAAACCTCTCGGATTTGACATAGTTTATACTCTTTATTATGTACATAAAAGGACCTAGATATATTTAGACAGGTTGTGAACCCCGTTTTGTTTTCAGACAGTTGAAAATAACTTTTAAAAAAAGTCCAGTGCATACGTTACTGCTGCTCGTCAACGCCAGCTGTCACGGTTGCTAGGCAACAAGAACAGTCATCCCTATCTAGACTGTCCCATTTCACAATGCCTGTTCCGACCTTCGCAGATGCCTTTGAAGTCTGCATCCTCTGAAGTATTGGGACACAGCTATAGTGCTTGATAGTGTGGTAACACTTTAGTATAGGGAACACATATTCACTATTAACTACAACTTTTCCCTCAATAAACTCCTAATTTACTGCTTATTACTAGTTAGTAAGTGTTATAACCCTGGCTTTAGGGAAGCAACATAAAGGGCACAAAGGAGAGAGAGAGAGAGCGTGCGCTGGTGTCCTGGATTTAAAATGGCTCCCTTCAGGTGTCATCAATTAACCAGTTGGTTACAGGTGAGTTACCAGGCAACTGTAACGAATCACAGGTTAGGACTGGCAATACAGGACACTAGAGGAAAACAAACAGGACATAACACCCACACCCTTAAAATGTTGCTGTAGGACAACCTATGGCAATATCAACATGTACATGAAATAAACACAAGCACTTATGACCTTGACAGGGCATCCGCCAAAACATTATCCTTCCCACGAATATGGCAGAATATAAGATCATAACCCTGCAAAAACAGGCTCCACCGCATTAAGTGCTGGTTAGAGTTGCTCATGCTGTGGAGGAACACTAAAGGATTATGGTCAGTGTAAACAATAAGCGGGACACTGGATGAGACATACACCTCAAAATGTTTCAAAGCAAGGATAAGGGCCAAAGCTTCCTTCTCAATTGTAGAATAGAGCTTCTGATGGATATCAAATTTCCTTGGAAAAAAAAAAACAACAAAAAAAACAAAACAGGATATTCAATACCTACTGCATCATCCTGGAGAAGAACAGCACCAACCTTTTTCTTTGTAACAGTTTTCTATCGGAGGAAAACACTTAACGTGTAATTAAACACATTGCGTTCTTATTCTGGGCTCATCTGCTTTGCTGTACAGTATGGTTTATTATGATGTTTACAGAGTTTGGTCTTTTAATATCACTGTCTTAGTACATTAAGCCACGATAAGCATTTTTCACATTAGGCATTTTAGAATGTCCTCTAGCCAGGGACACACATATATATATAAAAGAGCATCGTTCTTTGCTTTACAAATTTGCAGGGCAATCTGAATCTGTGGTTTGTCTCATTTGCAAACGAATTGTGTTGTTTTAAAAATCTAATGTGAATACAGATTACTAAGCGCTCACCAAAACCATGTGTTTTGTATTGATTTACCATCTAACGAAGTTATCATAGTTGGTTAAATGAAGTCGGTGTGCCACCTACAGGCCTTTTAGGTGAAGTGTAGGTTGGTAAAGAACGTGCAAAATGGCCATAACTACATTACCCTTTTGATAGAATAATCGTGATTAATAATTGTGATTATAATTTTGAGCAAAATAATCAGGATTATCAGTTTATCCATTACCGTGCAGCCCTAATGGGCGGCGCCATTTTGTTTGCATTCTACGTCGATGATGTCAAATGGTTGCACTCACTGAGCTACTGACACTGTCATATTGCTATTTTTAATCCAACACAACTCGGAATATAATATACGATGCCACATTGTGCAGCTTTTGGTTGTAATTTTCAGTCGATGAGCAACAAGAGAAGCGATGAAAGTCTTCACTGCTTTACTAGCGATAAGAGGAGAAAAGAATGGGAAGTTGTGAAGAATGTGGACGAATAAAACTTCCTAACTGCGTCTTTGTTCTCTTCACTTTAGCCCTGATGACTTTGAGGCTTTTTATCGGTATGTTTTGGTGCAACGGTAATCTACAGGGTTCCCACTCTTTCATGAACACCAGATTCAAGGACTTTTTAAAGCACCGTTTATTTTATATCAAGCACCTATCAAATTCGCATCACATATGGAGCGTCATGAAGGACCTCTTACAGTACTTAACATTTTAATCCTCCTTTTGCATTTGCATCCATTTTAACCCGGAAGAGGTACAGAATCATTTGTACATTAATTTTAGAAATATATTAAAACTGTTTGCAGCTTTCTTATCCCTAATGTTAACAATTATTCCATACTAGTTTTGGTTTTCATTTTTTATGAATCATTACTTGAGTAAAAACCCTATAATATAGAGAGAATATTATAAAAATACATTTTGCAATTGAGTGAAAAAAGGATTATATGGATCATAATTGTGGCTTAAAGTCAGAATATATACAATATATTATAGATATAAGCTTGCAATTCTGAGAAAAGAAAGTCAGAATTGAGAGATATAAATGAGCACTTCTGAGAAAAAAAAAAAATCAGAATTGCAATTTATATATCACAATTCTGACTTTATAAGACACAATTGTGGCTATTAAAAAAGTAGCCTTACAAGGTAACAAAATATAAAAGAAAAAAGAATGACAGACTTTCAGATAAAGTGGATGAAGATAAAAATACTAATTTATGAGATTCTTGTTAAAGCTACTGTATTAAAGAAATTGGAAAAAAAAAAAAAAAAAAAAGGAAATTCTGTCATTATTTACTCACCGTAGAAGTTGTTTAAAACCCGAATAAATTTCTTCTGTTGAACATACAAGGTTTTTTTTGTTGTTGTTGTTGTTGTTTTTTTTTTTGAAGAATGTGGGTAACTAAACAGTTGCTGGTCCCCAGTGAGTTCCATAGTAGGAAAGAAAATACTATGGATGTCAGTGGGTACTAGCAAATGTTTGGTTACCCACGTTCTTAAGAATATGTTCTTTTGTGTTCAGCACAAGACAGAAATTAATACAGGTTTGGAACAACTTTAGAGTGAGTAAATAAAGACAGAATTTTCATTTTTGGTTGAACTATCCCTTTAAGGACAAGTCGCAGCATGTGTTGTCTGTCCCTTTAAGGCTCATGCGCGCATCTAATATACTGACACGCATTCGATTTTCTCTCAACTGTTTACTTTAACTTTACACTTAACCGATAGTGTAAACCTTGTGTGTATTTGACAGTATTAGCAGAATAAGATGCGAATGATAACTTTGTCCAGCAAATGCAGTGTTTGACAGGCTTTTGGAGAGTGCGCGCTTTGGGTGTATTGCTCAGAAAAGCACGCGTGTCAGACCAGCACGCAGATAAAATGTTTAACCGGCAAGGCTTTAAAACTCATGTAAATAATAATAATAATAACTGCAGTGTTCCGTGAGTATAACTCTACTGCTGTTTTAACATGTGATGTGAATGTATGTCTCTTTGTACTACACAGCATGTTGAGACGGAGGCGCCAGGACTGCAACTGACAGAAAGCACTATAGCACGATACAACGATATTTCTTTAAAAGCAGATCGTGGAGACCTTTTAATCGTCCACGATCAAAATCGCACACACCTATAAGAATGTTCATTTCGGACACAGCAAGTGTCACAGCGGCTCAAATGTCCAAAACCCACCTAATAACAAGCAAGGGGAAGTAGCCTACCGCAATGGAAAACACTCGGAAACTGATTGTAAAATAATATTCCAAAACGAATATACTAGGACTAAGAGGGGCATGTTATAATTTTCACAAAATTTATTTCAAATTTAATTCAAGCACTTTCAAGGACCAATATTTGTTTTCAAGTACTTTCCAGGCCTTGAATATGTGTCTGAAATCCAAGTACTTTCAAGGCGCATGAGAACCCTGAATCTAGTAACGCATACAGGTCTTAATATCCATGGGGTTCCTTTTAAAACATGATCAGCCTTTTCAATTTGAGCCAGAGCGCAAAATTAGTGAAGATGAAAACATTGAAGACATGCAATGTCTCTGTGGCTATTCAGACTACTGTTGTATGATTGACGTGTTAAAATCATCTGATCACCTGAATGCATACAGACAGTTAATCAGGCTGAGAAGATGCTGCTGTTTATGTGATCACAGATATCTTGTGCATCACAGCACACACGAGCTTTGAGGCAGTCTGTCTCATTTGAGATGTGTTATAGGCTTCGTCAGTCTCCACGACAGGCGCGGCATTTGGTTAAAGCATACACTTATATCTAGGTATCGGTATCGGCCCGATATCAAGCTCATGTAGCCTACTTGTACTCGTACTCGTAAAAATACCCCCGATACCAAAGACCGATACCTCACGTGACGTAACTGACAGAATTCTCCGTGCACAGAGACACCGGCGGCAGCAGCAGAAACAATGTCAGCCTCAGAGGTGTGGAAATACTTCAAAATTAATGATGACAACCCACACATTGCGAACTACATGATTTCAATCACAATTCGTTATCGATTAGTGAAGGCGGGATAGGCGGAATCGCGCTGAATGACACAGACCAGCAGCGCGCGCTCTCTCTCTTTCTTGCGCGCGATCTCAGTTCTCTCAGACAGCGCACGATCATTTCTCCTCGCGCCTGAATGGTCACATACACACATAGTTGTCAAAATGTCCATCGTGTGGAGTATCTCACGTAAATACAGTCGGTTATGGCGTAAGTGGACGTAAACATTTGGGTGAAAACAGGATATGTGTCAGTATCCATGGATTCGGTCTTAAAGGGACCATTAATTTGTCATTAATGTTAATAAAACAACACAAGATGTTAAATAAATGTATACGTGGTAAATAAACCTACTGTATCTGAAAAACAAGTTTATTTAATTTATATCTCTATAGTATTTGTTGTATTGTTTGTAATTTGTTTGTAAATTTCTTTTTATATAACAACAATTATATATATTTAGGTAATTATGCCCTTTGAAGGTTATTGGACACTGTGAAATGTGTTCTTTAAGTTTGTGACAAGCACATAAAAATTATTACTTTTTTTTTCATTAGAGTAATAATAAAGAAGCTGTCCTACATGCATTAGTCTCTCTGTGTTGTGCTTGGAAAACTGCAACATCAAAAAAAAAAAAAAAAAAAAAGAGAGAAATTAATAAATGTATAGGCATCGGTATCGGTGTCGGCGAGTACTAGAAAAAAGTATCGGTACTCATACTCAGTCCTTAAAAAATGGTATCGGTGCATCCCTACTTATATCCATATATACAACTGTAAGCTCTTTCAGCTGTGGTCCTCTAAAAAGCCTCAAAGGCACCAGGGCTTGTGAAGAGAACAAAAACGCGGATTTTTAGGAAGTTACCGCTAGTAAAGCAGTAAAGACTTTCATCACTTCTCTTGTTGACCTTAAACTGAAAATTACAACCAAAAGCTGCACAATGTTGCATCGTATATTATATTCCGGGTTGTGTTGCGGTAAAAATAGCAATAGGACAGTGTCAGTAGCTCAGTGAGCGCAACCATTTGACGTCATCGACGTAGAACGCACTGTGCACCTAAACAAAATGGCGCCACCCATTGTCCAAATATGTAATGGATTTTTTAAATAACGTAAATCTTTCATGAGTTTTCTACTACATAATTCAGTGAGAGACATCATTTATGTTATATTAAGCCATAGAAGTCTTAACACCAGGGGTTCCCTTTAACAAACTAAAAGATGGAAATGACATTCATATAAATATATATATGGAATGAAAGATATAGATTGTACTGAATGTCAGCTTGCTTATTTTGCTCAAGATAAGGATTCATTAAGTCCACGTCATGCAAACAAGAATCCATGCTTCTAACCACAATTTGAGAGCTGTAGTTTTTTTAACCACACAACTTTGCGATACTGTTTGCGAATGTTCATTGGAACTATGGTTTCGGGAAACACCGACTCATTGGACTATGCTGATAACGGCGGAACTTGCGACCATAGTTGGCTAACGATGCTTTCAGGAAACGCACCGCTGTATAGATGTCATTTTTAAGATTTGATTTAAAAAATAGATCTAAAAAGCAAAACAACACTGCAAGTTATTGTAAGGGGTTTAAGAAATACTTTTTTTTTTTTTTTTTTTACAGTAAGTGTCCTGGAATTAAAATGTAAAGAAGTAAAGGAGCTTGACCCAATCTTTTAAATACAGTATATGTTAGTGTTTTCTGTTGCTGTTCTGATTGAATCTCTCTCATGTAGCTTCTGTTCCCACTCAGGCCTGGTTAATGGTTTAGGAGAGTATGTCAGTTTGTGGCCTGCAGAATGTTTGCAGAGCTCTGCTAGTGCCTATCTGCGACATACTACATCTGTCTCCTAGTGTCATCTAGACAGTGATCCACTGTCTGCTGAAGACTTAACAGAGATATAGTTTGACTTTTCTTATTTTTGGTGTGTATCTGAAAGTTCAGCCAGAAGACTGGGAACATCTATTTAGTTAAAATTAGTGTGGAAATGCAATTTTTTTTTTTTTTTATAATGATTTTATCGGTCAGCCCAAATTGGAAGAAAATAAATATAATCTACTTGTTATGAATGCAATCTGTGTAAAAACCTAGTTGTGATATTTGGGACAGCAGCCATAGAATTATGTACAAAACTGCCTGAAGTCTCTATGATGCAGTTGCTCACACATCACTGCCCTCCTGAAATGTGCACGAACGTACCAGCATGGATAAAAACGTCCCCAAATGCAACGTCTGACTGCAGAATGACTGTGTCAAGAATGTGGAGGTCAGTGTTTGCATAGGATAATGTGCTGGAGGGATGAAGGCCTCTTGGGCCCGAGGGTGGAGTGGAGCTCATGGATCAGGTTTTCTTCTCGGCAGGTTTAGGCTCAAGTCAGCATTGGGACCAGAGATGCTTCTTTAAAATTGCCTTTATGATCACTCCTAGAACAGCCAAGGACCAATCTGCAGTGAACGGCTTCACAAGAATATGTAAGTAAATGATGTATGATTATAGCAAATACTGCTTTTTAGTTAATTTAAAATGTGAGCTGCAATTCATAAGGGTGGCAGATCACACTCTGTGTTAAAACATTATTATTCAGCAGTTGAAAACTTTACGTAGGTCATATAGTTGATGGCAAATTTACTGTACTGCTTATTGCTTCTGTATTTTTTTTTTTTTTTTTTTAGGACTGATTGTCCTAGTATTCTAAACTCACTAAAATAGTAATAGAAAAAATGTGAAATATTTACCTTAAAAAAGTGCTTACAAAGAAATGATTGTGCTTTCACAAAATAGGAATTCATGTGATTAGGTACAAGCAATTTTGTAGCAAATGTCTGTGAAGTGCATCTTGTCAGTGTTATTTCACAGCAGTAACCTCCTTCACATTTCAAATGCTTTTGGAATTGAAATGTTAGTTAAATAGCATGTGTATATTAATCGAAGCATTTTGCTAGTGTTATGTGCTGTTGTTTTCCATTTTGTGAAATGTGTAGTTTCAATGGGCATTTACTGTACATAATATATAATTTTTGTAGTTCATTTATACAGGGTGTACATGTCAATGTTATTAGTCTTTCCCTGTTGTATGCTCCATCTTATCTTTCTCCTTTTTGCAGGCACATTTAAATCCTGACAGTCTTGATTTCCAAAACTCCAGCTTTGAACAAAATGCTCGTGTTCACAGTCCTCTTGGCTATCTCTGGCCTTGTCAGATGTCAGGAATTACCAAGTAAGAATCTAACTGACTGCAAAATTCAGTATCATGTGAGGATATTTGTTTCAATGTAAATGAAATAGACCTCAGATGTTAAGATGATGAGAATCTTAGATTATTCTGGCTGTGATCACAGGCAGCCAGATATCAGGTGCAGCGAAGTCAATATAGCTATGAAAGAGTACTTTTGCTCCTCTTATTGACCAGTAGAG
Organism: Hypophthalmichthys nobilis; assembly: GCA_037950665.1. Lineage (NCBI taxonomy): Eukaryota > Metazoa > Chordata > Actinopteri > Cypriniformes > Xenocyprididae > Hypophthalmichthys > Hypophthalmichthys nobilis. Next base: position 2,594,827 of record CM075477.1, on the reverse strand, counting down.
GGAAGCACGGACCACTTTAAGAGATTCCTGGCCAGTATGTCGTCATCTGCGCAGTAGGGTTACTTAATGAAGATTGCCCTCTGTCATGCTTTTTTTTTTTTTTTGTGGAAACTGATCTGTCAGCTTAATTCAATATCCAGATTCCATATCCAAATGTTTCCATTAGTTTTTCTTTCCTTTTCTTTACTAGGGAATAAAACATGACATAGACTTTGATTAATTATTTTTAGCTGAAAATAGAAAAAAAAAAAAAAAAAAAAAAGTGCATTTACTCTTTTAAAATTAAATTCCCGGCTTGACTTTCCCCCTTCTGAGTGGTCCATTTGCTCTTATTTTTAGCGTATGACCTGTTGGAAGAGTTCCGCTTGTCCGAGTCTAGAGGGGTGAGAAGGGTCAATGGGTCTGAACCCGATGCGGTGGCGTACCGCATTAACCCGTCCCTCCACCTCAGGAAGAGCACGAGGTATTTATATCGTCCTTCTGACATAATACTTTTCCACTCTTTCTGCTTTTCCACTGAGCGTAATCATGCTCGTCTCCAAACAATATCTCTCATTTCCTGCTCCTGCTTCTCAGAATCTTCCACTGCTATAATCTGGCTTTTTATTCTGATTTTATCAAATATATGCTCACACATGATCCTCGACAGGATGTATAGCACAGATACACAGAGCTGTCCGTTCTTAAAGTCATCGTCCTGAAATGTTTGTATTATATTCTCATGATTTTCTCAAGCTCCAGCAGCTGTTCGTTCGTGTCAGCTGTGGTTATGGCATGTGCTGGGTCTTTCCTTTTGTGTGTGTGGGCCAACAATGCTGTCCACAACCATCTCCCACTAACATCCCCTACTTGACCAAAGAATCATGAGAAGTACATGACTGTAAAACAGCCACCAAATGTGGATCAACAACATCAAAAGAGAAAACAAGAGCTGTGGAATCACACTGTGTGTAAATGAACATTGTTCTTGGAAACATTAACTGCTAATTTCAGCAAACTGGCTCTCTTAAAAAAGAAACAGGAGCAGAAAATGGAATTGGAAACAATTGGAGACCATTTGGTTTAGATTAATGCAAAACTTCACATAAGGTCACTGTGAAAGACCACAATTTAGCAAAAACGTAAGCATGTTTTTGGAAATGGTAATTATTCAGTACAATCAGTGCTGGGTAGTAACCGTTTACATGTAATCTGGATTATGTAATCAGATTCCAAAAACTAAGTACTTGTAATTATATTACATTTTAAAATACTAGTAATCAGACTATGGTGTTTTCTCAACGTTGCAACAATGCATATCTAATCAGCTCCTGATGAAAACATTGATTATTATTTATCACGGAGTCGTTTAACCATGTATTACTGTTTTTGAAAGGCTTCTGTCCTTCAAAACACACTGAAATTTTTCCACTGAGCGTAATCATGCTTCTGAGACAGATTGGATTGTCTAAAGATACAATTTTGTGGTTTGAAAGCTACTTAGTGGACAGGACACAGTGTGAGCAGATGGAAGGCCATTCATCTGCACCTTTGCAGATCACGAGGGGTGTTCCTCAGGGGCCTTTACTTTTTATTATTTATATTAATAATCTTGACATTAATATTAGTAACGTTAATTTTCATTTTTACCCCGACGACACTGTGATCTACTGTAGTGCTCCCAAATGACATCACGCTGTGTCCTTGCTACAACGTGCTTTTGATGATGTGCAGCAAAGGCTTTGTGATTTAAGCCTGACTTTGAACGTGACTAAAACTAAAGCAATGTTCTTCTCAAGATCAAAGAAGCAAGTGGCAAATCACCCATCTCTTAAAACCCTACAGGGCACTATAATAGAGGTAGTGTCAGAATAAAAATATCTCGGTTTTATGTTGGATGACACCTTATCTTTGATCAGTTAAGGACTAAATTAAAAAGAAAGCTGGGGTTTTATTTTAGAAATAAACCCTGCTTCTCTTTCGAAGCAAAAAGAAGATTAGTTTCTGCTACTTTCATGCCCATCCTTGATTACGGAGATATTCTGTATAAATCAGCAACTACCAAACTTTTAAATTCTTTGGATATTTTATATCATGGTGCACTTAGGTTTATATTAAATTGTAATTACAGCACTCACCATTGTGAGCTGTATAACAGAGTCGGTTGGTCGTCATTATCAACACGCAGGCGTAAGCGCTGGAACCTGTTTATTATTAAATCCATCTTGGGCCAGTTGCCTCCATATCTTTGCTCCCTTACCCAACATAAATCTTTTGGAGCTTATTCTTTGCGTTCACAAGATTTTTTATATCCTTTCAGTTCCATCTATACGAACTGAATTTGGAAAACAAGCCTTTCGGTACGCGGCACCCAATGACTGGAACTTTTTACAAAATTACTTGAAATTACAGACCCTGGTGTTGATGAACACTTTTAATTTTTTTATTAGCGAGCTGTTAAAGGAAGAAATAATTTGTAAATGTTTTTGATTTGTACTGATGATGTGTCTTTACTGTGTTTGATGTGTTTTTTGTTAAGAATGCTGCGCTGCTCATATTGGCCAGGTCACTTCTGTAAAAGAGATTTTTAATCTCATAAAGTTTTATCTGGTTAAATAAAAGGTAAAGAAAGAAAGAAAGAAAGAAATGTACAAATTCAATATATGTGTACACACACACTACCAGTCAAAAATTTGGAATCTGTAAGATTTTTAATATTTTTAAAAGAAGTTTCGTCTGCTCACCAAGGCTGCATTTATTTAATTAAAAATACAGTAAAAACAGTAATATTGTGAAATATTATTACAATTTAAAATAACTGTTTTCTGTTTGAATATATTTTATAAAGTAATTTATTCCTGTGATCAAAGCTGAATTTTCAGCATCATTACTCCAGTCTTCAGTGTCACATGATCCTTCAGAAATCATTCTAATATGATGATCTGCTGCTCAAGAAACATTTATTGTGTACAATTGTACAAAATATTTGTGTACAATATTTTTTTTTCAGGATTCTTTGATGAATAGAAAGTTCAAAAGAACAGTGTTTATTTGAAATATAATCTTTTGTATATATATATATATATATATATATATATATATATATATATAAAATGTAGTGTACTTGCACTTGTAGTGTACATATATATGTAGTGTATGTATATATGTACTTGCTAGATTTTCATTAAACTCACTAATACACCTCATTTGTTAATAACAAAGAATGGAATATATTTTCTTGCTCTTTGTATTTTTATATCAATATGGTACAAGATTATCCTATTCAAATCAAATGTGATAAACGAGTTAGGTCAAATGTAATCTAAAAGTAATCAAAAAGTAGTCAGATTACATTACCTTAAATATCTAATGTAATGGATCACATTACTAACTACAATTTATAGCATGTAATTTGGAATCAGTAGTTGACTACAGTTTGTAAATAATCTACCCAGCACTGACCACAATATACTGTATATCAAAGTTCCACTGTACCCACAGCTTATAGGACATTTATTTTTTACTAAATCTTACTAATATTGTCATAATATTTATACTGGTAATACATATCCAAATAATCTCCATGAGAGAATCTCCAAGGTTTCCAGAGTGCTGACACACAGCCCAACTTTTCACTGTTTCTTCACTCGTCTCGTCTACACGTTCTTGACATACTGACTGGTCTGTGCATTAGTCTCTTTCAGCTGGTAGGATAGTCTTAATGAGTGACTTATTAAATCATTCACTCAACCAATTCTTTCAACAACACTGATTCATTCTGGAACAAAACACTGCTACTTTGTGTTGCTTGGAGTTGTGCAGAGGTTGATTCTGATTTGGCTCTCTCTGCAGTAAAACTGTGTTCCTTTCTCTTTTCCCTGTGAACTGCACATACGCTCTCACCCATCCCTCCATCCAGCGACATCTACCCAGGCGGTCTACCCTCAGACTACTCTATCATTGCCACCTTCAAAGTGACCAAGGACACTGCTAAAACATCCTGGAATCTGTGGCAAGTCAGCGACCCTGAAGGACGGGACCAGGTGGGCCTTCGTTTTCAGGGTGACACCAAAACCCTAGACTTCTTCTACACCAGCCCACAAGGCACACAGATGCTGCGGACCTTCCAGAGGGTGGAAAAACTCTTTGACGGCGAGTGGCACAAGCTGGCTCTGAGTGTGAAAGGAGAGCAGGTGAAGCTACTGGTGGACTGTGAGGAGGTCAGCGTGGAGCCTCTGGACGAGCCGCGGCCGGTGATCCGGCAAGGCTTTACCTCCATCGTCAAGAGGGCTGTAGGTGACCGCTCTGTCTCGGTGAGTACCAGGGAATAATATTTAACAGGAATTATCAGGCTGAATGGAAATGCTATCACCATTTACTCACCACCATGTTGTTCACGGTGTACTCAAAAGGAGAAGTAACAAACTGAAAATGTTTTTCTGTAACTTTTATAACATGCTGAAAATTATTTGCTGAAAATCATTCCCTCCAGTTGGTTCTCATGTGTCTTGTTAGTCTCATAACCTTATGTGCTATGATACGTGTGAATATGAGTAGCAAATAAGATTCAGACTTACATTTTGCTACTTGTCATTTGTGAAACTTGTTCACTTTTGTTTTATGGAAAACACCAGCATGAATCAGCATGAAATTATTTTAATTAACTGAACTGTAGTACAATCATTCAAATTCTCAGTGTTAAGCATTATGAGGTAACATATCACACTGAAGTAGGATGCTTACAAATTAACATTTATTTAAAATATAAGTTCTTATTTGGCAAAATTACATTTCCTTAATAGCCTATAAACACAGGTTTTACTCCGTTCAACCTTAAATTGTCACTGTGTCATTACATCATTGTTGGAAAACACTCTTATCAGAATAATTTTTGTTAGTTAAGCTTGTATATATTTTTAGTTAAAGCTGTTAAGTTATAAAGCAATATCTCATGTAGGGTTTTTCCTCTGTGTTTTATATAATGACTAGGCACATGTTTTCCTTGATTGGTTTTCCCTGAAGAGAAATGCGTTCAGTTGAAAACAAAAGTAAAAGAGTGACACGCGTTCATTGCGTCTTACCGTGAAATGAGAGTTCCGTGTCTTTATTAAAATCAACACATTAAAGATTTATCTCTCATCCACCCACAATTGGCCTGCCCGACCCACAGATTATCTGCAGAATCCGTGGATATAACTACGATCCGTTCATCACTATCGAACGGTTCGAGAATGGGCAGGAAACCCGCAACAGAACGGTGTCGGTGGAAAAGGGGTATCTGAGCATGTGACTGAGTTTTGTCGACAGCCGGTGGCGGCACGAAATTTGACGGAGGCGGCCGCCTCGTAATTCTCTATGCAGGAAAAACCCTGCTTTTGAGTGTACTTTGAGTGTAACAGTAGTTTACATCTAAGTTTATTGAAACTATACTGTGAACTATACTACAGCTGAACTTTACTGTTAGTTTACTAGTAGCTGTATACTTCTCTCATCAGTTTAATAGTTTTAATAGTTGAAATTATACTTAACATCGTACAGTTAACAACATCATACAGAACTTAACATACAATGTACTCACAACGTGGAAAAAAATGTCAATAACATCAACCAAATGTTTATCTGATTCTGTATAGGTCCTAGTACTGCAATATCAAGTTCATTTCCACCCATGTATTATGTACTCTATTAACTTCCCTCTTTAATAACTCTTTATTTACTCTGATCATGAAAGAGCCTCTGGTTAAAAATCTAGCTTTGAATGTAGGTAAGTTTAATAAAAAATAAAAAAAAATAAAAAAAAAGCTAAATTTTAAACATAAAGCTGAGAAAATCATTTTATTTATTTTTTTTTGTCAAAGACTACTGTAAAAGCAATGCTTCTATCCCTTGTTTCTGCTTCTTTTTCGCCTGTGTTTTGATCCAGAGATCCAGTACTCTTTCAGAAGAAGCGTAATACCGCCCCCTACTGTATAACAGTGAAATTATGGATTGGCTGAAAATTTCTTCAATGGTGGGGAAGTGTTGTGTCATAAATGACAGGACATTTCGTCAATGGTGGGGAAGTGTTGTGACATAAATTATGAAAAATTGCGTCAATGGCGGGGAAAGAGTTAAGCTATTCCACACCAAAACTGTCTTGTTAGTCTAAACTCAAATATGTAAGTTTATCAGATAGTACTGTATGTAAAACATATGCTGGGGCACTATCTAAAAGAAGCCATTATGTGTAAAAAAAAAAAAAAAAAAAGTATTTAATATAGGCAAAGACAACTACAACACATTACAAATGTAAACGTGTAAAGGCAGGGCCCCTTAAGACCAAAGTATAGTCATCAGATGAGTACTTGCATACTGTACGTGCAATGCCAGATTTTTGTAACCATGCGTACTAGTACGCGCAGGTCGCACATGCGCATTTAATTTTTTTTTACAGTAATTAGTTTATCTACAAGGTGGCAACCGTGCCCTGGGGGCGTCAATTCACAAGGTAGTAGAAGAAATCCTGCATAAACAGAACAGACCACAACACATGCAGGCTACAGCAACAACGGAGGCCTACATAGACAAGAGATTGTGTGAAGAGGTTAGAAAGTACCCTCATTTGTACAACGCTAACATGAAAGAATACAAAGATGTTTATATGGGTTGTAACTCATGGCGAGAGATTGTTCAAAACTGCCTGTGTATGCGTACGAGTTAAATGAAGTATACTTTCCAAGGCTGTGCGTTTGATTGTGCGCGTATGCGTAAAAAAACGAAGTATACCCAGGCGGGGCCAATGGGCTGGAGCCCAGTCTAGTGTTTTAGTGCAGGTGCTACATTATTTTATATAATGCCATAGAGCATTAAATGTTTAGCGCCACCCACCAGACCCTTCTGAATTGCTGTGATAAAACAACCAACGTAATAAGACATTGCTAGATTCATGTGCATTTGGATAAAACTGAATGAGCTTTTAGTGCCACTCACTGGACATTTCACTTTGAAAGTGTCGCGAAATGTGACCACAGGCACGTATTTCCAATGAGCCTGGATTGAAATTATAATTTTCTTAAGAATATCTTGATCAAAAAAAAAATTGTACAGGGGTAGGCCAAATATACATTGACTTTTCTGTATACTAGTATAAGCCAAGTCAGAATAAGCCAAGCATGCTTAAGTATACATTTAATGATATATCTGATAAGTACTTATTTCTTGTGAAGGTGGATCTGCAAAAGATGGAAGTCTCCTGTGATGCTGATCAGGCATACTCTGAAGGCTGCTGTGAACTCTCCAGCGTGGTGAGTCAGTTGCCCCGTGTGTGGGCTCTCGCCCTCTTCTGTTTGAGCTTTCAGCTGTTCGTCAGCCTGTTCTCATCAGCTTGATCCTCAACAGTGCGGAGGATATGCTGAGATTGGTTTAACTGCAGGAAGAGGAAGAGCAACCTGTAAATGCGTACATGGACAGCCAGGTGTTCAGGGACGGCCAGGACCCAAGGTAGCCAAAATCTTTCTTCTCTCTTCCTAAACAATAAACTCTGTAATGCAATCTCTACAACTGTATCGTTCTTCCGTAGGGTCACAGAGGCCTGCCAGGGAATATGGGAGAGCCGGGCAGAGTGGGCAACTGGGTAAGAGTTCTGTCTGAAATCTCTCACCATAGTGTGGGACTCCACTGTGTTTGAGTTTGTCAAACAACAAACAGCAGTCGCTGGTCATTAGGGTCTTAATGAGAGGGCATTAAAGGACAAACATGCACAGTCAGGAATGAAAGCAAGCAGAGAGGATTGAAAGAAGAGATGGAGGGAATTAACCTGGAATAGATCCTGTCTAGGAAGTGAAGCTGTGGAAAATGGCAGTCGAAGCATTACTGAAGTACAGCATGATGGAAACAAGAGTCAGGACTCGCTTTGAGAAAATGGTAAATACTGTGGCTTCTCTCATTCAGCAGAGCATCCTGTGGTAGATTTATATTTACTGACAGCAGCAGTAATCACTGTCAATGATAGGCTGTTACTATTCTACACTAGCTAAAACCCATCATAAGTATGTGGCATTCAAAACATTTAAGAATGAATAATAATAAAAATACAAACCTGTGTGTAAAGCAGTGTTAAATAAAATTGCCACTTGCAGGCACTCTTTTAAGGACAAACCAAGAAGGTCTATAATATCTCAATGGTGCAGTAGTTGCTTGGATGGTTCAATAACCCTTGGAAGTATAAGATTTGCAACCTACCATCTTTGCTCATGGAACCGTAAGGATTTTCAGCCAGTAATCTGAGCTGTAAATGTCATGTGAATAATCACAATAAAATTTACATAATGATAATGCTGATTGTCTAAATGCACAAGAAAAAGTCTATTTCATGCTTTTCATTTTCATTTCAAATTCATTTGTATAGCGCTTTTCACAATACATACTGTTTCAAAGCAGCTTTACAGAGAATGCATGTCAACATTACAATTTAAAGTAATCTGTTATCAGAGTTAACTGTGTCCAAATTAATGTAATTTCCGAAATGTACATATGCAAATCACACAGTTGGCTAACAATGTATTAATTTAAGGTAGAAACAATGAGCTCATGGAAATAATGAATTCATGTTAACTTTTAAGAATTCTCCAAAAAATAATTAAGCAATGGTAAACAATCTATATTATATTATATTATATTATATTAATGTTGTTGTTTTTAAAAAAAAAAAAAAAACCTTCTAATTACTGTTTGACGATTTTTCAGACTAGATTAGGGCTAACATTGGCATGCTAACCAGCCAAACCTCAACTGTGGGACAAACACAGAGGTTTTGCATGTTTCTTGTCACTTATCTGAGATATGTCTATATTCTAAATATCTTGTATAAACTGGAAAGGTTCAACCATATGGTTTTCTGGGAAGGTTTCTAAGCGATTGTCTTGACTTTGTTCAGACAAGGATTTTTTTGGCTTATACTGTACGACTCAAATTCCTTTAGCTTCCTTTAGCTGTTTGTAGTCCAGACAGCAAAAAAAACCCCACATGAGATCCAAATTTTACAAACCCGATCCACAGCACATCCATATGTGGTTTGAAATCTGATTAAAATCAGACTTTTGGAAATGCATTTAAAGTCTTAATGGTCAGATCAGATTTCAGATTTTCTTTATTTGGGATGTAATGTGATAGTAACATTGACAGTGCAGTAGAGTCTACAGTTGTCTGACTTCACTCATTTACACTCACATGCAGCATTCAATTGAGTGGTGAATGTGTTAGCAGTTTTAGACAGTTTATGCATGAATGTCTAAAAACAGTAATGCCTTTGACATTTAGGAGGTCATACATTTTTTTCAAGGTAGGCTCTGAAAAAAATATTTCTCCATGGAGATATAACAGATTTTTTTACTTCCAGAACGGTACCGTTGCACTCCTTCAGAAATGTTCTGGGACACTGTGCGTAATTTGACTATTTAAAATGCTTCCAGAAGCGTTATATTTATGGTACACCCACTTGCTTTTGAGTTTGCAGGGGTATAAATAAATAAACAGAAAAATCAGTTGTGGCGTCAGTCTCGGAGTCCCTGAGAAGAACTCAAAGGGAGCAAAGCCATTAGAGTCTAAACAGGCCCTGCAAATATACAGGACAATGTCTGCCGATCAGCTTAATTAAAGGACATGGCATTGCGCATCAGGATCCAATTACTTGCATACATTTGGGCTATGCAAGAACAGTTCATGTTCGTGAGCGACCTTGGGCGGTAAACTTGATTCTTTCCACCCCAGAGTTATGACTAATTTATCTCTTTGATCTGAGTCCAGTTCTCTGTGGCGTGCTGGAATAATATCTTTAAAAGTCAGACCCGGCAGCGTGCGACGGAGTGAACATGCTCTTTTCCAATTATTAACATTGTAGTCGCTCATGTTAATCAGTCAGAGAATCTATACTATCTTTCCAAAATGCACATGTTCATTACTTTGATAATGCGGTACAGTCTGTAGGAGTGGATCTGTCTGATGGATTGTGCAGCGGAGGGGGCAATGTACTGCCTACTGAGTGCATTTCCCCCGCAAACACACTGTACATCTGCTGCTGTGTGTGGGGTCTCTTTTGTACCAGGAAGAGTTTGTAAAAGTCTTTACTGTATTTTGTGAGCCCCTGTTCCCAGAGGTTACTCCACAAATTGCAAACTGTGGCTGTGGCACAGAATGTAATGTACTGAGGAAGCTGTTAGTTAACTGTGTTAAGTGACTCAGTGTTTGATAATGGCCAGTCATTTCGCTGAAAGTGACGAATGAGCAAAGCGATGTCAATGCAACAAAGTTGAGAAGAGTTCAACCTTATGCAAAAGAGCAGTGTGGAGACCAATGGGAATGCACACAGTTATCCACCTCTAGAAACTACAGTCCAGTAGGAATGGCTAAAAACAACCAACAGCAGAGAGGCTCAGCACCTCCAGTGGTTTAAAGGATTAGTTCACTTCAGAATTAAAATTTCCTGATAATTTACTCACTGCCATGCCATCCAAGATGTTTAAGTCTCTTTCTTTAGTCTAAAAGTAATTAAGGTTTTTGAGGAAAACATTCCAGGATTTTTCTCCATATAGTGGACTTCACTGGGGTTCAACGGATTGAAGGTCCAAATGTCAGTTTCAGTGCAGCTTCAAAGAGCTCTACATGATCCCAGACGAGGTCTTATCTAGCGAAACAATCGGTCATTTTCTAAAAAAAAAAAAAAAAAAATAATAATGTATATACTTTTTAATTGTTTTGCGATGCACCACGCATTACGTAATCACGTTGGAAAGCTCACGCGTGACGTAGGTGGAAGTACCGTGGTAGGGCGAAAAACTCCATCTCCTCCAACTTCAAAATCGTCCGACATCATTGTTGTACCTTTTTTTTGTAAAGGGCATTTGACTTAGTCTAGCCACATTCGCTTTGTAGACACTGGATCGGTACTTCCGCCTACGTCACGTGTGAGAGCAGTGCATTGCAGAGCAATGCAAGATGAGCAGTGCAAGATGAGCATTTGTGGTTAAAAAGTATATAATTTTTTATTTTTTTTTAGAAAATGACTGATGGTTTCACTAGATAAGACTCTTATTCCTCGTCTGGGATCGTGTAGAGCTCTTTGAAGCTGCACTGAAACTGACATTTGGACCTTCAACCCGTTGAACCCCAGTGAAGTCCACTATATGGAGAAAAATCCTGGCATGTTTTCCTCAAAAACCTTTTTCTTTTATACTAAAGAAAGAAAGACATGAACATCTTGGATGACATGGGGGTGAGTAAATTATCAGGAAATTTTAATTCTGAAGGGAACTAATCCTTTAATCACCATCAGTGTGTCAACAAGGCTTATGCCCATTTCACACTGAAAGGGTAAGCAGGGCGAAGGAAGTGAGTGCCAATTGTCCTTTCACACTGGTGAAAAAGTTTTCTAGTGGGTGAAATGAAACTGCATGCAATGATGTAGTCGTCCAATCATCTTCAGCCTGTCAAGTGATTGCTGCACATAATCATATACAATGTTAAACCATATAACATGTGAGGTTGCTACTTTTTTGTGTTATGGCCATTTTGACCACGAACAATGAATTGTTGCTTTAACTGAGCATGAGCAGCACAGCAAAAAGACTCAGTGCTGAAACGTTCACGGCACTGTCACTTCTGCTTTGCTCCTGCTATGTCTCGACATGCAGTGCGAATGCTCTAAAATATGTGTTGATCATACTCTGAAACAGGCCTTAAGAGGTTCTCTGCTCCATTTAACACATTTCACCATGTTTAAATTCATTTTGGAGAATTCCAAAGATTTCTCCCGAAATCAGTCCAGAAAAACGGTCCTTGATAATGGCTTACAAATGAAGGGAAGGAAAACATATTACAAAATTAAACCTAATTACACATCTGACCTCTGTGGTGCAAGAGCAAGTTACATCACCAACATGTTGTTAATGCATTGTTAAGTATGTGTCCTTTACTTTTTAAGACATAAATTAGCAAGAAAACAAACTTTGCACAGGCCTTAAGAAGTTTAGACTTCTACTGCTTGCCATTTAGATGTAGGCTTTTCTCATTATAACCCTGGAAGCTATTGGCAGTTGTTCAGTTGTGTGAGTAAGGATCCTGTTTGGTCAAGTGCATTTTTATACCAACATGGAGGGAACCGTTTCCAGCCTTTCTGTAGCTCCAAGCTCTCATATAGTGGAATACGTGCTGCCTTTTTCCAGCACCGTAAACAGAGTTCTTTACGTCTTTGGCCAACCTTATTGGCCAATTAAATTCTGCATATGTTGCCGTTGTTACATTCTATTTACTTTTACAAGCAATTTTGCAAGCATTCATCTCAAGCCCCTTCTTATTGCAGGGGATACGTGGAAACACTGGAGATTACGGACACATAGGAGAACCTGGGCCTAAGGTGAGTGGCTTCATTGTACAATCTCTTGGTTGGCACTGTTGTACAGACTCGCTCATCGGTCAACTCGCGTCCCACAGGGTGAAGAAGGTATCAAAGGAGAAAAGGGCATGAGAGGACTTCGAGGCCAGGAGGTAATATATACGAACGCAAAGCCCACTTTGACAGCACTGTAGCTCTGCCTCCAAAATTTTACAATGACAAATCGTCTTCTCTCTCACAGGGTGACAGAGGACCCAAAGGCCTGAAAGGGCTAAAAGGAGCTTCAGGCCATAAGGTAAAAACATCATTACTAAATCACGTTTAGACACCAGCTGGTTGCAAAAACAGCCAATATGGTTTGATATTTTATATCTAATGCAACGGCACTGATACCTTATAGATTGTGGTTAAATTTTTTTATTTTTTTTTAAATCTGTAGAAACCAAATTTTGATAGTACCACACAAAGAAATGGTGTTCTGTATCATAGCTTGAACACATCACGGTAAGCAATGCATTGGACATTGTATAAGTGTTATGGTATGCATCTGAATATAGGGAGTGCGAGGGTCACCTGGAGAGAGGGGTGAAACCGGCCAGCCGGGGGAAGTTGTAAGTTCTGTTCTAAAACACTCCGCTTCGATAAAATACTTGCGAGATGGATTGTGTTATTGGGGATATGAATGACTCATTCGCTCCCCACCACATCTCCCAGGGTGCAGCAGGAGAACGGGGATATGAGGGGGTTGCGGGATATCAGGGAGTGAAGGTATGCTTTCTCTTTCACTCTGGTTTGTTTTTGTCTCTAAAACATTTGTTGCTGTGTTTGGTTGGAAATCTCACAATTCCCATTGCTTCTTGGAACAGGGAAATGAAGGCTTACCCGGAGCTGAAGGATCTCGAGGACCACGGGGTCGTCAGGTATGAAAACAGGCTGGGGACCTTCTGCGTTGTGCTGCATGACATTTAAAAGCCATGGGCTGATCTTAAATTTTAAATTTGACACTTTAAGGGATTATCTATGTATGTGCACATCTCTGTACTCATGGAGGTCAAAGCGGAAAAGTTTTAGGACTCTTAGGGGGGAATGTTTGTTCTATATTTTAAACTAATTCAAAATAAGAACATTATTGTGAATAAACTAAATAAAGCCTATTATTAGGGTTATTGCAATTTTAAAACATGGGCTGGTAAAAGGAACGCAAAGCTTCAAGGAAACCCATAAGCTTCAAATTCCTGATCTTTTGGGGTTTGAAGAGGAATGAAACTGTCTGCAGGGACAATTTAAACATCAGCAAAATTGTTTGCAAATGCCAGCTTTGAAAAATATGGTGGTTTGGGGAAAATTAAAGCTCAATTCAGTATTTCTAAGATTGTATACAGATTCTGACCCAACTTGTGAGGACATCCTGCCATATACAATCCACTGACATCGCAAGTAGTAAAGCTGGACATTTGGTCTTTTTGAAATGAAGCAAATATAATGGGAATCTGACTTGATGTTTATAATCTGTCTCTGCTCTGTGACAGGGGATTGTGGGAGATCCCGGTGAGCGAGGAACACCTGGAGAAAAAGGAAAGCCAGTACGTATACTAGTTATCACATTCCCACAAATCATGCTGCTTTTTACACTCCTCTGCTAAGCTTCACTGAATGATGGAAACATTTTTGGCACACACATAACTTTTTACTCTCCACAGGGTATTCAAGGCCCAAAAGGAAGAGTTGGTGGAATGGGGGGAAAGGTTGGTTACTTGTCAACCGGTCATAATGTCAAATCATTTGTTGACCAGTAAGTGAAATGTCTAGTGCTGCTTCTTTTGAATATTTCAGGGTATAGTTGGTGATCCAGGTTTGCCAGGGCGAGATGGAGACCCTGGAATTGAGGTATAGATTGCTGTTTCATATTAAGTTCAGAAATAATGATTTCCAATGCTTTCATGCCCACTAGCTTGCTTAAAATGTCATGGTATAAATGCATGCAGGCTTATCAAGGACCACAGGGACCCGACGGAAGACATGGACAAGTTGGCGAAAGGGTAACCTAACTCTTCCTAATCAACCACTTCCTTATAGGAATCTAAGAATGAATAAATCAATCTTGTAAAAAATATAAAAGGAATAGAATGGTTTTTATGACATATGGTCTTTAGCATTTCTTGACCTGTATTTTTCCTCTGATGCACACACTTAAATACTCTAATTTTTATACACTAAACTACTGTGGTTTTTACACTGCTATTCAGCTAGTGAATGTAAAGCACCACAGCAAAGTTATGCAACACAGAACTCAAACTATTCAACAGTTCTTTCTAGTGAATCACTTCCTACTTTAAGCTTGACGTCGACTAGTCGCTGGTCATGGCCTATAGAGGGCGCAACAGGATAAGAAATCTTTTACGCTCAGTTTAAAAACAGTTAAAATGACAAATAAATGCATACTCAGAGAGCACTCCACAAGACATGTTTGATTAAACCATCTGGATGCTCAAAATTGATCGAGAGATTGCACTTTTTAAACGGCTTATTGGACATGTAAGTTAATCGTGTTCTAAACGAATGCGCTGCTGCATTGTAATGCACACACATGCAGACAGTAGCTCACACATCACGCGCACACAGAATCGTTCAGTAGTGCAGAAATGTACTGTGAACACTGTTCTGCGATTTATCAATAAAATAGCTTAGAAACTGAAAAGTTCTAGCATATATTTCTTAGTAACTAAAACCCACAACTTCACTATTAGTAGAGAGACGCAGCCAGGTAGAATTAATTCACATGCAATCGCTCTCTCATTAATGTATTCATATAAATGTAATCTTTACTGTGCTACTTTATCTGTATCTGATTTAGAACGAGCAGAAATTTGTGCGAAATATAACGACCCAAAGACAAAAGAACTGATCAAAATAAGCTGTTATGTAGGAGCAATAGCCTTGTGGGCAGCGCTGTCATATGCCATAGCTGTTTGAGTCTCAGCTCGAGGTTCAGACTTATTTGTTCATTAATGACATCATCAGCGATTAGTCGTCATCGATTTTCATCACATAAATGTCGACTTTAATAAATCTCAAGTTGTTCAACCCCTAGCCGAGACAGGTATTTTGACATAATTTTGTGTGTATGTGTCCTTTTAAGCACAAGGAGATGTGGAAGAGGAATCAGTTCGTGCTATCAATTCGCAAGTGTTTGCAGTGCACGCTATCTGAAACGTGACTCTGTGTGTGCGCGCTTCGGGTGTGTGTGGCTGTGTGCACAGATAACAGCGTGCAAATACCAAATTGAGTTCTCTTTTGCCTTTTCTTGCACTTGAATGGTTTAAAATCACTTGAATGTGTAAACTGGGAAAATAAAACGTGCAAATGATTAACTATCACTCTAAGATGGTTAAACTTTGCAATTATTCAGCAAATCACATGCGTGCGGAACCGTGGGGGCGGGGCCTTGTCTGTACGGATCACGGATCAACTATGATCTGCTGCTGCTTTAAATGCTCGAGCTCTTTAAAACAGGATGGATTCTGATTGGCTGTCAATGCTTTTTATCATTCATCAGCTGGGAATATTATTCTGAAAGTGATTCAAATGATGTTGCTTCGCTGTGCTGTTATCAATATAATTGTGGTGTGATCAGACCTTTACTGTGTTCTTGAGTGTGTACTTAAGACTTGACAATATGTAATTGTAGTTAAAAACTTAAAATGCATTAATAAGCAATGTTTTTTGAAAGATATGTTTAAATAAATATTGTTTATATTTAGATATAGTTCGTGTTGTGATACATGTTGATTGTATAGATATAAATTTATAATGAATATTTTAAAAATACTAAAAGAATCATTAACAAATCAGAATTGTTTAGAGAAATCAGAATCAGAACCACTATTGCTAAATTGCTTTATGACCCCCATCTCTAAAGAAGCATCTGTCTGATTAGGTGTAGTTGTGTGTGCTTCTGTAACGTGCTTTTATATTTCACACAGGGTGAGAAAGGTGAACAAGGGCCTCCAGGGAACATGGGACCTCCTGGACTTACAGTAAGTGCTCATGTGAAGAAATGACCAGTACACTGAGCTTTATGTAAATACCACCTAAATATTTTACCTTTGGACGTTTACGACATAGAAATACACCCTGCCTTCTGGTAGATTTATAAAGTGCTATAATCTCCAGGGGCCGCAAGGTTACAAGGGCTCCGCTGCAAAGCCAGGAAGACCAGGATTTATTGGGCCTCCTGGAAGAACGGTGAGCTATATTCCAAATATTCTAAAGCTTTTGAAATTGAAGTTCATACCTTCCAAAATGCTAAAACATGCCATGTCTCTTCATAGGGGCACATGGGAATACCCGGCAGACCAGGCCCCAAGGTAATGATCTCCACTCACTTATGAAACACAAATTTAACACCAATTCGTCTCATTAAAAGGGCACTTTGAATCTTGCAAGACACTGCAATGGCTAGACAGGGCTGGGGTCAGGGCACAATGTAAATCATCTGTAAATCATTGTCTTGTAAATATAACATACAGTATTTCTATATCGGTTCATCAATCTTTATAGAAGGGTCACTGCAGATGTACAAGATCATGTGTCACTCAGTACTAGCTTGCTGCAACCAGATATCCTATGATCAAAAAAAAAAAAAAAACTTTGAGGCCTACATCTATACATACTGAATCATTATAATATGAGCATTACAGTGAGCAGCAAACCTTCTGATGTACAAATGGGCTAATCTGCTGTGAAAGACAACCATTTAAACATTTGTGAAATGTATACTAATACAACCTGTCACCAGATTTGTTTAAGCCTTGACAAATTGCTGCAGTATTTTCTTGAAAAGTGGGAACTGACCCATTCACAAAAAAAAAAAAAAAACGTGAATGGAGGTAAGCCAGAACACACCCGCCGTCATCTGAAAGCATAGCATGTTTTCACACTGGAGTCATGTCTGAGCAGTGCAGCTCTTCACTGGTTAGCACTGCAGTTTTTGGCTGCATATACAGTCACTTGGCTCTGAGTGCAGTCACACTACAAAGTGTGTTAGACTGAAAATGTTGACTGCTCTGTTCTCATTCCAGCATCAACCCTCTGCTGATATCTAAACTTCTGAGAAGATCGCTACACTTCATTTAAACATGTCACTGCAGACAAGACTTTTCATCAACATATTTGAAAATAATCACATTTCCACAGGGGCTCTAGCATTAGATGATGAAGCATCATATGGTGTTAACAGAGCCATGTCTTTTCCTTCTGTGGTCATCTGTTATCTAAACATTATTTCAGCATCACGTGGATATTGCCATAAGTGCTGATGACTCTTAACTACTGTAAAAACACATTGACCAGAACATATTTTGTGAAATTTGAACGACTGGTCATCAAGGTAAGAGCCTTCATGTTATGTAATGCAATATACATGGTTAGAAAGTTTTAGAAAACGGAAAGTATACAAAAGTTAGAAAATATGGGGTTTGTTCCTGCCCCTGTTCATTTCAGGAATAGAAGCAGGGTCTTTGGTCTAGAAGTCAAATGCACACACATCTAGAAAGAATTATAAAAACAGTTATTGGTAATAGAAACATTGCAGCAACACATGGAACATCATGTTCGTTGTGTAGAGCATCAGTAGAGTAGTGGAGAGCCAGAGTACACAAAATTAGAACACAGGCTAATGTGTCAAATACCAGGGCAATTTTCTGATTAGGACACATTACACCAAATGGTTTTCCTCAGAGTTTTACAGCCTTTTCACACAAACACAAAGTGATGAAAAGCATCACCAGCATTTCGGGATTTCCCCTCACAACAACTTGACCACTTCTTTTGAACTACAAATCACATTTGTTGTATCAAATCCAGAATGCAGTTGCAAACATTGCTTTTGTGTCTTCCAGGGTGACACAGGCATTCAAGGGGTCCAGGGAAACAAAGGGCAGAAGGTAATTATCGACACTCATGCATTTCATTTCCTGTTGACACATTTCCATTATCATATGGTTCTAGTTTCTCAAAACACCACATTGTTTCCACAGGGTGCAAAGGGAGTCAAAGGACCTAAAGGCAGGGTAAGACTGACTCAGAGATTGTTCACATTTTAGTTTGATTACCACCATGGAGCTTTTGTATAAGCATTAGCAGCGATGGGTTTTTGATCTGTCCACTGTCACAACAACAGAAGAAATCCAGTTGGATCACAAACAACCAAGTGATGGCCACATGAGCGTACTGTTTGAGTTCCGTTTCGTATTTTTTTCCAGGCGTGCTGTTGAGATATCATTCAGAAATATGTACACAGTATAAAAGTGCACTTGCTTGTTTATGGGTGTGTTTGTTTTCCAGGCAGGAGACGCCGGTGTGCCAGGGCAACAGGGAAGCAGAGGAAAGCGAGGCCCTGTTGGAGAGTTGGGTAGAAAAGGCCGTGTAGGCTCCAAGGGAGTGAGAGGAGACGGGGGTCCAGTGGGCTTTCAGGGCCCTCCAGGCCCACCAGTAAGTCTAAAAATACAACTCATACCTTCTGTTTTCCAGTTGTACGCTATGGTCAGAAACAGTATAAAGAGGAAGAGACTGTCCACTTGAACTGGAGAAATCATAAGGCTCGCTATGCAATGAAGTCTCTGCCTTTTGGTTCAAAGAGCCAGTCACCTTATTGCTAAAGGCACTGCCTTGTCTTATTGCTCTACAACATGTATGGGTTGGATAGACTTGACTCAAAAATATACATTTTTTGCCTGACTCGTGACAGGGAGTGTAACTATGTAAGAGCAGCCAAGGGTCTCTTGCACCACACACAAGCTGCTCTGACAGTACTGAGAAACACCAGACTCTGAGTTTACACTTATTTAGACTTTTTTTTTTTCATTATTTAACTGTATGATATGATAAGGCACAAGTATATAAATAAAAATAAAGAAACAATATTGCGTAGATACGTCACTCGCCCATCATATCCTTAATGAGAGAAAAGTTGCTCCGGCTGCTTTGACGCATGTCAAAGTTGCCACAACGAGCGAGAAAGGTTGACATGGAGCAACTAAATCTCCAGGAATCACCCGCTTTAAACAAAACGCTGAACAGAGGAAAGTCTGATTGTAGGCTGCACAATTAATCGCAGTTAAATCGCACGCCATTTGGCAAAGGCTGTGATTATTTTATGCGCAGCTTGTCAGAGCTGTACGGCTCTGTGATCAGTAGTAAATGCTTCTCCATCTGAAAGCCAGAGGGCGCTCTCACGCAGAAACTGCAAATATGCCCTGCTGCCGAAGTAGAACGCGTCATTCCAGGAAATCCCATAATATTGCTGTAGCTGAATAAACAGAAGATTGAAACGCTTTGATTGATTAAACAGGACTAATAAACACATGACTGCCTTATTCTGTGTAAGAAGCCACATCATCTCACAGAAGGATGCTCAACTGTCATTATGAAGTGAGTTTTGAGTAAAAACATGTTATTAAATGTTGTCTTTTGTTGGACAAGATGTTAATAAATGCTTCTCATGTCTGGAAAGATGTTTGACGCGTGTTGCTTTTTCAAATGTACATTATGGGCGACTCAAACTCGCAGTGCTTTCAGATGGATTAGCATTTGGAGCCATACTTCATTGACAAGCCGCACCTAAAAAAAAAAAAAAAAAATAATAATAATCGCAGCCTTTGCGATTTCATAATTGCACTAAGCCAAATCGTTCAAGCGTGATTTCAATGTTATTTTTCTAATCGTCCGATTAATCGTGCAGCCCTATCTGATGGCAAAAAGAAACGTGATAGTCCTATGTAGCTCTCTAACAGAGTTCACTGTAAAGCATTATCTATTCTGAAGGTTCATTTCAATATGGTTGTTGTAGCGCTGTGGTGGAATTTATTTAGTACAGTGTCTATTAATGGGTAAAGCTACAGTAACGTCTTCAGCTAGTCAGCTTGAGATCCTTTCCATCTAATCTGGTTATATCTCTGAAGCCTAGTAGTGAATGTTTATGAGCAGTAGAATAATCTCTTTTTTTAGTTATGAAAAAGAACCATATTCATCCACGCAGCCACGCAGAGCTGAAGCCCAACCGAAACAATGTTCTTCCGCAAAATGCATGCAGTTTTCTTTTAACTGCTAGTGGGTCAAAAGTTACATAGTGTACCTTTAAGTATTGATACAGTTCTCTGGCCAAAATATTATGATGCATGGACATATGGTTGTAATGGCACAGCTCTTTCCCCCATTTAAGCAGATACAGTAGAAGCTGTGCTCCTATTCCTATTACCTAGATAGAAAATAGCTGCCTGGACATGTTGCCAAAATGGCTGCCACTTACTTGAGGGACTTTATGGACTTTATGTTATGGTCCATAAGCAAATGAGGGTCCATAAGAAAGCTGAAATTCAACCTTTCCTCCTTACTTAAGCTAAAACAAATGTCTGTTTACAGCTTTGTTAGGTTTTTGTTTGCATTTCACCAGCCGACTAACAAGCATCAAGACAAAACCTTCAAAGCCTCTGGGAGATTCAGCCTTTGTGGCACTTGGCGTAACATGCATGAAATATGTGGTAACTATTTTGGTGTCAAGATGGCTAGTAAACGCTTTCTCATTAGTGCGGCTTTCTCTGCAGCTCGGGGCAAGGTTTTCATTTAGTGTGGCTGTAAATCCATAATGAGGCTGGTGAAATATTGTTGGCTGTATTTGTTTCTCCTTCATTACACAGCCACACATTTCCAGAGTACCACGGGCGAGAGGTGGTCTGATCTGAGCTCCATGTTTCAGTGGTAATGATCTCTTTCGTAGGGCCCCACTCTCCCCGCTCAACATGTTATCGAGGTCTGCAAGCAGGTGGTGCTGGAGCAGATGTCTACATTCGCCAACTCTGTGAAAAGAACTTGCGCAGCCGTGTGCCCGCTCTATGGAGACGTGCCAATGGGTGCCCCAGGTCCCCCAGGATCGAAAGGACCACCTGGACCTCCAGTAAGTTTCCCACCTCTGAGAAGAATTACCCCACTACAACTCTGGAACAGTCTCTAGCAAACCTAGTCAGTTTGCTAGGCCTTGGAAACAAAAGCATTTAGATGTGGTTTGTTTTAGACATCACAGTTAGCACATGCTAAACCTGTTTTTGCCATAGTAAACTAAGGAAGAACATGCTCCATACATCAACTTTCTTCCAGGCCAAGTCTGATATGTACATAGTGTGAAGGCCTCTGGAGAGTGTGCAGCAGTATTTGGCAGTATAGGTTGGAATTAAAACATTCAAAATTTCCAAGTCCCCGTGAAGACAAATAGGAAGTCACAGACGAAGCACTTGCTTTGTGTTGAATGGTTTTTGGAGAGAATCCCACCTTCACTGGAGTGGAAAGCCTCTCCATATTTCTCAAGAAGATCTTTTTTTCAGACTTCTCGAACATTTTCACTCAAGGGGCCCAAAGGCCGATAAAAGTTCACAGCACCTCAAATTTAAACATTTAATATATAAAAGGTTGTAAAATTGAGGGTTGTGGAAAAAAACTGCATTCAACATAAAGAGGTTTTCTCTTTTTAAAACTTCAGGATCAGCATAACAAAGATTCTACAGACTTTGATTCTTAGGTTCTAAAGGTATAGTTCACCACTATCATTTACTCACACTCATGTTTAACCAAACCTGTATGACTTTATTCCATGGAATGCAAAAGATTTTTTGCAGAATGTCTAAGCTACTATTTTTCCATACAACAAAAGTACACATTTGCCAGTGGCTACAAAAAGTCTCCTGAAGCCAAATAGCATTGTGTGAGAAACAGACCTCAAGGCAATATAGCTCAGAGCTGGTAACTGGTAAGTTGCTGGTTTGATTCCCACAGCTACCATGATTGTTCCCTTGATCAAGGCTGTTCCAAGGAGGTTGCAACTGAAATAAAGATACTGTCACTTTGGACAAACGTTGTTTGCTTAATGACTAATTACTCACAAATAACTAAATTTGCAAATATTTCTTGTAAAAACTATTATAATAGGGTGGTCCTGGCATTGATGGTCTTAAAGGAGAAATCGGGCAGCAGGGATTCTACGGAGAACCCGGTGACCTGGGCAGACAGGGCTCACCAGGTACAGTAAACCATCTTCACACTGTAGTACATATTGTACAAATAGCTTATTGGACATGCACCAATACAAGGGTGGTCCTCCATGTTGGAGCCTTCACGCTAATCATATGCATTTGCCTTAACATCAGATAGCGTAAAAAGTTACAAATAAAGAACGTGCCCAGATATAGAGAAACAATAATGCTATGAAGGGCATCTGTCAGTATTGCTCTTGGCTGTGTTCATGCATGAAGAACTAGCATAACAAATACTTCTCAGCTGGAAAAGCTGCCCAAGTGAGCAGACCATATGAGGGATTCACCTTTACAAGGAACTGTTGTCTTTTGGAATGGGATGTGTCATGAAATAAACACACATCAGCGCCTGTGTTCTTAAGTAATGTTAGTCTGCAAGCGTCAGTGGAGGAAAAGTAATAGCTTTATTAAACATGAGCAGATGTGCGACGACTCTGCCAAACGGCATTAATGAGGCAAATGAGTACACAGGTGCAATAGTTCAAACTAAGTGTTTAAAGAAAAAAATGACCTATATTACCTTGTTTTGACAGTATAAAATAATATAAAAGTTAAAAATGTCAACAAAATAGACAAATGTCTTGCGCTTGCTTGCAGGTGGGGTTATGGATCTATGTTAGGGAAGCTACTTTGCTTCTCAATGTGCAAATCCTGCAAATTATTTGGTTTTCCAGAATCATCTCTATATTTGAACCCTTTCCAACAGTGACTGTATGATTTTTGGGATCCATCTTTTCACACTGAGGACTCATGATAAATGGGGTATAAACTTTTGAACAGGATGATTTGGTTTAAATTGTTCTTAGTTGGTTGGAAGATCTTTTTTATGTGCTATTCAGAAGCTACATGTTTCCCAGAAGACAAATATAATTTTTAACAAAGTTTTTTAATAGTAATAATAACAACAAAATGGTTAATTTGCCCAATGGCCTGAGGCTCCAGCATCCCCACAACCCTACACAGGACATAGGAAAGTGTTTTGGAAAATTCCTGGATGTATAGATGCTTCACAACTATAGTAATGAAAAGCATTACTAAAGCACTAATTTTTCACTGCAAACAAGATGCAAAATGCTTCTGTGCAGGGGCAATGAATTGTAACTGTAGCACTAGTTGTTCATATTTTACTGAATCAGCATGTACCTCTTGCATCGTATGTCATGAACGTCATTTCAAAAGCTTGGTAGACTTTGCTGTTACAAATGGCAAGCCATTATTTTGCATTGTTAAACCTGGGAGACACCAAGCCGATGTCAAAGAACTAGTGGCGACGAAAGCTGACTGTGTTGTCGCCTCTCGTTAGCTTAAAAGGACTACTGGCGACTGTCAACTAGCATGTGCGTTCTAAGTCTGCATGTAAGTAAATATCTTTCTGTACATTATCAGCAGGTTTTCGTCATTCAAAAAGGGAAACCGAAACTAGGACTGCAGATATACAAACCGTAAACAAAGCAGCGCTTGCTTACCATTTTGAATATCAATCACACTGATCATTTTCTTCATTCCAGTCAACATGCTAAATCGGCCCGAAAAACCCAGATGGCGTCCAACTAGAGCCAATGGTGCAGAACACACTGAAAAACTAAGCCAACCGATGCTTAAAAATGACCTGACATTGCCCGATGGCTTGGTGTGTCCTGGTCTTTATTTAGTCTGGCAGTGATGTATCAATTTCCTGCCAAAAACAAGTAACTTTATACATTTATTTAGTAATGACCTCAGCATACACATGGTTGTTAATCAGTATAAAGAAGGGTTACACAAACATCTATTTGAGGTGCTCTTGTCTGAAGGTGTAGCACTCGAAGATTTAGATGGTTGTTCATTTTAATAAAATGTGTTTGCCACAGGTGACAGGGGAGAACCTGGAGACAAGGGAGCTAAAGGCTATGGCCTTCCTGGCCACATTGGGGAGCAGGGACCAAAGGGTAACATAATAATGAACAAGAATTAACCTATCTTGTAATAGAAACATCAAATGAGATCAAATGAATCTCACAGCCATGTTGGTTGACTATGCAGCTGATTTTTTATATATATATATATTTTAATATAACTAGGTAAGCGTGGGCGACCTGGCCAGGCATTTGATGGGCAACCAGGTCGGATGGGAGAGAGAGGCCATGTTGGCCAGCCTGGTTTGAGAGGCCACCCTGGACTACGTGGAGTTCCTGGAGTCTGTCTGACGTCTGGGTGTGCCTTACTCAATGCTACTTCTAATGGACCGCCACAACAAGTATCTCAACAGGCACCTCAACGGGCATCTCAACGATCACCTCAACGGGCAACTTCGAGGTTCAGAGGACGCCAGTGAATGCACCCTTGAAAGAAACACTTGGAAACATCTGGGTCAATGTGTGTGTAGTAATATGGCGGAAGGATTAGAAACTGAAATTGTGAGGTGAAGGGTAATTAATGTATATATAAAACTGAAATGTGTCCATTCAAAGACTGAAACACTGAAAAATGCAAAGCTATCACAAACTGCAAGAAGTTAAACCCGTTGATCAACTTTTATTATAATTGCAAATTAAGGTAATTTAAAGATACAGATAAAGTTTGCATATATTAACCAATGTACATGTAGTTTCAAAGTGATGTGCACATTTCTCAATTTTATTTTCAGTTAATGCTGTTTATAATAAAAATGAAACAAATTAATATCTAAGCCCTCCTCTCTCTTTCTCTCAACTTGTAACGTTATGTGCATTTTTTTATTTTTATTGGAGATTCAGAACTAAAATTTCAGAGAAACCATAATGCTCAATATGGTGTCTGTAGTCCATTACAGTGACGAGCAAATCGCCTTTTTCACAAGGTTTATTTTTCCATACTCTAGAACATACACCTTAGCTGGATGTGTATTTCTGTTGTCAAATTTTAGTCTTGATTTGAAATACTTTAAACATTAAAGGGCCCATTAATTAAGAAATGTCATTTTTTAATCATTTGACAAAAGTTGTACTATAAAAACATTCTGTAACTTTAAAACACAAAACGTACTTGTCAATCCAAAGAATGGCTTTTATTGAAACCGAACTGAAAATGAAAAAAAAAAAAAAAAAAATACTCATTTTGCACTTCCTCCTCTTTGTTATGTAATAGAGATGAATACATCCGCCTGCACAGACACAGGTTAACTCCAAAGGCTCCTAATGTTAGGAAAGTGGCTGTTTATTTTCAACTCTGTGAAATAGAGTGTTATTAGTTTGTTGGGTAATTTCACTGTGGATTCTTTGGTAAATCTGTTGCAATTCAACACAAACAGACTTTTACAGATAGATATGGAACAAACAGAAAAGCGACAATGTAAGTGTAAATGAATTTGAAGTAAAATTACCACTAACACTAAGTGCATCTCAGGAAGCATTATATAAAAAAAAGCCATTTATGACCCATTTAAACATGCATACATGCACTTATGCTTAAAAAAAGATATTTGTGGCTATTTACACTTAGTTACAGCTGCCTTTAAAACTTATCAACATACTGCAGAGTAATGCTGGTAAACTGAGCAAAATTACAACATTTTCTAAGAAGCATGTTAAGTGTAACATTATAACAAAATGTAGCCTATTATGGTATCACAAAGTAATACAATGCTATTTTGATGTACACCTCAGAAAGTAAATGTGTGCCAATATAGAGTATCAATACAAACAACCATATTTACCTAAATTGACCTACTAGCTCTTTTTTTTTTTTTCACTAAAAGGCCCATTCACACCAAGAACTATAACTATAACAATAACTATATTAGCGTCCACACCAGCGGAGGATATTGTTCTGTTTATTAGAAGCATGTGCTGCAGTTTTGTCGTCTACCGCTTTAAATGCTTGAGCTCTTTAAAGCAGGATGGATTCTGATTGGCTGTCAATGTTTTTATCTTTTATCAGCTGAAAAAAAAAAAAAAAAAACATTCTGAACGTGATTCCAACTATATTGTTTCCCTGTGCCGTTATCGTTATAGTTGTGGTATGAACTCTGCTATTCTTTTATATTTAGAACAATTTTTAGAACTACATCTTTATTGTTATTGTCCTTGGTGTGAACGGGCCTTTAGAATAAGAAATTAAATAAGTGGGTTTAATCAGACCCTCCCTGACCTTAACATTTCCATAACATCTTTAAACGTCAAAAGAAGTCCAATCGCAACACAAAAAGCGCAGAGGCCAGAGGACACGAGTGGTGCGGAGTAGAAGCCAGGCAAGGTTTTTTTTTTTTTAAAGAGCGTCTGTGTTTTCTCTCGCTCCATGATCACTCTGATACGGTTCCATCACGTGCAAAACACATGTTAACAGGCTAATGTTAGTGTTTCAATAAAGCATAAGACTTTTTTTTCAATCAGTATATCTTGTGCCTAGACTTTTGTAATATTTTTAAAAAAACATATTTAAAGGATGTTACAGTGAACTGGTAAGTGAGAATCATATTTGCTATGACGTGAACATGAGCGGCTTTTCTCATGTGAGCAAGTAGTGTGAATCTGAAAACACGGACTGGAGCGGGAGCCGAGCGATTCCAGGAACCTTGAGTCACCCCACTCCATACCTGGATCAAAGGCCTATTAACTCAGCATTTAGTATCTGCCATATGTGACAATTAACTCAGCATTTAGTATCTGCCATATGTGACAATTGTCTTTCCATCCTCAAGTATAGGACCTCTGAAATGATAATCAAATATTTACATATATAAAATAAAAACTTGTAACCCAAAGGAACCCGTGTTTGATCCACCAATCGGACATCACTAGAACTGATCCTAAACGAGTGACAGAAAACACAGGACACGATTTAATTCCTTACATAATGCCAGGTACAGAAAACATTGTAGCAAGTGTCAACACTACCGCACTACTAGTATTAAATCGATAAAACAACTGAGAAGCTATGTGACTTCGCTATTTGTACCTATACGCTGCTTATCAATAAGGGTAACAATGAAGATTTTGCAAAAGAACTAATTGCAGAACTAAACACAGTCTGAATGAAAATGCAAATTCACTCTGACAGTAGGTGGTGCTTATTGAACAGCAGCGGTTTCTTTGGTTACCGCTGTACACAAAGCAGTAAATATCTTATAAACACTACTTTATACGGAGGTAACAGAAAAATAAAAATGCCATCAAATCTTTTCTGAAGACAGTCAGAGATACATTCATATTGTTTGATTGCAATGCAGTTTGTGTGCAAGTCCGGAATAGAGATCAGCCAAAACAAAATTAAAAGCTGGTTGCCGATCGTGTGTTTGGAGCAAAAAACGCTCAGTTCAGATTGACCAGTGCATCTCTATGTAAAATTTATCGGCTTCATTGTTGCAAAGGCATCTTGACACAGTGTTATCTATGAATAAATGTGGTTACGTGCCATATGTACGGGGTGCATTAAGAAAACTGTCTTATAACATTAATATGAAGCCATGACTCTCCAAGCTTCCGAATAATGACCTTTGACTGCTGTGAAAGTAACAGTTGTATCAACACAGCGTTACTTAGTCTAGCACTAAAATTTGTAATGACATAACCGTGAAGCAAAAATACACTGGAAACGACTAGAATGACAAACATTTTCCTAGAACAAAGCTGGCTTTGCGCAACAGCCGTTTCTCAGACTACGTGACGGAGTCTCAGGTTGTCTTCCAGTAGCGTTCCGTTGCCTTCTCTCTGTGCACGAGACTGTACACGCTCATATGGCTAGACATGTTCCCTCTGAAAACATCTCACCAACTGCTTCCATGGAAATTCTTATTGCCTCTGTCCCTCCGTCTCTCTGTCAGCATAATCACTTGTTGCTGCTATACTCTCCTAGACACACCGCAGAAGTGATCACATTAATTGCCGTTTATTGCATGGAATTATAAACCATTACAACGCTACTGACAAACTCTGCCAAAACAAAGAGGGCTCATTTATTTAGCCAAAGTTCAAAGTATTTCAACTAAAACAAAGGCATGAAAACAGCAGACTGTATTATGTCTTTGCTTTAGTGGTATGAAATGTCTTTCTCATACTATTAAGCAGAAATGACCTTAGATTATAAGGCTAACAAAATTTTAATAGGTGCACACAATTTTTTATAAAGGAAGGAAACCACGCTACACCTTTATATAGGCAATCCACAGCATGAAGGTCTATTTTACTTAGTAGACAACTATTTTTTTTTTATTCCATACAATAAAACATTTCTTTAGAAAATCTTTATTATGAATGACGTGGCATACTTTTGAAACGTTCCGTGTTTCTAGTGAGCTTCTCAGTGTTTTCCACAATTTCCTTATTTGATAATAGTTGGCTTGAGCATTCCAAACTACATAACCACACTGCAATTCATCATTCTTGCAATGACACCTCACTGCTGGTTTTTCCCACTCAGGGAACAAACATGGTCCTCGCTTCATGGTCGTGCCTTTGTTGCCATTTTCCAAACCCAACCAAATATGAAGTATTAAGAGTCCAGCTGTACCTTTCAATTACAAGAAGCCCTGTGGGAGGATACCCATTACTTACAGCAGGATTCTCCCAGTCTTCCAATTGTTAACGCATCAATTATGGCCGCAGGATTCCCAGATGTAGCATTTGTCAAGCTAGGAGCTGGTCTGGCAGGTGATTAACAGCAGGTGGGCTTAATCTGCACTGTGTTTCCTCAAAAATTGGCTGAAGTTAAGTACATAAGTTAAGTCCAGATCAAATTTTCTTCACTTGAGAGTTTGATTACTTGGAGGGTGTTGATTAAGGAGATGTGTTTAATTTGCTTCCTGCAAAGCTTAGGTGGGTTTGAAGAACATGCTGACAGTGACAAGAATGAGTCCAAGAGGATGTGGGTGTATATTTCTTAGAAATTCAGATGTTGGAAACTCTGTATCTCTGTGGGTGGAGAAGAACAGAGCTTGTTCATTCATGACCTACCTACCGAATTTAAAAGGAATCGTTCACACAACAATAGGCATGGTTCACTCACCCAATCCTTTCTTCTGTGCAAATAAATGAATAAATAATAATAAGAAGAAGAATCTTCACGCACACCATACTTTTCCTTACAGTCACAGCTCATAGTGACGACAGCTGTTAAACTCTAAAAATGATAAAAAGGACCCATAAAAGTAGTCCAGCTTTGTTTGAGGAACTGAATCGAACTATCATGAATCAGACCTGTCAAGTTTTCAAGGTAACTCACTCATACAGTCTGGCTGCAGCTGTTCACTGGAAAGTTATCAGCAAATAACAATAACGGTCTCTGCCAACAACAGCAGAATAATTGGAATATAGCACACAAGTCATATTATTATAACCTCCTTTTTAGCAGTTTTGGTCACTATAAACTGCTGAAGTCGCTGTATAGAAAAGGCTATTAAACAAAGGCTATTCAAAAGTATATTATAGTATACACTATTCCACGGATTAAAGAAAGTCAAACGGGTTTGACATAACATTTTCATTTAGGTGAACTATTCATGAACTATATGATGTAACTATATAAGGTCAGTATGCATTGCATTCATTACACTCATGGAATTTATTTAGGATTGGTCACAATTACATAACTAAATGTTCTTGTGCATGCATAAAAAGCTCTTTTTTGTTTATGATGTACATGAGGTTTCAAATATTTCTGATTCTGAAACTAAAATGACTGACTACGTTTGATTTACAGTCCTGCACTGTTCCACATAAAATATGAATAACATGGTTGAAATTATCCAATTTAGGAGAGTATTTAAAAGATTAGGCCAAGAAAACTTTGTGCACAATATAGCAGAGAAGAACATAAAGATGTTCTGGAAAAATCACAATAAGCCAATGTTCGTGAACAGCACATAGGTTTCTTTTAGTGCCAAAACCACAACATGCAAATGTTCAGCTTTCAAATCCATGAGTAAGTCAATAGTAGACATTTCTTGATTCCAAAAATATATGAAGAGTTTGGTTCCAAAACACTATAAATCCATTTTGATTAATTTGAGTAAAAATGTGTTTTCTTTACCAAGAAAGCGGCAAGATGAAAACGTCTCAGGTTACGCATGTAACCATGGTTCCCTGAGAACAGGGAACGAGACACTGCGTCTTAACGCATTTGGGGAACACCTTAGCGGGAACCGGTGTCTGAAACGCTATCAAATCACAGCAATCGTATTGGCCGGTGACAGCCTGTGACGTCACTACTAGTGCGACCCGAACACACATAAGGAGCGCCTAGAGAACAAGTCATCCACTTATCGTCTGAAGGGACTGTTCAGCAGGCGGCCCCGAGGCATGGCAGGGAGATGCAGTGTCTCGTTCCCTGTTCTCAGGGAACCATGGTTACATGCGTAATCTGAGACGTTCCCTTTCGAAAGGGAACTCACACTGCGTCTTAACGCATTTGGGGAACGAATACCCACGCCGCCATGCTGAGGGGAGTGCATGCCAAAGAATGGCTGTGACAAATATCAGAAACCATTTCAACTGAAATGCCAAAAAAAACACTCCTCCTAAGGGTCGCAAAGGCTGTCAGTGACAGCATTCCCTACGGCCACCACCCAAGCTATAAGCCTCAAAGAGGCCTCCAGAAACATCTAGAGGCCTACCAAGGCCACTCAAAGGCTTGGAACCAACAACTTTAAACAGAAGGGGTCCCTTTAAGGGAATGTGGCCAGGGAGCCGAAAAGAGCCCCGGCCAGTCACTTCTCAGGGGAGCATAGTCTACCCTGACTGCCACCAGGGAGGCCGACCTGGTCCTACTTAGTAGAAACCTAGTCTGGCCAGCAACCTGTCTGTTACCAAAACAGAATCTCTAACGCATTAGCCTCCAGAGGAGGGGTCCAGAAAGAGGGACTGCAAACTGGCAGTAACTGGAAGTAACCAACTCAGACCGGATGTAGAGATGGGCATCCTGGGGAGCAGAACTCGGCATAGCGCTCAGAACCCTTGCAATCGAGGGGAGTTACTCTGCTCAACCTAGGATCTACAGAGTGCTTCTTAATAAGCACTCTGGAGGCTGAATACTCTAAATAGGGTCCCTAAAGAGATAATAATTAAGGAGCTTTTGGTGGAGAGATGCTCCAAGCTCAAACTAGCTACTACCAAAGCTCTGGAGAGCAGAGACTTCAGCATTGTGCTTTCCACTCTCTAAACGAGAGGAAGTCTAACAACACTCAAGGACAACCACAGGGGAGGCTTTCAACAAAAGCCTACAACACCTGGCTATTTGTCTGTGCCTAACACCACCAGGGAACTGAAGCTCAGCATATCGCTTATACTCTAATATCAAGAGGAGTTTCAGCTCAACCTAGATACATTGAGGAGGCCGTAAGGCCGGCCACTTGCATTAATAGCCTAATGCAGAAGGCGGGCCCCGGCCGGGGACGACTCTCACAAAGAGAGGAGGCGTACTAGGATCACTAGCTGCTAGTCTTTAGCTGGAGAGGCTCTCCAAGGAGTAGCCTATTCAGGTCTACTGCATGCTAGGAGGCGGAAAGCTAAAGCTGAACCGCCTCTGTCAAACTAGACGTATTCCTGAGTACAAGCCTAGAATGGATTTCGGGGCGGCCCAAAAGAAGGGCCAGCATACACGCACTCATGACCTTCCTGGAGCTCAATGAAGCGGAGACTTCAGCCTAACAACTCTAAAGAAAGGAGGCCGGCTCACACAACACTCAGGGGAACTGACCACCTGGAGCTCAATGGAGGGGTGGCTTCAACAAAACGACTCTCCAAGTGAGAGGAAACCAACACACTCACCACAGGGAATGTCAAGGTGGCCTTAACAGGCCATCACTTGAGGACATCAACTACCTGGAGCTCAGTGGAGCAGAGGCTTCAATAAAAACTCTCAAATGAGAGGAAGCCAACATACTCATCATAGGGTGATTGTCAAGGTGGCCTTGCAGTAGGCCAACTTCAAAGACCTCAACTACCTAGAGCTCAAATGGAGCAGCAGCCTTGAATAGAGACTCTCAAACAAGAGGAAGCCAGCTCACTCATCACAAGGTGATGTCAAGGGTGGCCCAGAGAGGGCCAACACCTACCATCATGATCTATCTGGAGCTCGGGGGAGCGGAGGCTTCAGCATATCGCCTTCTACTCTCTAAGTGAGAGGAGACCGCTTCTCTCTACCTAGGGAATATGTAAAGGGGGCCTAACAAAGGCCAAACACCTCAAATCGTGATATTACCTGGAGCTCAGCAGAGCGGTGGCTTCGACAAACGACTCTTTAACGAGAGGAAGCCAGCCCACTCAACCCAGGAGGATTATCAGGGCGGCCCCTGAGGGCTGAACACCTGACATATCAACTACCTGAAGCTCGGATGAGCGGCAGCCTAAAAAAACAACTCTCAGATCGAAAGGAGGCCATGCCATACACTACAGGTGATATTTCGTTCTTAATGCTACCCGCTATTAAGACCTCATAAAGAAAAGAGGCACATAGTAAGGGTGCCACGATAACCTTCCCTAATAATGGGAGCTCTAGGGCCCCAGTTTAAATGCCCCAATTCAAAAAACATAGAATAAACATCCCCTTATTCCCTTCTACAGGGAGCTGAGGTCACTAAATTTGTAATGGCTCTCACAGAGGGAGAGGTAACCTAAAAGCTCAACCTGAGACTTCAAAGAGCAGAGGCCTAAATGTAAAAGTGGCCTGCCATACTCTGCAGTCTGAAAGATGCGCTCAGTAACAAGCTCTGTGCCGGATCCACAGATGGGTTAAAAAAGATGGAACCAACATATCATTGGTCCAGCCTCAGGCCTGGTGTGAAGCGCCTGGGATATAAAAGAATAAAAGCCCCCTATTATTCCTTTCTATAGGGAGCTGAGGTCACTAAATGTAAAATGGCTCTCACGCCAGAAAAGGCATCCTGCAAAGCTCAACCTGTAACTACAGTAAATGGAGGCCTAAATGTAGATGAGGCCTGCCATACTGCTGTAGACTGAAAGGATGCACTCAATACCAAGCCCTTATGCCGGACCAACAGAAGGGTTAATAATAATGGAACAGAACCCAACATCGGTCCATTCTCAGGCCTGATAAAAAGCACCTAATATGAATAAACACCCCCTTTAATCCTCTCCATAGGGAACTGAGGTCACTTAAAAATATAACAATTCTCACCAACGGTGAGGCGACCTACAAAGCTCAACCTGTGACAGCGGAGGCCTTAACGTAAATGAGGCCTGCCATACTGCTGTAAACTGAAAGGAATAAACACTTACTAACAAGCCCTGCGCTGGACCAACAGAAGGGCTCTAATAATGGAACAAACTCATCATCGACCCAGCTTCAAGCCTGATATTAACGGGGATGGGGGGGGGGGGTTGCCAAGGGAAACACTGAAGTGCAAGAAAAACAGCCTTATACAGGCGAACGCATGTGCTCCTAGTCCAAACCAACAATGCACAAGTAATGTGTGTGATAGATGTAAAGCTTGCACACAAACCTACACATCGCTCATCCAAACGTAAATAGAGCATAGCTTACTGATATAGAGGACGCATCCTAAATCAGCTAAACGTCCTGCTTCCCTCGAGCAGAGACAGACAAACGAGAGTGGAGCTTTCCTCGGCGGGAAACGCTCACAACGCGTGCCGACAGAACTCTCAAGCACTGGGCATGCATGCTCTAACAAAGACGCACGAGTCAAGTGTGTTACCAGGTAACTATACATGGATGTGCACACTGACTGAAACGTCTGTGAACAGCTGTTCTTACCTTTGAATAGCGCTTCAAACAAAACAGTCCCTGAAAGACGAAAGAGGATGACTTGTTCTCTAGGCGCCCCTTATGTGCGTTCGGGTCGCACTAGTAGTGACGTCACAGGCTGTCGCCGGCCAATACGATTGCCGTGATTTGATAGCGTTTCAGACACCGGTTCCCGCTAAGGCGTTCCCCAAATGCGTTCCCTTTCGAAAGGGAACCACTATTTTCAGTTTCAAACTTTCACATAGCATGTTTTGGTTATAAAAACATTAAAAATTCTAATCTAGATTTTGATTTTCAAAGGTTTATTATGAAAACGGATTATTTTTTTCCCCAAAAAATACATTCAGTCGTCGCTCCCAAAATGAATTCGACGAGTCATCTTGTTAATGTTATAAATTAAGTATGTCTCCGTTTCTCATTACCAATTAAAGAACACATTTGCCCAGTACACTGGTATTAAAAACAGCTTTTAAAAACTGTTCATGATTCAGTTTTGGGGACCATGACAGTTTGATGCTGTCGTGGAACAAGCAACAGCCGGCATTTTTCCTCCTCCCGACTCGAGTGCCTCATGTTCTTAATCTCTTCATGTATATGAATACATTTCGATGACTTACGTTTCTTCCCACCGCAGAAACCACCACAGGTTCATCAATGCTGTCAAAATTATTCATTTTTCTGTTTTTGTTGATCTCAAAGTAAGGAAAACTCTGGGTTTCCTTCGGTCTCCTCCCCCTTTTTAAAGTGCAAGTGATGTTTAAATAGTTCATTCATTCATTCACACTGCAAAAATGCTTTTCGTACTGAGTATTTCAACTGTTCTGAAACAGAAAACTCAGAGTTTCCCATTTCAGGGTAAGTCAACTCAGAGTTTAAGTTTTAACTAGAGTTGGTTGAACCTCCTTATTGAAACGGGCCCCGGGTGTATTCAGAGCACTGCCATTACTGTTTACAATGCATGGAATGGTGCGCTGTGATTGGTTAAGCAGATATATCGCATTCTGCAGAGAAGGGAGAGTGGCGTTTGTCGCGTTTTGGAAAGAAAGGGAGAAAACATGACAGAATAACACGACGGATATCACATTTTGTGCAAAATTAATAAATGATTTTTCAATACCGACCAGATACAATACTGATTAAAAAATGGCGTTTATCACCTTTTGGAACCAAACTCTTCATATCTACTTCAATAAATGTGACATTTTGGAGAGGATAAATTGTCATGTATTCAAACATGCTTTGCATAAAACTGCTTCTGATGTCTAAATGCTCTTAGAATGGACAAGATGTGTCCTAACATAAAAATGTCTCACAATATTCTAAATGGACTGTTTTAGATGCACTGCAAGCTGCAGATTTACTAAAACAAAACGGTTGTTTCATAAAATGCAGCTGAAAGCATAGAATTCCTCCATCATTATCAGTGGCTTACAAAAGACCACACACACTGACAGAAAACAGTCCAAAAAATGGATCTGAAAATTAACAACACTGTACAAAGCTACAAACAGGCAACAACCTTTCACCTCGCAAATTAGACTCAGAGAATGTGAAAGCGTGTTCCCTTATCTAATCTTCTGGCTCATTCCTATACATACCAGCCCCCACACACAATATTTATCCTCTCAGCTGTCATACACAATCCAATACTTGGAAAAATATTGGAATTACTATAATTTTCCTTTTGCTTGAACAAAAAGGGGGCTGACTCATTCTCTCTTCTATTTTAGTGAAGTTCTCCTTATCTGCGTCTTATTTCAACCTCTGTAACCAAGAGGGAGAGAGAGAGAGAGTTGGAAGGTGAATGGAGAGGGCAGGCTCACATCTGCAACTCTGCAGCCTCCTCAAACCCAACTCCTCCAACTCTGCGCTTTGCACAACCCTGACCATGGGACACCAGACAGAGTGAGTAAGGGGGATTTTATTCAATAAGACTCCAGCTCCGTGCACATCAAACTCTGGTAAACTCTTTGTCTTTTCTCTCTTTAACTGTTATGATTCATTGATTCTCTTTACTGTTGTGGTATTTGCAATTTTTCCTCTGGCTGCAACCAGCATGTAGAAGATACTGTTTCACATCTCATTATCTTAAGGCTACCCCAACAGATTAGGTCAACTGTAAAATAAATAAATAAATAAAGGCTTGTTTGAAATTCATCCAGCGCTTCTTGAAAACTTTTTTTTTTTTTTTTAATTTGATGGTGGTGTGCGTTGTTGTCTATGGAGGGTTGAGTTGATGCGGTCCCTTTTGAAAACATGTAAAAAGATGCAAAAGAAAACTGCACATGTGTAGAACCTCACACGCTTTGTCCTTTATGACAGCTTTGCAAATCTTTGATCATGCATGGTGAATTTATTCGAAACCGTTATCAGTTCCTGTCACAGGTGAGGAATGAATGGAATTATTTAACAGGGCTTTGTCTGGCACCCAGTTCACGGGTAAAAGTTATTTAGTCCAATGAAGGAACAATGTAGCCTTCTTTAACTCATAAGAGTTGTGTTTCCTTGTTTGGGTAACAGCAGTGATTAAAAAAGGCTGCAGAGAAGAGCTGGAAGGGCTCAAAAGGGGGATTCTCCAACAAACTGTTTGTGAGTAAGACATGTTGATCATGTACGTAACTTGGTGGAAACTCCCTCGTAACAGCTCTGTCCTCAGTAGACTGTTGCCTTTACGGTCTTGATTATGTGAAATAGTTTCAGTGGTCTCTCTGATACAAAGTTTTGGCTATTCCATTGGTGCCTGAGGAACTTGGCCCCCCATCTATTTTCCCCTCATGTTGGCAAACTAATTGAACATGCCTTACAGCAGTTGTTGATTTTGGTATTGAAAACCACTGGATTACAATAGCACATTTATAGCTATGCAATGGAAAACAGGCAGAAAGGCTTTACTAAGACAATGGCTGCCAGTTAGAAAACATGAAGATAACTGATCCAAGACAAGCCATACACAATAAATCAAGAGTAACTGCAGATGTGGAGCGAAATTAGAGCTACATGAAACATTCCTTTCCTGGGAAACCGACTAAATAAAGCATACATATTTGGCACCGTTCCCACTTAGGATACGGAGAGGTTAACACCTCATCTGGAGGACAGGGAGGAATCAGCTGTTTAACAAGAGTTTCCCGTCTCCCACATCCAGTTGGACAAAACCCATCAACGTGAAATAAATCTTAAACAAGTATCACTACAAATTACTTGTGCTAAAATTCCACTGAGATTTAAATGTCATGTTTTGGAAGATACATGCGAAGGATACATTCAGCTAAATTTAAGGGGGCAATTCCTTTTGGTAGTGGAGAATGTTTAAACACGTTGCATTCCAGCTACATTACCGTTCCAAAGTCTCCTTCATCTTGACCTGGGGAACCATAAACTGTCTGGAGGTCCCCAATAACTTCCAAGGTCAATGACAAGGTCATGGTGCAGAGAAAAGCCATATGGCTAGAGGTTGAGACTGGCAGACACACATGTCTTTCCAGTTTTTGTGCAAGACCTATAGTCATTAATTCCACGAAAGTAATGGTGCATTACCAAATAGTCAATTCAAATTTGTTCTGTGCTGTCTTTTTTGGTCTAAAGTTGCTTTGGCTTTGTCACATGAACATGAGCTTGGTCATTGTCCAGAACTATAATTTCCCTGGCAGAAAGATGTCCAGTTCCAAAGAATAGTGTGTGGGGGTGTGTGGGTTTGAGTGCTTAGCATGCAGACATGCTCGTGAAAATAATGGAGCATTCCACATACCTCCCCTTGTGCTGGGCTCTGCAAAGCACTGGAGTGAGGGCTAGTTCTACCATGGCTGTCTTATGATACACCTCCAGGTCAAATACTGGAAAACCCCAGTCATATAACTAGTCAAGGTTGAAGGATGTATAAAAAAGTTTCACTCGTGTTCCAGTCATGCTCATGATCTCTCAGCTGGTGAGGATGGTAACTTGCATTGGGAATCTTTGTTTGACCGCAGCAATCAGTAGGCCAAAAACACCCCCACCCCTTCCAAAGGGAGCATATCTGGTCTTCATTTATTACGGTGTTTTTTTATAATGTCTGCAGTTCTTTCTCTTGCTGGAAACAGCACATAGTTTCCAACAGGAGCCAGATTTAGATGAAGAACTATTTCAAAACATGACATGATTCTACTTAGTGAGATTGTTATACTACGATGATAATGATGATGATGATGATGATGATAATAAATTCACTCAACAGGACTATTCATTGTTCAATACAAGTTAAGCTCAATCGACAGCACTTGTGGCATAATGTTGATTACCACAAAAGTCAATTTTGATTTTCACACTTACACTGTTGCAAAAGCATAGCCACAAAATGTAAACAACATGCATATTGACATGATTCTAGTGAGAATAATCAGTTACTAACACTGATCTGTATATAAATGACTGGATTGCTCATTGCGTTCTAAACTGCCATCAGGTTGTGTCAGCCACTGGAAGTGTTTGAGCGGCCATCTTAGGATTCCCTACTGACAGAGGGCATCATTGACTTATAGCCAAAACATTGACCTAAAATCACCCGATTTGCAGAGTATCAGTCGCACATGAATAGTTTTTAAGATACATGTATGTATGTATGTATGTATATTAAAGGATTAGTTCACTTTGAAATGAAAATTACCCCAAGCTTTACTCACCTTCAAGCCATCCTAGGTGTATATGATTTTCTTCTTTCTGATGAACTGGCGTCACGTCAGTTACACTTTTTCCGTAAGCTGAATAGGGAAGGCATAGGACGTAGCATAAACTTTGTGAACTGCAAGAGTTTTACACTTTCTGCATATGTTGAATACGGAAGGCGGCTCGTGCGAAGCGAGATATTTTATTTTATAACTTGTTAAATATGGTTTTGTTTTAAACAAATGCATCACTTCACTTCAGAAGGCCTTTATTAACCCCGGGCCGTGTGGAGTACATATTTATGATGGATGGAAGCAAATTTTTCAGCTCATACTCATTGAGCCCTATCACTGCCATTATAAAGCTTGGATGCGTCAGGATATTTATTAATATTTCTGCGATTATGTTCATCAGAAAGAAGAAAGTCATATACACCTAGGATGGTTTGAGGGTGAGTAAAGCTTGGGCTAATTTTCATTTCAAAGTGAACTAATCCTTTAACTGATACTACTACATTTAGATTTCAGAAGAATCATTGTGACATTAATGCTGAGGTGTCTCGTCCGTCAGCTAATCTGATATTTGCTACTGTAATGAAGATGAACGTAACTGTTAATAAACATGGGAAATATTTGACTTTGAACAAAAATAACAATTTAAATGTTTGCATTTTAAGACTGTACAGGGAGACTTCAGATATAAAAAGCTGACTCATTAGGTAATGTTTTCTCATTAAAATCAGATGATTTCCTATCAATTCAATAGATGTGAAGGAATACTAGGGAATACCAATATGGCGGCACGGTGGCTTCAGTTTTTATGACGTCATGAGCAATCCAGTCATTTATACAGATCAGTGGTTACTAACTTTTTCTGTGTAAAGTTCTATGCATTTTTACAAGTTTGTTGCCATGACAACACGACTCCCAAAACTGTAAAACATAAAAATGACGAGAACTTTTCAACCTCAAGTAATAAACAAGTTTTAACAGAACAATGAATATATGTGCTTTTATAACATTCTCATATAAGCTCCAAAAACTTCACATTTGCTCCAAAATCCATTGTGTCTCACCATAAGCTTGATTTTTGCTTTTTGAATTTTCCACAATTTCAGTGATGTCATTAATTGAATTTAGATGTTCAAATGATTATGTATTGCATAATATGCCTGTTTCTCATTCCAGTTACAAAAACAGGTTACACACTACCATCATTTCCATTCTGTGGTTTTCATACCCATGCCTAGAAATGCACAACCATCTTTGTTAGCATGGATCAAATTAACTGCATTGTATCCTGTGTGCGACAAATGCAAAAATACTGCAGCTCAACTGTTTTGGATGAGATGTTTACATTGATTACAAAAAGCATGTTATTCATTTAACAAAACTATATAAAACTAAACATCTGCAAATCCAATGGCATTCATGTGAAGACTTCTAAGAAATGCATGTCTTATCTTCATTTCTCTTCAGGTGCTAAACTGGAGCTTGGTACTTCAGGAACATGGGTTGCAAAAAGAGATCCATGCATTTTGTGTTTTGGTGTCTTTACTTCATGCTCCTTCACTTGTTTTGCACAGCACAAGATGAGGACATGAGATTAAGTAAGCGTGCTTCTCCCATCTTCATTAGTGTATGTTGCATGAAGACTATTGACTCAGATAACATGACCTAATGATGCAGTGTTCATTGTGGCCGTCTTAATACAGAGCAAATTTCTTTACAGCAACTTCTTTACAGCAATTTGGTAATCCAATTGGGTGCACAAGGCAGATTTTCAGTACTGTGATAGCAGAACCATTACCACAAACATAGAAACAATAAAGACAGAACTTTGGAGTAAAGTGTCCAAAATGTGCCTTGTAGTGTGAGCAGGTCAAATGGTCAACTCATGCTGTGCAAAATCTTGTCTTCATTCCTCAATTTCAGGTTGTAGGACAGCGCCAAGTGATTTAGTATTCATACTCGATGGATCATGGAGTGTGGATGACATAAACTTTGAGATCGTCAAACGGTGGCTGGTGAATATCACCATGAGCTTCAACATTGGTCAGAAATTCACCCAAGTTGGGGTGGTGCAATATAGCGACGACCCCTTCTTACATATACCCCTGGGAAAACATTTCTCAAGCAATGACCTCATCAAGGCCATGGAGTCCATAGAGTACATGGGTGGGAACACAAATACAGGAAAGGCTATCAAGTTCGCCAACGACAAACTCTTTGCCCTGTCTGAGCGAGGTCCGAATGGCATTGCAAAAATTGCTGTGGTTCTGACGGACGGGAAGTCACAAGATGAAGTGCTGGCAGCTGCAGAAGCTGCGAGGAAAAAGGGGATAATTCTCTTCGCAATTGGCGTCGGGTCTGAGACCGAGGAGGCAGAGCTCAGGGCCATTGCCAACAAACCATCCTCAACCTATGTTTTTTCTGTGGAAGACTATAAAGCTATCGCAAAGATCCGTGAAGTTATTAGGCAGAAGCTATGCGAAGGTAAGCCTCCATGTTCCTCTATGTCTCTAGGCTTTCATTTCTCAGTGGCTACATTTTCAAATTCATTTGTGTAATATTTTTCACACGTGTCACAATGAAATTATACAGTTTTATGGCCACGAGCTTCCTCAGGGGAGCAAGACTATGTTGCTTTACCATGTCATGTACCAGTGGAGACAGGTTTATGGAATCTCCACGTTTGAGCTGCATGCATAATTTGGTGCCTCTCGCCTCAATGCACGGATTACAGTTTGAATTATGTCCTACAACATCCAGGTGTTCTGAGTTCACCAAGGTGGCTGTAAATTGTCCAAAAGTGTAAAATCAGGATCATGCATTGCAGAGCATGTTTCAGAGATTGTGACATCAATTTCTAACAAGCTTACAAACAAGCCAGTCTGATTGTTTGAAAGTTCTGCAGTAAAGGCCAGTAATTCTGAGATGTTTACAAACTGTTAATCTAAATTTGGCAGAAGCAAATGTCAAGTTTGTATAGTTCCCTCCAACCAAAATTATTTAATTACTGCAAGGTATGAGTTGGCTTTGCAGTATAGTCTGTTGAAAAGTAGCACAATATTAAGTGCAACAATGGTGGAAAAGAAGTGATCACTTGATCATCCGCAAGCCTTGAAATGGGGATGAAGCGTATTTCATAAGTCACTTTTCTCTTCTTACAACTGATTACTCAGCAACAACTCCAGACAGTCTTGTTAAAATGTGAAAATAAAAATATAGTGCAATATAGCCATTAGGTTGGAAAAACTGGCCTCTATAACAGTTTGCTAAGACTCCTGAAGCTCATGATAGAACGTCTTTCCGGACACTGGAAAAGTTAATGATTAAGACACTTTATGATAGAAGAGGTCATCTCTTGTCTGGTATTTGTAATGGCAGGGACATTCTTAAGTCGGACTGCATATTTGCACAATGTCCAGTGTTCCACTCCAATGTCTTCCTACAATTTTTTTAGACTAGTCTCCAAGCCACTACATTCCATTAATATTTAACCCTTTTCAGACATTTTTTTTTTCTCACCGTGCACATATTGTTTTGATATTAATATTAAAGCTAATTCTAGGCAGAGGAATGATAGGGTATTGCTTAGTTAGCTAAATTCTAATTAATGCATTATTTGTTGTAGTGTGGCATTTTACCTTTAAAATTTTACCCGTTTTCTTTATTTAATGTACCATAGAGACTGTATGTCCAGCAAAGATTCCAATCAATTCTCGGGATGAGAAAGGATTTGACATTCTCCTCCATCTCAACTTGGCTAAAAAAGCCAAAAAGACACAAGGATCCTTTTACGGCAGCAAAGCCTACCAGGTGACGTCCCGAGTTGACCTGAGTGAGAGCACTAGGTAAAGGTATTTATGGTATCAAGCTTCTCTGTCCTTGCAAGTATACTCTGTTTGATTTGAAACAGCGTCTTCATCTTAATGTCCGTAGGATGTTATTTCCAGGCGGACTTCCACCGTCCTATGTTTTTGTGGCCACGCTGAAGTACAAAGGCTCTGTGGTTATGGAGGAGTGGGATCTATGGCGGATACAGACTAAGGATGAAAAGCCTCAAATGGCAGTTACTCTAAATGGTCTGGACAGAACAGTGATGTTTACCACCACCACCAGCAGTACATCAAGTGGAATTCAAACTGTGGTTTTCACAAAAACAGCTGCTAAAGTAAATACAAAGCATGAGAGAAGAACACAAACAAATTCATGAACTCTGCGTGCTTATTGGTCAAATCTGTCAGTTAATTCGGTAACACTTTATTCTGATGATCCACTTTAGACATTCCACTACCTTTAAGCAACTTTGCAACTACAGTACATGTCAACTAGCAGTAATTAGAGTATTAGTAGACTGTCTGCTTAATATCTGCTAAAATTTTATTTTGATGCTCCCCAACAGATATTCTCCTGACTGTAAGCAACTACGTCAACTTATTCTACTAAACCAAACTCTAACACCTAACCCTAACCTAACAGTCAAATACAGTCTACTAATACTCTAATGAATGTTAGTTGACATGCAGTTTTGAAGTTACTTATAATTAGTAGAATGTCTAAAGTGGACCATCCAAATAAAGTTTAACTGTTCATTCTCCATCAGTTCAGATTTCCATGAAAATTCATGCTGATCATCATCAGCATACTGAATTTTGTGTTTTGGATGCTTGGGATCCTTAATTGATGTGCTGTTGTCTCAATGGTTCTGCTTCACTAGCTTCACCAAAAATGGTGTTTTGGTCCACAAGCAATCAGCACTAATCCAGCCTGAAAATCAATGTGTGCCTAAGCTGGTTTTAGAAGGGATACTACAATGTCAGACAAATTTCATACAAAACATCCCTTAACAATACTCACTGCCCATGGCAGTAAATAGGATACCAGACTTACTAGTCCCCATAAGGATAAAAAGTTGGTGGAATTTGGAAAAGAAACACTGAATGGATTTTTATACATTATAAACTTGATCTTTTCCGTTTAGTGTATATTCTCTCTGATACACTTTATGGAATGATTCCTTAGTATTTGAATTATGAGCACCCAAAGTTCAGTGACACAGTAGGTTTATTATTTAATGTTCACATAAATCCTTCTTTTATGATGCCAGTGCTACTGAGAAACAGTTCACTAAGACATTCCTATTCTCCTCATATAATCACATTTATGGTATATAAACTAAATGTACTAATGTAAAAATTGAATGTAAAATACCATCATCTGCATTCTGCTTTGTTTTATGTATTTTACAGAAACTATTTGATGAAAAATGGCATCAGCTT
The DNA here is from genome assembly GCA_037950665.1 of Hypophthalmichthys nobilis. NCBI lineage: Eukaryota > Metazoa > Chordata > Actinopteri > Cypriniformes > Xenocyprididae > Hypophthalmichthys > Hypophthalmichthys nobilis. The sequence goes on along the minus strand of CM075477.1, from coordinate 2,550,798 downwards.
CGTCTTTTAGTAACAGAGGAAGACGTCACTCTGTATGTTGATGATCTGGAAATTGAAACATTGGCACTGGAGCCTCCTGATGGTATTTTTATTAACGGAAAAACACAGGTTGGGAAGTACGTCACCAAAGAAACAACTGTACCGGTAAGTATGTCAATGACTTGTTGGATCTCATTTTACAGACTTTCACTGTGATGTAGTTACTCTGTTGTTACTGTTATTATATTGTTTTTGTTAGTGAAGCACTCTATGGTTATATTCGGCTTGCTTAAACTTGTATAAACTGTATTACATTATATTGAATTACTAAATGACAAATATCACTCAATTTCTTAAACTCAAATCTTTTGCCTGCCATAAGCACCAATAAAATATACTTTCTTACTGAATCTTTCACTGAATACACTAGCTGGTGCTGTGGAGATGTGATGTTGAGGTGATGCCTGTCCATTCAGGCGCGCATCCAAGATTAGGAGCATTTAGAGATTTATTGTTGAAGTTAGCTTATTCTAACATTACTATAAAGGAAGCCTAACAATAAAGGGTCTATATATATGAATTTTTATGTATTAGTTGCTTTTTTATTGAATATGTGTGAACAGCTTGTAACAAAACTTAAAAAACGAGACCTTCCTTGACCTCCTTGCTTGTATATGAAAGCCTGTAGACTGATTTTTAAGTGCTCAGGACGTTTTTGCTGGAAAAATCAAAAGGATGTGACCGTTACGCTCCCGTGAACCTCTCTTCCGTTCAAAGACACATAAAATGAATGCTTATGTTCAGGATAATGCCGAAAGATTATTCTAAGATTATTAGTACTGTAATGTAAATGTGTCATGCAAAGAAAAGGGATTCATTCAAATTATAGACTCACATAGTTAGATATGTACAGTCTATAGTCTCAAATATACTTTATAATCAAACTATCATAACAGTGTAATGACCGCATCTGTCGACATGATGCGGGTGAATCACAGAGCTGGTGCAAACATATTCACATCGCTACGATCAGATGCTTTCTTAGCTGCTGTTTTCTCACAGCTGTCATTTCTGTTGTGTGATTATTTTGTAATTGAGAAGAAAGTGCACAGCACATACAGGTGCTGGTCATATAATTAGAATATCATCAAAAAGTTGATTTATTTCACTAATTCCATTCAAAAAGTGAAACTTGTATATTATATTCATTCATTACAGACTGATATATTTCAAATGTTTATTTCTTTTAATTTTGATGATTATAACTGACAACTAAGGAAAATCCCAAATTCAGTATCTCAGAAAATTAGAATATTGTGAAAAGGTTCAATATTGAAGACACCTGGTGCCACACTCTAATCAGCTAATTAACTCAAAACACCTGCAAAGGCCTTTAAATGGTCTCTCAGTCTAGTTCTGTAGGCTACACAATCATGGGGAAGACTGCTGACTTGACAGTTGTCCAAAAGACGACCATTGACACCTTGCACAAGGAGGGCAAGACACAAAAGGTCATTGCAAAGAGGCTGGCTGTTCACAGAGCTCTGTGTCCAAGCACATTAATAGAGAGGCGAAGGGAAGGAAAAGATGTGGTAGAAAAAGTGTACAAGCAACCGCACCCTGGAGAGGACTGTGAAACAAAACCCATTCAAAAATGTGGGGGAGATTCACAAAGAGTGGACTGCAGCTGGAGTCAGTGCTTCAAGAACCACTACGCACAGACGTATGCAAGACATGGGTTTCAGCTGTCGCATTCCTTGTGTCAAGCCACTCTTGAACAACAGACAGCATCTGAAGAGAAGAGTCTCGCCTGGGCTAAAGACAAAAAGGACTGGACTGCTGCTGAGCGGTCCAAAGTTATGTTCTCTGATGAAAGTAAATTTTGCATTTCCTTTGGAAATCAGGGTCCCAGAGTCTGGAGGAAGAGAGGAGAGGCACACAATCCACGTTGCTTGAGGTCCAGTGTAAAGTTTCCACAGTCAGTGATGGTTTGGGGTCAACACAGCCGTATACCAGGAAGTGTTAGAGCACTTCATGCTTCCTGCTGCTGACCAATTTTATGGAGATGCAGATTTCATTTTCCAACAGGACTTGGCACCTGCACACAGTGCCAAAGCTACCAGTACCTGGTTTAAGGACCATGGTATCCCTGTTCTTAATTGGCCAGCAAACTCGCCTGACCTTAACCCCATAGAAAATCTATGGGGTATTGTGAAGAGGAAGATGCGATATGCCAGACCCAACAATGCAGAAGAGCTGAAGGCCACTATCAGAGCAACCTGGGCTCTTATAACACCTGAGCAGTGCCATAGACTGATCGACTCCATACCACGCCGCTTTGCTGCAGTAATTCAGGCAAAAGGAGCCCCAACTAAGTATTGAGTGCTGTACATGCTCATACTTTTCATGTTCATACTTTTCAGTTGGCCAAGATTTCTAAAAATCCTTTCTTTGTATTGGTCTTAAGTAATATTCTAATTTTCTGAGATACTGAATTTGGGATTTTCCTTAGTTGTCAGTTATAATCATCAAAATTAAAAGAAATAAACATTTGAAATATATCAGTCTGTGTGTAATGAATGAATATAATATACAAGTTTCACTTTTTGAATGGAATTAGTGAAATAAATCAACTTTTTGATGATATTCTAATTATATGACCAGCACCTGCATTTACTTATTCATCTAAATGTCGCTCTCAGCAGCGACATATGTCTCAACTTCAATTTTACTTTGATTATTCGTTTACTCTTTTTTTAGACTACAAACATCACTCAAAATCCCCATCCCTAATATAAATCAATCAATAAAACACATGATATTGGTTTTAATATTTATGATGTTTTAAGTTAATAAAATGATGACAAAGCATATTATATAATTTTATGAAGAAATATTGGAAGTTATTGGAATTTGTCTTTGTGTTTGTGATCTTTTGCCAAAGAATAAACATAAGATGGAACATTTTCAACATGTGCAACACAGCAGTGTTCTTTTGGAAAAGCAGACACCATGTCATGTTGACACCAAATGTGTTTTATATGCAACAGGGAGCACCTTTCCCCTTTCCTACTGCCCCAGGCCTAGACTTTTCTATAACTACCTGTATTTTGTACACTCTCTCTCTCTCTCTCTCTCTCTCTCTCTCTCAGTTTGAAATTCAAAAACTCAGAATCTACTGCGACCCAGAGCAGAATAACAGGGAAACAGCCTGTGAAATACCTGGAGTTGTGAGTACCAGAATCTTGGATGTTTCTGTTTTGGCCCATTGAAATAAATTCCACCTATTAATGTCACATCAGATTAGGAGTGACTTGATATTTTAAATATTTTATCTTATTACCAGACAATTCTTTAAAAAGTCTTTTAAAACTGAGAAGTAAAACACAAAGAACTTTGTTAATTTTATTCACTTTTGTAATTCCAGTAATTCCAGCCTAACGTGTTTTGGAATGTGTTTAATGTACTAATCTAATCTAAACTAATCTGGTCAATTTCACTTACAAAATAAAATCATCTCAGTTTCAAAAAGAGTGTGATATTTACTCAGAACCATTTATTAGAAGGTCAATCACTGGTTTTGTCATTGTTCTCAGTTTGCCTGACCTGGCACTATTTCCCAATCTCTTTCAGACTCACTGTTTAGAGATGTAGGGCATTCATAAAGCCTGTGGCAAACACTTTATTTCACATCATTTTCCTTTTCTGCTTGCGCATGTAATGCCTTGCACCTCAAAGCAAAGTTATGGTTTTTGCCCCAGCCCCTTCATGTTTTTCACTCCTTTCATTTTTAGGATGGAGAGGTATGTACTTTTGAAGATGGCTTTGCTCGCTTTCAAAAGTAACTGCTTATCTCATTTTGAATTGCAGAGGTAAGATTTGCCTCATGTTCTTTTGGAGTGTTTAAGTATTGTCATAGCTGGAAAAATCTTTCAAAGGACTGTCAGCAGCTTTGGGAATGTATGGCTGAATGAAGCTGGTGTGAACCTTCTCACTGACGAAAGCTGTACCGCTTGCATAAAGTACTTTGGCAGTACCATTGTACTCCAATGTACTTTAAAAAATATCATAGTCATGGTACAGTACCATGTCCAAAAAATCGTCATACTTTTTAGTGTATAACATGGTCACTTAAAGTCAGCATGAAATGGAAGTTGCGATTGAATTTTCTTCCTTATTGCAATGTATATCTGAGATATATTGTACGTATGAAATGGCCAACAACAATAAATGTAGGATGGCACCATCAGGAATTGACTGGATTGTTGTTATTAACTGATCGGACTCATGTGAGTGACAGGTTGCTAGAGGAGAGGGATTATTGTCCCGTCCTCACATCAGTACACACGCCATCAGAAGGGATGTCATTGTGAGGGGAAGGGGAAGTCATTTTCATTAAAGATTAAGAGGGCACATTAATTAAAAAAGGCAGTGGCTATTTGCCAGCGATAGATGCTATTTACACTAAGTGAAAATACTGATATTTACACTAAGTGACAATAGCAGCATTTTCTTAGCAATATGCTATTTACACTTTAAGTGTAACACAGTTCTTTACAATAAGTGCAAATAGTTGTTAGATGCTATTTATACTTATAAATAGTGGCAGATCCTATTTGCATCTCAGTATTGTTGTACATTAACAGGACGTAATAATAACAGAGTGTAAATGATTATATTTATTAAAATTATTAAATGGATGCTGCCTTATTGGGACAATAAAGCCCTCCTTACACCTACCCCTAACCCTACCCGATAAATACTTTATTATTAAACATTTTTAGGCACTTTATTTCCACTTTTCAAACATTTTCTTCATTTTTATTGAAAATAAATGCCTTTCTGATCTGATATGTGATGGGAAAAGGGTGAAGAGTGAGTTCGGCAAAAGGCGGATTCGAACTCAGGTCGATCGCATCAAAAGCAACTTCCATGCGTCATACTCCCTACGGAGTCTTTTTTAATCTTGTGTGGCCCAACCAGACATTGGTGGATGGAGTTAGCGTAAATAGCCTTTGCCAACAAGACAGTCCGTTGAAAGAAAAGAAAAAAAAAACTGATATGCACAGATAAATCATATAAAGTAAACAATATTCTAATATTCCATAAAAATAAGAATTGTCATTATACGTATATTGTCATATTTTCATTTCATGGTGACTTTAAAATGGCTAATGTTGTGAAACAGGTTCAACAATTGTGTTGTGCTGTATCTCTAATATTGTCATTTTGCTGTTTCTGAACTACTGGGCCGTACTGCTGAATGACTGAACAAAAAAAGACTGCTGCGAAATAAGTTGTATGCTATTTTGGCTTTTGCCACAAAGTTTAGCTTATGCCACGAACAGGAAATATTGTCTGACGCTTTAGGTTTTATGAAATGTGGCATAGTAAACAATGTTTTGCTGTTTTTTTAGTGTGCTAATGGACCAGGTGACATTGATCCAACCCCAGAGCCCTGCATCTGTCCTCCTGGGCCGCCTGGTACCCCAGGAATGAAGGTACGATCTCTCAACCCCTTTATGGCTTTATACAACAGCACAGCTTATATAATCTCTTCATTGCATCAAGTCATTGCACTGCACATAAAAGTCTCCAAAAGGCAAGTTTGAAGTTTATAAGGTCAAGCCTATGCTTGAAAACACATGCTGCTTTTCAGCAGGTGATCACCGTAAAATGGCCCTAAACAGAATTCTACAGACAGATTTAGTAAATTGCTATGCTAGAATTTGATTCATCTATTCAGAATTATAATTATACTGTTTATCATTTTCTCAATCAAGAGACTAATAAATATAAGCAAAGCATTAATGAATAAATATATGTTGATAATGCTTTTAACAGTGCCCTTGAAATTGTATTTATATTTATTTATTAAAAACTAGCTGTTACCCATTGGCTAAGTTACAAATAGTTAGATAAGCCTTTATGTTCTTTGATAAATATTTTTAATTAAATTATGTAAATACTATTTACAACGCATCACTTGTACATTCTCTAGGGAGACCAGGGCAGAACAGGAGATCCGGGTCAACCTGGTCCAGCTGGTGCTGATGGTAAGCCTGTGAGTACTACACAGTTTAATACAACCTCAAATTAACTTGAGCACATGTCGTGTTCAATGCAGTATCCAGAACTGCAACATGCATTAACATCCCCACAAGTGTGTTTGGATAGAACTGTAAATGGCATTCACATTATGAGTATTCTGGTATTCTCATTCGTTTAGAATGTAAGAGGATCCAAGACAGTAGTTCTGGTAATATGTGCTATATAGATATAGTAGTATATTGTTAGAAACATGTCCCCATTTTGCTCTAATGAATTAAAAAATAAAGCTGAAATGTGACTAGTGACCTAATCAAAATCTTAAATATTTCATATTCACTTTGTCATAAAAAAAGAAAAAAGTTTGGATACACCATATTTTAATGGCGCACATCAAACATTCTGTTGACTATAAGTAACATTGTAATTACATGTCAACTAACTCGCATTACTATTAGTAGACTGATAGGTTAGGGTAAGTAGAGTAAGTTGACATGTAGTTGTAAAGTTACTTATAGTCAGTAGAATGTCTGTTGAGGAGCATTAAAATAAAGTGTCAGCAGATATTAAACAGACAGTCTACTAATACTCTAATAAGAGTTAGTTGACATGTAGGTGCAAAGTTACTTTAGCAGTTTATTGTCTCATTCATGCGTTTCATCACTCTAAAGTGTCAATAGTGCTGTGCAACACGTATATATTTACATACTGTGATGTACACGATATAGCAAAATCTCTAACTATACACATTTTAGACTGCCGCCACGATATATACCATCACCGCCCAGCCTATACTTGCTGAGTGTGGGAAATGTTTTTCACACAAGATGTCAGAATACTTAACAAGTTCAAGAAAACGCAAGGAAATAATTTGGTTGTCAACATGTATTGTGCAATGCCTTTTAGGAAGAACATATTGGAATTTTTCAGTGATTGGAAAACAGATATCTTCTGTACACTGTACACTGTATTGTATAAGCAAGTTTGTTGATGTAATGGAGCCTACAAAGGCTGGAAGGACTGCTTCATGATATACATGATAGAAACATGATGAACTGTAAAAATAAAGAACAGATGTATTCAAAAATATGATGAGAAAAAAAGCATAAAGAAACAAAACAGTGAACGAAACTGGTGCTAATACGATGCTATATGTACGATGCTATATGCATATACAGATATGTATAACAACTGTAAAAAATAACATTACGACAGGGCAGTAACCACCATAGACATTGATACTTAGAAATGGCCAAATACTTAGAAATGGCCAAATCGTCCCCCCCAATATTTGAAGTTCTTGCACTGCTTTGCTGCACTCCATTGCAGCACTATGCATGTTGTTAGGACAAAAAGGTTTAAAAGTTACATTTTTACTCTGGTCTGCCTCAGCGGTCTAACAACGCTCGTCAATGTCAAAATGATTGAGATGGCCAATCAAATTAAAAAGTAGGCGGGGTTTACGTTCTCTTTTAGCTCGTGCGCACAGTCTTCACAGCACAGACGAGTGCGTCAATCTATTGCTTTACACCGTTGCGGAGATTCTATTTTTCCGGTAAAATCACAAAACAAATGCACACGAACGTGTCCCTGCTCTTGATATACAACCATTGATGGACATCTTTGATTTTAATGAGGGAGAAAAAAAAAAACTATGCGGGGGCGGATTAGAACACGCAACCTTTAATACTGTTAACAAAAATTCTACCTCAAGACCACTAGAGAATTCGAATGTATACATCATACACACACGCACTTTCTCAGTGTACACTTAATACATAACCGACTGCATTTACGAGGATACTTACCAAAACGGCATTTGTTGACTATTTGACTGTTTAGGCGCGTATCTGAAGCCCTTTGCTTATGCGCGTTCTGCACTGTCTCGGAGTGCGCACAGGTGGCCGCCTAGGGAACAGCGTCTGTTTCGCGGCTTAATGCCTTTTTAATAGCACGGTTTATGTTTAATATCAAGCACGTCCCGAAGTTTAGCAACAGTAGACTGCATTTTACATCCCTCTCTTATTCGGCTGATTTGGGTGTTAAGTTTGGGTTAGGGAGGAATAAAAGCGCACCACTGTGAAGGAAAGGAAGGGGTGCTGAACGGAATGCAGCAGCAGTACAGTAATGCTTTTACCTCGATTATCTTGTTTTCATAATCGTTGGAAGCCAAAATCGAAATTGAAATGGAAAATACGATTAATTGCACAGCCCTACTTTCCCCCATTCTTTACAAATTACCCCCCACCAAACCCACCGCATGTTTTAGGGGTTAAAACTCAATGGGCTCAGGGGAGGCACCGCTGTAACTTTACCTGCTGATGTCGCTGTTGGACAGTGTTACATCAGAAAATCGAGTGATTTATACACTTTCTAATGTTGTATTTTGTAATTTTTGCATTGTTTTATTTTTGAAATATGGATTATTTTCTCATCCAATGCCTCCTTTGCCTACTCGGAGGAAACGCCCCTGGTTTGTGGGCGTTTGTGGGGTTGTTATTTTGTCCTCAGCTGCAGTTTTTCTCAGCATGAATTATTTTGACTGAAAAAAAAAAATGGTTGAGCATGAATGATAAATGACCCTTGGAAGAGCTCTAAAAGTTAGGTGAATGTGCAATAACACAACACCTGGATGCCATACTTGCAAGTCTTCACGTCTTTATGAATAGGCGTCCACATTTTGCACATATGCCTGCTTGTTTAATCAATAAACAGCAGGTTTTTAGTGATGCAAAGCATATTTCACCTCATGTATTTTCATTATATAGTATTTACCAATACTGATACCGTAAACATTTCTGTGCAAACTTTCCAAATCTAAATATCTATATGAAGACTGAAAATATGGCTTTTACAAATAAGGTATTAAACATCCACATCCTCTTCACATGACTTGACAAACTCAGTCAGCACAACAATATGTAAATAATGAGAAATCAAATATTGCTTTTCTGCCTCTAATACTTCTAAAAAATAAGTCAAGGGACACCAAAGTACATGTTTGCAGAAAAAAAAAAAAGTGTCACCCTCTTTTGTGTGAATGTCTAAGGTCAAGTCACTGTGAAGCTAACTGTTTAAATAAATAAAAGAATTCTATTGAGAAGAATCTTATGAATATAGTGCCCTTTCAGTCTTGGCAATTGCATACAGTCTTCTCAGAGAATCGTGCAACATTCTAACATGTCAGCAATATTTTTGATTCCAAAAAGTCTGAATTTCAAAAAAAAATTTATGTCTCAAAAACAAAGACATAAGTGTTATCGTCCAGCTGGAGTCTGCACAAGTGTTTCACGTAGGCGCATACAGACTGCACGCACTAATAATAAATAATACTCATGACACAGATCTTCCAGACCTCTTTGAAACCTTCACATGAATTTTATCTCATGAACTTGCTGTTTTAGTTCTTGTCTTTGTGTGTCCTTTTCAAAATAAATTTTACAGCACAAGCGAACCATGATCACAAGTTCACCCGTTACCAACAATTCAGTTTTTCCCGAAACCTTAGTTCCAATTAACATTCACAAACAGCAAGTTGTGTGATTCAAACTGCAGTTCTCAACCTGTGGTTAACAGATTTGTTTCTTGTTAGTGTGATGTGACCTACATATAGTTCTGTTATACTTTATTTTGATAGTCCACTTCAGACGTTCTACTAACTAGAAGTAACTCTGCAACTACATGTCAACTAACTCTCAGAGTATTAGTAGCCTGTTACATATATTAAGTTGACATATACTTGTAAAGTTACTTATAGTCAGGAGAATGTCTGTTGAGGAGCATCAAAATAAAGTGTTTGCAGATATTAAACAGAAAGTCTACTAATACTCTAATGACTACTAGTTGACATGTAGTTGCAAAGTTACTCATAGTTAGTAGAATGTCTAAAGTAGACTACAGTAGACTGAAATAGTCTTACCAATAGATCAAGCAAAATAAGCAAGCTAACATGCAGTACAATCTACATCACTGTCATTCTATATATGCAAATGTATATGAGAGCGAATGAAAGCACTGTTGTGAGAAGTGTGATAGAAGCCTGGGGAAACCCCGAAGTATGATGTAAGAGGGAATCTGCAATTAAATCAAACATCTGACAATAAAGCAAAACAACAGAAAACAAAAACAGCAAAGTAGTCCTCAGATGCCATGATCGTTACTAATAGCAATAATCCAAAATGATTAACTGGCAAAAGTTATTACTTCACCACTTGCATGACAATGTTAATGACATTTCAGTACTCTTGAACTGTATTCTTATTCTTAAGGTTTGGGAAACAGTTGTGACTAGTTAATTTCTCCAATTATGCATTGTACTATGGTAGTTATTAAGTTAATTAGATTGTTGTACAGGAAACACACTTCAGATCAGTTAACCTGACTCACTAGAACAAAAGTTTTATTTTCATCAACTTTCGGTTCTTTTTAAACATGCCAGTAAGCAAACATTTGGTAACATGCTAGCAACAATAAACCTTAGGGCTGGACGATTATGGCCTAAAATCAAAACCTCGATTAATTGAACATTTTACCTCGATTACGATTAATGAACGATTATTTTGTTTCTGTTTTTTTAACCCTCATAGTTCACTTACAAGGTTTGTACTGTAAATATGATTGACTATTAAAAAGGTGGGATATTTTTTCCTATTGAAAGAGTGATCTGACATAACAGCTCACTTTCAGCAGTTATTTTATCTATGGTTTGTAACATTTATTACAGATTTCTGCTCGTTGTAAATCAGACAAAGATAAATTAGCACAGTACCAGTACGTAATGAGAGCGATTGGGTGTGTGAATTAGTCATACCGTCTCTATTAATTGTCAATAGTTACTTCAAAAGTAGAAAAATATATGCCATAATAAGTTTTGAGTTTGTAAGCTACTTTAGTGATAAATCACAGGACAGCGCTGACAACTAGTTTCTGCGTTCCTCTCTGTGCGCGCGATCTTCACGTTTTGTGCAGCTACTGTTTGTATGAGTGTTTGTGTCACAATGCAGCTGCGCGAGCACGGTAGCTCGATATAATATACATCCAATCGTCTAAAATCGCTTGAATGTCCAAACTGGCAAAGTTTAGTGAAGACGCAAGACTCACCGCTCGCGCTCCGTCTCTGTGTGTTGACTCGGCATTCACCTCCGTGTCGCTCCCATGCCGCTGACTGGACGGGGCAGAGCCACATGGCTACACACGCGGTAGTTTGTTTTTAGGGGGAAGGATTAAAAAAAAAAAAAACCTAAATAACCGACATGGGAAAATTACGTCGGTTAGAGGTTCTGAATTTCGGTTTCGATTACTTTGCGATTAATCGTCCAGCACTAATAAACCTGTCCCTTAAAATAGCAGTGGATGGGAAATGTTATTCAAGCTGCAAAAAGCTCCTTACATTCATATAGTCTTCACATAGTCATCTAAAGCCATACAATAGGTTTAGGTAAGAAACTTCATTATTCAGTTAAGTCATGTGTTAGTGATGGCAGACATGTTAGTGCATTAAGTTCAAAGTCATTTTTGAGGCTTAGAGTAGTTTCAATAAATGCACATTTTGGACTTTGAAAGACTATGAATTCTAATTATGTGGGGAAAGATCAAAGCTGTGATCTTTCTTTTTTTGTCTTCCAATTTGACCTTGATATTCATTTGCATGACTGTGGGTCAGACTAATACAATACTCTTTCTTTATTAAAGGGTGTCCCAGGCTCTAGAGGAAGTCCTGGCATTCAAGGCTCTCCAGGAATGGAGGTATGAGTGCAAGTGTCAGAAATGGACATACCCTATAAAACTTCATGTGACACTTGATGATGCTACTTTTCTGTCTCTGTTTGATTAGGGCCCACATGGAGCTGATGGACATAAGGGGGAAAAGGGAAGTCGTGGGGAAGGAGTAAGGAGCTATGAATTTATATACTATTTTCATTATGGCAAGATATTTAGTCATCATATATTCACTTTTGCAAGTATAAAATTAAATAAAGTAAATCAAATTAACATGAAATACAGCAAATTAAAAATTTCAGATTAGGTCCAAATATTTCTACCTCTTGCCTACACAAAGTCAGTTTCTCTCAGAAACCTCATGTATATTGCAATTTAAAAAAAAAAAAAAAAAAATTTAATGTTGGAGTCAATATTTGTGACTGATATTTAAGTTCACTGTACAGCTGTGGCTAAAATTATTGGCAGTGTTTTGCAAAGTTTGCTGCTTCAGTTGTTGTTGGGTTGATTCACATTGTTTCTAGATTATTGTGGAGAGTGATCAGGTGCATTTTAAATAATTGCAAAAAGCTTCATTGGCCCAAAAAAATGAACTTTATCACAAAAACACAAATCTCACCGTTTTGGCTCATGCAGGCACAAAATGTCCAGCTAACATCATTTCACTAATCATTTACATTACATTTATTCATTTTGCAGACGCTTTTATCCAAAGCGTCTTACAAGTGGGGAAGCGATTCATCATGATCATTCCACCAGCAAGGAACAGTGAACGAAAATGTTATGGAGAGCGATTTTGTGCCTCTCTGTGATGGTACCACGTGCCTGCGCTCATTTAGCAATCTCAGGCTTCTGGTAGGGATGTAGACTCGTAAGAGTGAGTGAGGGTGCTGAGGCTGTGGTAGATCTGTAAGCAAGCGTCAATGCCTTGAACTTGATGCAAGCAGCAAGTGGTAGCCAGGCAGAGAGATGAAGAGAGGTGTGATGTGGGCCCTTTTCGGCTCATTAAAGATAAGACATGCTGCAGCATCCTGAATAATTTGTAGAGGTTTGATTGCGCATGATGGCAGTCCAGCCAGAAAAGCATTGCTGTAATAAAGCCTCGAAATGATCAGGGCCTGGACGAGAAGTTGTGTTGCATGCTCTGTTAGAAAAGGCCTAATCTTCCTGATGTTGTGTAGTGCAAATCTGCATGATCGAGCATCTTTGTAATGTGTTCTTTGAAGGTCAGTTGGTCATCAAAGATAACTCCAAGATTTCTGGCCAACCTTGATGGGGTAATCAATGATGTACCTAGCTGGATGGTGAAACCGTGCTGCAGAGTTGGATTGGCAGGGAAGACAAGAAGCTCTGTTCGCCAGACAGCTTGAGATTCGTGCAGCTACTGTGGGGTAATCTGGATGAAATGAAAGGAAGAGTCATCAGCACAGCAATGGTATGAGAAACCATGTGCCTGTATGGTGGGACCCAGTGATGTAGTGCATATAGAGAAGAGGTGAGGTCCAACAACTGAACCCTGAGGAACCCCCATGATCAGTTAATGTTCTTTGGATAACCTCCCTTTCCAGGCAACCCTGAAAGACCTACCTGTGAGATAGGATTCAAACCAGTGAAGTAGAGTTCCTGTGATGCCCAGTGATGACAGGGTGGACAGAAGGATCAGATGATTCACAGTGTCAAAGGCAGCAGGTAGATCCAGCAGAATGAGAACCGATGATTTGAAATCAGCCTTCGCAATCCGCAGGGATTCAGTGACTAACTGTAGTGCAGTCTCGGTTGAATGGCCGCTCTTGTAACCAGACTGGTTGACATCCAGCTGGTTTTTCTGTGAGAGGAAAGATGAAACCTGGTTGAACACAACCCATTTAAGTGTTTTTGCTATGAATGGTAGGTGAGAGACAGGTCTGTAACTGTCTACAAGTGTTTAATGTGGGTTTTTTAAGCAGTGGGGTTACCCGAACCTGCTTGAATGCGGTACGGAAAATGCCAGTGTGGAGAGATGCGTTCATAAAGTGTGTGAGTGCTGGTAAAAGTGTAGGAGAGATGGCTTGTAGAAGGTGTGAGGGGATGGGATCTAGAGGGCAGGTGGTAGGATGACTGGAGAGGAAAAGTTTAGCTATTTCCACCTCAGTGAGAGGAGAGAAGGAAGAGAGAAGATTTGTGGCTGTGGATGTGGATGGTCTGAGCTCCTGTGTGTGTGGGGCTGAGAACTGACTGCTGGTAGATGTTCTGTCAGTGAAGAAATTAGCAAAATCATCAGCAGTTAAAGAGGTGGTGGGTGGTGGTGGAGTGGGAAAGAGGAGAGAGTTGATTGTTTTGAAAAGTGTGTGTTTGAAGTGCTGTTGATCTTGTTGTGGAAATATGAAGATTTAGCAGCATGAACATCATCAGAAAAGGATGAGAGGAGAGACTGATACCTACCTAGGTCAGATGGGTCTTTGGATTTGCGCCATTTTCTCTTGGCAGCCCTGAGTTTGGTCCGTTGTTCATGAAGAACATCAGATGACCAGGGGTTAGAGGGAGTAGCACATGTTGGTCTGGATGAGAGAAGACAGATACAGTCTAGAGAAGAAGTTAAAATGGAACATAAAGTGTCTGTTGCTGTATTCACATCCAGAGATGAGAGTTGTGTGGGTGAGGGAAGGGAGGATGACACAACAGAGGAAAGATGAGAAGGAGAAAGAGAGTGCAGGTTATGTCTGAAGGTAACTGGTAGAGGGATTTGTGTGGTGAGAGAATGAGAAGTTGTTGCCGAGTCCTCTGGACAAATCCAGGTTTCAGTCAAGTCCAAGATATTGAGAGTAGATTTAGTAGCAAAGGCTGGAATCAAGTCAGCTTTGTTAACTGCTGACTGACAATTCCACAGACCCACAGAAACAGAGAGGTGTATTAGAAGAGGAGTAGATAGGATGCAGGTTAGCAGTATTGCGTTGCCTTCTACGTATGATAGTGGAGCGTTGCTGAGAGACAACAGAAATGTATTGAAAGAACATGTTGAGAATGAAGAAAAAGAAGGGTAAAGAAAAGGGAAAGGAAGATACTTAAGTGCCTTACCAGTGTCCTTGCTTGGTGAAGTCGCACAGGTAGAGTCACAGGTCTTTACCCGAGTCGGTCTTCACATGAGGAGGCTGAACACGAGGGCTGAACGCTTCCGCTGACGCTTCCACAGCAGCGTGCACGCACTAAATAAATATACTGCTTTTCAACGCATGAGTGAAAACAGCTGTGCCCGCCCTAGCAATTAGTACAGCAAAAGCCTATAGCCCGTGAATGGCTCAAATCGAAACTAATACGGGAACAACACAGCACTTAAGTGTGAAAAACAAGCAATAACACCAACAAACGCAGCAAACGCGGCAGTTATTCTAAATAGCAATGTGTACAATTAAAATACAAAATATAGTGAAAGTAGAAAATAGAACTAAGCAGAGAATCAAAATTAATAATTTCTAACAGCAAACAATAACCTAAACAACTGAACAGAAACAGATATTAAGCAAAACACTTACGCGCTCTTGCCGTCTCCAATGACTAATCGCTTCTCCTAATCATATCATCAGCACATGAGAAAGGGAGAACGAGTAATAGTCAGGTAAAATCATCACTTTATTATTCTGATTGGATTATTAGAGCAGACTTGTGTTAGCAATGGTTACCGCCAAAGAAAGACGTGCAGCCATCATCGCTTTGCATCAAAATGGCCTCAGATGCAAGAAAATTGCTGCAAAGAATATTGAAAACTAAAGAACCATTTACCGGATCATCAAGAACTTCAAGGAGAGAGATTCAGCTGCAGTGAAGAAGGCTTCAGGATGTCCTAGTGTTCAGCAAGTGCCAGGACGTCTCCTCCTGAAGAATCAGCTACGGAATTGCGTCACCACTAGTGCAGAGCTTGATCAGTTTTGGCAGCAGGAGGGAGTGATGCATCTGCACAGTGAAGCCAAGACTTTGGACAAAAGCCTGGTGTCAACAAGGGCAGCAAAGAAGCCACTTCTCTCCAAGAAAAACATCAAAGACAGACTGAAATTTTGCAGCAAGTACAAGGATTGGACAGCAGAAGACTGGTGCAAAGTTATTTTCTCTGATGAAGCCCCCTTCTGACTGTTTGGGAAAACATCTGGAAAATTGATTGTCTGGAGAAGAAAAGGTGATTGCTACTATGCTACTACCGCTCCGGTGTCGTGCCAAGAGTGAAGCATCCTGAGACGTGTGTGGGGTTGCTTTTTATCCAAGGGTTTGTCTCTCATAATTCTGCTCAACAACACTGCCATGAATAAAGAATGGCATCAAAACATCCTGCAAGAGCAACTTATCCCAACAATCCAGGAGCATTTCTTCTGATGATCCATGCATTTTCCAGCATGATGGAGCACCATATCACAAGGCAAGAGTGATAATGAAGTGACGTTGAGATCATTAAATTGAAATTTTGGATCCATGGTCAGGCAACTCCCTGGATCTTAATCCCATAGAGAACCTGTGGTCAATCCTCAAAAGGTGAGTGGACAAGCAGAAGTCTCCGAGCGCTAATAAGGCAAGAATGGATGGCTATCAGTCAGGATTTGGCCCAGAAGCTGATATCAAGCATGCCAGAGTGAATTGCAGAGGTTATGAAGAAGAAGTGTCAACACTGTAATTATTGACTTTTTGCATATATTGAATGTTTTTGCAAATAAAAGCTTTTAAAACTCAAGAAATGCTTATTGTTTTCAAGTATAGAAACATGAAAAAAATCTACAAATTCTGAAGCAGCAATGGCTGTACAACCTTTTTGCAGAATTTACTGAAATGAATTTTTTTCAGTGTGTATGTGTTTGTCTTTAGGGTGAGAGCGGCATCCCAGGTTTACCCGGGCAACCTGGCAAACCAGGTGAAAAGGTCAGTTTTAAAAATGTCTTTCTATTTCTGCTACAGCAATGTTCCAAGATACCTATGCAATTCTTAAAATTGGCCATAATCAGGCACATATGGAACCTGGTTTCATTTACATTTTCTGCAGATTTTTGAGGAAAATCTGTGGGGAAACTTTGGGGAAATCCTGTGGAATGGATTTAAAGTACGCTAAATGGAGCTAAGAGTACTACACTCTTAATTCCAGCTCAAGGACGATCAATTTAGAAAACGTGTAATAATCTAACATGTAAGGAGTGGAAATTTATGGGTACTGAACTGATTCCGTGTGGACCTGGCCATTATCTTCAGTGATGGTAGTTTGTACCTTGTGGCATATAGAATAAAACACAGGTAAAATAAAAGCATAGCGCCAGATCACAGTCCAAACAAATACTCATACAGCTTCTGGTGGTGCGTAGATCCAAAGATAACTCCAAGATCAAAAAACATGAAAGATCCGCACACGAAAATAAAGCCAAAAACGCTCAAACGAATTTATTTTTGCACTTTTTGTGGCCTCTGGAAAATAAATTCGTTTGAGCTTTTTTGGCTTTATTCTCATGTGCGGATCTTTCATGTTTCTTGATCTTGGACATATTAATGTTCAGCAATGAATTGTGGTGCTTTTAGGGCTGGGCGATATGGCCAAAAATATTCTCACGATACATTTTTTTCTTATCAACCGATATTGATAATTATCACAATAAATGTCAAACCCTTATTTCTTTTAAGTCTTAAATCTATTTAAAGGCAGATTTTTTGTCATGAGTGAAAGTTGTAGAATCTGAACAGGTAATTGTGGTTTTATAAGAGGATATAAAGAAGTGTACATCTATGGGTCTTTTTAAATTGAAGCTAAAATCTTTTTTAAATCGACTCAACTTTGTAAGCATTGATATATAGCCCTGATAGGATGTGCGTATATGTATGTTTTATTTTATTTTGAAACCGTTTCTATTATTTTATCATCTGTGTAGTGATGACCTGTCAGGGGAATGTGGATGAAAATTATCATTTGGCTAAATCCAGTGCAATTCATGAAATTGTACATGGCCCCTTTTCAAATAAATAAAAATAAATAAAATAAAAATAAAAAATCATCAGAACATAAACACTTGCCAAACAGGTGAACATTTCACAAATTAATATAACATGTTTTGTCTTTTAGAAATGCACATTTGACAGTTATCTTAAGTTGAGTGACAGAAGCTGTAGTTGGGAAGCAGATGTAAATTTATGTTCATTACAGAAACAGTAACACCAGGCCCTTGTTAGTTATATAAAACTTGGACATAAAAATGTTCAATTTGTTTATCAGAAAATGTTTAGATTAATTAATCAATTCTAAATTAATTCTATATATATATATATATATATATAAGAATAATTAGATGACCCTTACCTTTTCTTAGTGTGATAGTGTGTGAACTTGTTTGCAAAAAATTCATCAAACTAGGAGTGCCAGAGGTCTGCCATCAATTAGCATTTTGCAGGGGGCATCAACACTTTCAGTGCTTTTGGACAAGCTTGGGCCATCTTTCACTGATTATTAAGGTCATCATTATGTGGGATGTAGGCCAATAACCACACTTTCGAGCCAAGTAGGCAGGTTATTTGATGACAGACGTTTTTTAAAACGCAATATGTAAAGAACTACTTTTCTGTTTAACAACTGCTATGGAAAACTTTGAAACACTCACGTTTGCCATTAATGTTATGTTTGCGATTAGATGTCTGAATTAAACCGCTGCACAGGCGCTCTCTGCAAAAACACTAGTTCAACGGTAGTTCAATCCACATGATTGTCTGATTTACGGGTTCACAGAGATCGCCCCCCAGTGGTAAACCTTTGAAATTTCGAAGCCTCGTTTACTGAAATCACGTGACTTTGGCAGTTTGATACGCGCTTCGAACCACTGATTCGAAATACAAGATTCGTAAATGTTTGGAAGCTTCATGAAGCAGTGTTTCGAAAGCGCCCCTCACTAAAAACAGCCCCAAAATGAGAGGTAAATTTGTAACAAGATTATTTTCTGCTATTTCAAATATTTTGCATGCTAACCCCATGCTGTTTGGGAGCCGCTGCTTCAGCTTTTTTATGTTTATTTGCAGATTATGATTTATTAGCACTTTTGTTATGTGGATTGTGGATTGTCCTATTAATGTGGTTATGTTTGGGAACTGCAGTGGCCCAATATATAAGACTGTAGCATTAGATAACAAAGCAAGTGGAATTTATTTTAAAGAAAGAGCACAAGCACACAAAAAGTCCATGGTTTAAATGATGAAACAGTAGAAATACTGTTTCAAACGAAGACTCAAAGTTTTGTGTATCCTGGCTGTCAAAGTAGAACTTGTCCATAATTTGAAGGGATGTTTGCAGATGCCAAATTGTTTGTAGTGACATTAATATATATTTTATGCATGATTTAGAATTGTCCAAATACTACTGTATAACTTTGTGTACCGGTTTGAACTCAATTTTGAATTAAAGGCACATTATGTACGATTTTTTGATTAAAATATTCAAAAACCACTAGTGTTATTTTGTGCATATCCATTATCTCAAACGTTTCCAACAATGTTTAAATCCAGAGAAAAAAACATTTTTAACCAGGAAATGCACCGTGTCAAATCGTATCCTGTCAATGACATCCCTCAATTTCCAGGTTTACTTCTGTAGAAACCATGTAAACACCAAAGACACATTTATAATATTAGACAGTTTAGCAACTGTTTGGATGTATTTATCGACAGAAAACTAATCATTGTTATATAGCTCAACACGATTAGTCTTATTGTTTGAATCGCTTGAAAGAAAGAAAGAGCTTTTTCCATCATACAATATTTTTAATTGCTTTGCATGTCATTTAGCAACACAAGTCATCGAATTTTTATTAATATGACATTCTAATATCGATCTAGATTACTGCACTGTGTGCAACAAGTCTCTCATACCATCCACAGAGTGAACGCTTAGAGTAACATTATAACAACTTTCAACACACTCAAACGTATTTGGTATGATTGTTTTAACCATGTAGAACAGTGCTGTTACCCCACATACGTAACGCAAAGAGCGGAAGCGGCCGACTGCAGCATAAGCATAATAAAATCTCAGCTGGAGTCCCGAAGCTCTCGGCCCACCCTGCCTCATACCACAAAATGTTAATAAAACTTTAATACATTAGCTCATCCATGAGTCCTGTCGGAACGCTTTCCATCATCTGTGGAGGTGAAGACGACAACTCCCATGATTCCACACTCATTCACAGCATCATCAAGCTACGCCTTTGTTTTGAATAAGCGACCTCTAGCGGCGAAAATGACATATTGTGCCTTTAACGTCACCCAGATAATTTATTTTCATATATTTTCACTGAAAATATATATATACATTTTACATTACACTGTGTTTTCTGTCTAGGGATCTGCTGGTCATCAAGGCATGCAAGGACCACCAGGCAAAGATGGGCAAGTGGTATGGATACTTTCCTCTTAATTTTCTTAGATTTTCCCTTTTTATTTCCAGCTCTCAAAGACAGTTTTCTTCAGGCCTGTTGACATGGAAATTTGCTCTTGATATTCAGGACAAATGTGGTCAATGCTTCTCCATGTCACCGCCTGACCCGTAATGCTTGTGGTCTTGTTTGTGTAAACTCTGACTTCGAATTTGTTCTATGCCTCAGCTCTTTATTGAATATTTTCTTAGCCCTCCTCATATCTATAATTCTTCTGGGATACTAGCTAATGAACAGTTAGGGCTTTCCTTGCAGGATCTTGGTTATTAAATTAGTCCCTGTCCTGAAAAGTACTGATATAATGTTGGAACGAAACATGATGTATTACATGTTTAGGGAGATGCTGGTATGGATAAATATCTAACAATAACAATATCTTTCACAAAACAAATCTGTTAATGACTTGAACAGCATTGCAACCTCATCCGTTTGTTTTGTTCCAATACTCTTTTTCTGCATTAACCGACTTACTGTCTATCTTAGGGAGAAAAAGGGAGTAGAGGCCTTGCTGGTCCACCTGGATATCCAGGAGAGCCTGTATGTATATCACTTCTCCACTTCATTTTTTTTAAGTGGTCAGTAATTATGTTTTAATGCCTTTGTGTGTGTGTGTGTGTGTTTATCAAGGGAGCACCTGGCAGGGATGGAAAAGACGGAATTCCGGGAGGAATTGGTCTAAAGGTGTGTACTGATCTAGTTCTTCTCACTGTAAAAAACTGTAAAAAAGTTTATTGGCTTCCTTGAACTGTGAACATGGACCATTGAGAATATTTGGCAAGTCCACTTCGAGGAGGCTATGCAAGATGGCGTATTATTTGACAGAATTGCATGAAAAAAATATGGTAGGACAGAATCTCCATATGGAAAGCCATAAAAGGTTTGCACCATTGTTTCCTCTTTCATGCTGATCTACACTATCTTTTTCCAGGCGTACAGATGGCTTTCATTAAACCAAGCTGTTCGTCGACATCTTTGTGGTTGCCTATATGATAAATCCTGGATTATATGCTTGGTTTCAGATCTTATTTAAACATGCACTACACCATTAAAGTTCAGCCAGAGAAAAGCAATATGGGCATCATGGGCAGCTTAACAATGTCTTTCCATAATCAATAATCATTATGTTAACAAAATTGCCATGCTTAAACACTCCTTGCTTACACACCTTCTTGTCTATCATATCCCTTTCTTTAAAGGGTTGGTTCACCCAAAAATGAAAATTATCCCATAATTTACTCGCCCTCAAGCCATTCTAGGTGTTTCTTCTTTCAGCCCAACATAATCGGAGTTATATTGAAAATTATATATATTATATACTTCCAAGCTTTATAATGGGAGTGAATAGTAACTGAGATTCTAAAGCCCAAAAAAAGTGCATCTTTCCATCATAAAAGTAATCCATACAACTCCAGGGGGGTAATAAAGGCCTTCTGAAGAGAAATGTCGGAGGAGGTATCTACTCTCACCTAAGCTTACGCTACTCCTACATCCTACGCCAGATCTCGAATCTCTTGTGAACGTGCGGATGGATGTTACCGGAAGCTACTGATTACAGTTAATAAAGTTATAATTATGGATATTTTTCTTACAAAAATGCATCACTTCACTTCAGAAGGCCTTTATTAACCCTGTGGAGTCATATGGATTACTTTTATGATGAATGGATGTGCTTTTTTTGGCTTCAAAATCTATGAAAAATATTACTATTACCAGTTACTATTCACTCTCATTATAAAGCTTGGAAAAGCCAGGATATTTTTTTAATATAACTCTGATTGTGTTTGGCTGAAAGAAGAAAGTCATATACACCTAGGATGGCTTGAGGGTGAGTAAATTATGGGATAATTTTCATTTTTGGGTGAACTATCCCTTTAAGAGACATCATTAATGTTATTCAGTGCCTCATGTTCTCACAATCAAGAGACACCAAGATCTGGTGTATCCGCAAAACACACAACACACTGGCGCTTGATTTTATTCCCAGCAGAGTCGATGGCCATTTTTTTCCAGCATCTTGTTTATAATAATAAAAATAGATGCATGTGAAATGTAATGTTCTCAGTATTGTGTGCATGAAAAATGTTGTCAGTGTTATTTATATGAACAATTGTTGCACACAAATTCAGAGGTCAGCAACTTAAATGTGTGTGTTGTCAAACAGAAATACAAACATGATGACTACTTTCCAATAAATTTCGAGCACTCCTATCCACCCGCAGCCCCACTCAGAGAAAGAGTTGGACTTTTATTCTAACTATGTGATCTTTGTCTCTTCAGGGAGATCCAGGACCTCCTGGAATTCCTGGAGTGGATGGAAGAGAGGGACATCCTGTGAGTATATCTTAAAGCAGCTAAGATCATTGCCAGGTGTTTTAGTGGGTGGACTGCATTGAAGTGCACACTGTTGAATAATACCAGACAGCATTTGAGCAAAGAAACTTGTGAGAAATACTTTTTTACTGCATCTAATACAATGTTCCAGTTTGGCTGACTGAATTGACATGATTTGAAGTGTTATTGGTGGTTAAGGCTATGCACCTGGACTGGGCAGAAGAAGATTTCTATGTAGCCTGAGAAAAAACTGTGAGTGACTCAGCAATGCAGTTTAGCAGATTAGCGCTGGCAGCTGAACTCTTCTTTAGAAAAATAGGTCTAAGAGCCATAGTTTTGTTGCTCCACTGGGATGGTTTCGAGTATAATGAAAGTCTGCTAACTGGAGCCATCTAGCTGGTCTTGGGACAAACAGCAAACAGACTAAATACATTGACTCTCATTTTAAATGATCTAGTTAATTCTCAGCATTTGTTAACCCAACACAGTACAAAACCTGATCATACAAAAATAACAAATGTCCTTCAAATCAAATCTAATTTATAGAATTATCCAATAATCATCAGCAATAGGTAATCTCATGCTAATTTCATGCATTCCTTTGCTAATGTTGCTCAGCTTTGTTCCTACATACAGTAGTTAAAGAGATGTCTGCAATTTAACCAGTTATTAATATTATTTGGTTTAGTAACCACATGTTGTCATCTCAAGACTACAGTATTACAACATGGTGTGAACGCAGCATTAAACAGCTCGACCTTTTACAGCAGATTTACTGCACAGATAACCTAAATATGATTTTCATTTACAATAATCAGTACTAAAACTTAGTAACCTACTTTCCGCAGCAGTCACGTGCACGTTCATTGTCCTCCAGTGATTTCCCAGTTCTTGGCTCATTTTGACTGGATTGTTGAATCAATGAGATGATTCAAGGACAGTTGCAATCAGATCAGTCCGATTTGCGAATTAATCATTCAGTGCGATTTTTCCAAAGGTTTTCAATTTAATTAAAGGGTTAGTTCAAGCCCAAAATGGCTAAACACTAAGCTTTTAATTGTCTTAACCCCAAATTACTGGTTAGGAAATTAGCAAAATTTAAAGGTGCAGTATGTAGAATTTTCTGTCCGCTAGAGGTCACTAGAGGCCTATTCAAAACAAAGGTGTAGCTTGATGATGCCAAGTTTGAGTGTGGAATCTTGGGACATGTGGTCTTCACCTAGGACTCAGCAAGAAATTATGTTCTTGGATGCGATTATTAGCGTTACTCTAGTATGAAGCAGAGCAGGACTGAGTTTTGTGGGAGCTGACCGAGGCCGCTGAAACGATTGCGCGACACACGCCTCACGAGCAGCGGGACTTTTATTATGCCACAGTCGCCGGCGCCGCTTCCGCTTTTCCGGTCATGAGTATGAGGTAACGCAGCTCTGTTTATCATGTTAGATACATTTGAGAGTGTTGAAAATGATGTTATAACGTTACTCTGTGCATTCGCTCGGCGGCTGCTGTGAGACACTTGTTTGAGACACACTGCAGTAAGATAGATCGATTTTAGAATATCATATTAAATGCTGGATGGCTTGTGTTGATAAATGGCATGCAATTCATTTTAAAACGTATTGTATGATGGAGAAAATTCTGTATTACTGTTACTAAAAATAAAGCTGGATCTGATTATGCTATGTTAGCTACTTGACAAAATAGTGTTTTTCTCTGAGGCATGGTAAAGCATGGTAATCGCAAAAAATCAAGAAAATTAGATTTAAACTATAAGACTAAATGTGTTGAGCTATATAACAATAATTAGTTTTCTGTCTGTAAATATATCAAAACAGTTGTTTCCTTGTCTATTAAAACATGTAATATATTAAAGCGTCTTTGGTGTTTCCATGGTTTCTACAAAATAAAACCAGAAACCGAGGGTAAAGCGGGTATGACGCAATTGACAGGCGACTCCTCACACGCCCCGGAGACTTGGTTAAAACTGCAGTTTTCTCACGATTTACAAATAGTTGGAATCATTTGGGATATTGTAAGTACTCAAGTGAACAAAATATATAACACTGGCCTAGTGGTTTTTGGATATTTTACTGC
Organism: Hypophthalmichthys nobilis; assembly: GCA_037950665.1. Taxonomy (NCBI): domain Eukaryota; kingdom Metazoa; phylum Chordata; class Actinopteri; order Cypriniformes; family Xenocyprididae; genus Hypophthalmichthys; species Hypophthalmichthys nobilis. Next base: position 2,526,214 of record CM075477.1, on the reverse strand, counting down.
AAAAATCTTACATATTGCACCTTCAAGCAAATGCACTACTTAAAAAGCCATTGCTGTCTGAGAAAAACATCAAAGACAGAATGAAGTTTTTGGCAGAAAATGGGAAGTTGTGGTTGGAATGATGAATCACAATGAAAAACGAGTTGCATGGTGATGCTCCAGAGCGGCGTCTTCGAAAATCTGCTGAGAAATATAGTAATAAATTCATCTTTACCATAGTGAAGCATTGAGGAGGAGTTTTATTTCAGCTGCTGGTACTGGTGAGCTGCTTCACTGTGAAAAGTCATTTAATGCTTTTGAGGACAGGAGAATATTGCAGAATGGCAAATGAAAAGTTATCTAAAGAGGATTGATCAGATGTTATTTTTCAACAAGACAACGCTCCTGCACACACTGCAAAGATGACCAAGAAGTGGCTTGAGAACAAGTCCCTCAGACTCATGTTTTGGCCTGGTCAGAGTTCAGATTTAAACCCTATAGTAAATATTTGGTCTCACATTAAACTCAAACTAACTGGAAGACACTTTTCAACTACTCATGAACTGTTTGAAGCCATCGACACTGAGTGGAACGACACTGACTCTTCTTCCTGTAAAAAGTTCTTTGCATGTTGGGGAAGGCTATCCCATGCTAAGTTATTTTATCTATAGTATTTGTGCAATTCTTGCTAATTAAGTCCTGACCAGTAATTTGTGATTAAAATAGTTAAGACCATTAAAAGACCACTAAATACTTTGCCATTTTTGGCTTGGCTTTTTTGCACAGGAGTGTATGTATGCATTAACGCTCATTGTTAGCCAAGTTTAGTTTTTACCTCTTGTACTATTCTTTTTCAAGGTCATTTTCAGTGACGTGAGAATTTATGTCCTTAAAGCAATGGAGGGTACTTTTTGCAACAAGTTTCCATGTTCTTTTACTGGTCCCTGCAGAGCGAACTCAGACCAAACATCTGCTTCCGCTTATCATGGAAATGCACCAAGGTGGCTTTGTTGGATATGCTAAAATTGTAAAACATTGTTTATTTTGCTGTTCATTCATAAACCACCAAATGTTGCTTTCCTATTCAGCCTCTCAAGAGGCTATTTAAATGATTACTACCATTAGTCTTTAAACAATGAATCATAAACATGCAATGGCCCCAAAAAGAATGATAAAAATTGGTAATACTTTTTGTTGGTTCATGATATCTTATGCATTACCTAATTGAACCTTATTGGAAATTGCTACCGGATAATTAAACATTTACTCACTTAATAATTTCATTGCATTCAATGACAAATTATAAAACAAACAATAAGCAAATGACAACCCTGTACACACACATTGGCAATAGAATCTCCATTGGCTAGTAATTTTTTTGTGTACTTGCCAGACTTAGCCAGCAGTGGCTTCTGCTTAGTCTTAAAAGCTTTATTTCCAAACTAATTCTGTCATTTTGACAGGAATATCTCTTTTTGCACATGTGAGAGAAAGAAGCATAGAGTGTGCTGTTTGCCATGTCGGGTGCCTACAGACAGTTTACACTGCGTGAGGCTAGATCTTTTCTCTGAACTAACTTTTCTGAGCGTTTTTTGCAATGACTTATCCAAATGGTGTCAGTGTGATTTTAGTGTATGTAAATGCTGTTTCCCCTCAAGTTCACACAGGTGTCCTAGCAGGGTAACGACAGGTGTAGTTCATCACATTAACTTTGGACATGTTCAAACAAAAAACTGTCCAAATATCAAAACCTACTACTTTGAAACCTTTGAAACTACTTTGAAACAAAAAATGTTGAAAAGTGTTGTTGAACTAGCTTTAAAATGAATGGCTGTGTGTTAAGTGTCTAAATACGTTTGGGGCCACTGCACTGTATATGTTATATTTTCCCTCTGTGGATAATGCTCTATGCCCTGCTCAAGAAGTGCCTGCCAATAACAATTTAAAGCATCAACATTTGTGGTACTGACGTCTAAACATTGTACTTGGCAAAAGTCGCTTAAAACGTTTATGCATTGATTCTTGTTTCACTTCAGTAAGATGTTCAGAAGGTACTGCCTGAATCTTGGCAGATGAAATCAAGACAGCTGTTTCTCAGTTTCTTATAGACCTACAGCACACAAAGAAACGGCATATAAAGAAAGAGATGCAGATAACCAGTACATCGCTAGTTCAAAAAGTGTTGGTGGGGGAGGGGGGTGTTCTTTTACAAGATGTATACCAGGGGTCTTCAACATTTTTCAGGGCATTTTTTCAGCGATTTATCACACCACATTTAAGATCGCCAAAATGACATTTTAAAGTTGACACTTTGCTTCATATTAAAAGTAACCAAGTACAAAGCCTTTTGTGATTATGGGACGGCAGGCGCACTACAAATGATAAGTGAAGTTTTGTTAATGCTGCGTATCAACAGAAAACAGCACACACTAAAAGTTTTTAGATTTGAGAAACCATATCATTACTGATTAAAATCGAGACATTAATCCAGAGTTGGTGTCCACACAGCTGACATGTTAAACTACTGTAGCTTATCCACGATGTGTGCACAAAATAGACGCTGAACACAGTCTTTGCCACCGGAAAAGCGCTAATTAAATGTCTGTTTTGGTCACTCATTTCAGCCCTCCAAAACCGTTTTGACCCAAAACCGAAAATAGCTGTTTCGAATGAAAATGTTTGGTAGCTGAAATTTCGGTGCATCACTAGTCTTTACTTTTACAAATTATCAGAATAGAATTTCAAAAATATTTTGATATGAATATTTTTCTCTTAATGCATATCAATTTTGACATGCCATATTTTTGTCCCATGCTATGGTTATCACTATGTCAGTCATTGCCATTTCAAGAGTGAATCCTGCATTTATGTGTCTTCTTTTCGGTCGGTCTCAACTTTTATTCAGTGGATTATGGCTGGGCGTTTTTTCATATTTTTTTGATTAATTCGAATTTAATGTTTTGCCTCGATTTTATTATTTTTAAATCGATAAATCGCAATTTTGAATAAAAATGTTAGCAAACGTTACAATCAGACATGTTGACAATACAGCAATGATAACCGTTAAGAGAAGAAAATGATCCGACCTCATGATGGCACGCCTGATTAACCACTCTCATGTGACGCTCTATGAACGTCTTTTCAGAAATGCGCAAGCACACCGTAGGTCATGTGACAAGAACCGATCAGCTTTGGCCTTTCCATATCATCATCGAGAGCTCAGCTGAACAGCTGATCATAGCTGTACAGGGCGGGTTTGTATTTCTCATCTCCATAAATATATCTAGTAGTAAAGCTAATACAAGGGCTAGAAATCAATTAATCATTTGCTGCTGATACTTCCTCGTCATCGTGGAGAGCGCAGTTCATGGTTGCATAGCAACGACAGACGCCACGGGAGCGCAAGCGCTTGTGGAAAGGAGGAGAAAGCGGTGCAGCCGCGCTTTCCATGCGTTTTCAGACGCGATATGTTAATGTCCCCTTAAGCGGCTGTTCACTCAGAAATGCATTATTACATTGAAAAAATGAGACACGGGCATTGGAATGGGAAAAAAGCAAAGTTATTAAACGCAAGTTGAATGCTGTTTTAGAATGGGTAAGACCGCCAAACATAAAAACAACAGGAAAAATAGTGCAATGGAATGCAAAAAACCTGTAAAGAACAATACTCTATGTTTGACATTTCATGTTTGCATGATGGTGACAGGCTGAAAGCTGCTGTTATTTTCTGTTTTTACAAAGCATTTGCTGTTAATAATAGCCTATTACTGGTGTTATTTACTGCCATTACTTTTTGGCTAAGAAACATCTAGCATTTTTCTTATTTTAGATTATTTCTGAGTATAATAGGATATGTTTAAGATAAGTTTGTACAACATTTGCCTTTATATTTAATGCATATTTTCTGCAAAGATATTTAACAAATAAGTCATTTGTTTTACATTTACACCATGTTGATCACTTCAGGTGTGGTGGAATAGAACTTTTTTTAACCAGATGGTTAATAAAGAGAATGTTACTTAAATCATATTGTAGTTAAGTTTTTAAGCTGACTAATTAAACATTAAGAAAAAATCGAAATCGTGAAACGGTCAATCGTTCTGAAAAAATCGAGATTTTATTTTTTTGTCAAGTCGCCCAGCCCTAATGGATTATATACAGTATAGCCTTGAAAGAGTACAAACACTAAAAATCTGTCACTTAGTTCATTGCAACCTCACAAAGTTCAAAAGTACAAAAGGAGCACCTGGAGTACACGTCATCAGCACTTTTGTCTGAAGGTGACCTGACCAGGTATAACCGAGGCATAGCAGCAAGACGCAGTGTCTTGTTCCCCTTCTCAGGGAACCATGGTTACATGCATAACCTGAGACGTTCCCTTTCATATGGGAACTCGCACTGCTTCCAAAGACACTTGGGGGAATGAATACCCACACTGCCATGCTGAGGGAATAACTGCCTGAAGGCTATAACAATCACAATGAAGGCTCAACGGACTAGATCCCGGATGCCGATTCCCTCACTCAGCTCAACACAGGACTGTCAGTGACAGCCAAAAACCTAGGCTTATGCCCCAAGCAGAAAAGAAAGCAGGGCAGAGTTCAGTTCTGGTAATACCAATCTGAATAAGCATTACCTTTAAGGGAATACAGGCAAAGAGAAAATTAATTCCTTCACCTTGTCACTATACTAGGGGGATCTGGTTCAGCACCTGATGACCCCAGATGAGCTGAAAGAGATGTTCACCCTGCCTGACTCGAAGTCAGTGTCTCTGAGCCAAATTAAAAAAGGGCCTGAGACGGGTCAAAAGACAGTTTATAAAGGGGGCCTCCTAAAGGGCCAAACACTTGATGTCACTGTTAAGCTGAAACTCATGTGAGCGGAGGCCTCAACAGAAAGTCTCTCTAAAGCAAGAGGAGGCCAAACACACTAAATTTCATATACCATTTACAAAGGCAGTCTAAAAAAAAGCAGAACACTTGATGTCACCATCTGACATAAGCCCAGAAGAGCAGAGGCATCAGCAGCATGACCCTCTATAGTGAGAGGAGGCCAAACATACTTAACAACTTTTCAAGGTGGCCAAAGAAGGCCGAACACTTGATATGTAGCCTAATTGCGGCTTAAATGAGCGGAGGCCTCAGCAGAAAGAACCAAACACTTGATTTAGCTGTCTGACTTGAGCCCAGGTTTAACGGAGGCCTCAGTAGAGAGTCTTTCTAGAGTGAGAGGAGGCCAAACATGCTTAACATTATGAACAGTGTACCAAGGTAGCCAACAGAAGGCCGAACACTTGATATCACTGTTAAACCAGGGCTAAACTGAGTGGAGACCTCAGCAGAAAGAGACTCTATAGTGAGAGGAGGCTAAACACACTCAATTTCAAAACAGTATACCAAGGCGACCTCACAGAACGCCGGACACTTGATGTCGCTGTCTGACTTAACCCAGATGTCAGTCATACTGGACCCCACTCTTATGGTGGCCTAAAAAGGGCAGAACACATGATATCACTGTCTAATTTGAGTCCAGGTGAGTGGTGGCTTCAGCCAACCATGCCCACCTTCAAAGACAGTTCACCAAGGCGGCCCTTCAGAGGGCTGAACACTCGATGTTCCTGTCTAACTGGAGCTCAGGCGAGCGAGTGGAGGCCTCAGAAAAATGACTCTCAAAAACGAGAGGAGGCCAAACACACTCGATTCCAAAGACAGTTTACCAAAACGACCTAACAGAGAGCCGACACTTGATACACTGTCTAACTAGGTCTCAGATGACTTCTAGATGAATTCTAAAGACAGTTACCAAGGCGGCCTAAAAAGACCAAACACCTGACATCAGGCCTCAACAGAATACCACTCTGTAATGAGAGGAGACCAACCAACTCAACTTTACAGACAATTTACTAAGGCGGCCACACAGGAGGCCAAACACCTGATATCTCACTGAAACTCCAGTGAGCAGAGGCCTCAGCCAAGCACACTAAAAAATGAAAAACAGTTCACCAAGGGGGGGAGGAAAAGAAAGAAGGATAGGAGGGGGGAGGGAAATATTCTTTCCCTCTAGCTTGGGACGGATTTCTGCCACCCAATTGCTTGGATTCAATCACCTCCCTCAAATCCTTTGTATTTTTCCTCATGTCTCACTTCTCTTGGGACTTACTCCTATTATCAGGAGGAGGAGCTCAAGAGGCGACACTTCCGCTGACCCAGGCAGCCCAGGGACCATCGAGGTTTGAGGCGTGGACCTGGGACGGCGCAGGTATAAGTTTCTTATAAGCTGCAGACCGTGCCCTCGCCTCTGGTCTTATCGACCACCGCCTCGACGGATGTGCCAAACAGCTCAGACGGTGAGACTGGTGCATCATAGCCACCATAGTGCGACCAATTGCGGCTGCTGTCTGTTTGGTGGCCTGGAGAGCGAGATCTGTGGTGCGGCGCAGCTCAGTAACCGCTTCAGGGGAAAGACCCTGGCCGTCATCCTGATCCTTAAGCAGGTCTTCCTGGTAGGCCTGCAACACTGCCATTGTGTGCAAAGCCCCACCGGCCTGACCTGCAGCCACATACGCCCTGTAATTCAGCTTAGATGTCATTTTTAATGGCTTAGACGGAAGGGTTGGAGTCTTCAACACTGATGTATCTTATTGATATTGAAGATATGTTCGCAAACTATCTTTCAATGGGAGGCATCGATGCATATCCATGCTCTCGTAATCCCTCCTCATTCGCATAATTCGAATGTTGAAAGGGATAAACGTGAGCTGAATTGGTTTCTTCCAGGACCTCTCAACCTCAGCATGGAGGTCCGGCAGAAATGGAAGACTCACTAGAACCGGGCAGTTATGGTCGGCCAAGAAATGCCAGCTCTGCCAGCTCGACCTGAAAGCCCCAAGATCTCAGTCTCCACTGTGCCTCAGCTGCAGCAGGCCTTGATCCTTTGGGCACCGACGCCTGTCCCGATTCCTTCGAGAAAAGGGCCAGGCGCGTTTGGAGCTTTTTCATGGAAAAACCCTCCCAATCTGCGCATTCTGCTCCCTTGAGTACAGAACACGCATGATCCTCTCCAAGACAAAAAACGCACATCTCGTGTGTATTATCCGGTGTCATGTAGCAAGTGCTTGTCAGAGGAGGAATCCATAGTGATAATCGCATACACACACTTCAAACAAAGGGTCACCTGGAGACAAAAAAGCTGATGATGTGTATTCCAGGTGCTCTACTCCAGGTGCTCTTTGTACTCAAGGTCGCACTAGAGTGATGTCAGGGGTTGTCGCAGGCCACTGACATTGTCGTGTTTTTACTCGTACTTCAGACATAGTCATGCCAAGGCGTTCCCCGAAGTATCTTAAACTCCTCTGATTGGCCATTGTGTTCAAGAGATCAACAGACATGTCTGTGATTGGCTACATTTCTCACCGCTGCAAAAACGCATTGGAAGTAGAAACATTTGATGTTATCCAGAGCGCAAACACAAATACAGCGTTTGCCAGATCTGTTTCGCCAATAAAATATTATTACAATATCAGGGTGCTCTTGCTTTCGTTTGAGTGTGCTTAGCATTTGACTGTGATGTTTTTAATTTTTTATTCATTTTTTAATTTTTTAACATTATTTGTAATCAAACATTAGTTGGCAGACCCCCCGCAGTACCGCCCCGATGGAAGACCCTTGATAAATACAGTTATAGTAACTCACTTGGCAAATCAACTAGTTGGAATGTGCTTGAAATGGATGATAACTATTTTAAATATTCGGGTAGTTGACACGTAGCATCTTCATGAACTTTTATCAACTAATTTTTGGTTAACATTTTTAGGTTAATGTTTTTTGTTAATCACCTTTTTTTCCTTAACTACTGTATGTAAGGGATAATATACAACAAAACAGTTGTTATCGCATAATAAACCCTGACAGGGTGATCTTTTATCACTCTAAGGGGTTTATTCTGTGGATGTACATTGAGGGGTGTTCACACTACACTTTTTGTTTTTTGACTTGCATTCAAATGCATGCGAATGCAGAAGACTGGAAACCACAGGCTCATGGGTAGAAGTTTGGGGTTTCGCTGCCTTCTGAAGTTCAAGTTGGGTGAACTCTGACCTGCGAATTCATATCACGTGAAGACGTGTGACCAATAGAAGATCGATACATCACAGCATGGCCTGCTGAATTAAGAGACGCAAACTTTTTGCAGTAAAATGGAGTAGACTGTATATTTTTACATTTTGGATTCATTATTATTTGTTATATGTTGAATTTATATTTTTAAAAGATGCCACAGAGTGTGACGTCATCACTGTTGTTGTGTCCATAGAAATTTTGCATGCTCAAAGTCTAGTGTTACAGCAGTTTTATTACAGAGCTACTTGCCACATAAGTAAATAAATGGACACAAAATATAGATTTGAGTATAAAGTTCCCTCAAAGAAGAACAGTTCCTAGCAAGCAATTTCGAGCCTTAATTTCTTATCGTTGCTGTCAGATGGAAATCTTATATCTCCAAAATCGCTACTTTTCATGAATTTTGGACTTGCGTGTTTTGTCCGTCATTAAAATGGCTGCATCTGAGGCAGTAAGTGCATCGCATATATAGTGTTTCTTGAGTAAAGAAAACACTGTACTTACTCATACAACCAGTTCTTTATTTGCCCTTATTTAATAAGCAGAGACGGTCCAAACTACTATTTCATGTCAACTACCCATCTGCAGATATGGCCTTAACCACAGTAATTCATGCCACATAGCATTACATATGGTCATTATGAGATATTAGTAATGAGAATTATTAGTGATTCATCACAGTTCTCGAGTACTCAGCTTTGAGTGCTTTTGTGAATAAGGCATTGCTAGTCCTGATTTGAATAGTTTATTGGCTGCTGACAAATGCATGTGTTCTTGTCTACCGCCCTGATTATTTTTAAAAGGCTCATTCATTGCTGTTTTTTTTTTTTTTTTTTTGCACAATGATACAAAAATAGAATGCAGAGCTTGAACTGCTGGCAAACTTCGAAGTGAAGGAAATGTTTTCTGCAGATTACATGGAAGCACATACATCATGAAGAGGAAGCATTCAAAGAGGAAATGTGCATGACCACAGAGATGCTTTAAAACGATAAAATGACAAATCTTGGCACATCTTGGCATGTTCTGCAGTTAAACTTAACTTTCCAGAGATCTAAAACATTACACTTTCTAAGAGTAGAAAACAGAGCCATCAATCTGTGCAATGGTCTGTCTTTTGGATTTTGAGGTACAGTTTATTTTTTTTGTTCTTTTTGTATCATCAAGGACACCTGGCCAGTAAAACATAATACAAACACACTTTCCAGGGGAAACGGGCCAACCCGAGTGTGTGTCCATAATGATAACATGAAATCTGTCCCTACATGTTGCAAAATGATGTGGGAGTCAGTCCTAACAAGGTGCATGGTTATGTGCGAATGTGTCAGCTAGGAATACACAGAGAGAGAGGTCACTCACCTGTGTCGATTGGGGGCTCGTCTGGAAATGATGGTTTGTTTGCACTGTATTTTACTGGTGAGGCCACTTGCACTATTACATGTATAGCATACTGTTACAGCATACATATGTTGGCCGAACTTGGCAATACAATGCTAGGGTGAACTGAGTGGTTGCCAGATCATTACTCTGTGGTTGCTAAGGTGTTCTGTGTGGTTGCTTACATATAGCCTATAACACGCTCTCACATGTTTATTTTTTAACATTTTGTGAGGAGTAAAATTGATGTGTGGTTTCAACATCCAGATGCAATTACACTTGTCCAGTTTCAACTAGGCATGTGACGGTATCAAATTTTCATGTTGCGATTAATTGCTGAAGCTTTTATCACAGTATACGGTATTATCACGATATTGAAATAAGTTGCAAAAAAAGTGTTGTCATAGTATAACTGTCACATGCGTTATGCTTCTGTTTCCCCTGTGACCTAGTTTTCCCCAGTCTGTTTGATTAGTTCATTTCATCCACCTGTGTCTAGTTAATTATCTCATCAGTTCCCTTTGTTTGCTTCGTGTATTTAATCCCTGTGTTCTCCTTCATTCCTTGTCCGTTTTCGTTTGATGTAAGTCACCTTTATGTTTAAGTTTGATGTGTATATTGTGCTACCTGCTTGTTATAGCAATTAAATCCTACTCCTTGTATTCTCCGTCGGCCTTTTGATATACACGTCACGTAACAATAACAGGTTTAAGAACTCTTTTTTGTAATAAAAAGAACTCTGAATGTTTAAATACAATAATACAATACACAAAAAATATATAAAGTAAAATTTTCAAGCAGATTAAAGTGCAAAAGAATTAGGCTATAAAGAACAACAGGTTACACTTTACAATAACGTCTCATTATTTAATGCATTAACTAAGTTTGAGCAATAACTACATTTGTTACAAGTATACAAAGTATTATTTTTTTGTTAATGTTAGTTAAGAAATACAACTGATCATTGTTAGTTTTATCTCAGGGCCATTAAATAAGTTCTTTTGATTTTAGTAATGTTAATAAACAGTAAATAAGAAATTAACTAAGAATAATTAATGCTTTATAAGTATTTTTTATTGTCAGTTTAGTAATAATAAATTAACATGTTAACTAATGAAGCCGTATGTCTCAAAGTTTTACTGAACAATAACAAATAATCAGAACATTTCTAATCATTAGGGCATGTTGTAGTCCAGATTAAAATATAAAAATGTTTAAGTTTAAAAATAAATAGCCTGTTAAGTTTTTAAGTATTAAGTATTTGGTGCTGTGATGAACAATACTGAGATTACAATAAAATGAATGGCTATTTGAAGCATTTTAAAAACTTCACTAGCGCAGTTGCTTTGTTTGCGAGGTTTCCGGGGTAACCGCTGCATTCTGCTGGTCCATCAGCGCCCTCTGCTGTCAGAGAGTGAACATGCACTTTCATTCAGCGCGTCTCCTTCACTCGTTCCGCCATGTGCTTCTCATGCACGTTGGGCTTGTTTACATCTGAGCGCGTCCCTTTGACGCAGAATACAGCGGTGCTGTGAATTTTATATGGTTGATGGGGAAAGTATTCTTAAATGCATTATAAAAAAAGTAATTATTGGTGATAAATTATTATTTATGGTATTTTGAAGTGCCCGTAATAACAATATCGTGCATATTCATTATCGTGATATATCGCATTACCGAATATCGGCACATGTCTAGTTTCTGGAATGGGTCTCATGGAATGGGTCTCAGACCAGCTCCTGAAGTGGTTTGAGTGATCAGATTTAAATCCGTCTTGAAAGCGTTTCGGGCATTTACACCTGATCTTTTCACGATCGGATAGATATCCGATTAGAACGCATAAAGTGACCAGGTGTAAAAAGTTCCATAGAGTCTGATGATCTGAATCAGGTGTGTTGGATAAGGAAGACATATAATGTGCCGAGCAGTGTGTCCCAAGGGTAATTTCTTACTTAAACTGGAACGTAAAGTCCACATTATAGGCTTAGTAACTACTAGCTTGTTTGTAACTAACTCCATACTTTATTATTACAAGAGCTTATTGATGCAATTCAGTCAAAGTTCTGCGCATGTCCAATGACGTAAAAGTGGCGCAATGACGTATTAAACAAGAAATAAGCTTTTGTTGTTGCTGAAGGGAAGATTTTTATTCTAAAATATTCACACTTATGGTCCGTGAAGTGGTATAGGATGTTGCTTCGGACTCTCATACACAGATGGCTTGTTTTGGGTGCAGGAAGGGATGTTTTTACTGCTTGATAAACATAAGCAATGGCTTCATGTGCTTGTTATCTCCTAACTGGGTAAATATTAAGTCTGCTTTTTAAAATAAAGAAAATAAGCAATGGGAAGAGCCTGACAAGTATGCACACACAGTGGAAAACTCTGTATATTTGTGCAGTGTGAGCATGTCAAAAGATCAAATCAGATTTTTTTATTCCGACTGAAACAAAAGGTCTCCATATAAACGTGTTTCCCAACCCTGTTCTTGGAGGCACACCAGCAGTACACATTTTAGATGTCTCTTATCCAACTTATCTATTTCAGTCTCTACTAACGAGCTAATGAGTTGAATCAGGTGTGTTTGATTAGAAAGAGTTTGAACATGTGTGGTGTTGGTGTGTCTCCAGGAACAGTGTTGGGAAACACTGCTTTAAATCCTTAAGTAACATTTGCCTAAAAATAAAACGTAAGATTGAATAGCAATGTACTGCAGTACATTACGTTTTAAAGGCACAGTAGAGGTTGCTTATTCAAAACAGTAACAGGCATAGGTTAATGACAGCTCGAATGAATGTGGAATTGTGGGAGTTGTCGTCTTCACCTCCACAGCCGTTGGAAAGCAATCCGACGGGACTCAGGCAGAAATCACGTTCATGGATGAGCTAATGTATTAAAGTTTTATTAATGTTACCGTAGTATGAAACAGGTTGGAGCTGAGAGCCCGGGACATTTTACATTGCTGTTTTTATAATGCTTATGCCGCAGTCGCCCACTGCCACTCCTTTCGTTTTGTTGTTTAAGTTTATTTTACGATTAAAGTTACGTTTAACATCCGCCTCCTTCTTCACTTAAATTCACATTATTTTATTTAATTCTAATGAAACAGCTGCGAGTGCTGAATTATTACTCATACAGGTCAGTTTATCTGACAAATTAAAATTGTGGGGTAACGCAGCACTGTTTTACTTGGTCAAAACAATTATATTAAAAATACATTTGAGTGTGTTGAAAGTTATGTTATAACATTACTCTAGGCGTTTGCTCGGTGACTGATAATAAAAAATCCCAGGATGTCCTCAGAAAAAAAAGTAGCGGTTATAGTTATCCAACAAATGCAAATTTGTGTACATTCATTTCTCTAAATAGTCAGGTCTATTTTTTTAAAACAATAATGTTATTGTTATTTTATATATTATTGTAATGTTATATTAAATACTAGCACTTTAATTGTTATAACAGGAAAGATAAAGTTGCAGTACCTTGAGATTTAAATCTTAATCCTCCTACAGATTGTGTAGGTTTGCTGACCTGATGTTATCTCCGGTGGAGCTGCTCCCTATATTACAGCAGTATCCGAATTTAACAACGTCCTGTTAAAACTATTATTTTCTCTGGCTGACAAAGATTCAAGATGCCAGGAGGGATGCATTTCATAAGTGATTAATCCAGACATCCTATGCATGTTAGCTTCATCAGAGGCCAAGAAAGCCCACACAGCACTGTGTTCACCATGTACCTCAGACTACATTCAGTAACAGGGCTTTAACAGCTTTAACAACGCTAAAGCTGTTAATGAATGTTATAAGTCTCCTGGGAATTTTCATGATTTCTCTAATGAGTTCATTGTTAAACAAGAATTGAGCAAGTTTGTTTTTTAAATCTTTTTATTTTTTATTTTTTTCAGGGCATGCCTGGTATACCTGGAAATGATGGTCAGAGGGGAATTAAGGTGATGTTTTCCCTTTTTTTGCTCATGTGTACAGTTTGTTTCTCATTTGTTGTTGTTTAGAGGTTTTGCTTCTTGCTCTCTTACAAACTTCAGTGTGCTGCATGCACAGACAGCATTTTAAGGCACCATGAGTGCACGTCCAACACTATGATTGTACCTGTAGGCAACTTAATTCTATTAATTCTAAATATAATTTAATGGCCTGTTTATAATTAATTACCTTAATTACAGTAAATACAAGTTTTTTCATTCAAAACCTAACACAAAGTTTTCTTTTTGTGAAAACTTTTCTTGAAAAGTGTCCAAATACAATTTTGCAACCACTGTATTTTTTATGGTTTGTAAGCTACCCCAAACATATTGAACATGTACATTTGTTGGTTTCTTTAAAGGGTGAAGATGGCCTTCCAGGACCAAAAGGAGCCAAAGGTATACCTGGAGACCCTGTAAGTAAATCTAAAAATATAGTAAACACTTGAAAAATCATGATACAAAAGTGAGTGTAACTTTTAATATGCTTATGATTATGTCCGCTGCAAGTCCACTGATTTTATCATATCCATTTATAAGGCAATACATTTATGTTTTCCTTTTAAGAACTTCACTGAGAGAGAAATATTTAACAAATGAGGCAATTGCATTATTTGTTGTGCAAATGCTGTAGACAATAGGACTATTCTCAGTGGACAATAAGCAAGTTAGCTAGGATTGTGGCAGCACTGGTGCTCAAATCGCTTCCATTCGTAGGCATGCAAACATGAGAGAGAGGGGAAACACGAGCACATGTGAAGAGGTTTAGTTTTCGATGCGTACCAATTTTGGCTGAACTCTGACCTGTGAATTCATACAGTATGGTGAAAACATGTTTTACCAGTAGACAATGCAAATGTCACATATTGACCTCTTGGCTCAAAACACAGAGTATTTTACATTTTGAATTTATCTGTAATTTCTGATTTATTAGTTATTGAAAACAGAAGCCCTAGAAATCCATTACAGGGTAACTGCACATGCTCAAATCTAGTATACTTGAGTTTTGAGTTTTCTTATGGGAACGAACACGTCACAATACTCCTCATTTAAATAATTCATATGCAAAATAAAGGGGTTATGGTAACGCCCGGAACATTTCCTAAACACGCTCGAAGTGCTTGACCAATCACAACACACTGGTCCAGCCGGCCAATCAGAGCACATTGTGCTTTTCAGAAGGAGGGGCTTCATAGAGACAGGAACTAAACAGAGTGTTACTAACAGACTGGGAAGAAACAAAATGAAACAAAAACAAAAACAAAATGAAGATTTTGTAAAAGGGCATAATATGTATAAGGATATTAGTTCAATGCATAGTGACATGTTCTGTGAAAATCACAGTGAATGAAACCATCAGCAAACAATAAAACATTTTTAGCCCCTTAACTGTGCTGTACCTTTGGTTGGTGGTGTTCTGTGTGCATTAAGTTTTGGACAAAAGGACCAAAATGGCAGTAAAAACATTTGGCAGCTTCTCCTCCTGAGCTGTTACCTAGCTACAGTGGTAAACAGCTGCTGCTAGTACTCATGGTGATACTCTCTTTGATGGCACAAACATACCCCAGTTTGGAGCTCAATGTGAAACAGACGTGCAGAGGCAAGGGGATTTGGAATCGTTCTTATGTTTGGCCCAAGCTTTTGAACCAAGTGTGAAAACAGTGCAAGTTTGGAATTGACCTGAGTAAAGACTTGTTTTAATGGATGTATTGGAGATGATTTAAGACAACAATTTTTATTTAAGCCAACGTAGAACAGAATATTTTACGCTATTAGATAAGTCTTCTGAAAATGAGGAAAGGCGAGAAAAGTTTACTTTGTTCTTGGAGCAAATTCCAATCAAAAGTGAGCGTCCTTTTGCCCTACTCACTCCGAAGGGCAGAACCCTTGAAGTGGGGACTTTGGAAGTAGCAGGGCACTTGCGTGTTTTAATGTAGCCGTTTGGAATGCACTTAGTGAAACATAACAAAACAACTTGAATTGCAAGGATTCGACACCCTGGGTCACATGACCATAAACACTAAAATTAATTACTTGAAGTGACCATCACATATATTCTTCGCTAACCGACTTGTGGAAGGGCCCTTTGTGAAGGGATCGTTTTCGTTTGGAACACTCCAACAAATGGTGTCCCCTTCCTGACATGCCCTTCAAGTGTGCAGAAATGCAATTTGGAATTCCCCTTACCCTTACGAAAAAGTTTATTCAAGTGTGCTATTAATATACTTCTTTTAAACTAAAAATAAGAAAGTATACTTTCAGTCTACTTTTTATATACTTCTCAGAAATGTACTTTATGTACTTCTGAGAAATATACTTAAAATTGCACTTAAGTATACTTGACTTATACTGACAGAAAAGTCTAAGTATATTTGGCCTATACTTGGACTCAGTCTTTTGATCGAGATATACTTAAAAGTATATTTATAAAAGTATAGTATAAAAGTACATTGTTTGAAAATATTGATTTATAAAGAAAACAGATATATTACTAATTCTGAGTGTCTGAATTTTTGTGTAGGCTAGTCCACTGGTAGTGTACATAGGAATTTACTTCAAATCTACTTCACTCTTTCCTCACCATTGACTGAATTTTCAGGCTACACGGTAGGGGGCGCTGTTACGCATCTTCTGAAAGAGGACAGAATCTTCAGATCAAAATGCAGGAGTAGAAGCTGAAACAAGCGATGGAAAACTCACGCAAATGTAAAATAAAGCGATCATCAAACATTATACAGCATATAAATCAAAACTGCCTAATGTTACTGAATGAGGACTATGAAGCTTTGGGGGTGTTTATAGACTTGATCTACTCCACCTGTGTTTGATCATCGTTCTGAATTCCATCCGGACATAGTCTTTGACAATAATGCAATTTTCTCAGCTTTTTGTTTAAAATGTTGCCTTTTATTTTAATAAAACTTACCCACATTTAAGTGTTGATAAAAAAAAAAAGTATTCATGAAGCTAGAATAAAAAAATAAAAAAAATGAAAATGGAAAGTACAGTTAAAGGTATTTCAAGTATATAAAATAATACCTAAATAGGAACATAGTAGTATACTTAAAGTGCAAAAATAATATATAGAAAGTAAACTATAAGTGTAATGTTATGTTCACTTAAAGAAAACTTACAAGTATACTTGCACTAAACTAGTAGTTTCAAAGTGTACTTTCATATCCTAAAATGTACTACTAGTATTAACTTATAAGTAACTAGTATACTTATAAGTTCACTTGTAGTACAGATGCAGTACAAATGAGAAACGTAGCTGTGAACTAGTTGTGTACCTAAAGTTTACTACTGTTACTGTTACTGTTCATTTGGGCCAATTTAGTCCCAATAGTTTAGCCCCTTACAAGTTTACTACTAGTATGTTGATACTAGTATACTTTCTACATAAAGTATATTTAAAAATATACTTGAACTTTACTTAAGTATACTTGATAAAATTAACTTGAAGTATACTTCTTTTTCGTAAGGGTAGAGTTGCTTTCCCTCTGATGAAATGTCACTTCTAGTGAGTCATGTGATTTTATTGGGCAAGTAGCACCACTATCACAGGGTAGACTCAAATTTAATGATTTTACACATTAAAAAAAGTCTATCACAATAAATTGTATTGTATGTCATAGAGATTATGTAAACTAATTGTCAAAATTGTTAATTTAGAAATGTATATGTAACCTCTATAATGATTTTTTTGTTAAATGGGTACATGCATGGAAAATCATGTGGCGTGAAAGTAAAATATGCCTCATTGTTTGATGAGGATATACCAAACTGACCCATTTCCCAAGTGAAACAGGATATTCAACAACAACAACAACAAAAAATCAGGGCGGGACTAGGTTTTATCAATCAAGAATTGATTGGATCATGAAAAGTGGGCATTCCATATCGCGGTTGGACGTTAGCCGAAAAGAAAAAAAGGACTCGGTTTCACAAGCAGAGCAACAAATTTTGCAAAGATAAGATTACAAAGACAAAAATAAAAAGGTTAAAAGAATCACACAAAATACAGTGAATTTTGATTGCAAGTTAACTGCTGTAAAGTTAAGAACATCTATTTGATTGTGTTTGTCCTTCTACAGGGCGAGATGGGATTGCCTGGAATGCCTGGTTCAAGTGGACTACCTGGCCCTAAGGTCGCAATGCATGTTTTGCCTTTTGTAATGTTGAATTCATATGGAAAACATTATAGGTATTGATTACTGAGTTAGAGTCTCTATTACATTATTATAGTGATTTCAAAGCAATTGCAAGACAGATGGCGAAATCCCTTTGTTCTGTCTGCACCGTTTTTCTCAGTCGCCTTTCATCATCTATATAGACATGCATGTAGATTGCTACGTGATGTGTTATTGTGCAGAACAAAAGCCATAGCTTATAAATGGTTATGATCCTTCAAACTTGTTCCGCTTCAAATCATGTTTTTTAGATTGTGTCCAAGGAAAGAGACAACAAAGCATGTCCAGATTTCAAATCTCTAGTGCAGTTATCTTCAAACTTCAGAGCTAGCCAACAACGCTTTTCTTCATGACTTATTGAACACTTTATGAGACAAAATGGACATTTTTTATATAAAAAAAAAATAAAAAAAACAAAAAATGACAGCAGAGGGCAGAAATATGTGCACACTGTTATGATGTGTACTAAATAATCTGAAAACTTCATGTCCTCAGTGACTTCCAAAGAGAGATTTGTCTGAGAACTTTTAACTCGGTTTGTTGTCTGTAAGATTTGTTAATGTTTTTGAAAGAAGTCTCTTCTGTTCATTAAGGCTACATCTATTTGATCAAACCCGTAAGACTTTTGCTCATCTTTGAAACACAAATGAATGTAATCAATCATTTTATCCCTTAAAACTCATCTTTGATCACCAAGATAACATATTTAAATGTTTTTTCCTGTGATTTTTTTTTTTTATTCATGTCTTAAAATACTTTGAATTTAACTCTACACCCTTGCTTCATTTAGTATACGCAGATCCATGAATATGCACATTAGCCCCGCCTCCACTCACTCACACCAGCTCAGAGATCCACTAGGTCAACTTTACTGTGGTAAACGCTACACAATGGCAAATGGAGATACTGGTTTAATTCAGCTATATATGTTTGAAGCAGAAACTGATTCAGAAGAAGTAGAAGAGTGAATTATACAGGCTCGTCTACAAGTCCATGTATCAGAATGGTAATGCGTTTTATGTATCGCTCTCTACAACATCTGACACATAACAGTAATTAATATGATTAGCCTTTTTACAAGATGTATATAAGTCTCTGGTGTCCCCAGAATGTGTCTGTGAAGTTTAAGCTCAAAATACCCCACAGATCATTTATTATACCATGTTGTAAATGCCCATTTTTGAGTGGAAGAGCAGATTCTGTGCCAGTCGTGGGTGGGGCTTAATATATAATATAGCGTGGAAATATGGAACCGCTTTGTGTAGAGAGACTGTTTATGATTCATGGGGATTATAAAAAAGGAGTGGGTGGATTTTTACCATTACAGGCTGGTTGTGGGCACACATCTGTGTTCAAACACATCATAAAAGTGTGAATTTTGCATAATAGGTCCCCTTTAAGGAGAAAATACTCAGCAATGATGTTGACTTATGACTTACATGTCCACATAGATATATAAACAACGTTAAAAACTTAATATTCACCACAGGGGGTCTTAATGAAATCTGAGAGATTTCTGTCCCTCCATTGACAGTCCTTGCAACTACTTCTTTGACGCTTCAAAAAGTTCATAAAGAGATTGTAAAACTAATCCATTTGAATCGAGCGATTCAGTCCAAAGATACACAATTGCTTTATATGATGAACAGTTTTAATTTAGGCTTTTATTCACATATAAACATTAATCAACATACACTTCAGATATGGTAAACAGAAGCTCTATGATGCTTGCTTGACACGTGCGAGAACCAGTGAGGTTCATTCTCATGTTGAGCTTCAGCAAGAACCAATGAGGTTCATGAGGTTTATTCAATCACATCAAGCAGGTTCGGTTGAGCTTCTGTTTATGCTCGCTATTCAATGTTTATATGTGAATAAAAGCCTAAATTCAGTCTGTTCATCATATAAAGTGATTGTGTCTCTTCAGAAAATTTGGACTAAAATGCTTGATTCATATGGATTAAGATGTTCTCTTTATGGTAGGGACAGAAATCTCTCAGATTTTATTTAAAATATCTTCAGTTGTGTTTTGAAGGTGAATGAAAGTCTTATGGGTGTGGAACGACATGAGGGTGAGCAATTGATGACATTTTTTTTTTTTCCTTCTTCATTTTTGGGTGAACTAACCCTTTAAACTGGTTTACAGATGATATCTTTATCTGCAGTTGGCATACCCCATAAACATATAAGCTCCTTGATTATGATTTTTTTTTTTTAAATAATATTTTTATTTTTTGATTTTTGAAAAAAATAATTTTTAATCTGATTAAATATTTTTCCAGTTAATCATTAAGACAGCAGAAAGTTAATCTCTGAACTCTCTCGGTGATCAATTACGGTAACATTTATTTTTTATATGTTGATTTGTAAGCATTACAAAAATGATTTGTAAGCATTATCTGCTGTTCTTGCTTTAAATTTAATTACAAATGCATTTAAAGCTGTCATGAAATCAAAATAGTCTTTTGGGGTCATATTTACGCTAGTACACTTTTAAAAGTCATCAAGTTAACTTTATAGGCTACGTCTACACTATTACAGATACATTTGAAAATGCAACTTTTTCTCTATCTGTACATTTACACGACAACAATGTAGTAAAAATGAAAATGTTTTTCCTTTGTTTTTTTTTCACGTACAGACAGATCAACTAGGTTATGTAACCCTTGTTCCCTGAAGGAGGGAACGGAGACGTTACGTCAGAACAGTACTGACGAATGGGGTCTCACTTGAGAGCCCAATCACCTTTGAGTGGTAACAAAACGAGCCAATGGTACGCCGAGTACCTTGGTCTGCGGAATTTGCATCATGATCTCTGCCCCGCTCTGTGGGTATATAAGGAGCAGCACGAGAATACTCACATTCAAGTCTTCACTGAGGAGCAGAGCTGTGTGATCCGGCCATTCAGTGGTACAGCAATTGTGGCAAAGGGACTTAACGTCTCCATCAGGGAGTAAAACAACTGGCAGTGGGAAGTGTCTGGAGAGGCAAACAGGTCAACCTGAGCGTCTCCGAAGCATTCCCAAATCAGCTGGATGGTCTGGGGATGGAGTCTCCATTCCCCGGGGCGAGACTGCTGTCATGAGAGCTCGTCAGCTGCATGATTGAGCCTGCCCAGGATGTGAACAACAACATGCCTGGAAACTGGTTCTAGGGGAACACCAGCCCGTAGAAACAAGAGGTCCAACCACGGGGTGAAGGTTTGGCAGCAGGCCAGAGTGGTGGTCACTTGGTGCATGCCCCGTTGCCATGCCCATCTTGGGACTCGGCCATGAAGCCAGTGCTGAAGCAGTCTCATATGAAGCAAACTGAGCGGTATAACAGCTGCTGTGAGGTGTCTGAGCACCAGGTCCCTGTGATCGCACAACTGTTCTCGAGAGTGAGCTAGAAGCAGCCAGTCATCGAGGTAGTTGAGGATACGGACACCTTGTTCCCACCTTGTTTGCCAGAGCTCCCTCCGCGACATTTGTGCCCCCAGAAACCGAGCCAGTGGGGTCAGAGGAACTACAGGTGTACCCACGATGGGGCAGCGAGGCGGAACAGACGGCTCTGACATGGAAGGCGTAGCGTCCCTTGGCGAGGGCGGAGTGCATGCACTCATCTGATTCCGCGTAATGGCAGAGGGGGCGTGAGAAGGCTGAGCGTTCTCGGGCCGGCTCTGACTGGTAACTGGCAAAGAAAGATGGGGACGAGTGCAGCGAGGTGTTACATCGCCTACTGTCATCCGCAGCCTCTTGGGACTCAAGAAGAAAAGGAGAATGAAGGATTCTGCCATCTCCTGTAGAGCTGACATCTCCATCTCCGAGTCGCCCGTTTTAGGAACGCTGCTTGGCCTAACACTTGGCAGATTTAGGGGCAGAGACGGGCTGTGCCACCCTCCTGCAGCCATCTCCTCGCTGTGGCTTGGGTGGAGGCTGCTCCTATGGCCGAGCAGAAGTAGTGGAGGCTGCCCTGGGTGACGAGCAGGGTGAGGCGGCTGAGCCAGCGGTGGTGTGGAGGCAGCAGCAGGCCACCAGAGCAGAATGTGTTTAATCCCCTCAGACTGCTTCTGAGCGGCCGAGAATTGCTGGGCAAAACTCTCAACCGCGTTGCCAAAGAGGCCAGGGACCGGGAGTTGAGGAGCTGTGTCCGATCAGACTCCCTAATGTCTGTCAGGTTTAGCCAAAGGTGGCACTCCTGGACCACCAAAGTGGACATCACCTGACCAAGGGACCACGCAGTGACCTTCGTCACCCGTAGAGCGAGATCGGTATCAGTGCACACCTCCTGCATGGGTCCCGTTCAGCAATGCTCTCGTGCAGCTGTTTGAGCGCTTTGGCCTGGTGTACTTGCAGAATGGCCATGGCGTGCAAGGCGGAAGTGGCCTGACCCGCAGCTCTATAAGCTTTGCCCACAAGCGTGGACGAGGACTTGCAGGCCTTGGAAGGGTACTTGGGATCGTCACTGCAGGTGAAGGCACTCAGAGGACACAGCTGCATCGCAACAAATCGCTCCACTGGAGGGATCCCCGCATACCCTTTGACCACTCCCCCATCAAGGGCAGTGAAGGCGGAGGTAGCCCCAGAACGGTTTCGGGCAGTTAAAGGTGCCTTCCACAAACTGTTGACTTCCTGATGCACCTCCGGGAAAAATGGAACCGGTGGGGGGCGCTGGCAATCAGCGCATGCAGCCCCCAGGAAGCAATCGTCCAGCCTCTAGCACTCGGGACACAGTGGAGGGTTCCACTCGAGCCCGATGCTCTCAGCTGCCTGGGAAAGCATGGCCGTTAGCTCAGGATCAGACTCTGGCAACGCTGGCATCCCAGAGGGAGGCACCGCAGCCGAATCCTCATCTCCCAAGGACACAAGCCCGCATTGTGATGCGGCGATCGACATTTGGTCATCGACCGAACCCAGAAACAGACAGAATGACATCTTTAAAAAGACACAAACTCACACCCGTGTATGCTTTTTCAGTAGAGAAAAGAGAGAAAAAAGCTCTTTCAGTAGTGCTGAAGTGCCCAGGGGAGAAGCGGAGACTTGAATCAACAGCAGGAAGCTCTAAACAATCTCTGCTGGAACGCACCGTCACACCAACATGAACTGAAGGCTCGTAAATACACACTCTGGTGAAAGCACAGCAACAATGAAGTGCTCGACCAAGGTACTTGGCATACCATTGGCTCGTTTTGTTACCACTCAAAGGTGATTGGGCTCTTGGGCGAGACCCCATTCGTCGGTACTGTTCTGATGTAATGTCAAACGTGACCGACTGAAAAGGAACCACAAAAACGCTCCCAGGCCAGTAGATAGCAATGTCACTTTGTAAAGAAACACTACGCACCTATAGACTGAACACGTAATACACATCACCGTTTTCACATATTCACGTTTTTGTAGTTTACGCAGAGGTGATAACAGTATAATTTTCAAAAACTTGCACTTTGAATCCCATTTTCAAAAGTTTGTGTTTTCAGGCCCCCAAAACATCGTTGTCGTGTAAAAGAATGGCAAAAACACATAAAAAGTTTTCTGTTTTTAGTTGAAAACGGTGTTGTGCATGCTGCATGTTGGCCTTCCATCCACACTTATATGCTGTTTTTGTCCGGCAAAAAGTTCAATTTTTGAAGATGCTGAACATTCCAGCAAATTACAGAAAATTTACTTGCATTTGCTGTCCTGCGTCAAAACATGAGAGCAATTGCATTTTAGACCTTACAATGAGTGGCGATTGAGTTTCACCTGAACGCACCAGTAAGTGGTGAAAGATTTTGCTTCTAAAATTATCGTGCCAGAAGAATGGCGTGAGAACTTTATTATGTCTGGTCTCTCTGTATCATCTCCAGGAGCTTTTATTACATTTTACTCATTCGCAGTGTGGATGTTTCAGTGTAGACAAGAAAGTTTTGGAAAAAACTAGTGTGGATGGAGAGCGTTTTGAAATGAAAACACCGGAGTAGGGTAGACATAGTCTCAGATTTACACAGGCCAGATATGGATAATCTTGTACTTATCTTGTATTTAGTCCAAAAAAATGCTCTCTAGAATGAGAAAGTCTCTCCCTGTATCATTACCAGATAGCATTGGTCCCGTCCAGACTTTTTTCCTGTTTCAAAAATACACCAATACATGAAAGAGAACCGCACTCGTCAAGCCTTTTCATGGGATATTTAATAAAAGTTCTTACTCCCTAACTTTGACTCACAAACTTATATTTCCAATATTAGGGCACTAAGGGGGAAAGTGGAGAGGCCGGTCAACAAGGACTTCCAGGGCACGAGGTAAAATATTCTATTCAAATTAAACCTCATCAGATGCTTGAAGGAAGAGGAAACAAACTTGATAGACTGCATCTTTACATGCTTTACCTTTTATTTATCATGCTTTTTAATGAAGGGTAAGCCTGGAGAACCTGGGATCGCTGGCCAGCCAGGACATCCAGGAATGCCAGGATCACAGGGACAGAAGGTGAATAATTAATTAATAACCACTTCATAAAAATTCCACATCACATTCTATCTGGAGTTTGGATGTCTCATACATTTATTAAACTTTCTGAAAATGATTTTGTTACCGCATCCAAATTGCATTTATTTCTTCTGATTTAATGAGAAAGAAAACTCTGACATTGCATTTTTGGTCAGTCTTGGAGGCGCAAGCCCACTTTATGGTGAGCACATTTTCCAAGTGTAGGTCTATTAACTTCAGTAAGGTAATGATCATTTCTACCATGGCAAACAAGAAAAGCATTCATGAAAATGTTGCTTGTGGTTTACAAGCATTGGCTGCTTTCAGTGAAACTACATGAATTATTGACAGCTGTTTTTAAATTTAATGCAAATCTTAATTACTATGGGTTTGCTCTCCGTTAGAAGTGGCAATTTTGTTATGAATCTATTTCAAAAGCCTTTTGAAAATAATCTCAAAGATGGTAAAACTTTAGCAGTAACTGCCTCACACATGGTACTTTACACGTGATACTCTTCATAGAAGCTCACTTCATCTTTGGAGAAGGTTTTCAGTTTCAATTTAATTCAGTGATTTATGACGCAAGTGTAGAGATACAGTATACATAGTAGTATAATAAGTATAGTTTGGTCTAAAATTTTGAAACCTCTAGCCACTGTGCAATAATACTATATTGTTCATGACAAATTACCTGCATAGTAATTTGAATGTAAATATTTACCGCAATTTCAGAATGTTTCGATGTTTTGGAGATTGAAAGCAGCACAGTAGCTCAGTGGGTTTTGTCCTCAGCTGAGCCAGGAGACCTTTCTGTGTGGTTTTGTATGTTCTTCATGTGTCTGCGTGGATACATGAATACATGGAGCAGAGTTTCAGTGTCTTTTGAGCTTAAAAGTGGGTGGTGACATGCAATGTTGAGAGGGTGGAAGATCACAGTAAACAGCGGAGAACAAGGGAGTTAATATGGGCTTTAAATATTAGGTATTAGAAATATTAGATTGGCCAAATAAGACACTCAGATTGTGAACCTCTGTTTCTTTGTTAATTTTTGCCCATTCATTCAGTAAAGCATTTGTGAGGTCAGGACGAGAAGACCTAGCTCGCAATCTCCTTTCCAGTTCATCCCAAAGGTGTTGGATGAGGTTAGGGCTTTGTGAGGGCCTGTCATGTTCCTCCACACCAAACTCATCCAACCATGTCTTATGGACTTTGCTTTGTGCACTGAGGCACAGTCACGCTGGAATAGAAAAGGGCCTTCCCCAAACTGTTCCCACAAAGTTGGAAGCATAGCATTGTCCAAAATGTCTTGGTAGGCGGAAGCGTTTTCCCTTCACAGGAAGCCCCATACCCTCATCCCTCCTCCATCAAACTTTACAGTTGGCACAATGCAGTCAGGCAGATAATGTTCTCCTGGCATCCACCAAACCCAGACTTGCCTATCAGACTGACAAACATAGAGGCGTGATTCGTCACCCCACAGAACATGTTTCCACTGCTCTAGAGTCCAGGCATTGTACTTGGTGATGTGAGGCTTGTATGCAGCTGCTCGGCCATGGAAACCCATTCCATGAAGCTCCCGCCACACAGTTTCTGTCAGGACCACTATCATCAAATATGATTGATAATTGCATAGAGTTTGTATTGGCGGTATGGTTCTGTTCTGGGCAAGAACTCCCTGTGCATCCATGCAGCCTAGCATGGATAAGATCAGGGAGAGCAGCAATAACCCCCCTAGGGTAAACAGAAGAGAACCAACATATGCAGATATAATTAATGTCAATAATTTAACATGTACACATATTTCAAGAATTAGTCTGATTCAGTGGAATCATAAGGCCAATCCTGACTGAAGAGAGGAGGAGCTGGGGATGGAGGAGGGTAATTAGCTCCTGAGAAATGCAATAGCTGCTGATAATACTGAGGAGCTTATATATGGATGCTGTGATAGGCGTCGTATTCCTATAGGTAGACGCGAGTCACCTGGGAGTCAGCTGATGCGAGCTTGACTGACGTGACCTGCCAGAACTGACGCTAACGCTGGATTTTTGTGCTGACATGCCAGTGGATGTTTGGAACTCCACAGCTGTGGAATCAGCAGAGCGTTGGCGACTTTTACATGCCATGGCCTCAGCACTCGGTGACCGGTTCGCTCTGTGACTTTACGTGGTCTTCCGCTTCGTGGCCGAGTTGCTGCTGTTCCTAAATGCTTCCACTTTCCAATAATACCTTACAGTTGACTGTGGAATATCTAGCAGGAATGAAATTTCACGAACTGACTTACTGCAAAAGTGGCATCCTATCAGAGCACCATGCTTGAATTCACTGAGCTCTTCAGAAACGACCCATTTTTTTTTCATAAATGCAGACTGCATGGCTAGGTGCTTGATATTATACACTATAGCAATGGGTCTGATTGAAACACCTGAATTCAATAATTAAGAGGTGTGTCCCAATACTTTTGTCCATATATACTAATACTCAATATTGCTAATTTAGAAATAGTTAAGCAAAATTGTTCATTTAGAAATAAAGTTGATTAACATTTTATGGGAACATAAAATCCACCAAACTGTAGCAACTTCTTTGGAAAGTCCTCAGAAATCTTTTGTTTGAAGCATGGTGAGGGAAGGTCCAGACATTTATCAGGATTCCGTTCTTTCAGTAGGGCAGGGCTTTATAAACACACTCCTGACTTTTATCCCATTAATTGCAACTAGGGCTGCACAACGATTAACCGTGATTAATCGTTTGCAAAATAAAAGTCTGTGTTTACGTAATATATTTATATGTATATATAAATACACACACATGTATAAATTTAAGAAATACATGCATGTATAAATAAATATATATTTATATATATATATTATATTACATATAAATATAAATATTTTATATATAAATATATTTTTTGTTTCTTAAATATATACATGTATGTGTGTGTATTTATATATACATAATTATTATACACAGAAAACACATATATATTACGTAAACACAGACTTTTATTTTGCAAACGATTAATCACGATTAATCATTGTGCAGCCCTAACTTCCAACTTGAATTAACTCTTTAATTCAACTGATGACTTTAGAGGTTCACACACTTTTCTCCAACAAAGATATATGTCAATAAATATGTAAAATAATATGATGATTTGTTTAGATTCTCTTTATCTAGTTATAGGAATTAAATTTTCAGTTGTTACTATATTTGCACAGTTTTTCTACAAACCTTACTGTGAAATGTTTTTTTTTACAGGGTCAAAGAGGAGATGCTGGTGAAAGAGGAGCAGATGTAAGTTAACCATTTACAGTTGTGGTTCACTGAAAAAAAAAAAAAAAGGAAAATAATTGCTAGAGCTAATGATAAGAAACATTTCCACCAAAATCCTTATCTCTCAGTTATTAGACTAAAAGGGAACCTTCTCTTCTAACTGAAACTTTTCAAGACAACTCAATTTTTGGTGATAAAAAAATAATAATCTTAATTTTTTTTTATTACATGTGATCACTAGTAAATGTTGGCAAATGTCTTTTGGCTTGTATTCCAGTGGAAAATGTGGCCATTTTGCAGGTTCTACATTGTACTGTAAAAGCGCAGCTGAAATGCATAAATGTAAACGTTTGTCAGATTTAATTACAGTATACTTACAGTGACATGCCATGTCTAAGATGTTGTTTTTGTCACTATAGTGAGGTCCATTTTTCCACATCGTGGAAATCAAATGGGTGGAATCGCGGAATCCAGTCATAAAAATGGAATTTACTGTATAACGCAGAATGTCACGGAATTTGGCAAAATTTGGATGAATAATCAAATGTAGGGCTGTAGACTTAATCAAATCATAAAGACTGCTATTTAAATATGAATATGAAAAGATTAATTACATTTTTGAAGATGTATGCATTCGTTTAATTACCACTTTTAATAATGAGTTTGTATTAAATTAATAATAAAATTTAAAAAGACAACACAGGATTTCTGAAAAAATAAAACACATTTCATAGGGCCCTATTATTATTAACATTTTAATAAATTGTTACATTTTTAAAGTTTTATTAATTCAATTGATTAGAAATAATCTTTGATTTTTATTATTATTATTATTATTATTTAATTAACCCATTAAAAATGGAACAGAGAAAATTTGGAATTTGAAAAATAAAACTCATTTCATAGGGCCCTTATATATCTTGAAAATGTTGTATAACCATGTAATTATCTGATCTCTGTGACAAGAAAGATGTACATTTGTACACTGTACATTTTATAATTCCTTGGAACAAAGAATATCTACTTAGATGTTCACGAACCTAAGATGTTCTAGGAGTCCATTGGGTCTACATATTTATATGTATCTGTTACTAAATTTTGTTTTTGCAATTGAAACAGGGGATGAAAGGTGAAAGAGGAGACTCTGGGAGACCCGGTGTTCATGTAAGTGTGTGTGTGTGTGTGTGTATATATATATATATATATATATATATGCACACATATATTTATAGCAAAATGTACCTTTGACCAGCAACTTTTTTTAATAAAACCTACAGCACATTCAATTTTACACATTTAGGAATTACACAACTGGATGAAGAGATTATTATTATTATTATTTTTTTTTTTTTAAATAAACGCTTTAATAATAAGTAACATTAATTTCTGTATCTGCAATTGCAGAATCAGCCACAAGGTGGAGTAGTTTTTCTTGATAGTAACAGAGTGATTTACAGAGTGCACACTAAATACAGAGAGATAGATAGATGGATAGATTGATTCATTGATTGATTTCCCCTAGTATAACTGAATAACAGTCCATTTAGAAATGCACTTGTTTATATGGTTATCTATAGATGGCCATCTAGTGAACTTGCAGCATTTTAAATACATATATTGAGATGTTTAATCATAGACTAACTTCCTGGCAGTTCTAACAAGAACTAGCATCACATACTTTTACCAAATCATAAAGGTTGCTTTGTAAAAGCTATTGTTGTTGCTTTATTGTTATGGAGCTGTTAATAACACAATTCCTATATGTGACTTCTCTCTACACAGGGTTTACCTGGGCCAGCTGGGCAGAAAGGAGAGGTGGGCACATCTTTGATCTGAATGTACAATCACTATTAGCTCTACTGTGAGTGTGCTGAGTTGTGTTTGTGTGCATGTCAGAAAGGGACAGCAGGAGAGCCCGGGCAGAGGGGTCTGAATGGCCACCAGGGGCTTCCTGGACAGCAAGGACAGACAGGACCCTCAGGGCCCAGAGGAGAAATAGGAGAAATAGGCCCCCCGGGACCACCTGGACCCGAGGGACGACCTGTATGTATAATGTTTCCAAATAACTGTACTGTTAAGGGTTGCGCTGTATGCCTTCCTCTCCAGTAAGATAATCTAGTCAATGGAGGATATAATATTGCATGGACAGTTGAACAGAAACTCTTGTTCCTGTGATGGCATGTGTTTTTGCAGGGCAGAGAGTTTTCTGAGCAACACATTCAACAGATTTGCAGAGACATCCTTCGATGTGAGTACCCAAAGGTGTTTCACTATATTGCACAGAATTTTTTATTGTTATATATATATATATATATATATATATTATTTCTATTTTATTTTTATGGTATCCCGCAAATAGGGATTTACTGTAATAAAATTAAAATGCATTCAATGATTCAGAATCTGATTTAATAATAAATATATTTAAATTCAAGCAGTCATTTTGATACCATTTATTTCTGTTTTGACTAGTAGAAGTTCTGAATAGCTCATAAGTTAAGTAAATGTAGTAGCCAAATTGGCTGGTGAGTGAAAAGTTCATTTTAATCTCTGAATGTACATGTTCATAAGTTGAGACAGAGGCCTTATTATTTTTTTTGTTTACAGCTGAGATTCCTGCTCTTCTATTGAGTAGCCAGCACAATCATCACAGAAGCTGTGAGCACTGCTACACACGCGTGGGACCCCCAGGGCCTCCAGGGCCACCAGGCCCTCATGGCTCTCGAGGATTCCCAGGTTTATCTGGTTCTAACGGCCTGCAAGGGCAGCGGGGTTTACCCGGGCGGCCTGGTGTTGCTGGCATGAAAGGTACAGACATGCTACACACATATCACACTGTCTACAGGGCTGTACATTATCTCAGAATGTTCACAGATATCCATTAGTATAAAAAAATGTATTTATATCAGTTGGTTTATATAATTGTTATACCATTTGTATTGCTACAACTGCATACATCATTAGAAAAAAGATTATTTGTAGACAGACTAACATGACAAGCTGGTTTTAATGTAAAATAACTTCTTAAAATATATAATAAAATCAATAGCCATGTTTTCATATATTTGGACATTTTTTAATAAAATGATTTGATTTCATAAAGTGGCTGTAGCAGCTATAGAAACTGGGTGTCCATCAGCTGAAGGTGTGTTGTATCAGTGTAGACAGCTGCACTGATATAAAGGGAGCAATCTAGTATCGTCGCAGTGTGCCACTCATGTCTGCTGTAGACACAATATCAAATAGTAGTAATATTTCAATTGAATAACATTGTATTGAACTAACTTCAATGTAACCTTTAATTTTGAGGTATGAATCATTCGTTATAGTGGCTGCATGAATAACTACTACAAGCAAAAACGACAAGAACAAATTTCCCTTTAGCCGGACAAGAGTTTTCTGAACGACATTTGAGTCACAGTTCTTATCACTCCATGTCTGTGATTTTACGTACCGATTCAGACAGGAGTAACATCTCCGTGTTAATTACAGAGGGGGGAGTGTGTTCCGCGAAAATGACTAAAAATGCTGTATTCTGCTGCCAGGCCAGTAGTTGGCAGTGTCACTTTGTAAAGAAATCCTATGCACCTATAGACTGAACAAGTAATTTATTTTGCATTTTCAGGCACCCAGGCACCCAAAATGCTTTTGTCGTGTAAATGAACAGCGAAAAGCATAAAAAGTTTTGTTTTTAGTTGAAAATGGTTTTGGGTAAATGGCCCCTAAGTTTACCTGTGTTAGTTCAAGGTTCAAGGTTATTTTATTTATGTAGCACATTTAAAAACAGCAAACATGGCTGACCAAAGTGCAGAACAAAACAAGGCAAAAAGAAACAGAGCAAACCACACATTCATGACAAAAGCTCACAATGAACTGAAAGCCAAGGAAAAAATAGGTTTTAATAGAAGATTAAAAACAGTTAAAGACTGTGCCGATCTGATATCATCCGGAAGGCTGTTCCACAGCCTAGGGCCAGCAATAGCAAAGGCTCTATCTCTGCTATGCTTTAATCGCGATCTGGGGACAGAGAGAAGTCTTTTATCACTGGACCTCAGATTTCGTGTGGGATTGTATGGATAGAGCAGCTCAGACAAATAGCTCGGTGCCTGGTTATTTAAGGATTTAAAAACATAAAGAAGAATTTTAAATTCAGTTCTAAAATGCAAAAGTAACCAATGCAGCGATTTCAAATTGAAGTAATGTGATCAGATTTGCGTTTTCTTTTGAGGAATTTTGCAGCGGTATTTTGCACTAATTGGAGACGAGCGATAGAGGATTTGGACATGCCATAGTAAAGAGAGTTGCAGTAATCCAAGCGAGACATAATGAGTGCATGGATAGCAATCTCTTAAGTTTTTCTCAGAAAGAGAGGATTTAATGTTAGAGAGATGACGTAGCTGAAAAAAGCAAGAAATAATCACTGCATTTAGTTCTTTTTCAATTTAATGTTCTGATCCCAAAAAACACTTAAGTTTTTAATGCAGGATGAGGTAAAAGGAGCAAGGTAGTCCAGGTAAATGCTTCTGCTCCCAGAGCTTTCATGGGGGCCAAAGACTATAACTTCGGTCTTTGATTCATTCAGAAATAAGAAATTTTGAGAGGACCACATTTTCACTTCATCTAGGCATGCAAAAAGAGATTTCAGAGTAGCATGTATGTTGCGTTTCAGAGGTAAATAAATTTGGGTATCATCTGCATAGCAGTGAAATGATAAACCATGCTTTCTAAAAATGGAGCCCAGAGGAAGTAAATACAGAGAAAAAGAATGGGTGTGAGAATTGAACCCTGCGGCACTCCACAGGAGAGTTGAGCTGGAACCGAAGAAAAATTACCCTAAAATTACCCTAAATCTAACAGAGAAACTTCTATTCATTAAATATGATTTAAACCAACTGAGGATAGTTGCCTGAATGCCCACAAAACATTCTAGTCAGTTCATGTTCATTAGTTCATGTTTCCTTTGTCCCTGTTCATTGGTTGCTATGGTTATCCATCAGTTAATTGATTCACCGCACCTGTTCCTTGTTAGTTCACCCAAAAAAGAAAAACACTGTCATTAATTACTCACCTTCATTTCGTTCCTAACTTTTGTTCATCTTCAAAACACAAATTAAGATATTTTAATAAAATCTGAGAGATTTTTGTCCCTCCATTGAGTCCACGCAACTAGAACTTTGATGCTTCAAAAAGTTCATAAAGAGCAGAAGCTGAAACATGCAGCGTAACACACGATATTGAACCTCATTTGTTCTTGCAGAAGCTCAAATGTGCTGAGTAACACAAGAATGAACCTCACTGTTTTTTGCTGAAGCTCAAACATGCTGTGTAACACGAGAATGTGTTTCCAAGATGAATGAAAGTACAAGTTTGAGAAAAAAAACAAAAACAAAACATGAGGGTGAATAAATTATGACAAAATTTTTGGGTGAACTAGGCCTAACCCTTTTAATAGCTTCCAAAGTAAAATCTGTATCAGCATATATTTACACATATTAATTTAGTTTGTTTGTTTTGAAGCGCACACACTGATTTTTTTCTGGCTATGTTCAGGTGATCCAGGAGAAAAGGGTGATAAAGGAAGTCAAGGACGGTCAGGAATTGGAGACCCAGGTCTCCCAGGACCACCAGGTGAGCAGATGCAGCACCACTACTAACACTAATTATTAAATTGGCCATTCCTGTGTGAATTTAAAGAGTTATAAATTTGTTATTATTTTATTTTTGCCCTGAGATCACTTTATATAATGTTAGTAAAGTTTTTCCCAATAAATATAGTTTTACAAAGATAATTTTCCACCCAGTCTGGCCTTAACTGCCATGAAATGAGCAACAACGCTCCACTCGGGTCTAATAAATCAGAA
This sequence comes from Hypophthalmichthys nobilis, assembly GCA_037950665.1. Lineage (NCBI taxonomy): Eukaryota > Metazoa > Chordata > Actinopteri > Cypriniformes > Xenocyprididae > Hypophthalmichthys > Hypophthalmichthys nobilis. Next base: position 2,492,986 of record CM075477.1, on the reverse strand, counting down.
CTGCATCATCTTTCAGTAAAAGTCTCTTTGCAAAGGAAGGTTACAGTATGTCTTCATAGTAGAGGTATAACGATATGCAATACTCTCATGATACTTTAGACAAAACCTCAATAAAAATAAAGAAGTTAAAATGTATGAATTTGAATTATTATTACTTCTAAGGCTGAAAATACAGAGCATTATGTTAGACATACTGTATGCTGTGTCGTTGATTACATACATTTAAACATTTTAAATATAAAAAGTATTGTCAATCAAATACATGTTTACTAGCAGTGCATGATTATCCAGTAAAATAATGTAGAACCCAGACATAATTATTTACATGGTGGACAGTAGTTTAAGATGAACACACAAGAGCTTGAATGCTTATATTTATTATAGAAACTGTCAGAATATCACTTTGACACACAATCTCACTTTGGCTCCAGGTCCAATGGGTCCGACAGGGGTGGGAAAAACAGGTCAGCCAGGAAAGCCGGGCCCACCTGGTCACAACGGCGAGGAGGGGAAGAGAGGGCACCCCGGTGATCCCGGCCAGCCAGGCGTGTGCCATCCGTCCATGTGCTACAGCGCGATGTTGCGGAGAGATCCTTTCAGTAAAGGGCCAAACTATTGAAAGAGCTTTGGCTGGAATGCAGACAGTCTGGATGCGGTGCTGCTCGGTGAATGAAAGAAATCAGTAACAGCGAATCTTTCCAATCTCAGGATGATCAAGAGTGTCTCACACTCATGGACACATGAAGTACCTCTTAAAGTGTAAATAATAAGATGACGCTGCCTACATTAACACCAGCGATTGTCCACGACTCGATTCAACACTTGTCTTACTGTGTCATAAGCTGAGATGTGCCATGATTTATTCTCGAGGAATGAAACGCATCAGCCGAACACTTGTGAAAAGCATCCAGTGTGAGGAGCTCTGCAACTCTCACAGTGGAAATTTTACCTAGACATCGACTCGTTTCCTCACTCTCTTGCTCCCCCAAGTGGCGTTCAACCATCACCAGCCAATCATCTCGTTGTATTTATGATGCCAGATTTACTGTCCATTTCGCATTTGTGTTTCTTTGTTGTCAGATGTTTCTTTTGCAGCTTGCAAGTTATGGGAGTTCTTCTGCAACACTTCATGCCTTCGTCACAATATTGACACCTCTCAGACATCCATGATCATTCTCGTCCATTTAGATATTGCTACTAGGGTTCCCACATCTTGTGACCAATGAATTTTCATGACTTTTCCAGGCATTTGTGATTACAGGAAACATTAAAAAAAATCTATTTTAAAAAAAATGTAATATTTTAGAGCAGAAAAAGTATATATTCACTATAGAAATGTCCAGGACTTTTTCATGAATGTTTAAGATTTTACTCATTTCCACACCTTTTCCAGGCCTGGGATCACAATTTTATAATTCTCCTATATTTTCCAGGCTTTCCATAGTCTTCAGATTGCAAATGTGAGTGTGGTTAGATTATATCTATATTAAATGGTAAATTGAACAAATTTATCACATACATTTTAACCCACCTTCCTCTACAGCAAATTGTCTTTTTTTTCTTTTTCCCTTGGTTGATAAAGGGTGTGTAATAAATCACACATAAATGTATAATTTTTTGTTATTTATAAGAACTGATATCAGTTACAGCTTCTCCTGTGAGAGTGCTTCCTTATTTTTGCAGTGATTATTTTTTTATAACAGTCATGTGTTTGAATGACTTTTAATAATAATATTAATTAAAACTTTTTTTATTATTTTTTTTGTTGCTGTTGTTGCTTCATGTTCTGTTACAAAAATAGTGAACTATATAGTTTCCAGCAGTTTATTAGCCCTATTCTTATAGTGTCCCATGACAGGGTCATAAATGCAACCCTGAAAATCTAAATTTGAGGAGCAAAAAATATGCTATTGGATTCCTGTCCTGTAAACTTATCACTTATTAGGGCCCGAGCATAGATTGTGCTCAGTCAATTATTCTTCTTCTCTGAAATGAATCACATTTTTGAGGGCCTAAACATGCTTAAAAACTCATGAAACTTTGCACACAAGTCAGAAGTGGTGAAAATTTTCAGAATTGGGTGTGGCAAAATGGCTCGATACCGCCACCTACAAAATTTCAATTAAGCGCCCTTCACGCTACATTTCACGTACAGGTAAGAAATTCAGTAGACATGTGTAACAGCCCAATACCTACAAAAAAAGTCAATGGGGGCAAAATCTGAAAACCCAACAGGAAGTGAGAGATTTTGAGTTTTCTCAGCAAAATTTTTGCACTTTTTGCCATTTCCAGACGTTGTACTTTAACAAACTCCTCCTAGAGCTTTAATCAGATCAACATCATTTTTGGTCAGTATAATCTAAAGGCCTTTGAGGCGTTAAATTGCGAAGATCTAGAGTTTTCACTGAAGGGCGTATCCGTGGCAAAATCTGATGTTTCACCATGAAACAGGAAGCTTTTGTAACAATGTTCGATCTGCCCCAAACCTGAAGACCTGAAGACATCTACATGCACATATTCAGTTAGTCATAGTGCCACCTGTTGGCAACAGGAAATGGCATGCTTTACACTGTAATTCACTCCTTAAAACACATTTAAATATGCTATGAAGTACCAAACATACTAGAAACACGTTAAATCATGCAACACTTGGCTAAGTGCTAATGATGCCACGAAACAGAAAGTTGTTGTAACTCAGGCATACGATGTCCAATCTGCTCCAAACTTCACATGTTTGAGAAGAGTCCTGCCCTGAACACATCTACATGACAATATTCAGTTATAGTAATAGCGCCACCCACTGGCAACAGGAAGTGGCGTGTTTAACATTGTGATGCACTACTAGCAACACCTAGCTGAGTGCTAAAGCATGCTATTATCATCAATGTCCAAGCTGCTTCAAACTTCACACATTTGATAAGTGTCCTGGCCTGAAGACATCTACATGCCAAAATTTAGTTATAGTCATATCACCACCAGTTGGTAGCAGGAAGTGTGGCCAAAATAAATGACTGATGTTGTCCTAAATTTATATACTTAAATGCATTTTGCCCACTGTGCTCTGTTTTCCTAAAGCCACCGGGTGGCGGTGGCATGGGTGCGAGGGCCCTTTCATCGCTGCTTGCAGCTTTAATTTTATTTGTAACTGACATTTATTTAACATTCTACTCTACTAATATATAATAGCATGAAATATGTTCATGGTGAATTAATAGGTAACAGGTAATCTAATCAAATTATTCTTAATTTATTTGATCTGTTTAAGTGAAATAATACATGACACGGTATGTTTTTATGGTTAGAAGATATATGACCTCATGCATTCAGCATGTGACACTAACGTGAAACCAGACTTCATTCGCCTCAATGGAAAGCATATTTATACCGTCTTAATCGTTCCCTGTCCCCTATATAGTGCACTATGTGTCATTCAACATATAGACAACAGTAAATGTGTGAACAAATGACCGATTTCAGCCACAGCTTCAGTGTCTATTTATAATGTAGGGGGCGGGACTTCAGATTCTAGAGAGCATTTGATTGGACAGGAGATCTGATGAGAAGCTGAAGTCCGTGGTGATGTCATGAAAATCCGTGATCCATTTTAGAAGTGAGAGACTGTAAATTTTGAATGCTTATATTTCCTAAATGCGAATTTTGTCATTGTTTTGGAACACACCATCTTATTAATAACCTTAAGGCTAACATATTCATACTAAAAACTAAAAGCTAAAAAACTTACATTTTGATTTCAGGGGGATTTTAAAGCTAAAATGCTGCTAAAAACCTTTACTGTTCAAAACGCGGCTCTCTTGTAATTGCACTCAGCCGCAGATCCAGTCCTAGATGGCGCTGTTGCTCTTTCTAACATCTAGGATGTTCCCTGACAAGACTTGCCGCTCGGTCTTCATCTGAACCTCAAATGATTCACCTTCAGATATTTAAGTGCCCTCACGAGGAGCTGATATTCACTGGATTTTTACACTACCAGTCAAAAGTTTTTTAGACTGTAAGTCATCAAGTACAGTAGGCTACGTCATAACAGTATCAACTGTATTCTTTCCATTCTTCATAAGTATGGAAAGTATAGAGCCACCAAAACATTCTTCAGAGCAGCCTTTGCTTAGATTGCATAGGTAGGCCTATATGCTCAAAGTAAGAAAAAACAAAAGTTTTAGTTTTGTAAAGAAATTAATACGTGGGTATAGTGTAGGCCTATATAATCCTAGCGTTTGCGAGATTTGAGTGTGCAAACTCGCAGAAGTCTCATATTTTACAGATAATGGCAGTGCGCACCGCAGAAGCGCGCTCAATAGTTGTGAGCTCGAATATAAGCCAGCAGAGCGAGCAGCGCTGAAATAAAGCTGACAGGTGTTTGCCCGCCTGGACTTTTCCTTTGACTAATCACGAAAGGTCTCATATATCAAGTGTCTCTCATTTCACGGTGAGCTTGCATTCATGCCTCAGGTCAACGATGTTTTATATGCGACCGCTAGAGGTTGATGCAAACCCTCCAGAGTGTGGGACGGACTACTGCTTTCAACACTTTTCCAGGGATGCAGTCTTGTGTTGGTGCATGCACAACTTGAGCTAGTTCATGCACTGACTCCTGAGGCTGCGCGCTCCCGTTCCTAGGCTGCTGGTGCTGTTTTCAGTAAACGCACAGGTGAAGAGTCCTTGTAAGTTGTTTCTTTGTCTCTCTTTTAACATTATTTGATTGATGTTAAACAGTTCGAAATGCAACTGAATGGCAGTTGTGAGGATGTTGCCTAACAGTGGCACACGAGCTGACCTGAGGCATCACTTTGAAGTCTAAGAAGGAGTTCATTCCAAAACAAACGGGATAAAGACTTGATTAGGCTTATAAAGAAACTGAAAGAAAGTTATTAATGGTGCACCATGGAGAGCGCCATCATCAACCCAGCAGCACTCGCTTGGTGAAAGCATCATCCTGAGAGATAAAGATGAGAGCGCCAACATTTGGACTTCTGTGGAGCTGTCTCGGTTTTCTTCACGGCGTTCAGTGCGGTTTAGGAGACAACCATGTGCATTCGAGCTTTATTTACAGGCGGTTGCGTAACCACGAGCGGCGAGAGATCCAGAGAGAAATCCTCTCCATCCTGGGCTTGCCCCACCGTCCCCGGCCCTTCTCCCCGGGCAAACAAGCGTCGTCGGCACCGCTCTTCATGCTGGACCTGTACAACGCGATGACGACCGACGAGGAGGACGCGATACTCGGGAAGGCACTCGCTGGGAAAGCGCGTAAAAGCGCCTCTGGAGTTCCACATGGATACTCGCGCGCCCCGCAGCAGCCGTACCGCGCGGCGCCGTTGACCAGTCAGAGCCCGCCTTTGGCCACCGCGCACGACACCAACTTTCTGAATGACGCGGATATGGTGATGAGTTTTGTCAATCTAGGTAGGTAGCTCTTTATGTGTTCTGTTTAAATTCACCTCAACGTTGAATGTCAGTGTGTATAAAATAATACTGGTAGCCAATTTTTATTTATTTTTTTTAACTATATATCAGTTCAAATTGGCTACTTGTAATTTGGTACTCTGTCCTAATAAAAAAACAAAACAAAAAAAAAACAAAACAAAACGAACAAACAAAACAAAAACAACAACAACAACAACAACAACAACAAAAAACACTTTATTTTAGTGTCTTTTAACTAGTTGCTTATTAGCATGCATATTACTAGAATATTGGCTTTTAGTACTTATTAAGGACATATTAATGTCTTATTCTGAATCATCAGAATAATATCCCTTAATCCTACCCAGTACCTAAACTTGCTAACTATTAATAAGCAGTAATTAGAGTTTATTAAGGAAAAAGTCGTAGTTAATAGTGAATATGTTTTCCCTTATACTGAAGTGTTACCAAAAAAAAAAATCTCTGTTTTCAATTCAATTAAAAAAAATGAATAGCTTATGTATCCCCATAGTTTTATACTTAATTCTATAATTGTATGCATTTATCAGAAAGGTGGTTGTTATCCAGTGACACTGTTTGTTTGTTTTTGTTCTTTTTTTTTTTTTTTGGAGTTGCATTGTAGAAAAATAAAGTAAAACAAATCCAAATAAACATTTAGCAGGAGTACATTTCTACAGTGTTTATGCCAGTCAGAGAATGTTCAAATTCATTGCATTTATTTGTTTTATTATATCTGGGGTCTCACAGGTTTCTTTTTCCATGCAGGCTGGATGTGAAGTTTTGTTTTTATAAAATTAAGGAAATTAGAGAAAAAGAAAAACCAGTCTGATGCTTTTTGTCTCTCAGACCCCAGAAGACGAAGGTTAAACCTTAAATATGTGCTTGTTTAAAGAAGGAATGCAATTACAGCCTAGCTCTTGATTTAAAATGCTCATTATTGATAATTGCCAGCTACCGTTTTGTTTGTCACAGTATTACAGATTTAGTGCTTCAAGTTTATAAAATGTAAAATTATAACCTGTTGGATTTAGCAGACACACGGGAGTCTAAGGCTGAGCTGAGTAAACAAACTTCTTAGGTTTTCTTAAACAAAAACGAAATTAGAGGGGGAAAAAAAACTTCATTTGCTGGATGTTGAAGTGAAAACAGCTTATTGGAAAAATAAAAAATGCATGGAAACGAATGCATTATCTTTGCTATAAAAATGCAATCACTATGACTTCATTTGATGATGTCATGCACTTAAGGGATTGTACATTTTTATTAGACTATTATAGCAAGTTAGTCTTCTGTTGTTAAACACTTTTACACTAGGTCCTTGAAATCATCTCTTTCTAAGCTATTTATATCTTGTTTGATCTCAAATATAGTGCCTTCTTGTGATTCCAGTGAATGTTATTGAATGAATTCCTATGAATGTTAAAATAGCAGGTGTTTTTTTTCCCCTCATATTACTGGAATATAGTCCTCCACATCTCCGCTGTCCTTGAAAACTCTATAAACGGTGTATATATAGGACTGTATGGTTACTGGAAACTCTGAGGCAATTGCAGGTTCTGGAGAGAAAATAAAAATGTGGCTATAAAGAGTGTCATTATATCAGAATACACATGCATGCACATACCGTAGTGAAGTGAAGCAAATTACGAACGGCGTTTACATGCGGGGTTTGTTAATATCCTGTCGTTAGTAATAACTGCTTTTTGCTGTTATTTGAAGAATGCTGTGATAAGATGATAAGTATATGCTGAACTGTGCAACTTCAGTGGCTGTGACCTCTCACCTCACAGTTCATGTAAACTTATCAAGTGACTGTCTGACCTGAGGATAATTTGCCTTAATTACTTCCTGTTGTTAAGCAGAGGAAAGAGCTTGAAGAAAGGGCCGCTTTTGCTCAAAATCTGCTAATCTGGTGCCAGTAGCTAGTGGCTTTTTTTTTTTTCTTGCTTTGCAGATCTAATTTATGCGTTAGACGCTGGTTTAGCCATGTTTTGGCTCGTTCTTCCATTAAAGGTCATTGTTCTGTTTATTGACAGGATAGAATCCTACACCCGGATGAATCACAAAAACCTTGTATGAATTTGTTGTCTTTATGGATTTGACAGATGAATACAAAAGTGAGTTCAGTATAAACACAGTTTGGGCCTCAGAGTAAATAAACGTGTGTGTAAAGGTGTAGAGTCTTCATCATCACCTGAACTGTGCTCCATGTGTTTCCACTCATGCACAGCGTCTGCAGCTCTTTCCACGTACAATCAGACTCAAGCGCTAAATGGATTCTGGATAAATTGTTGCCTTGCATTTCAATACAAAAGGTGTTGATGTTGTAGTTCATGGGTTTAAAAAAAGAGCTTGTCTATGATAGAATCAGAAAGTACACAAATTACAATAAAAAAACTCAACTATAAGCAGAGCTTAAGCTGGATTATTGCCACGCACTCAAAATACACTTTTACTTTAAATGATCTCTTGCACTGAATTAATTAAACAATATCTCTCTATTGCCCGGAAAGCACTATATCCCCATCCTCTGTTCTTAATTAGCTGCCAGGATGCTGAAGTTGAGTCTGGCCAGCTGCTGTAACCGTGGCCTGCCCTCTGACCTCTCCGTGTTAAGTAACTACAGACTTTCACTGTAGATAAACTATCAGAGAGGCCGAGCTGCACTATTTCACCGGCACCGCAATGCAAACACACTTCTGCTTCACACGGCGCTTCGTAAGCAGCGCTGTACATCACCACCGTGAATGCAAGTCTTTATTTAATGCTTCAAAGATACGGACCGCAGACTACATGGAATTAGCTCTACAAGAAGAACGTTCTTCTTTAACCCTTTTGTTCCTTTGCATGTTGAAGTTTAGTAATAACAAATATCAGTGTTCAGTTTCATCTCTACCAAACCGAGATGTCCTTTAACGTTGAAAGTACATTTTTCAATCAATCTGTTTTGTCTTTTAATTAAAACTGCCTTTCCCCCCTCAAACATACACCTTTCAATCTTAAAAACAGGATTATGTAGGAACACATTAATACTGTATATTGTAAAAATTATTCATAAGAAGGCAATTTATAGTGCAGAATCTATTTCTTTTTTCTAGGTATGCACCGATGTATCGGCCAGTAATTGGTATCTGCCGATAAAAGCAATTATATTCTTGAAATTCAAACAATAAATGGCGTTTTGGCGCTCTTAAATGTCACGTGACAGAACGCTGTAAACAGCCCTCAGTTCAAGCGTCAGCGCGGATCTGGAATCTTTTCTTCCACTTTTAAGTTACGGCATGAAAAAACATGAATGAACATCAGAAGGTATGTTGAAAGATAGAGTACAGTTTACTGTAATGAATAATGTCTCATGTAATCGCTCAGTCTGTGTTTCAACCACAGAAAGACGTCAGTAAAACAGCTTGTCATTTAATGTTGCATTTACCTCAGGAAAGTTATTCGATGTTCACAGTTGGTTAGTTAGCCATAAAAACACAAGAGAGGAGATTATTTACCATTAATTATACATATATGTTTGAATAAATTTGCCATGAAGACAAGTGCTTATGAGTTGTATACAAACATTTCAGTTTTTATTTGAGTGATTATATCTGAAGATAAACAGCAGTTGAATATAATAGTTTGGGGTCTGTTGTTAATTTTAACCTCCAGTATAATAGTAATGTATCAAATGAGAGAGTTCCCTGTGTAGTTTACAGCATTAGTTGGGAGAGGTTTTTTTCCTTAGAAAAATCAAACTATTGGTATCAGCAGAGAAATTTAGTATCGGTGCATCTCTACTTTATTCCCTTAGAAAAATGTACCACGGTAACTATAGTTTATGCCAAAATTACAACAATTTATATAAAATAAAAATTATATATATATGTATTTTTGGTATCTGCTCAACAAACGTGCTTCCCTTGAAGAAAAAAATCATGTAATGACTATTTCAATGCTGATTACAACCTGAAATGAAAATGATGTAATCTTAAAAACTGCACTGATAACTACTGTAGTACTGTAACTATTTTGTGATTCAGAATGGTAGAGATGCCATAATCAGACTGAATACTGTATAAATGGTGCTTTACTGAATGTTCAGAGACCTGTTCAAGGGTTAAAACACATTGAATGCAATGTTTGATAGCCATCTGGCAGAGCAGTTTCTAGATATATGGAGAAAGCCTTATCTACTAGACACTTCCTATATATCAAATATGTTTTCTTGTCAAGGTTTCTACCATTTAGGACATGTTTAGGAGGTAGCACTACATTTCTGACAGTGATAACCTCTCACCCACATGGTATTTTCTGCAGATTAGAAATGAGAATCTTGGGAGGTCAGAATATCTGACTAGAAAACTTGTTCACAAAAACATGAAATTTGTGTCCTGTCAGCTTTTCTCTGCTAACGCAGTGTGTATTAGTGAAGGCCTGTTTTTCTAACCTGACAGCCCATTTATCATGGATGGAGCGTACAGGGAAGGGCCTGTGCAGTGGCTGCTACCTGTGCTTAGATGGCTGATTTAATGGACTGGATATTGCTTTTGTTGGTCGTCCAAATGTTTGGACTAGGCGTGGAATGTTGACCATTTTGATGAATGACTTTTTAAAGAAAGCAGCTGCTGACACTTAACATGTGTGCGATAGTCTTTCTCCGTCCTACAGTGCAAAACAAATGAGTCCTGTGCAGATTCTCATTGTGCGCTTTGTGTTTCCGTGCAGTCGAGAGGGATAAGGACTTCTCCCATCACAGACGACACTACAGGGAGTTTCGTTTCGACCTGACTCAGATTCCGGAAGGCGAGGCAGTTACCGCCGCCGAGTTCAGGATTTATAAGGATCAAAGTCCCGTCAGATACGAGAACATCACACTCAAGGTCACCATATACCAAGTCATCAAAGAATATCCAAACAGGTGAGACCTTTCCCTATTTTACACTATACCATTCAGAAGTTAGAGTGAATTAATGTTTCTCATGATCCCATTCTTAACATTAGTTTTGTAGAATGCCTGGATTTCTTTACAAAACTAAATTAAAATAGATATTTGTGTGCATTTTCACCTACAGTCGAGCACTTTTGCTTTTTATGGAGCCGATTCCGAAAAATTGCAATTGCGAATGACTGCATTCAGCACAGATTTTGGCCCCCTTTTGGCTATAAGTAATTATCAGGAAATTTCCCAACAACATTTTATTCAGAAATGTCTGGATGAGTTAGAGGAGATGAGCTGAAGGAAAAGCAGCCAATAAGTGTCTAGCACATACTTCAGATCTGTTTAAAAAGCATCCCAGAATGAACCTCATGAAGCTGGTTGAGAGAATGAAGAGAGTTTGCAGAGCTAGAAAATAGGCAGAGTGGCTACTTTGAAGAAGCTCAAATAGTTTGTTTCTGTTAGGTCTGTGTTTGTATTGTCTTGTTTTCCATGTGCCTTTGTTCACGCTCATTTGTTGTCATAGTTACCCATTGTTTGATTGATTAGTCCCACCTGTCTCTTGTTTTCTCCTCAGTCAGGTTATGTGTATATATTATGGGAGATTGTTTCCGCCACAGAATAACAAAAATACAAAATAAAACTAGCTATTTAAAAGATAATTGCGACTTTTTATCTCACAATTCTGACTTTTTTCCTCACAATTACGAGTTTATGTCTCTCAATTCTGACCTTTTTCCTTGCAATTGCGAGTTTATATTTCACAATTCTGACTTTTTTCCTCACAATTACGAGTTTATGTCTCACAATTCTGACTTTTTTCCTTGCAATTGCGAGTTTATATTTCACAATTCTGACTTTTTTTTTTTTTCGCAATTCTGACTTTTTTCTCACAATTGCGAGTTTGTCTCTCAATTCTGACTTTTTCTCACAACTGTGAGTTTGTCTCTCAATTCTGACTCTTTTTCTTGAAATTCTTCTTTTCTCAGAATTGTGTGATATAAACTTGCAATTGTGAGTTATAAAGTCAGAATTAATTGTGAGAAATAAGTCAGAATTGTGAGATAAAAAAGTCGCAATTATCTTATTTATTTTTTATTCAGTGGCAGAAACAAGCTTCCATAATATATATTCCTTTGTTTGAGTCATTCTTTGTCCGTCCATGTAGCTGTTTAGTTGGTTTGCTTTTCTCCTGTTTTCCTGTGCTCCTGTGTTTGTTATTTTGACTGAAGTTGTGAAATAAAGTAACTGCTGCAAATAGATCCTGCAACTACTCTCATTACTGCAACCAGCCTGTGACAGTTTCATCATTTTGATGACTTTATTATTGTAGAAAATAGTAATAATGAAGAATTAGATGCGTCTTTTGACAGGTGGTGTGGAATGGTCAAAGAATGATCTTGTTGCAAGTGCTTGCTATCTAAAAATAATATGCCTATATTTTCACACTCCAAACACAAAGAACTATGAAATAGACTATAATGTTCAAAATTTTAGTGTTGGTAAATACTGTAAAAACAGTTATATTGTAAAATATATTGAAAAATGTAACTGTTTTCTATTTTAATACATTTTAAAATATAATTTATTTCTTTTTAGCAATGAATGATAGCTTATTTTTATAATTTAGCATTAACAGTTGTGCTGCTTAATATTTTTGAGTTCAAAAGAACAGCACTTTTTTGAAATAGAAATTGTTTGTAACATTATAAATGTCTTTACTGTCACTTTTGAACAATTTAATGTCCTGCTGGGGAAAAAAGCATCAATTTCATATAAAACTGTAATGTACAAATCTGTACTTGTCTGAAATTGTCCCTAAACCTTTGACCAAGTGAGACTTTCATTAAATGATGGAGAAACTTTATCAGAGAAAGACCCTTTTGATGGGAAATTTATTTATGAACTAAATCTAAATGGGACTAAATTAATTGGAATATTTTCTATGAATCTCAGAGGATTTGTAAACATTTGTACGTCTCTAAATGACATACATAGAATGAAATACTGTCAGTACATCTATATAAACTTGACACATACTAATGAGATTGTGCTGATAAAACACTTTTAAGCCGAACAAATCATCAGCGGCTGTTTTTGCCCTAGAGTGACACGGTGAGTTTAAATGAAACCCGACTTCCAATTAAACCTGTAGGACAGTCTCTTAAAGCTGTGCCTGGTCTGTGAAACACTTTAGGCAGGCAATCAAGCGGAAAATAAAAGGACATCCTGTTTACACGAGTGAGTCTGGAGTCTGTCTGGAGGTTTCCCTTGTGACGATTAAACTACATGCGTCAGGATGTTTTAAGACTGTAATTTGTCACCATTGAAAAACTGACAATGGCACACACTGCCTTGGACTATCCATCATACAGTTTCAGAAAATATGCGGATAAAGTTCAATACATTTGGCTGATATTAATATAACATATTTTGGAACTTGTTCCAAGGATGATCTTATGTAACATTATTCAGGAACACAGCGCATTCATATCATATTTACTACAGGATCTATTAATATGTAACTAACAGCATTGCTTTTGATGAATGTAAAATATCCAGATGCCAGACTAGTATCTTTATCATTCTGAGTATTCCTCAAAGAAGATTTACTTTATGGAGTTTTAAAACCAAGGCTGGGGAGGAGCTCGTTCATCTGATCCTGTCAATCATTACGCAAGAGTATATAAACATCTGCGCAGCTCATCCATGATGATTCTTCCAGCATCCCTCCACCCCGTCTCCTGCCTTAAATCCATCTCTTCATTACTAACTCTGTTATTACACAGTCCAGTTGAGTCTTCAACTTGTGTGCTCTATTTTGAACAGCAAGCCAATTCTGTTTGTCTTTATTATACTCAAGTATTATATGATTGGGAAATATCAGAAGAAAACTTCTGTATGATTTAATTTTCCTAAGTGTTAAGATCTCAACTCTAAAATATTATATTGACTAGAAATTGCTGAACCTTTGCAAAATGATTTTGGAAAAAAAAGAAAAGAAGAAAATATCCATTAATCATAAACAATTGTCATTGTTTATGATTAATGGATTGAAATTTGAAATTTATTTTTGAAATTTATTGTTCAAAAGGTACGGGAAGCAAGATTATATTTGTTTGTGAACATTAATTTAAATGTACTAACAATGAAAAATACTTCTAAAGAATTTATTAATCTTAGTTAATGTTACTTGCAACATTTACTAATATTTATATTAATAATATTTATATTTTAATATTAATAATTTAATTAATATTAAAATTTACATTATTAAAATCAAATGTTTTATTTGTTAATATTATTTAATGGAGCTAATGTGAACCAACAATGAACTGTTGTACTTTTATTAACTAACTAGGGATGCACGATATGGAAAATTTTAACCGATACGATAACCGATAATTAAGTCCTTCTCATGGCTGATTCCGATACAGATACCGATAGCCAATAAGTCCATATTTTTATATTATAATTTTCATATAATCTGCAGTTTGTGCTCCCAGGAGAATAGAAAATTTAAGATGCACTGATGAAACTGATATTTTAGTAGCTCTGGCCTAACTATAATAGCAAACATCAGTCCTGACTCTTCAGGAGTCAGGACTCTTCAGTTTTTATTTTTTGTGTAAGGCACCACAATACTTAGTAACAGAAAGGGTTTAACAGAACTATGACAGAACTATGGTTTATCTGCACTTAACAACTCATTAACAACATATTTTTTCATGCATAACAAGAAAATGCATATATTAAACCTTTAGTGCATGAGGAACATGCCCGTAGGCATTGCCCCCACTGCCAAAGGTCCAGAATTTAAGTCATTTTTTTGTTTGTTTGTTTTTTTTTTTTGTTGTTGTTTTTTTTATGTGATTATTGTCATCATTGTTTTAATCAATGCTTGTGACAAATATTCTGGGTTGCTGTTTCAAATTAATATGATACATTATTATAGCTGGACGTGTGTGTGTGTGTGTGTGTGTGTGTGCGCGTGTGCGGCGTGCAGTTCAGAGAGAGTTCTCGCAATACACTTTTCAAAGCAACGGTGAAGAAGCATCGCCTCTGAATGATGGGGGGAGGGGTTATATATATATATATATATATATATATATTTTTTTTTTTTTTTTTTTAATTAAAAGGATTTCTATATTATATCCACTCAATAGTCTACAATATAATAACCATATAAACGTAGCGTAATTATAATAATAAAACATAGTGGGATATTCAGTGATATTGGCTGTGCAATATCGACTTTTGTGATTGGCCAATACCGGCAGACTGGAGCCAATGGAAATGCTTCTCCTTCGGTGCGTGTCTTATTCCTCTGAGAACTTCAAAGCAGACCGCTTGAGGTAAATTATCTGGAATGATTAGTATATTAATTGATTTACGATGCCTATGTGAGAGTGTTATGTCTGTAGCGTTAATGATCCGTTCTGAGCTCATGGTTAGCATAAAGGTGCTTGCTGGTGATGCTGAGTGTTTTTTATGCGTGTCATGTTATCCTTTATTTATTAACTGTTACGAGTTTATTTTGCACCGATTCACTGATAGTGTGAGGATGTATGACGTCACGAGTATGTACTAGTTGAGTGAACTTGGATGTACATACATCTAATGAATGAAATTGGAGTGTTTAGTCATTGACAAAGCTTCAAAAAAGGTGTTTACCAGCAGACAAGCTAATCCAGCACAAATTAGTGCATAAAAGGTCACCAAAATGAAGTATTTGAACCTCATAAATAAATACAAAAAAAAAAAAAGAGGAGAAAAACTGCAAAAAGGTCCACTTTTTGAAAAAAAGAGGAAGGTATATAGACTTTAAGTCACATATTTTTCAAATACATAATAAATAAAATACATTGACATTTGTCAACCTCGAAAAAAAAATGAAAAACAAAAGTGCATCCTCAACAAAAGAGCATAGGGCATAGTTGAGATTTCTCTGAAATTACATAGTTTAACAAAATAAATATGAGGGATGAGGAAGGTATTTAGTCACATGTCTTTGTTTTTATACTAACCTGCGAAAACCTGGAGCCTCTACCACGGAAAAAGGTTTGTCATCAAGAACTATAAATTTCATTACTTTGTCGTTTATGGCTTTAGCCTTTTTGCTGTCTCTGGAAAACTTTTTAAAATTTTCAAATGTCTGCTGAATGGGGACATCGACGCTCCGTGTTTTAAGCTTAGCACTAGCAGCTGCTGCCGCGGCTGCTTCATATTCTTTTAATACAGCTTCGCCACGATGACGACCTTTCATGTGAGATATAAGATTTGTGTTTAAACATGATGCATTTCTTCCTCCTCTCGGAATCCTTGCTGAACATGCTTTGCAAATAGCAACGGCATTGTCCTCCGCTGCCACCGAGTAAAACTTCCAGACCGACGAAGACATGTTCAAAGGCGATGACGTAATGAGCGCGACACAGTTTTAAAGCTGCAGTCACTTGCACTCGGAAAGTGGATGAATCTCTGGAAAAATCAGACTAATTGATTGATTTACCAGCAAGTACTTTATCGGATCTAGTTATCGGATTTCATTTATTTATCGGAGCAATAAAAATGACGTCATTTTCACCCATATCGCCCGATAATTTATCTGTCTGATAAATATTGTGCATCCCTATAACTAACATTACCAAAGATTAATACATACTGTAACAAATATATTGCTAATTGTTAATGTTAGTGCATTAACTGATGTTAACGGATAAAAACCTTATTGTAAAGTGTTACTGATTATATTATAGACATCCAAACTAGACTGTAAAAAGTAGTAACCTGCAATAGTGTGATTTCTACCTGAATTAACCCATAAAAAAATATTTTTGTTGCCATAAATTAACTCTTTCCCCCCACTGATGGAATTTTCTGGCATGAATGTTTTGGAATTTTCTCCATGTTTTCACTGTTATTAGGCGCTATTATGCATCTTCTGAAAGAGTACAGAATCTCCAGATCAAAACACAGGTGAAGAAGAAGCAGAAACAAGCGATAGAAACATTGCTGATGCACATGTAAAATAACACAATCATCAACATTAAAGGGGTCCTATAATGCCCCTTTTACAAGATGTAAAAGGTGTCCCCAGAATTTGTCTGTGAAGTTTCAGCTCAAAATACCCCACAGATCATTTATTATAGCTTGTCAAATTTGCCCCTATTTAGGTGTGAGCAAAAACACGCCGTTAAACTTTTGTGCAAATCCAGCGTTGAATTGACCCTCGTTTGTGAAGCAATTACTTAAAATGACGGCATGACAACAACACTCTACTACAACAACACTCTACTTCCTCTTCTCTAAAGCAGCCCAACATGGCCTCACCCCCTTTGTTGAGTGTTCTCGGGGGCGGGGTTTATGTAAATTTTAGGGTTAGTGATGTCACCAACCCGGGAAGAAGCTCATTGTAGTCCCTACCAGCCGTTTGTTGTAGTCCTTAAACAGAGAATTCTGTAAGAGAAAATATCTCCCTTTGTATTGACCTTTGAGCGTCGTAACTTTGCAGATGTTGTTGATGTTCAAACAGCAACATTACACACTAACTAAAGTTAAAAAAGGGAAATTATAATCAACCACCCCTTTAAACAACATATAAATCAAAACTGCCTAATGTTACTGAATGAAATGTTGAACCCATGAAGAGGAAACGACTGTGAAGCTTTGGGGGTGTTGATGGACTCGATCTACTCCATCTGTGTTTTGATCATCGCTCTGAATCTGATCCGGATGAAGCCCTTGACAAAAAGTTAAAATGTTCAAAACATTTAAAAAAAAAAAAACTTAACCACATTCAAGTGTTGATAAAATTTGAAAAGCATTCATAAAGCTGGAATATATATATATATATATATATATATACACACACACACTACCAGTCAAACGTTTGAACACATAAGATTTTTAATGTTTTTAAAAGAAGTTTCGTCTGCTCACCAAGGCTGAATTTATTTAATTAAAAATACAGTAAAGACAGTAATATTGTGAAATATTATTACAATTTAAAATAACTGTTTTCTGTTTGAATATATTTTAAAATGTATTCCTGTGATCAAAGCTGAATTTTCAGCATCATTACTCCAGTCTTCAGTGTCACATGATCCTTCAGAAATCATTCTAATATGATGATCTGCTGCTCAAGAAACATTTATTGTGTACAATTGTACAAAATATTTGTGTACAATATTTTTTTTTCAGGATTCTTTGATGAATAGAAAGTTCAAAAGAACAGCATTTGTTTGAAATATAATCTTTTGTAACATTATAAATGTCTTTACTGTCACTTCTGATCGATTTAATGCATCCTTGCTGAAAAAAAATAATTAATTTCTTTAATTTCTTTTCAAAAAAATAAAAATAAAAATTCTTACTGACCCCAAACTTTTGAATGGTAGTGTATAATGTTACAAAAGCTTTGTATTTCAGATAAATGCTGTTCTTTTGAACTTTCTATTCACCAAAGAATCCTGAAAAAGAAGTATTGTACACAAATATTTTGTACAATTGTACACAATAAATGTTTCTTGAGCAGCAGATCATCATATTAGAATGATTTCTGAAGGATCATGTGACACTGAAGACTGGAGTAATGATGCTGAAAATTCAGCTTTGATCACAGGAATAAATTACTTTATAAAATATATTCAAACAGAATATATTTCATAATATTACTGTTTTTACTGTATTTTTAATTAAATAAATGCAGCCTTGGTGAGCAGACGAAACTTCTTTTTAAAACATCTTACCGTGTCCAAACTTTTGACTGGTAGTGTATATATATATATTAAATCAGAGGCTCTGTTCTTTCTTTTGATATATTGTATGTTCAGATATTCATACAACAATATTCTGGGGGCCATGAAAGTTTTGTGAAAATGATAAAAATAAATAAATAAATAAATAAATAAATAAAATAAAAACTGGCAGGGAAAGAGTTAATGTATATAGTGTGGTTTAGTGATGTTAAATAATATTTTTAACTTGAATAAAACCAGTTACCACTTTTTTCAGTGTTGCATTGCTCATGTCAATGTAGCTCAGTAAGGTTTGAGTTAGAATAGAGACTCAAGTCCTTCTCTAAAGTATGGGAGGTCCAACCTGTGCAGTGAATGCAGATAATAAAGATTGCATAGCCATTGTGGAATGATGTATGGGAACAGTTTTCCTAAGAAAACTACCTCAGCTTTGCTGATTTTTTTTTTTTTTAGGATATAGCCAGCTGGGCTCAACTAAAAGACCATGACATCATGACATCAGGTCAGCTCTGTTCCACCGCTTGTCCGCTAGGAATAATTTCGCTGAACCAGAGCCCACCCGAACCAAAGCAAACCTGTTCTTCCTCAGTCTCACCAGATATACTTGCTGGTAATGGCCATGGATAAAGCTTTCCATTAACAGCTCATTTGCAAGTTCCAGCACTTATGAAAGTCTTGAAAGTCCATCAGTTATCACTCCTTGCATATCTCGGCAGTTTGTCAGAGCGCTTGCACCCCAGACAGGGCCATCTGGCCTTAATAGAGGGCCTCTGCCTCAAGAGACTTCCAAAGCTTCCTAAAAGGGAGTGTGCCCACCTGCCTCTTTACGCTTCTAATGGCCCTCTAATCTAGATGGAGACCCGTGACTTATCTTGAGTCATACATGGCCTCATCATAGACAGGTCCTTTTCTCACCATGAATGAATGCAGCCGAAACATTCAAGAGGAGATACGACTCTCCTGGGGCAATGAAACAGGGGTTTAAAATGGATTCTGCCATCAGAGGCCCTGGAACTCATGGCTGTGTTTATGAGGCACCCACGTCTGACAGCTTCACACATTCGCTTCTGTGTCCGAACTGTGATTTAATGGAATTTAGTGTTTCACAGATTAGCACCCACTTCATATAGCCTGCCAAAACATGCCCACTGTGAGTGTTAATGGCATGCCGGTAAACGACACCTTTACAAAACAGTATTGTGGAGGTACTGTGATACCGTAATGGAAATAGAGAACTAATTCTTATTCAGATCTGGTTCAGTTTTGTGCTGTGATGCTATTGTATCTACAAGCATCATGGCAAAGGAAAATCTGAATTTAATTTGTGCCATGACACAATCAATAGATAACACATGTTTCTGCTCAATTGTCCTCTCTGGTTGTTCGCAGTTCGATGTAGTCCATTTCACAAGTGAATGACTCAAATGAGCCAGATCATTTTAACTTGTGTGAATCAGTCTAGTGATTCACTCACTGGCTTAATCGGTAAGAGTGATTCTTGACTTTTTCACTGAACCGCAAATCATTACTTTTATCGTGTGCAACTGGAAATGAACAAAGAACTGTTGATGTGTAATGTTCAGCTGAAGGCTTAAATCAGTGTAATAGAGTGCAACTCTTGTGTCTTTTGAACTCCATTCAATTTCTACATAGGGAAATTTTTTAATGATATTTTAAAAACCTTTAAAGACAGCTTTACTGTGAGCTATGAGGTTGTTAATCAATGGTGTTTGCTACAGTTTAAGCCGTCAGCCCAAATTATTTCAACTTAGTTTTAAAATAACCGTGTTTAACAGCAGAATCTGTGGTGATAAACTACATTACCCATGATGCTGTACAGAAAATTCAACCAGAGTCAAAACAAGCAAAACATCTCATTAGCTCTGTCCAGTCCTGCGAAGCACTGCAAATGACATAATCGATTCTTAATATGCTCTCAAAATGCTTATAAATTATATATATATACATAATATCAACATTTTTAAATGAGTAGCTTTATGTTTCTAAGCTTTATGATTATGCTGTTTGCAATGCTTCTTGGGATTTAGTTATTTCCCTCACTAAAGCTGTAAAGCTATTTTTGTCCGATTTTCAAATACTGTTTTGCTTCAAATCAAAGTTTGTAATGTTATGATTCTCTTCATAGCTGGTTGGCTTGGTTCATGACTTATAGCGCATTAATAAAGACTTTTTTGAAATCCTTATGGGAGAAATGAATTGAAAAAATCTTCGGGAACCAGCGCTGGATGGGCAATAATGCACTCTATTACAAACTCTATTTGTTCAAAGAGTAATTCAAGATAAACAAGGTTTTTGACACAACAGACTCTGCTCTAATTAAATGAAATACAGAAAAATACCATTGCTTTGGTTTAGAACATTTGGTTGAGGACAAATTATTATGGGTTGGGATTGCTCTTCCTGAAGAACTAAAATAATCATTGGAATAACATCACGGTACTTTGATATACACCATAGAAGTGAATGATTTACCATTAGCCATGGAATTCACATGGTACTCCAAGGCACTTCAAAGGATACCACGGTCCTTCTTGGAAAGTTCTAATAACATCCATTAAGATCTGTTTTATATTTCTCTGAACAGTGTGTATGACACCCAGAGAGTCTACTTTATGCCAGTTGTATTCAACTGCTCACGCTGAAGTTGAAAAGAAAATGAGAATACTGAGATGTCACAGGGACGCAGAAGACTGTGGTGTGCTCGCCCTCACTGTGGCATGCTGGGACGAGCCACTGTGTCTGATCATTTTTCTGTCTGTGAGATCAGGGCCGCTGTCTCACTGTGTGGCCCATGTGCTGTTTTGGAACATCAGTTAAGTAGATGAACAGGAATGACTTGTTGACAAAATTGTGGTCGAGATGAAAAGGAAGAGTTGAGAGAGAATTTGGTTGCGCTCATTTCAATATTTGTTTTTGTATGTTATAATCAACAGTGCTAATTAAGATGCAGATTGACTGCAATTAGCAAAATCCATCTCATTCGTCTCGGATGTTAAACATGTCATTGCAGT
The DNA here is from genome assembly GCA_037950665.1 of Hypophthalmichthys nobilis. Taxonomy (NCBI): domain Eukaryota; kingdom Metazoa; phylum Chordata; class Actinopteri; order Cypriniformes; family Xenocyprididae; genus Hypophthalmichthys; species Hypophthalmichthys nobilis. Next base: position 2,471,834 of record CM075477.1, on the reverse strand, counting down.
TTAACATTCATCTATTTGTGTGGGACAGTGAAATATTATATTCAAAAATATAATGTAAATCACATTGTCATAGTGCATTCTTATTGTCTCATTAGGGATGCTGAAACATTTCTCTTGGACTCGAAAAAGATCCGCGCTACTGAAGGGGGGTGGCTGGTGTTTGACATCACGGCCACCAGTAATCACTGGCTCCTGAACCCGCAGCAGAACATGGGCCTTCAGCTCTGCGTGGAGACCACTGACGGTAAGAGAGTGACAGCAGCGCTTTAGTCAAGAGCGCTCCGCTGCACGTCAATCCACTGTTCACATCAGGATGGCAATGGAAACTGGAGCCACTCCACATAGCATGCTTGAGAAATCTCTGACGGAGGGTTCGACAAATAGAAGTGCTCATGAAATTGTAATATTATATATATATATATATATATATATGTATAAAAAAAGGTTACAATTTTCCCAGTTTGTGAGCTAGTTATACAATGTCTTTGTCAAGTCACTGTTTTATATAGTGCTTTATACTATACAGATTGTTTCAAAGCAGCTTCACAGTAATAAACTGGAAAAGAACAGAATCAGTGATACAAACTTAAAAATTCAAATGTGCTGTAAAGCAGCTCTTATAAGCTCAAGTCAGTTCAGTGTTGATTCAGTTGAGTTCAATAACTGTGTGACTGTGTTATTAAAAAGCAAGTTCAATATAGCTATAAGCAGCTCTACAGTAGACAATAGTGTCATTATTCAGCTTGAGTCAATTCAATGTTGATTCAATTCAGCTCAATAACAGTTGCAAAATTCATCAAATATGAAACAAATTCGATTCAGCTATAAAGCAGCTCTACAGAAGACAATAGTGTCATCATCCAGCTTAGTTCAGTTCAGAGTTTTGTGTGAGGAACTATGGGGCCCCTAAAGGGACGTGGTGATGAAAAAAAAAAAAAAAAAAGAGATAGGATGAAAAATTCTGTCAATGCTTTTGCATTCTCTCACAAATGTTTTGCGTTCCTCCAAGAAACTTTGCGTTCGCTAGCAAAGAACTCAAAAAGTTTGCGAGTGAACAAAGTTCCTCAGGGAAATGCAAAAGATTTTGCAGGGGAATGCAAAAGCATTGAAATATTTTTTCCACCCATCTCATATTTTTTCCATCACCATGTCCCTTTAGGGGCTCCGTAACAAACAGACGCTCGCAAACCTTCAAACTGTGTGAAGATGGGCCGATCTGGCTTTGAGGTCAATGGTGCTAATGTTCATTAGTGTCTCCAAACCAGGGCTGCGTTTCCCAAAAGCATTATTAGCCAAATATGATCATAAGTTCTGTCGTTACTAATATAGTTTGACGATTTGGTGTCTCCCGAAACCATAGTTCCAACAAACATTTGCAAAGATCGTCGCAAAGTTGTGTACACTCTTAAAAATAAAGGTTCCAAAAGGCGGTTTTCATTATGATGCCATAAAAGAACAATTTTTGGTTCCACAAAGAACCTTTCAGTCAACATTTCTTAAAAGAACCATTTTTTTCTTAGTGTGAAGAACATCTTAATAATCTGAAGAACCTTTTTCCACTTTAAAGAACAACCTATATCTTTCAATCCATATATAAACTTCATTCTACATCTTTTAGTTGTCAAGAGAATTGTGTGGGAACCTGCAGTTGAATCAAACATCTGGAAATAAAGGAAAACAATGAAAAACAAAAGTAACAAAGTAGTCCTCAGATGCTTTGTTCATTATTTACAGCAATAATCTGACATGAATTCAATCTCAAACCGATTATTTAGGAGTTGTTATTAGTCATTAACAACAGTTGTATATTGTTGAACCAGTGTGGTTCGAATGACGGATATGCGACAAAGTTACTATGGTTTCAGAACTAGTTGATTTCTCCAACAATGAATCATACTACGGTGGTTAAACCGAGTTACATAGATGTACTGAAAACGCACCACAAGTTTGAATATGTGGAAATGTGAAAGTGAGATGTGTTTTGTATTTAGTGGTACTTTTCAATGGATGTCTGCCAGGTTCATGTTACTCTATGTTACTCATTTGTTGGGGAATTTATTATATAATAACCATCACTGGTCACTTTAATTGTGCTGTCATATTTTAGTGTTCTTTCCTGCAGACCGCGCTTTGTTGTTTTCAATTATTGTTGCATTCCCTTTTTACTGGAAATAAGGACCATGAAATGCAGCTGGTTTCATTTCCATTCACATAGTCATTACATTAGCTTAAAAACAGACACGTTTACCAATGTGAGACTCCACAAAAGTATCATCTTTGAGTCATGACTACGCCCAGTTTTTCCTCTTTCTTAAATGGGAACCTGATGCCATGAAGTTGTCAGTGTTTTAGGATCAGTTTTCAGCCCTCTCCCTCTCAGTATGACATGCAGACAATTACTACAGTATCTGTGTGGACCATAGAAACTGTCATACATAGTTGTGGTGATTTTGCCACCCAGGACGAGGTTTTCGTGTCTTAATCATGGCTGTTTGTCTAGCGCTGATCTCTGTAATCGGATGCATGCATCTGTTTGAATTTCAGGTAGAAGCATCAACATGAAATCTGCTGGCATCATCGGAAGGAATGGACCTCAGTCCAAACAGCCATTCCTGGTGGCTTTTTTCAAAGCCAGTGAGGTTCTGCTCCGTTCTGTAAGAGCAACAGGAGGCAAGAAGAAGAGCCACAGCAGAAACAAAAGCAAAACACAACAGAAATCTTCACCAGCTCTCAAAAGTGGAGGTACAGTGCAGTTTTCCAAAATTCAAAACATCCTGAGTTGCTCCTTAAAGATGCTGTAAGCAAACATTTCTCTAACTTCCACCAAACAAACCAGCTACAGTTCACTCACTTACATCTGATACATGGTACACAAAAAACTGGAAAGCAGTTTTTCGATCTAACAAGCTCTTGTCTGATTTTTAGCTTTACCAAACTAGAGCAAATAAGGTTAATACAATATCACTTTAGTTTACAGTCCTGTTCCTCATGTACATACTATATACTTATTATAGTACAATAACTGGGTAATAACTAGGTACTAACCCTAAACCTACCCCTAAACCTAACCTTAACCCATAGTTATCTTATTAGTTACCTTATATTACCCAATACAGTCTTAGGTAAGGACGCTGTATGTACACATAAGTGCATGTACTATAAAATAAAGTGCAACCGTTAATGCAATAATCACTGGATTTACTAAATTTGTCAGGATAGTGGCATCAAATCTATTAAACAAACATGAATTAAACTAGAAATCCCATTGTTTTTTGAGATATCTGTAAAATAATCTGTTATTTCTGGATGAACAGATATTCTAAACAAAATATCTACATACCTTTTCGGTGAATGCGATTTCACCAAGTACAAGTTCCTGGATCAACATCTTTGTTGATCCTGGAACAACATTCCAATCAACCAGATTTCAGTGACAAGAAATCAAAATATTTGAGGAACAAGTTTACAGTTTATGTTAGGTTTAGGCCTACAACCAGGGTTAGGTGCTTCTACATCATTCTTATTCATCATCCATGTTATTTATTTCTTTATTTGATGCATTCTATATAACTTGTGGAGAATTTTGCACCATTATATGATTTGTTTTTCCACACCAGTTGAATATAGTGCTATCAAGTGTTTCAGATAAACCATGGTAAAACACATTACTTGTCAGTCAGATGGTTTCTAAGTTGGCAGTACTTGGCCTGAATAAGCTGCAGTGTGGACATTACGCTGATAGTCAAAAGTCTGATAAAGTCAGCAAACCAAAATGCTCAAAATGACTGACAGGTAGAGAGTCTGAATGCAGTTGGTTAGCGTCTCTAACAATTTTTATTTATTTATTTTTTTAATTTAAAAAAATAATCAGAATCAGCTACTGTACAGAGCTAAATTTCATCTGCAGTCCCAGGCAGGAAAAGAGGGAACATTTGGCATAGTTAAAACATTCATTGATAAATAACATACATACAATTTAAAACATCACACCTAATATTTAAAAACGTTGCAAGTAGTAAAAAAATAATACAAGTAAGTTGCTCTATGATAAATGATATTACATCTAAAAAAACATGGGTGTAAAAAAAACAACTGCTAAATTAAAAAGTGCTCAACAATATAACAGGTTACTAGAATGCAAGTTGTTCAATGATTACATGTTTTGCCTCATCTTTAACCATATATTCAGATGTACCAAATTGTGCAAAGTGGGACACTGTCTAATGTTATTTGGTAGCATGTTCCAGATATTGATAAAAACTGAACAACCAAAGCCTGTGGCTCTATATTGCACTCCACAATCTTGAAAAAGCTCAACAATATCATCCCGCTGTGAATTTTTTGCCGTTTACAAAGCTAAGTTCTATTAAAAAGTCACCTACTGCATCTTTAATTTGCATGAAATAAGTAGCAGTTGTTTTAATCCACATTTTGACTCACTTGAAGAATGCCCGTTGAGCTTACCTGATGTTTTCTGAATGTAGGGCTCTTTGCTGCCATCAAATCACTGAGTATTTATGGCATTCAGAGTCTATATACAAAATCATCCTGCCAGCTGCAAACATAGAGCACATTGAGCCCACACACACTCCTAGACTAAACAACATGACTACTTCAGTGTTTGAAGGCTCAATGTCCGTTTTGTTGCTGTTATCTAGATCAGAACACCAGTGAACAGAGGCAAGCCTGCAAGAAGCATGAACTTTACGTGAGCTTCCGCGACTTAGGATGGCAGGTAAGCACATGTGACGACTCGCAAGACATCAGTTACAGGACTGCACAATGGGATTGCTCCATTCAACCAGAAAATACATCACTGTCTCTGTCTCATTTTAGGATTGGATTATTGCTCCAGAGGGCTATGCAGCCTTTTATTGTGATGGAGAATGTTCATTTCCACTGAACGCACATATGAATGCGACAAACCATGCGATTGTGCAGACCTTGGTAAGTGTCCATTGTTTCATCATTTAATAATTGTTTGTAGTAGTGGTTCTAAAAATAAGACCTAAATATGAGCCAAGTTTTGTGCAAATAAATGCAAATAAGGCATAAAGGTAAAGTTTTACAATAAGGTCCCACTAAATAATGTTGGTTAATAGATAAACTAAATCTGCTGCAATTTAGATCCTCTGCTGCTCTTCCCTTACCTGTACTGTGACAGTTAGTTCATTAACAAAAACAAAGACAAAGGCAATCCAGAAGGCAAAAATAAGCGTAACAGCTTTACACATGTAAAGACAATAATGGACCAGGAGAGGAACCAAACTGAGGGCTTAAAACATGGCTAAATGAGCAACCAAACAAAACTCATACCCCCGGGTTTCACAGACAAGGCTTAAGCTAGTACTAGACTAAAATGCATGTTTGAGCTGTTTTAACTAAAGATTAAGGACAAAGGAGCCAGAGGGAAGGAGGAGCCCGGTGGAGCTGAAGCGGTGTGAGACGAGGCGTGCCAGATGTGCTAGATGGTCAGACTTGGCAGGCTTGGGCTCTGGGTCTGCGGTTGGGCTCTGGTTTGTTGTTCATGCACTTAGAAAGTGCAGGTTCGTGCAGTGAAAAATGGCTCAGGCTTGATCTCCTGGATGGACATTAGGGGCCATCTCAAACACCTGGTCAGACTCTGCTGGCTTTGGCTCTGAGACCTTGGTGGGCATGTGGAGGGGTTGAATGGGCTCTGTTTCTGGGTAGTCATGGGTGAGGACATCAACAATGGGTAGGTGCACTCCAAACAAAGGAGAATGTCTTCTCTCCATGTTAGATTTCCCATGTCTGGTAAGTCCAGAGGGCCAAAATAATTTGCTCCTATCCAGAAAATAGATTTTAGTGTGCATCATCAAGATCAAGGCAGAGTATTCCCATAAAGGAAGACTTTCTTGGGCAAGGGTAATGAAGGCTGCTGCTAGATCCTTGTTTGGTCCGGTGTTCTGTCACAAAAATCTGCGTAACAGCTTCACATATGTAAGTAAAGACAATACAAGGCCAAGAGAACAACCAAACTGAGGGCTTAAATACATGACTAAAACAGAAACCAAACAAGACGCAGGTGATCATAATCAATTAATTAATGACTAACTATAGAAACCAGCAATGGGAACAAAGAAAACAGGATCTAAACATAGGAAGGAAAGATGGGAACCAAAGGAAAAACAACATAAGAGTCCACACAAATAACATAACCGTTACACTAACATTAACTAACAATGAACAATACATTTGTTACAGTATTTATTCATATTTGTTAACTTTAGTTAATAAAAATACAACTGTTCATTGTTAGTTCATATTAGCTCAGACACCTTAAATAACATAGCATATACAAATTTGTTTTTTAAATAATGTATTAGTAAATGTTGAAATTAACATGAACTAAGATTAATAAATGTGTGTATGTGTGTTAGGTTTGAAGGATATTTTTATTTACTTAATGTATGATAAATCTTTTTTTTTTTTTTTTTTCAGTCAAAAAGCACTGGTTTTCATTCAACATATCATACATTTCTTTCATTTTTTTCCTTCACAGGTCCATCTAATGTTTCCTGATAATGTGCCAAAGCCTTGCTGTGCACCAACCAAACTGAATGCCATATCAGTGCTGTATTTTGATGACAGCTCAAATGTAATTCTGAAAAAGTACCGGAATATGGTGGTGAGGTCCTGTGGTTGTCATTGAGGGCAGAGAAGCGTCTGTGTCATATTGCTGGAATAAATAACATATCAAAAAAAAAAAATAGTTTTTGACATTTGATGTACAGTATTATGTATATATTAGCTCATAATTCCTCTTATTTATTTGGCTTTGTTTTTTATATGTGTGATGTAGATCAGTTAAAAGTTACCACTCTTACCACAGATCCATGGCTGATTGCTCTTTCTCTGAGAATATGTTTATGAGTTAGACCAGTTAGAGAGAGTCATAGACTAGACAATCAAATATAATTACTTTCTTTCGATTACATGTTATAAGTTCATGAGCAACCACTCCAAAACAGAACTGCTGCTATTTTACAAAAGAAATGTAAAGGCCTTAAACCCTAGTCACCTATTTACATTATTTTTTTGATGTGGGTAAAAAAAGAACAGCCATATTGAATTTAGCAAAAATAAATAAATAATAATAATTCTTTGTTAATAAAATGAGTGTAGTGTTGTTGTAAAGCACTGAGTATGTCCATACATATTTTCTCAAATATCCCAAAGTATTGCAGACCACAATTGCTGATTTATATTAGTTTGATTAGGTTGATTTTTTTTCTGAGCAAATATTCTTCCTCCTTATATACACTTGTATTAGTACTTTGAGTAATATATATTTTTTGGAAAATATTGCATCTATTATTTTAGAACCATGTTTGTATGTCATTAAATCTATTTTCAAATATTTTTTGTGTCTGTCTTTACCACACTTGACTCAACATCATGTTTGTTGCATGATTTACATGAATTTGCTGGGGTTGGGGGACTTTCGTCATACTTTAGATTAGGGTCCAATTCTCACTATCTAGCTATTAACTATGACTTTTGCCTCAATAAACTCCTAATTACTGCTTATTAATAGTTAGTAAGCTAGTTGTTAAGATTAGGTTTTGGGTAGCATTAAGGGATATATATATATAGGATTAAGGGTCATGCAGAATAAGGCATTAATATGTGCTTTGTAAGTACTAATAAACAGCCAATATACTAATGTGCATGCTAATAAACAACTAGAGTGTTAAACTAAAGCGTTACCAAAACTTTATTATTGACTTTTTTTTTTGTTTGTTTTGCTTCATTACTGCATTCGGGCTCAAATGTGCCCTGTTTGGCTGTTTTGAAAAAAAAATGGGTAAACAAATGGATTAGTTTAGACAGATGTTTGCATGCAAATCTATACTGATCTTATCTGATCACAGGATTTTATGAAGTACATTTTTTGTTGAATGGCAGAAAACTGGGTGACTGTATTTGACTTAATTCAAACCAGTGGTCAGGGTACCCAGATGTTATGTGGTCCTGATTTAAAAAGAGTGTTGACATCCAATGAATAGCGGAGGCCACCTGCTAACTTCACTTCTAGCGGTGTGGATGATTTGCATTCCTGCGGCCTGCTGCCCTGCATGATTACTCCTGCTGCTTCACAATCCCATCTACTGTTTAATATCATGGATTCCGTCCAATTCCACTAAATGTCTTCCTTTCTACAACACCAGGCCCAGTATGAATGCTGCTATTTTAGGGAATTCTGTGCCAGCAGTGAGCAGGCTCTCTCTTAGTATAAGCCCTGTAGCCACATGAAAGGGGAAAAAGATAATTTGCCATAGTGAGTACAGATGAATTTACTGTCCTGTTCCCTGCAGAGTGCAGCACACATATGCACATGATTGATCAGACTGGGCTCTTCAGGTGTTTGGACGCTGATCTTCACAATCTAAATGACAATGCTTACTTTGGTCTGTATACATGTAAATCCATAGTTTAGTCATGAAACTCTAACCTAACGCTGATTGGTTCCTCTAATGCCAAGACATTAGCCAACTAGACGTACTTCCTAATCCATAAAACCATATAGTCGTTTCCTAGCCTGCGATTAACCCGCTGTGCGATTATGAAAACTTGTTTACCCTTCCTCCTCCCCAGCACCACCTGTAGAGATCTGTTACAGAGGGTTAATATATTCAGCAGCAGCATGTCCTTTATGTGTGTTATTTAACTGAGCTGAACAAATTCTTGTATTTGCCCAGCAATGTAGCAGATCTCGTACACCAAAATCAAACATAAGTACATTCCATGCCCATGCCAATAAATGCAGGTTAAATAAATCCCTCCTAATTGCCCTAACCCGATTAAGACAATATTTATGGTTTCTAGTATTCTGAATAAGACAGCTGGAATAAGCTTATGTGAATTGATATTTCGTGTCATGTAAACATGTCAATGAATAGCAGTAACTAGTGTAACACATAGCCTGGTTAAGCCTTTAATCTGGGAAAATGGAAATAGTCTGTCTCATTATTTCTCTAAAAATGACCCGGATCTGTGATTTTTCACAGCTGCCTGTGCCTTGGGTCATTGCATTTATAATTACTTTTGTTTGTACATGCACAGATTTAAATAAACAATGGATATTCTGGTGAAAATTGACATGAACAATACTTTTAAAACATTTATTTAAGTTAATGTTGATTTCAAAATTTACTAATACATTATTAAAATCAAAAGTTGTATTTGTTAACAATAGTTAAAGCTCTGTGAACTAACATGAACAAACAATGAACAATAATATTTTTGCTAACATAAACAAAGATAATGAAAAAATGTTTCTCTTTCGATGTTCTACTTTAGACATTGTACAAACTAAGTAACTTGTCAACTAACTCTCAGAGTATTAGTAGACTGTAGTAGAATAAGTTGCAAATAAGAGCATCAAAATAAAGTGTTAGCAGATATTAAGCAGACAGTTAGTAGAATATGTCTAAAGAGGACCATCGAAATTAAAAGTGTTACCAAATATATTGCTCATTGTTAATTCATGTTAGCTAATGCATTAACTAATGTTATCAAACGAATCCTTATTGTAAAGTGTTACCAGAATATCCGTTGTTCATTTAAATCTGTGCATGTCTGTGAAAAATCACAGATCCAGGTCATTTTTAGAGCAAATTCTTTTACTTTTTTCCCAGATTAAAGGCTTAACCAAACTATGGAACTTAATCAGAAAATGCTGTGCGTGTAAACATGCTTGTTGAAATTGTTCACAGAGTTTGGATTTTACGTTTTTTGAACCATAAAACCAGGGGATACCCACCGCACCACAAATCTGTGCCTCATACGGTTCGATTCTTGCTCAAATTGCCATGCTGTTTCTACTTTTTGAGTTCATAGTAGTAATGAACTTCATATGCTTGTTGTTTTGTGTTTTCAAAGGGGTGATTGTCAATCATATCCATGTTACATTGCAATAAACGTTGGTATGCTTGAAATTAAACCACAGTGGACTACACACCGGACGCTGCTAAAAATGCAGTTGTGTTGTCCCGTACATGGAAGGAGACACATATTAAAATGATTAGGGGTGTGTTTTATTTAGTTAGGTAAATATTTAGGACACTACACCCCAAGAGAACACAATCTCCACACGTGCACAGCTTTGTTTAAATGAATGGAAAGCACATGATTTTTTTTTTAACCCATGTGACATTGGTTGAAATATGTGAAATACCTAAAGGCAGGGGAAAGTTTGTTTTATTTTGCTTTGTGATTTTACACAGTAAAAAATGACTTTTTTCTTGTTCTGTTTGTGGACAATTAATGAAAACAAACAAACTGGTGACACAAATAAATAAAATGTCAATCACTATCATGAAGTATCAACGTTGTCATATTTATTTGTGAAATTCTTCTCCCATTACTTTATCCTATCGTAAGCTAGAACATTTTTCTTTTCTTTTCTCTGGCCTCATAGTTTATTTTGAAAGTGTCCGCTTGCAGTCGGCCCACGACGCTGCTGAAACTCGATCTAATCAAAATGTTTTCCAGTTTACTTTCTTCATCTTTCCACATACCCTTTTCCCAATTTGGGTTTAGTGGGTGGGCTGTAGAGCCTTATTACAGCTCAATCAGACGTCCCTGAGCAAGTCAACCATCTGGGTCACATTTTTTACACGCTAGTTACCAGGACAAGGTCACGGCTCAGAATACATAGGATGTGTTCTGAGTCAAATGTTATTTGTGTGTGTGTGCGCGCACACGCTTGTTTTGGTGTGAAGGAGGCCGGAGAAGACTACGTTTGACCCCAAAAGTCTCATTCAATCTGTGTAAAAAGGAACACCTGTACTTGACTGCATTTGCCAGCTCCTTTCATCCGCTGATTCCCACTGACTGCCAGTGTTCCTGGACTGCTCTGTGTTCACCTAAAGCCTGGGATACACTGCATGATTTTAGCAATCATTACAAATCACACTGTGCGACATGTATCTATTACACTTGGGCATGACATGCATGTAGATTGTACGATGATGACACATGTAGACTCGTAGGCTTCGATGCAAGTTTCTAAAGAAGAATAAAACGTCATCAGCATGCGCTCATGGTAAACAAAACACTTTTGGCAGTTGTAGTTTTTATCTGTGCTGGAAAAAAATGAAGCGGCGAAAGAAGAAGGGAAAAGAGCTTGAGGTAAGCAGTTTTAAGTTTTAGCGCCATGTCGCTTTGATTTCATGTCACATTTTTATTGGCTGGTCAGTATCTTTCGTCTGGGACAGCCAAAAATCGTGCAGTGTATCCCAGGCTTAAAGCAATGAGCCAGGCTGTGCGTTACAGTGATTTAATCAAAGGCAAATAACTCTCCAAATGTGGTATAATCACTGTAACACACAGCCTTGAGTGGTTTAATGCTTTTATAAAACAGCATCAACAGCAATATATTAAAAAAAGATACTAATCTTCAATACATAATTACATTTATTCATTTTAATAATCCAAAAAGCAATGCTACTCCCAAATAACAACTGTCTGTAATAAAATGTGTTCTATCTCTATGCTAAGTCTATGTGGTCACAGGCATGTGTTTATTTGCATTTTACAATGTTTTATCAAATCTGTTTTATAAAAAGAATTACACACAATAGCAATATATTGATATTCGGTTTGTTTCATCCAGTTTGTTTAATCCTTAACCCTATACATCTGCAATTAAACAATTATTTAAGTACACCGTCATGAACAAGATTCAAGATTCATTTAGCCAGGAATGCTACTACCATTGTATTCCGATCTAGCTATTCCTCCTGGAAAATTAACAACAGAGCTTTTTTCTTTTCTTTTGGTCACACTTTATTTTGATGATCCACTTTAGACGTTCTGCTAACTATAAGTAACTTTGCAACTACATGTCAACTAACTCTCATTAGAGTATTAGTAGACGGTTAGGTTAGAGTAAGTTGGCATGTCCTTGTAAAGTTCTTGTATGAGCATCAAAATAAAGTTAACAGATATTAAGCAGACAGTCTACTAATACTCTAGTTGATGTGTAGTTGCAAATTTACTCCTAGTTAATAGAATATGTCTAAATTGGACTACTGAAATAGAGTTTTACCTGTTTTATTTATTTGACTCTTTCTTCAAAAGACAAAGAAAAAAGTTAATGTGCAGACTACTAATGCTACATCATTTTTTGCACTGTAAAGGTAGCTGTATGGTTAAATAGAGGCAAGAAAGAGGAGACCGATTACATTTAATCAACACTGTTGGTTACATTCTGAATGCCGAGTGAGTGGGAGATTAGTCTTAAATTTCTTAAAAACTTTAAAGTTTACAACTACCAAAAAAAAAAAAAAAAACCCATTTAGTATAGGCTATATTCTCAGCACTAATATTTCCTTCAGGAAACATCGATAGATTAAAGGTTCCATGTGTCTGTGGCCTTTCAGCATTGTGTATTGAGAGTAAAGCCATGGCAGCACAGACAAGAGTCCTTTCAAAAAGGGCAGGCAGACAAAAATATTACCTCACTTCCCATGTGGAAGGGTTCACGTTTTCCGCATTGTTTACTTTCCCTCTCATGCTGGTATGTTTTCACTGCATATTGGAGTTGAGAAGGGATTTTCCATGGAATTCTCTGTGCCACTACTCTACTACTACTTTCAGTCTCCATCAGTGAATTTGGTGGTTCACACTCAGCAAAGTGTGGATGCAGTTGAGCTGCGCTCTACATTTCATTCTAAGAGGGCCGTATATTATTTTGAAGTTAAAGCTGGCCGGCTGATAAATATTTGGTCTAAATAGTTTAGCATGATCAGGAAAAGACCTTTTCTGTAGAGAGTTACTTTTTCACACCCTAGCCGTCGGCAGCTGTTTATTTCATTTTTCACTTCGCTCCTGTAAACGGAGTGCTGAAATATATCTGAAACCTTTATGAACTCATTGGATTTGTACTTTGTGTGGAGCCAGGATCCCTCCATGGTGCAATTAAAAATTCCAAGCGATACATCTAGAAGCACATTAAAACATCTGTCCAGATGTATCAATGTCAAAATGTGTTAACACTCAGTGTTCAAGTGAAGTAATCCAAAAATCCAAAAGCAAACTATGCAGAATGTTATAGTCAATCTGTGATGTGGTGGACACAGAAAGTTACAGTTTTATTAGGTTCTTCAAAAACAGCTAGACTTCCATATAATGCTTGACAAGATCGAAAAAGAGCTTTTTGAAAGGACAAACCATATGGATGAACAGGTGAATACATTGTACTGTAATACAGAGGTCCTTTATAACAAATTGTGTTAGGGAATTCAAAATGTATTTGTCAACCGTAACCAAAAACTGCAGATATGAAGATATGATATAAAGTAATTAGTATTTTGACAGTTTCCAGAAGGTAATGTGAAAACGTTTGTTTTTCCCTGTCTGCTGCCTTTAACGGTAAAAGACTGTAAAAATGCTAAAGTAAAAAAAAAAAAAAACTGTTAATTGGTTAACAGAAAGTTTCCGTACTATATACAGTGAATAACTGTAATAGATCTAATCATACATTTAATGTAATTTTACAGTAAAATACCATTAAAATTACAGTTTTTGGAACTGAAAATGAACAAGTAATTTTATAATTTACAAAGAAAAAGCATAAATTGGCATTCACAGAATTCCCTGCATGTGTGACACTTCACATTTGATGTATTTTTGTTGAAATAACTGTTTCTTCATAGTTTTTTTTTTTTTTTTTCCTTTTTCTAATTAGTTATGTTTTATTACATCTAATGTTGTTAAATTAATGTTTATTGCATTTTTAAAATGTCATGTGTGTTACCATGATGGTGTTTGTGTTAATGACACTGTGTGCACCTTCTATATATTAGTATTGTCCTTCTCAGCTTGTGGAAAAGCTGCTTGTGATGAGCTTTAATTCATCATGTGACTTTTTCATTACCAGTTGTGATTGGTGGTTGTCGGTGTATTACAAAGGTACAAAACAGATATTAGTACTTCAATAGGTTGGTGAATTAACATTATATCAGTTAATGAAATACGTTTTTTACTGTAAATTTAAGTAAAATCTTTTACAGAATTTTTTTTACAGTGTACGTTTACATGCATAATGTGATTATAATGAAATTTTGTCAATATTGCAATTAAACTTTACATAATGTAAACAATACTTCAATCAAACTAATGCAATTAAGCTCATAATCTTATAGTAACCATAATCACATTAAACATGGCATAGCCTACACCGATTTTAATTGCAATAAACAGGCATGTTAACTCCTTAATCACATTATTACCACTCTGAACAAGGTACGCACGTGCTCAGACGTACACGGATGACGTGTTGTTCATTCAACATCATGAATGAACTCTGTGACATTACTCTGAAGTTTTTCCTCCACTCCGAATTACTAAATTCTGCCATCACAACTCACCGCACAGTCTTATCTTCATCCAGAGACGTGGAGATGCAGCATAGGAAACTCAGTTACAGCTGCATTACTATGTTCATCACAGTGCCGAATAATATCTATATACATCCATAGAAATGTGTTTCACAACTAAAGTAAGTGGATTAAAACAGTGGCCAGTAACACACCTACTGTATGTGAGGTCATCATTCATGCTACACATTGGAGTATGTGAAGAATGACAGTAAAAATGATCACACTTCTTAGCAAATAATTAGAATAATGAAAATTGCATGTAAACAGGAGTGAAGAGTCATGTAAACATCTTACTGCGATTACTCTGAATATTGTAAAAACAAAAATAAATAAATAAATAAATGCATTATTGGTGCACATGTAAATGCACTCAATGTCATGCTTCAAAATAACTGTCTGTGAGCAAAGATGTCAGATTTCATCTAGGAAGTCCTGTGCCAAGTAACTGCCACTGAAATACTAACAGATTTCTTAAGCTATTACAGACCCACCCTCATGTTTAATAAAAGTTGTTTTTTCTAGGCTACTGATTTGTCTTCATAAGAGAAAATCCACATCATTCTAAACATACCTGCCAGAAATACTCTTCATTGTTTTAGGTGTAAACCTGCAATTGTCTGAGTAACACTTTCGTTATTATGAACTCATTGGCAAGCTCTACTTTCAGTATACAGCCTGCAGTGTACGTTTTCCCATGAGTGCACACACTGAACGTTTGATGTTGCAATCAAAGCTTGGATCTATTCTAGTAGCTTCTATGGGACAATTGAAATCGTATGGACGAAAATTGATCAAATCTGACTTGAGTTTTGAGCAGTTTGCTATGTTTTCAGGATTTATCTGATGGCTTAAAACCTCTTTGATGCTTCATCTAAACCTGTTCCCCGTAAAGCATATTTCTCACATCTGTTTCCATGCTAAGGATGAAAAAGGGAAGAACTAACTCTTTCACTGACATAATGGTACAGATTACACCAGCACTCCAAATAAAACACCCAAAGAAGGCTTCGTCGCATCTGCGATTTATCTTTTCAATTCATCCACAGCGTGGAGCTCGATTTCTTCCCTCATTACAGTCATCCGACTGATTTGGAAGCCAGTTTTAGTCATGGGTAAAGTTTGTTATGGTGTTGTGTACCAGATTTCAGAAGAGTTTTGTCCCTGTTCTTTTTAGTTGGAGATCCAGCACCCAAAACTTTTAACCGCCTTGCACGCTCTACACTGTACAATAAAAGATTTTTTTGAAGTTGTAAATAAAATAAAAATTATTGTTGTTTTACAAGAAATTACTATTTCTGTTTTTCTGCTTTAAAATGCCACTTTGATACAAAGTGTTACTTGCCATTTATTGGTAATTGATTGTGAAATTATTTATACACCAATTTTTTTTCAGTGTAGGAGTGGAACAGTGAGTAACTGAGCATGTGACTCACTCTGGTGTCATCAGTTACGCTCACGGATGGACTGCCAATAAAAAAACAGACTGGGAACAAAAACTATTGCTTCAATTCACAGGGCCCGGGACAAAATTTTTATGGGTGGACCCTCAAAAACTACTTTACACCTCGTCACAGGGCAATGTTCCTGGTTTTCTCGCATCAACAGCCCTGTTACCCAGTTCAGTGGTTTGAATTGATGAGTCAGATGCAAGTTTCAGAGCTTAAAACATCATCCTCATTATAAACAAAGCATTTAATCAAACTCCAAAAACAGCTCGTTTAGATATTGTAGGATCTGTGATGTCACACAGGCAAATACATTTGCATATGACCGCCTCCAGAGCAAGACATCGACGAATAGTTATACATAATCGCACCATAGGCCCCGCCCACTGGTGTTCAGTCACTTAACGGCTGACACTTGCCTACACTGGATGTAAGCGTCACGTCAAAAGCAAATAGAAGCTGTTATAATCACTGACGCTGTCTACACTGATACAGTATACAGATATGTGTTCAGTTTCTGAAGTCATTATAATCACTGACGCCGTCTACGCTGATACAGTGTAAAGATGTGCGTTCAGATTCTGAAGTCATTATAATCACTGACGTTGTCTACGCTGATACAGTATACAGATGTGCGTTCAGTTTCTGAAGTCATTATAATCACTGACGCTGTCTACACTGATACAGTATACAGATGTGCGTTCAGTTTCTGAAGCCATTATAATCACTGACGCTGTCTACGCTGATACAGTGTACAGATGTGCGTTCAGTTTCTGAAGCCATTATAATCACTGACGCTGTCTACACTGATACAGTGTACAGATGTGCGTTCAGTTTCTGAAGTCATTATAATCACTGACGCTGTCTACGCTGATACAGTATACAGATGTGTTCAGTTTCTGAAGTCATTATAATCACTGACGCTGTCTACGCTGATACAGTATACAGATGTGCGTTCAGTTTCTGAAGCCATTATAATCACTGACGCTGTCTACACTGATACAGTGTACAGATGTGCATTCAGTTTCTGAAGTCATTATAATCACTGACGCTGTCTACGCTGATACAGTATACAGATGTGTTCAGTTTCTGAAGTCATTATAATCTGACGCTGTCTACGCTGATACAGTATACAGATGTGCGTTCAGTTTCTGAAGCCATTATAATCACTGACGCTGTCTACGCTGATACAGTGTACAGATGTGCGTTCAGTTTCTGAAGCCATTATAATCACTGACGCTGTCTACACTGATACAGTGTACAGATGCGCGTTCAGTTTCTGAAGCCGTTATAATGAATGACGCTGTTCACGCTGATACAGTATACAGATGTGCGTTCAGTTTCTGAAGCCATTATAATCACTGACGCTGTCTCACGCTGATACAGTGTACAGATGTGCGTTCAGTTTCTGAAGCCATTATAATCACTGGCGCTGTCTACACTGATACAGTGTACAGATGTGCGTTCAGTTTCTGAAGTCATTATAATCACTGACGCTGTCTCACGCTGATACAGTATACAGATGTGTTCAGTTTCTGAAGTCATTATAATCACTGACGCTGTCTACGCTGATACAGTATACAGATGTGCGTTCAGTTTCTGAAGCCATTATAATCACTGACGCTGTCTACACTGATACAGTGTACAGATGTGCATTCAGTTTCTGAAGTCATTATAATCACTGACGCTGTCTACGCTGATACAGTATACAGATGTGTTCAGTTTCTGAAGTCATTATAATCACTGACGCTGTCTACGCTGATACAGTATACAGATGTGCGTTCAGTTTCTGAAGCCATTATAATCACTGACGCTGTCTACGCTGATACAGTGTACAGATGTGCGTTCAGTTTCTGAAGCCATTATAATCACTGACGCTGTCTACACTGATACAGTGTACAGATGCGCGTTCAGTTTCTGAAGCCGTTATAATGAATGACGCTGTCTACGCTGATACAGTATACAGATGTGTGGACGCTGTCTACGCTGATACAGTATACAGATGTGCATTCAGTTTCTGAAGCCATTATAATCACTGACGCTGTCTACGCTGATACAGTATACAGATGTGCGTTCAGTTTCTGACATACTCAATGCATTTGAGTCTGTCGACAAGAGGACAAATGGAAGAGTGAAAGAATGTTCGCTTTGACGCGTCCAATTTAAACAGCTTGTTTGTGTACAGACTTCAGAAGGATCCCAGCGTCGGAAACAAGTTGATGGTTTATTTTAAGGGAGTCCCGGATCGCGACGGAGCATTATATGTTTGTTCAGAGCATTTTGTTTTTGAAGCAGGCGACTGTATTGGATCTAAGAGCATCACAACGCGTTAAGTAAATGAATTCATAATGCTTCATCTGTAAATTATGGTTTTATATGGATAATGTTTTCAAAACACTCACGCGTGTGTAATAGTGAGTGGGCGTTGATACTGTTTCCTATGTAAAGATGTTAGCCAATCATAACAGTGGCCGTTTACTGACAAGCCTTTAAAACGCTGCGCCTTAAAAATGGATCATTTCAGGTCAAAATGAAGGTTAAAATAATAGTTTTTCTGCATATATATATGTTTTTTTTTTGTGCACAAAAAAGCATTATTTACAATTATAAGTGAACCTCAAGGAACATATTAAAAAAAAAATCCATATTATGACCCCTTTAATTGGGATCAAACATAGTACAACTTTTATACTGTACAATAAAATGTCCATTAATTCAAACCTTACAATCCCATAAAACCACCACGAATGTGTGATAGAGTGCATGTAGAATGTTGTGGATCCGCTACTGTGGCTTTAATGGCCCAGCCTGATGATGTCTGACCTTTTCTCCTTTTAAAACATTTACATATTTACTTTGTATCTAAATTCATAGTCAGCCCACAAATCTACTGGCCCGTGGGGAAAACACACAGGCGTGTCCCATAGATAGTCCATCAGTGATTACTCTACAAGAGACAGCAAAGCATAAATATTTTACCAATTTAAGTTCACAGAGGCAAAGGTTAATTCACGAGAGGCCCGAAGCTAACCCAGCAGGATTTGTTTGTGCAAAACGCAGCCGTCGAATAATAGTCTGCTCCTAAATCATCTACAATTGCAAGAGGAATAAGGTAAAAAGAAGCAAACATCTGGTACGGCCAAAATAACCCATGCTTTCAGGTAATGGCTAATGAAATTGTGCTTTATTTAACATTTCATCCTGCTGTCATGCTCACTGGCTAAATGTTTACAAGACCACGTTTGGAATGATAAAAGAACTTTAGAAAAGCCCCCACACTCGCTCACCTGTGCTGTGTTACTTTACATTATCCAGGATGCCCTGAAGGTGTAGCTCAAACCTCTTTGAAGTAAACCCCGACAGCTGGTATTTGTCAAGATGAATGTCCACTTTTTGTCCTTTTAGTTAGAGAGCATTCAAGGAAAGGAAACGCTAAATGCTTCGGTAGGGACACAGATCTAATGCGGCAAACTCCAGCTGGGGGCAATTCTGAATCATACAAACCCCACCGCAGAATGTTCCCGGTGACTCCTGGCTCAGCTGGATTACATAGTTTCATGGATATATAGGAAAGTCTGTACAAATGAGTATGTAGACTATATATGTAAATGCAATTAAGAAGATTAATAGTTTGGTGCGTTCAGTCTGACTAACATATAAAAGAATTTTAAAAATGGTGATTTCCAGGCCAAGACTTCATGGAAAATAATCAAATCCTAAAGGGGAATTGTGTAATTTCGGCACTACTAGTCTCACCAAATTAAACTGCAAAAAACTTTCTTAAACACTGCCCTCTTCTGCTATCGGTCAGACAAACAGATAGTCCCACCCAAAACTCATATCATTGGCCAAGCAAATATTGATGTGACAACTGGTTTCGGACAAAGGGTCCGTTTACATGGTTATTTACGGAGCCCCAGACATGACATGCAGGAAAAAAAATAGTAGGCTAAATCATGGGCATGATTTACTAATTCGTTCCCTCGATTTACTAAATTGTGCGCATGATTTAGTAAATCGAGGGAACGAAATAGTAAATCGTGCACACAATTTAGTAAATCGAGGGAACGAATTAGTAAATTGAGCGCACAATTTAGTAAATCAAGGGAACGAATTAGTAAATCGTGTGCACGATTTAGTAAATCGAGGGAACGTAATAGTAAATCGTGTGCACGATTTAGTAAATCGAGGGAACGAATTAGTAAATCGTACGCACAATTTAATTTTTTTTTCTTGCATGTCATGTGCGGAGCTCCGTAGTTATCAACGAAAAACATAAAACTTTTTATGAGTTTTGGCCGTTAATTTTTTGAGGGCCTGAAAACACAAAATATTGAAAAGGGGTTTAAAAAGTGATATCGCCATCTACTGGCCTGGCAGCAGAATACAGCGATTTTAGTCATTTTCGCGGATCTGTGTGAACGGGGAACGTTTTGGCAACATTTTTGTCTGTATTTTGTCTGAAAAATGCGAAGGAAAAAACTTTTCTGTTTACACTTTTCTGTTTAGTACAGTTTAGCATGTTTTTAAAAACACGCTAATTTAAAGTATAAAATAATGCACTTCACTGCAAACTGAATATAGTATGCTTGGATAATTAATTGAAATTAAATGAAAATGTATTATACTTTCTGTATGCAGTGTACCGATAAGCATTTATGAAATCTTTATGTTGAGTATTCATCAACCTGATCTCACGGCAATTTGTACAAATTTCACAAGGTGGCTAATTCGTACAAATTCGTACGACCTCACTCATACGAATTTGTACGTTTTTTGCTAAATTGCACATATTTTTCGAGTTGCCAAATTTGTATGAATTCATACGAATTACATACCCCTAACCCTGCCCCTAAACCTACCCGTCACTGGGGTTTAGACAAATCGTATGAATTCATACGAGTGAGGTCATACAAATTTGTACAAATTAGCCACCTCGTAAAATACCTACGAATTGGTCGTGAGATAACATTGGTATTTAAAGGGATAGTTCACCGAAAAATGAAAATTCTGTCATTTTTTACTCACCATCAAGTAGTTCCAAACCTGAATGAATTTCTTTGTTCTGATGTACACAAAGGAAGATATTTGGAAGAATGTCAGTAAACAGATAGATCTCGCCCCCCATTAACTACCATAGTATTTATTTTTCTTACTATGGTAGTCAATGGGGGGCGAGATCTGTTTGGTTACTGACATTCTTCCAAATATCTTTCTTTGTGTTCAGCAGAACAAAGAAATTCATTCAGGTTTGGAACTACTTGAGGGTGAGTAAATGATGACAGAATTTACATTTTTCGGTGAACTATCCCTTTAAATATATTTGTAATTAAGTCGCAATTTAGTACATTTAACACACATTAACTTTAAATGTAATATCGAATAACACTACAGTTAAAATTATAATCAAGTACCTGTGCTTTAGTATGTCAGTTAACACATCAAAATAAGTGTACTTTTTCAAAGCAAGACAAAAGATTATTAAAACATAATGATTTAAAATGAATTTTAAAGCAAAACTTTTAATTTGACATTAGTACAAAGTGCACTTTGGTTCATAATTTGTTTAGAAATATGGTCATGAAAGTGTACTCTCTTTAGGTACACGTAAGTGGCCTTTTGTTTCATACTATCTAGTATATCTGTCATACTTTTGTTTCATACAAGTTATCTGCAGTTTTTTAAAAATAAGATTTTAAGTACACTCGTGCACATTTAATGCAACTAAGCACGTCTTTTTCACAAGAGTTTGCTTATAAAATGTTTCACCAGCTCTTGTTCAGCTTGTTTGCAAACTTAGTGAGTTTCTGAACTGGCTCACAGGTCACTCATTAGTGAAAATCAAAATAATAAAGAGGTCTTCATAGGTCATGGAAAATTCATGGCGGTTCATTGTCCAAAAACCTCAAATATGTTTTGTTATTCTTTTTACTTCAAGCCACCTTAAGATTTATCAGCCTCTGCCATGCGAGAAACGCTGATACCTAATAAATGCAGCCCCGGGTTTCACCAGTTGCATTTCCCCCCATGAGAGAGAGGCCAGACCATCTCACGGCACACCAGCGTCTTATTGAGGAAGAGTTCAGCACAAGAGCTTCCTTAAACCTCTCTATTGTAAGCACCTGGGCCAGGAAGAATGGCTCTTTCACAAGTAAATTGCGGCCCGGCTTTACAGAGAGATTTTATAACAGAGCACAGTTGACATTGGCAAGAGTGCCACGGCCGGCCATTGAAAAGCATGAGCTGCCTCAGTCACAGGAGATCAATCAAGGCAGCGTATTTCCCCGAAGCTGTAGATTTCCGCTGGGGAGGGGAGCCAAGGGCAGTAAAATAAGCAGCTTGTGGTTAGTCTTATTGTAGAGCCGAGAATCCCAGCGGGTCTCGTACTTCACATGGAGCTGTCAGTCTAAAGCTAACAAAATGCTGTCTAATGCCTTCAGTCTTCCCTCCCCCTCCCTACATCACTGCGCACAGGCAGGGATGCTGCTACCATGGTAACAGCTGAGTCATTCCGTGCCCTTTGAAGCGATGCTGTCGGGCTCCTCCGGCTCTCTTTACTGCTCATGAAACAGTGTGAAGAAGCGCATATGTGCTCTGATCACTACAGGTGTCATCCGGGAACAACGCTGGGCTAGCAGATCGCGCTAGGCGGATGGGTAACGTTTCTACTGCGGTCAAGCACTGCCTGAGCTATGAGACTTTCTTGCGGGATTATCCTTGGTTGCCACGGCTCCTGTGGGAAGAGAAGGTGGGGGTCTGTTTTTGCATGTGCAAGATTTATACATGGAAATATAGCAATGCAGTCGCGTAAAGAAGTAGCTACCCCACAATGAAAATAATCTCACCCTCGTGAAACACAGAGGTGTTAGACAGAGTATCCAACTGTCCTTACACATTATATGCATCATTTAGGACTGAAATTTAATATGTAATTCACTTTTCACCTCCACCAGAGCTCTCAAATCTTCTTTGTACTTGTGGGGCTTTTCGACAAGTAGTAACGTTATTTATGCCAAATGGCCTTGTTTCCCACTTGAAAAGCTATGCATTTAAAAACACACTTGGAAATTAAATTTGACAGCTACGGCAAACTGGCAGGTCTTTATATAGAAGTCGTTTACAGGGTTCATCTGGGATTGAAACACTGAGAAAAATTATACTTTGGATGATATATATATATATTAGTTTTTCCTCAAGTTATATTTATAGATTTGTTCAAACCTTACATTTTGACTCAATATTGATTAAAAATATTTCATTTCACAAAGACTAAAATTTACATTCATACTAAGTAAAAAAATGATCTATTATAAAGGCCATACAGTGAAAAAAGTGTGTTGGATTTACATGATTTAAATAATAATAACATAATTTGTTAATGTAACTTCAGCATCATCAAATGAAGTTATTTATAGGTGACCCAATTAAGTAGTCTCAAACTGTTTACAAGCAATAGCACAGACTGTGTTAGAATACTATATGCCAAGTCCACACTTTTAAATAATAAAAAAGCTGCACTTGAATGAAATGGTTCTAAATCAACATAATTGAACATTAAACACTATAAAGTCTCCCCCTTTTCTCATCTTGCTCAAAAAACACAAAGTATACTTAATTTCAAAATGTTTACTAAATTAAGTATCATGCAAAGCATGCTGGGAACTACATATCCAAAATCAGGTTTGAGTACTTGATTAGTTGTGATTTTAGAGAATTACATTAATTGGATTTACATTATACTTTTTACAACTTAATTTCACCATAAACAAAAGGTAAATTAGCTATAATATGAAAGTAGAATTTTCACTTAGAATAAAACTAAAATCAATTTGTTAATCAATGATTGATTTAGTGTGCTTACTATAAATAAAGACAGGAACATTCTCTTAGAAAGACCTTAATGTTTATTGTGATGTCTTTTTAATATGCATCATATTTTCTGTTATATGTACAAAAAATGACGGTAACACTTTAGAATACTGATCCTTCATTAATGAATAACTACATAGGAACAGATGAGTAACACAATATTGACATTCTAGTAACTACTATTAACTAATAAGAAACTCTGACTGATGAATTAGTAAGTAATAGCTCTCAGTTGAATGTGGTCATTCACTATGAGCTAATCAGTAACTATTATTATTTTCATTCCTCCCAGAGAACTACTAAGAACTACTATATACAGGCTCAAAATTAATGTGAATAATGCATAATGTATAACTGATTCTAAAGTAAAGATCATGGTAACCTACTAGTAATGACTGAAGTATTACCAAATCCTTTAATTTTAATTAATTGCAACAGAATTCTAAATTGAAAAGCATAACTCCTTAGTAATAACTAAAGTTATTGTAAATTGTTGGGGTTTTTGTAAGGTTTTGGATAGTACTGACTCAAGTGTTACTATATCATCCTAATTACTGGCCATTTGGAACAGTATTCTAAAGTGAACATCATGGTGTAACCCACTAATGAACAACCGCTATTACATCATTCTAAAGGAATTACTAATTATTTGGATCAGTATTCCACGGTGAAGAATTATATACAAAACTTTACAAAAATCTCAAAAGTTTACAATGATTTCACTCATTACTAGAGAGTTATCATGCTTTTCATTTTAGAATACTGATCCAAATAATTAGTAATTCCTTCTGAAGGATTTGGTAATACCTCAGTCATTACTAGTGGGTTACCATTAGCTTCACTTTAGAATTAATTATTTATTATGCATAATTCACATTAATTATGAGTCTGTTCTTAGTAGTCCTCCGGGAGGTATGAAAACTTGATGAGCTAATAGTGAACTACCATATTCATCTGAGCACTATTACTGCCTGATTAATCAGTTTTTTGTTAATAGCAGTTCCTAGAATGTTAATATTGCATTACTCATTTGTTCCTGTGTATTTATTCATTAATGACGGGACATTCTAAAGTGTCACCAAAATAATAAATAAATAAACAAATAAACAAAAATAATATGTGTAGTCAGTAACGCTACACAGTATGTGTTCTGCCATCAACACTCATGGTGTCAAGTGAAAATACTATTTAAACAGAATTGTTTCTTTTCATTTTTTTTTTGTTTTTTTTTATATGGGCCACTCTTCAGAATTGGTGCAAACTTCTGTCCCACAACCAAAAAAAACACATTTAAAAAGCATTTAAATATTCACATCTTAGATGTTTACTAAGATCATTTTATTATCTATTGAATCCCACAATTGTCACATGTATCCTCTGCCTTGTGTGTTTTTGGTTCAGTCCTGGTGACCTAGTTTTTACCCAGTCTGTCTAATTAGTAATGTCATTCACCTGTGCCCTGTTAATCACTCCTCATTTGTTCTAGTATATATTCTCTGTGTCTTTCAGTTCTTTGTCCGATCTCGTCGATGTATGTTTATGTTCGTGTGTGGATTTGCCTGTTACCTTCCTGTGGATATATTAAATACTGTGTTTTGGAATTCTCCCTTGTTGTGTGACTTACTAAACATACCGTTACATGACAACAATAATATTTAAAATATCAGTAATATTAATATATATAAAATCATCATTTATTGGCTCCTTTCAATTGGCTGTCCGAACCCTAACCCTTAAATTTTTGAAAATTATATTGAAATAATTTTTGCAATTTTTTCCACTGTTGTTTTAAAAAATATATTCTTTGATTTTTTTAAAAGTGAAGTTAAAAAATATTTATTTTATATTTCTTTTTTTAAATCATGAAACTTTGTGTGAAAAATAAATGTCCCGCATTTTCATGTCACTACTGAAACAGTGCATGTTTTAGTCCATTGTCTGAAACTGATTTTAACACACTTCTACATTTTTTGATCAGGAAATATTCCTGTGTCCCTCCCTCTCATAGCCTCTCTTTCATAGTAGATAGGTCCATCATTTTGAGTTAAAGGTGTTCAAATGTCTGAAAATCTCTGTGTAACTTTAAGGAACGTCACTACCAAACACCATTTTTTTTCTGCAATTAAGCAAACATTTTTGGGTGTTATTCCATAAAATTCAGTTTCCCTTTCAAGGGAACTCGCGCTGCGTCAAGTGCTTTGGGAACGCCTCTGCGTGATTGCGTCATGAAGCACTTATGAAATCAGTCCAATAGAGTGACGGAATGTCATAGGCGGGTAACGTCACTGACCAGGAAACTATAAAGCCTACCCGAAAACACATTCATTCAGCTTCTGTGTCTTCAGCAAGTGTGAACTTGTCTGTCATATTTATTGCTGTCTGTCACTATATCAATATATATCATTCAATGGCGAGCGAACAGCATTTTAGGAAGTGTGTTCATCCTTGCCCTCGCTTTATTACGGGTGGGGATACACACCAAATGTGTGTTGTTTGTTTGGGAGTGCAGCATGCCCAGGCAGCTCTCGAGGGGGCTGCCTGTGAGCATTGCGAGCAGCTACCACTAAGAATGCTGCGCTCCCGCCGAGCCCTCTTTGAGGAGGGCGGTTCGGCTCGTGTTCCCCACGGCTCGGGTCCCGCTGTTGCCGAGGCAGAGCGGCGTCTCAGGTCGTGGGGTTCGCAAATGGATGTGGCAGAGGGGTTAGAGACGGGCCCCGCCCTATCTCAGCCTTCACCTGCCGTATCCAATGTATCAATTTGGAGTCAGGAAGCATGCATCGCGGTTTCTTCCGCTCCGGTTGATACAGTCACATTGATGGCGTCCAGTTCTGAGGAATTGGATGTCGTTAGTGTGACAACGGGAGAGATTGAAGACTCGCCACTTCACTCTCCCTCTAGTGAGGAGCTAGTGGAGGTGTTGACTCGTGCCGTGGCTAAGTTAAACATCGATTGGCCGGCCGAGAAACAAGAGCAACAAATGAAAAGCAAGCTAGATGAGTGCGTTCTACCATCTAGATCGGCTCAACCTCCACGTCGGGGCTTACCATTTTTTCGTGGAAGAGGCCGGTTTCCTACCGTATTTATACACCTCAGACCTCCACCTACAGTAATGTGGTTGGTATGAGAAAGTATGGTTATGGGGCGATGCCAAAGGCGGAAGAGATGCTTGCAAGCCATCTCTCCCCCCAAGCGGCATCGTCCCTGAAAGCCCCGACATTGCCCACCAAGCCCCTAAAGACTACATCAGCGCTGGTGGGCAAAGCGTACTTGGCTGCAGGTCAGGCTGCGGCGTGCTTGCATACTATGTCCATCTTGCAAGCATACGAAGTTGACCTGCTTAGAGACTTGGGTGAGAGTGAGGAAGTGGGTGGAGAAATGATACAGGAGTTACGTCAGTCAGCTGACCTTGCCTTCCGTGCC
This sequence comes from Hypophthalmichthys nobilis, assembly GCA_037950665.1. Taxonomy (NCBI): domain Eukaryota; kingdom Metazoa; phylum Chordata; class Actinopteri; order Cypriniformes; family Xenocyprididae; genus Hypophthalmichthys; species Hypophthalmichthys nobilis. The sequence goes on along the minus strand of CM075477.1, from coordinate 2,444,689 downwards.
ACCAAGGAGACGGCCAAATCCATCGGCCGCTCTATGGCAGCCCTGGTGGCCACGGAGAGGCATCTTTGGCTGAATCTTACCGACATCAAATATAGGGACAAGACGTTTCTCCTTGATGCACCACTGAATCCCTCCAGCCTCTTCGGGTGACGCTATCACCACCGTCACCAAGAGGTTCATGGAGTCGAAGAAGCAGGCTGCAGCCTTGCAGCAGTTTCTTCCTCGTCGTCCCCAAGTCTCTGCGGCTGCTGGGCGGGAGCAGCCCAAACCGAGTACGAGCTCCTCGCACAGACAAGTCCTCGAAGGGCAAGGTCGATCTGAGGACCGTCATTGCCGCTAAGAGGGCTTTGTCTAAAAAATCCTGATGCCAGAAGTGTCAGGATCCTGAGGGTGGTCCCCACCGAAGCCAGACGGTGATCACCTCTTCCATCGGTGCCCGTCTGCCTTCGGTGCCTGCAATGTCGGGGCGAAGTAGTTCCCCTGCCCTTCGGTGCAGCCAAGCCAGTCGTTCCCTGCCAGGGCGCCGCTTCAGGGCACTGTGCTGGCTGCCCATATTACACCAGAGGCCAGCCTCGAGAGGCTGGTTCCCTTAGTAGATTTTCTAACAGAATGGAAATGTCTGTCAAACGTATCTCAGTGGGTCCTGCACACGATAGAAAAGGTGTATGCTATTCAGTTCAGATCACGCCCACCCCATTTCAGCGGAGATCTGCCTACAGTGGTGGGCCCCGAGCAGGCTCTGGTGTTGGCACAGGAAGTAGAGACTCTGCTGCGAAAGGAGGCTATAGAAAGGGTCCCCAGCAGGGAGTCAGGGTTTTACAGCCGCTACTTCATTGTTCCAAAAAAAGATGGGGGGTTGCGTCCGATTTTAGATCTACGTCAGCTAAATCGAACAGTAGCCAACGCTCAAGTTCAAGATGCTCACTATCAAACACACTGTGTCACAAATCAGGTCCGAGGACTGGTTTGTCACGATAGATCTAAAAGACGCATACTTCCATGTATCAATCCTCCCACAACACAGGAAGTTCCTGAGGTTTGCTTTCGGGGGCGAAGCATACCAATATTGGGTTCTTCCTTCGCCTAGCACTGTCACTCCGCACCTTCACCAAATGTGTAGACGCGGCACTGACGCCCTTGCACATGCAGGGTATCCGCATCCTGAACTACATAGACAATTGGTTGATTCTGGCTCATTCAGAACAGATGGCGGTTCAACATCAAGATGTTGTTCTCGCCTATATGAAAAGGTTGGGGTTGAGGCTAAACCCAAAGAAAAGTGTGCTTTCTCCTGCCCAGAGAACCACTTATCTAGGCGTGATATGGGATTCGATTGTCATGCGTGCTCATCTATCTCCTGCTCGCATAGCATCGATTCTATCAGCTGTTACAGACATAAAGCTAGGCCAGTCACTCACTGTCAAACAGTTTCAGAGACTGTTAGGTCTGATGGCAGCAGCGTCCAATGTGATACCTTTTGGCCTGCTAAACATGAGACCGTTGCAGTGGTGGCTCAAAACCAAGGGGTTCTCACCGAGGGGGAATCCTTTTCGTGTGATCAGGGTCACACAGCGATGCCTTCGTGCCCTAGTCATGGAAACAACCTTGGTTTCTGTCCCAGGGACCTGTGTTGGGAGCTCTCAGTCGTCGCGTCACGCTAATGACAGACGCATCCCTCATGGGCTGGGGGGCGATCATGAGTGGTCGCTCTGCTCGAGGTCTATGGCAGGCATCATCTCTCCTGGCACATAAATTGCCTGGAGATGTTGGCAGTGTTTCAGGCTCTGAGGCACTTTCTTCCAGACCTCAGGGACCATCATGTGCTAGTTCGCTCAGACAACATGTCGGTGGTCTCATATATCAATCATCAGGGAGGTCTGAGGTTGCGCCCGCTATACAAATTGGTTCATCAGATCCTCCTGTGGGCCCAGGGGAAACAGCTCTCTCTCAAGGCAGTTTATATCCCAGGGTATCTCAATGTGGGAGCAGACATCCTGTGGAGGCAGGGGCCGAGGCCCGGGGAATGGAGACTTCACCCCGAGGTGGTGAAGCTCCTATGGGAGAACTTCGGCAGAGCCGAAGTGGATCTGTTTGCGTCTTGAGAGACGACTTAATGCCCATTATGGTTCTCCATGACAAACCCAGCATCTCTGGGGCTGGATGCTATGGTACAGCCGTGGCCGAGGCTGCGGCTGTACGCATTTCCCCCGATTGCGCTGCTCCCGGGAGTTCTGGCGAGAGTTTGCCAGGACGGGGTCCGTCTGTTATTAGTAGCCCCGTTCTGGCCGGCCTGAGTATGGTTCTCGGATCTGATGTCCTTGCTAGATGGCTCTCCGATGGAGAGTCCGATCAGGAAGGACCTTCTCTCTCAGGCGAGCGGGTCGATACTTCACCCCCGCCCGGAGTTGTGGAAACTTTGGGCTTGGCCCCTGAGGGGGCCCAGCTCATAAGTTCAGGTCTCTCAACCGAGGTTGTTGAGACCATCCTCCAATCCAGAGCTCCCTCCATGAGGAAACTCTACGCCTTGAAGTGGAAATTATTCGCTTCCTGGTGTGAAAATCACCAGTAGGACCCAGTTAACTGCCCCGTTGGCATGGTGCTAGAGTTCCTGCAGGAAAGATTTTCTACAGGTCTATCCCCCTCCACAATAAAGGTTTACGTGGCGGCCTTAGCTGCTTACCACGCTCCTTTGAGTGGGGTATCTTTGGGGAGACACCCGCTTATTACCCATTTCCTTTGTGGCACTTTGAGACTTAGACCTGCGGTTCGCACGAGGGTACCAGCTTGGGATCTGGCCGTTGTATTACAAGGCCTTTCTCTGGCCCCCTTCGAGCCTATCGAAGAAGTTCCTGAGAAGTTTCTCACGTTAAAGACTGTATTCCTTCTTGCTATCTCGTCTCTCAAGAGAATTGGAGACATTCAAGCCCTTTCGGGTTCTCCCTCGTGCTTGGAATTTGCACCCGGCATGGTCAAAGCTTTCCTGCATCCCAGACCGGGATATATTCCTAAGGTCCTCACTAATACTGTGAGACCTATTGTGTTGCAGGCCTTCTGTCCTCCTCCCTTTCGGACGTCAGACCAGGAAAAGCTTAATCTGCTGTGCCCTGTCAGGGATCTAGATGCCTATGTCTACAGAGCTGCCCTGTGGAGGAAATCTGACTAGCTGTTTGTCTGTTTCGGGTCACCTAGGAAAGGTCATCCTGCATCTAAGCAGAGAATGAGCAAGTGGGTGGTTGAGGCCATCTCACTTGCTTACGAGTCGGTCGGACAGCCGTCACCTTTGGCTGTCCGGGCCCATTCGACTAGGAGTATGGCTGCCTCTAAGGATTTATTGTCAGGAGTATCTCTTCAAGAAGTCTGTGATGCGGCGGGCTGGTCCTCACCGCATACCTTTGTGAGGTTCTACGAGCTAGACCTCGGCTCCACTCCAGGGGCGCAGGTGCTATCGTCCTAGTGTGCGCTCTTTCACACGGACGGCCACTTGCTCGTATGGCGACGTGGGCATTTTGTTCCCAAAGCGCTTGACGCAGCGCGAGTTCCCTTGAAAGGGAACGTCTCGGTTACGTATGTAACCTTAGTTCCCTGAATAGGGAACGAGACGCTGCGTCGCCCTGCCGTACTCCCGGCATGCCCGTAAGCGCCTTGCTTCAGGTTTCAGAAGCTGAATGAATGTGTTTTCGGGTAGGCTTTATAGTTTCCTGGTCAGTGATGTCACCCGCCTATGACGTTCCGTCACTCTATTGGACTGATTTCATACGCACTTCACGACGCAATCACGCAGAGGCGTTCCCAAAGCACTTGACGCAGCGTCTCGTTCCCAATTCAGGGAACTAAGATTACATACGTAACTGAGACGTTTTATGTGTGTAAACCGTCCATACCGGTGTGATGAATACGATCCTCAACTGGATTGAACTGGAATAAATACTTTGAATGTTGCGATCCTATCGGACATATGATAGCAACCTGAATCGTAACAAAGCACTGTTCGCCAGAGGAGAACTGGCCCCCCGACTAAGCCTGGTTTCTCCCAAGATTTTTTCTCCATTTTAACACAGAAGTCTATTTGCCACCTGTTTGCCATCTGATGTCACCTGTTGGAATTTGGGTTCCTTGCTGCTGTTGCCTTTGGCTTGCTTAGTTGGGGACACTTGACATTTGACTTGACATTTGATATTCAACAGTGCTTTGATCTGCCAGCATTGACGCTATTCTTTAAGAGCTGCTGTGCAGCCAAAATTATATACCAGTTATCAGTGTAAAGCTGCTTTGACACAATCTGCATTGTAAAAAGCGCTATATAAATAAAGGTGACTTGACTTGACTTGACTTGTGCTGATTAGCATCTTTGAGCTCAAAAGTATATAAAATTGTCTGTTTCGGTAGTGACATCATTGTTTTGGTAGTGACAAAAGGGAACATATAATCATTTATTTGGGGGAAATAAACAAAATTTTAGTACAGTTATGCAAATCATTAGTTTTTTAGTATGTTTTAGTATGAGAGTTAATCCTGTAATGTGATGTGATCGCTACCAACACATTACTGTCACTACCGAAAATGTGCAGTCACGACCGAAACATGGGATGTTTTGTCAAAAATCAAGTATATTGAATTGGTTCAATATATATTTAAACTAATGAATCCTTCACTTTGAAATCAGTATGATAAGCCTTTTACAGAGAAAGATTTGATTCAAAATACAACAAATCTCATAATGTAATATTGAAATATTGTTGCAATTGTATTGTTATTGATTTACCTGTGAAAACTTTTTGTGAAAAAAAAAAAAAAAAAAAAGCAAAAAATAAATCTACAACGTAGATGTAAACAAAATCTTAATAGGTCAATGTAACCCTTCTTATTAAATTATTCATCATTGTGTTTTGGTAGTGACAAATTTGAGGAGAGGAAAAATATTCCAAAACTTTCTGAAAATACAATATGAGAATTAACTGCACGATGACTAGAAATGTGTTCCTTGGATATAATACAATTTGCAAACATACAAAATTTGTGGAAAAAGACATTTTTTTCAAGACGTTTCAAACTCTATTAGAAACAATTCTGTAGAATGGCCCATATAGGGAGTGTTATTTACTTTTAGAAAACTGAACAAAACAGGTTTAAACCAGGAACCATGATTTTTGATTAGACCAATATAAAAATGACATGGTCATTTCACTTTTTTTCAGATTTTTTTTTCTTAAATTAAGCCTCTCTCCCAGCTTAGGCTTGAAAGTTCCACTTAAAATTGCAGAACAGAAATGTTTTAAAAATACAAAGACAACTAAAGTTTCTTGGTCTAATTTATTTCACTGATAAGAAGAAAATGCTTGATCCATTTCTAGCAGAGCCTGTATTTCTGGCTTGAGCGGTGAGTTAAGAGAGCAAGTTTGATTTATAAGTGAATTTAATAGGCCGTCCTAACTGCAGGCCTGGGGTGATAACGGGACAAACCACATTGGTTCTCCTTCACCTACCCAGTGCACACTGTCAGAAAAAGAAGTTTGTTATCGTTCCTTTCACACATCCATTTCCTCCCTCCATGACAGCACAATTAAATCAAACTCGGCTCTAAAGAAACTTATGTAGGTTATGTGCGGTTCCTCAAAGCCAGCGTTTCAGTATCAAGAGGCTGAGATTTTACAGCCATTCAAATCTTCTATAAACACAGCATTGGCTCTTGGAAATGCTACTCCCCGAATTCAAAGGTTAAGCTTTGGTTTTATAATTGGAAGAGAGGAAATGCTTGTTTCCAATGCACATTATGTCATAAATGACCTGGCAAGGATTTGAAGACCAGATTCAAAACATGAAGTTGTACGCACCATTTGACAGGAAGCACTGCACAGAGGATGTGTCAATCCACCTCTCAGATTTTCCGTACAGCTCTGTGAAATTGTTATATGGTCCTTCCTTCCTCATTGTTTTTCAATTTACAGTGTTCTGAACTGCCTAAGCTTCCACTTCATGTCAAAATTGTGGAGGTCGGACCAAGAGATGGGCTTCAAAATGAGAAGGTAGAGATTTCACAATTCTAAATTGCTTGTAAACTGCTTGTTTAGTATGTGTATCATTAGCATTCTCTTTTCAAATGAAAGAAAAAATAGCAACATAAACCTAAAGGCATAAATATATTGAGTGGTTGTGATATACAGAGAACCACATATGGTTCACATTTTTCAATGAAGACATTGGTGAGCACAAAACATATAGGAAACATGATGTACTACCACCAGATAGCTCATCAATTACATGTTTTATTCGGACACATCTTTAGAATGATTTAGCCAACACAGGCTTATTTGAAAAACGTACCCATAACATTTTTACACACAATACACTGCAGTATCCAGCTGAAATGAAGACTTGTGACAGGAAAACACCAACAACTTTATTCCTTTACATTTTCAATGACTTTTTTTTGCACATTCCCACGTTGCACATTACTGTTTTATAACCTCAAAACACTTCTACCATAATGCAACGAGTTGTAAGCAGCTTTTGACATTTGTATCACATTTTCTACCATGGTAAACTTGCTCGGCAGCTCCACTGGTACAGGTATGCGGATCACTCGGGTGTGAGTCTCATGAAACACAAGTCACCATAAAAGAGCTCAAAGCTAAAATGGCATTGTTGCTTCAGCAAATATGTTTTTATCTCACGTTTGCTATCGGTTATGTTTAGTGCAGGGTTTAATGTAGATTGCCTGTTATTTTTAAATGCGATAAAGCAATAACATTTCATTTCTAAAATGCTGTGAATGGTACAACAACCAACATAAAAATATATATTTGTATGTGCACTTATAAACATGCGCATGGCATCACTCGCTGGACATTTCCCTTTGAAAGTGTTGGGCAAGATGCAATGAAATATCATTTTGCAGAAATGTTGCCACAGGCATGTTTTTCCATTGAGCCTGGTTTGAATTTAGTAGGTACTATCTTATTGTATATATTTACAGGGAAACTATTCATTCAGTGATAGTGGCAAATAAATTATTCATCTCAATAGCATGGTGCTGTTGTGGCTCACAGATGTGCACGCTCCCTGGATGCGTTCATAGAAACCTAAGGCTTTTGCATCATTGTGTTTCTGCAGGAAATAGTGCCGACAGAAGTCAAAATCCAGCTGATTGACATGCTCTCTCAGACCGGGCTGCCTGTGATTGAAGCCACTAGCTTTGTGTCTTCAAAGTGGGTAGCTCAGGTAATAAGGTGCAACTGTAATCTTCAGAAGCATGTTGACATATAGCCTTTGGCTTTTCTATCTGCACAAAAGCACTGGGTTTGGTATTACTGTTCAAAAACTGTATTTGTGGGATAAAGTTTGAGTATAAATTCTTGTTGGTTTGTTTTTCAGATGGCAGACCACAGTGCAGTGTTGAAAGGGATTAAAAGGTCTCCTGACGTAAGATACCCTGTCCTGACTCCCAATATTCAGGGCTTCCAGGCAGCTGTAAGTAAATATTTGCATCATTTACATTTATTTACAAGTGACATTTCCAATTTACCGTCCATGCCAGGTCAATGATGTTTTTCGTGTATAATAAACCACTTTATTTATGCATGCGCTCTGCCTACGCATCCACTGCCCCTTTACCTTACATAAGCGAGCAACCTTTGCATCTCGTACCATTTATTTGTAAATGTTTAGCCCATTTCTGTTAATTGCTTTCCTTGCTAATCAAGCAAGTTGTACTCACAAGCCAACATCTATAAGCACAAACTTGATTAAATGTTTCCTGTTAAAGGTTGCAGCAGGAGCTACTGAAGTGGCAGTGTTTGGTTCCGCCTCAGAGACTTTTAGCAGGAAGAACATCAACTGCTCCATAGAGGAGAGTTTGCAGAGGTTTGAGCAGGTCATCTCTGCAGCCAAACAGGAAGGCATACCAGTGCGAGGGTGTGTTTCATGGACACCACTTTCCTTCTAAGTATTTAGGCCAGTGCTCATAATGTGCACTTCCACTTTGACACTAATATTGAAAGGAAATCAGGTCAGCATTCATAAGTTAATGTTCCAGGTTGACTGGAATGTGTTTAAATTAAGTTCCAAACATAGTTTCAGGATAAGCCAAATCATTCAGTCCTGTCAATCATCAATATGAGCGTATATAAGCAGCAATCATCCCAGCGATGTGGATCCCTCCACGTCCCCATCTCCTCCTGTATTTCTCTCATTCTCCCTCTGTGTAGTACCGTTATTGGGGATTGAGCTTGGAGCTTGAGCCGAGCCTTGGGTTCGAGCCTCCTTCGAGGATGGCAAGCCGAATCCGTTTACCATTAACTATTAAGACTGGATGGGCAGGCGAAGTTGTGAAACAAAAGGGGGGTGGGACGTGGAGTGAATAAAGGACCAGTAGATGTATGATTGATTGATTGATTCTAATAACGAGTGGACTAATATGAAATTGACTAACTTATTTTGATTTTGGGGGATATCTGAAGGAACAGATTAAACATGGTAAATGCACCAACCAGAGCATTCTTATTGAGCATAATCAAAGTATCCAGAATCCACAAAGTACATAGCAGACATTCAGTTTTTGCAGAAATAAAGTTCTCTGCAGATTTCTTTCAGAGCAGATTCTGTCCATAAGCTGCCACTATTGTACTCCACAGGGTCACCTGTACTGAATGCTTCATAAATTAAGCTAAAATACAATATATATATATATACGATGACTACGATGACTTCCATAAAAATAAGTCAACCATATCCAAAGTTATAAGCATGCAAATAATTTTTTTTCACCACTAGGTGGCGTTGGCCCGAAACTTCTCAGACTCCTTCAGGGCATCGTGCCGATGACCCATACCAAGATATGTAACAATATGTTCATGCGTTCGTAAAATACAGCATTTTTCTTCAAAATTCAAAATGTCCAACGCCCAAAATGGCTGACACAGGAATACTGGAAATCATTGGACTTGGATATCATTGGATTAACTTTTATGATTTTTGGGCAGAACGTTTAGAAGTTATAAGCAAAAATAGCCATTTTCATATCCCAGACCACTAGGTGGCGCTGTGCCGAAATGCTGCACATTTCCTCAGATCATGCTTGTGAGGACATGTTCCAAGTTTGGTCCAAATGCGATAAAGCGTTGTGGAGATAAAGCCTCACATCTATTTTTGCAAGCTCTACAAAAATTTGTTCGCAAAGTTTTTGAGAACGGTTGGAGTTATCAAAAAGCTTTTAATAATTTTTTTTGCCAGCATGGTCTAAAGATGATGTGAGCCAATTTTGGTGAAAATCAGACAAACCATCTAGAACGACTCCGAAAAAGTAGTTTTTTTTCCCCCCACAAAATTTATTTAATGACGGAAAAATGCAGTCGAATTGTCATGAACTAAGGAATCAGAGAATTTAGTTTCTAGCCCTTATGGTTCAAAACTTATTAGCATAAAAGTGAGTGAACGCTAGAGGGATTGAGCTAGAGATTCCAATTTAGCTGTGGTTAATGTTGGAACTGTCCTCTATCAGTGTGCCAAATTTCATAACTTTCCCGCAAGCGGTTCTATGGGCTGCCATAGACATCCAGAGGGGAAGAAGAAGAAATGGAAGAAGAATAATAATAACGCCAATGATTACAATAGGTGCCTACGCACCTTCGGTGCTTGGCCCCTAATAATAATAATAATAATGATAAAGGATATGCCTGAGCTGCCAACATAATACCACTGTGTAAGACAATTTAGGGGCCGTTCACACAGAACACATTTTTTCATTCCGCTGCACTACTTTTCCATTGTTTTTTAATGCCAACACATGATAGACGGACATCTTTAACTGTTGCACTTGCGTCTCGAGCCTTTTGCAGCGTCTTGCATCTATAGACCTTTCACTTTTTTCCGTTCCACTGACCTGCGTCTTGCATTTTTAACAGCAAAAAAGGGCCGGTTCTGTGTGAACCGGCCTTTAGACTGCAGTACTGACATTTTCAGGAGCCACTGGTTATATAAGCAAGTTCCAAGACTGATCTTTGGTTTAACCAAAAGGTCAGCGGTTTCTTTTATTGTTGTACTTATATTTTTGGACTGTTCATCCTTTGAGGTTTTGAGATGGGGCACCAGAGCAGCATGAAATTATTCCAGAATTAATGAGTAAATAATTAAAGTTCCAGATGTGCATGCAGTGTGGTGCTTTGTATCAGTTACAAGTACAAGTCCAGATGTGTCCAGATTTTTTTAGCCTGTGCTTTTTATGGAGTAAAAAACAAAAATGACAGAGAGCAGTCACTTCAGTCTGACGAACTCATTCTGGCAAATCTGACTCAACTCCTAATGTTCAAGAAGAGACTCCGCGGAAATTCTGGTAGCACACAGAAGTATCGTCTGACAACCACAAGCCCAAGAGAAACATTTTCAACTTTTCACTTGTTTGTTCACTGTTTCTAACAGAACATGTTTCCTTCACATATGGAAAGCACATATAGCTTGTATGTTGCTCTCTAGCACCATTTCTCATTCCCACTGTCAACACTATTGTTACTATTTGTCACAACCGTTTGACACCAACCATATGTTTAGCCTGCTGCTGAACATTTTGTTTTATTCCGTGATAGATGTAATCCGCTGTAAGAGCAGTTCTGGCCACTGTGGGCTGCTCTACTTGCGGTTGCAGAGTTAAACAGCACTTGGCATTATTTCACCTATGTTGCATGACTGTTGGTACTGTCAAAGCACAAAGCTATACATCCAACAACTTATGCTGAACCTCACCTCTCACAATTCTTTCTCTTCTTTCCAGGTATGTTTCCTGTGCTCTCGGCTGTCCGTATGAAGGACAAGTAAAACCGTCACAAGTCACAAAGGTATTGACATAGCATCGTTCAGTCCGAATGTATAACAGCCCAAAGCTAAATTAAATGGGCCTTCCAGTATGTGATAAATCTCACTGGGTGTTGAGTTCTCTGCATATTTTTTTTTTCCCACAATTTTCATAGTCCCACAAGGCCCTTATTACGATGTTTGCTGAAAAACCAGCATGACGCTGAAACCCGGCAGTGCTTTTCTAACGCTCAGAATGAGCTCTCTGTGTGCACGCCTTCATCTTGTTTATATTTCCAGAGGGGATAGTGTTTTCATGGCTTTCCTCTGTTCCGGCCCAGGTGGCAAAGCGGTTGTTTGAGCTGGGCTGTTATGAAGTATCCCTGGGGGACACCATTGGCGTAGGCACTGCGGGCTCCATGGCCAAGATGCTGAGCGATGTGTTGACAGAGGTGCCCGTCGGCGCACTGGCGGTGCACTGCCATGACACTTACGGTCAAGCGCTGCCCAACATTCTCATTGCTCTGCAGGTGAGGGACATTACTCTGGCCACAGTCATGAGGTATCTTGTTCATACATGCACAAGGGTTTTGGGAGAAGCGGATGTTGTAAAATAAAACAAAAAAAACACATCATATATGTCATCTATAGAGTCACCGATCACAATAAAACAGCATATGTGCAGAGATAACTGTATCAGGTCCTTTCAGACTTTGAATGCATACGTATCCTGCTATCCTTCTCACCCATTGTTGCATTTTTGAGCACAATTCATAATGCAACACAATCACACATCACATTCTCAACATGCCATGGGCAATATAGAAGAAAAGAGCATGGATTGTTTTCTTCTATGGTCAGCTTGACTACGGTGAAGACTACACTTTATAATGCAACACAACTACACATTGCAATATTAATGTTGCCACAAGGCATGCTACGACTTGCCTAATAAAACATACAGTTTAATAGCACAGGCATTTGAAGGTAACTCTGTTGCCCCCTGAGTTCTGAATTTGTCAGTACCACAAAAATGTAATGATCACTAAAGAAGTATGTGAATGGCAATGCAATGGACATTCACATCTGACTTTGTGTACTTGTCTAATCACAACTGTTTAACTCTTTATGACAGAGCGTATAAATTCAGTCTCAAATACAAAAGAAATGTCAAGGCATGCATTTGGATCTACCCAGCTAACAAAGTTCTAATATTCCCATTAAATTATGAAAATGTTATTTCTGAATGTTCTCTGAACGTGTTCAGAACGTCCAGTTTTTAATAAAGCAATAAGCCCCAAGAAGCTGTGGTTTATAACAGCTAAGGGGGTTTTAGGTACTCTGCGTCGTGCCTAACAACGCCCCTTAGCTGTTATAAATTCACTTATTGCTTTTATAAAACACAATACAAATTATAATACAAAAAATATGTATCAATACAACTTTCCTTAAGTAAAATCATTAAAAGCCTTCCTTCCGCTGGAAAAATAGTCTGAGATAGTGAACAGCAACAGAAGTTACATTATTACGCCATTAGATGGCGGCAAAGATTGTCTTTATGAGCAAGTTTGCAAAGACTTTTATATTGAAACTTGTTGTGAACACGAAACAAGACGCAAATGACAAATGCTTTGACTAGCGCTGTCAGTGTCAGCAGGGCACGGAAAACCCATTAAATGTTAAAAGGGCAAGATCGCAGCGGATATTCAAACCGATTTTTATGAACATAGGACTGACATGAAGGAAAATGCTATATCTGAAGGCAGGTAATTACACTCAGTCAATCAATATCTCTCTCACACTACTCTTCTACATAATACAGTAAGCTTCAATGAACAATATCAATTGAGAACAAACATATGTTTACGTTGCTAAGAGTGGTTGCTAAGACAGACGCAGAAACATATGCTGCATACAGGCCACCTCGTATTTACCTGAATCTTGAGATGACAACTCGTGACGTTATATTCAGAGCTGTTCACTCCTTGGACTGGGAATTATGTGTTTCCATGGCACCGCTATCAACGCCTATGAATCTACAGCAGTCAGGTGGTACAGCAGCCACGTGGTACATCTGGGAGCTTTCAGAAAACTCACAGTTTACAAGCTGTAATTATGAGCTCTACAAGGACGTGAACGCTTTTTACAAGCTAGAATCTCGTAACTACAGGAATTCCGAGGCCGCGTGAACGCACCTATACACACTCAGTGGCGCAGCGATACTTATGTAATGTGGTAAGCCATACCTCACGTGACGTAACTGACAGACTTTTCGGTGCACAGAGACACGGCGGCAGCAGCAGAAACAATGTCAGCCTCAGAGGTGTGGAAATACTTAAAAATGAATGATGACAACCCACACATTGCGAACTACATGATTTCAATCACAATTCGTTATCGATTAGTGAAGGCGGATAGGCGGAATCGCGCTGAATGACACAGACCAGCAGCGCGCGCTCTCTCTCTCTCTCTCGCACGCGCTGTCTCTCTTTCTGGCGCGCGATCCCAGTTCTCTCAGACAGCGCGCGATCATTTCTCCTTGCGCCTGAATGGTCAAATACACACATAGTTGTCAAAATGTCCATCGTGTGGAGTATCTCACGTAAATACAGTCGGTTATGGCTTAAGTGGACGTAAACATTTGGGTGAAAACAGGATATGTGTCAGTATCCATGAATTCGGTCTTAAAGGGACCGTAGCCTATATTTGTCATTAATGTTAATAAAACAACAAAAGATATTAAATAAATGTATACATGGTAAATAAACCTACTGTATCTGAAAAACAAGTTTATTTAATTTGTATCTCTATAGTATTTGTTGTATTGTTTGTAATTTGTTTATAAATTTATTTTTATTTAACAACAATTATATATATTGGTAATTATGCCCTTTGAAGGTTATTGGACACTGTGAAATTTGTGTTCTTTAAGTTTTTGACAAGCACATACAAATTATTACTTTTTTCATTAGAGTATAATAAAGAAGCTGTTGTGCTCGGAAAACTGCAACATCACCAAAAAAAAAAAAAAAAAAAAAGAGAGAGAGAGAGAGAGAGAGAGAGAAATTAATAAATGTATAGGCATCGGTATCGGTATCGGCGAGTACTAGACAAAAAGTATCGGTACTCGTACTCGATCCTTAAACAATGGTATCGGTGCATCCCTAAATAAAACTAATGTTTCTGGGGAAAAAATGTTTCCATGAAGAAAGTATAAATAAGTGCTAACATTTTGATAACATTATTAAAGACCAGATAACTCTGACTAAACATTCTATTAATATTACTGGAAGAACGTTTGTTCATAACCTTGCCAGAATGTTAGCCACAGTTCTGAGAATGTTCCCTGTTAGTTGGGAAGTAATAAAGAAACATGAACCACAAGTTCACAGTCTCTCACCACCTCACCTCACACACACACACACACACACACACACACACACAGCGCTCCAGGGAGCACAACAAAAGCTACTGAAACACCCTCCAAAACCCCCCTGGAGTATCAGCGATTAAACACTATTTTTTTGTACTTTCACCTAAAAAGCACAGAACAACAACAACAGATACCACCCAAAATATGCTTACACAACACTGCCAGGCGTATTTGAATGTGTCGACTATACGCTTTTATGAAACAATGCCTTCCTGTGGTTTAATTTTCACGAAGCTTAAACCACAGAGCGCGGTCGCAATTCAGAAATAACACTGGCATAGCTTTATCATCTCTCCAGGGCCCTTTGTGAACTCTTTCTCAGTTTGTCTTCCCTCGCAGAACGCCAATGCTCTTTGGGGGCTGGGCGGGTCAGCAGATGTGAAGGGCTGGACACAAAGGCTTACCTATTAGATGTCTGTTTCATATGACAGTGGCTTGGCCCTTGACAAAGCCCACGAGATGGAGGCTATAGCGGGGCCCTCGGGGGCTCAAACTCATCTGTCGCTAGGGCCGTTGAACTCTGTGACAATGCTGCGCTTAAAGGGCAAGGGGAAAATTATCCTTTCATCACTCGCTACTAAACAGAGGGAGACTGGGGAAAAGGAAAACCCCATGCTCTAGTATATTCCATCCTCGGCTCCCAACCCTTTTTAGCCCTGTCTGTCTGTTTATCCGTCTCTTTCCAGCTGTAACGGTGTAACCCTAACTGCGGTCGGTGCACCACAGAAATGGCCATGAATTTCATTGACTTTTTTTTTTTCTGTGAATTGTGTGACCTGACAGGGGGTCCGTTTTCAAAAGACATGAAAATAAGCGAAGATACCCC
Organism: Hypophthalmichthys nobilis; assembly: GCA_037950665.1. Taxonomy (NCBI): domain Eukaryota; kingdom Metazoa; phylum Chordata; class Actinopteri; order Cypriniformes; family Xenocyprididae; genus Hypophthalmichthys; species Hypophthalmichthys nobilis. The sequence goes on along the minus strand of CM075477.1, from coordinate 2,429,648 downwards.
ACCAACTGAAAACAATGTGGAAAGTTCACATTGCACTGAAATATTCCGAAACACGCTTGATTAACTTCATCATCTTTAACTCTCTGTCTGTTTTTAATGATTTGTAGTAGAGGAGGAATAGAGTTTGTAACAGAATTCAAACTAACGTTCTTTTTACATTTTTTATTTAAAATAAACTTTTTACTTAATGTTACATGCAGTTATGGATGTAGTTTGCCATCTACTTTAAACTGACAGTGTTTAACAGGCAAACTTCTTTTTGAAAAAGTACTTATCCACACTGCAAGGAAAAAAAGCAATCTACACTTAAAGGTTTAGTTCACCGAAAAATGAAAATTCTGTCATCATTTACTCACCCTCATGTTGTTCTAAACCTATAAAACTTTTGTTCATCTTCTAAACAAATGAAGATATTTGTAATGAATGAGAGCTTTCTGTCCCTCCATTGACAGCCTAAGCAACTACCACTTTGACGCTTCAAAAAGTTCATAAAGAGAGCGTAAAAACATATGAATTGAGCGGTTTAGTCCAAATTTTCATATCTTTTTAGACAAGATCGCTTTATATGATGAACAGATTTAATTTAGGCTTTTATTCACATATAAACATTCGTCAATGCTTGCATCAGATATGGTAAACGGAAGCTAAAGCATGCTTGCTTGATGTGAGAGAACCAATGAGATTCATTCTCGTGTTACGCAACGTGTTTGAGCTTCAGCAAGAACCAATGAGGTTCATTCTCGTGTTATGGAGCACGTTTGAGCTTCCGCAAGAACCAATGAGGTTCATTCTCGTGTTACGCAGCACGTTTGAGCTTCAATAAGAACCAATGAGGTTCATTCTCATATGTTCGCAAGCACATACGGTTGAACTTCTGTTTATGTTCACTGATCAATGTTTACATGTGAATAAAAGCCTACATTCAATCTGTTCATCATATAAAGTGATCATGTCTCTTCATAACATTTGGACTAAACCACTGAATTCATATGGATTAGTTTTATGATCTTTTTATGAACTTTTTAAAGCGTGAAGTTGGTAGTAGCGTGGACTGTCAATGAAGGAACAGAAATCTCTCAGATTTCATTAAAATATCTTCATTTGTGTTTCGAAGGTGAGTAAAAGTCTTAAGGGTTTGGAACGATATGTGGGTGAAGTAATAATCAACAATATCTTAATTTGCGTTCCGAAGATTAACGGGTGTAGAAGACGGGTGTGAGGGTGACTAATAAATGACATTATTTTCATTTTTGGGTGAACTAACCCTTTAAAGTGTATAATTTCTGCAACATTTGTGAAATTGCAAAACGTTTTTTTTTTTTTTAATCTGTCTGCTATTGGTCAGGGTCTCTGCATTTTAAGCAGCAAGTATTTTAAACATTAAGAATAATAATTATAATAACACCATGCCTACATTTTTTTTTTTTTTTTTTTTTTTTGCATATTGTATACATTTTTGCATATTTACTTCTAATGTAAAATATTAAAATGCTACATCACTGTTTTAACGCCACATTTTAATGAGCTCACAGGTTAATAATAAAATTTGTTGGAAAAAGTAGCTTGATAAAATGATTTTTGTACAGTATTATAGAGATTACAGGCTAATTGATTAGGCTAATCTTTGTCTGGGAATCTACAATCTTCTCTCACTGGTCTTTAAGCCCTTATTTGCCAAACCTTTATGTATTTATTTTACAAACAATTAACAGTAATTGCTAATGGAAATTTCGACTTGTTCAACTGGGGTACAATTGTGTGGGCCGCAGCAGCCGTTGTAACATCAAGTTAAGTAACTCTGACAACAATGAGAGGAGACAAACAGGATCAAATTCCAGAAGGTGAATCAGCATTGAACTGATATATCACAGACACCCCAAGAGCAAATAATAATGTCCTGTCATTTGTCCTCCTCCACTGACCCCCTAGCACAACTTGGTGGAAATGAAAGATTTTATCATAGTTTTTCATTAGGGTTTGCCAGTCGTCTCCGCCACCAGCTGAGCCAGAAATGAATTTCGCTAACCCTGTCAGCTCAGAGTCACCCCGGCTTTTGTTCTTGATAAAGACGTTACAGTCTCTTTGTATGGCTTTTCTCAGAGACTTATTGAGGGTGAAAAAATGAACTCCCTCAGATAGTAGCTCAGATAGGTTTGGTTTGGTTATTTATTGAGAAAAATCATGATATGAACTGCAGTGAAGTTCTCCTGTTCTGGTTAGATCACTGTGAGCCCAGACTGTTCCAGACTTGCACCAGTCTGACAGTTTCACTGATGGTCAAAGCCAGAACTAGTGTTCCTTCCATGATATATCTATTCCCATCATAAATCAAGTCGAAACCTTGGGGAATCTGTAATTTATGAGGAAGTGGTGGTCCTAAATCTAAATAAATCATTAGGCACTGGAACATACCATCCGTGAAAATGATCAGGGTTCACTTATTATCATATGATGTTAAAGGTGCACTTTATTCATTTTTTTGTTTATGTTGCACTGGTTGGAGATGTTGCCACCGTTCTTCCCAAGTTCTGGCAAGTTATAAACAAACATTATTCCAGTAATGTTCATAGGATGTTAGTTAAAAGTTTACTGGTCTTTAATTATGTTCTCAACCCGTTAGCGTAAAAACATTATTTATATTTTATTACTGTTCATGGAAAGGTTTTTTCTGAAACATTTTAGTTGGATGTTTGTCTAACATTTTTTAAATGTTACTATTTGTTTTCGGAATGTTCAGAATGTTTTGAACATTCAAAAGTAACATTCTCAAAGTTTGCAAAGTGATAAAATGGAATGTTCCCTTAATGTTTGTTTAACCAAGAAAAATAAAAAGGTTTTAAAACATTGTTTAGAGAACATTCAGAAATGACGTTTTCATAACTTAATGGGAATGTTAGAAAAATGTTCTCATAACAAATTCAAGAAGAAAAAAATAATTTAAGAGAATTATATATATATATATATATATATATATATACCTGTGTGTAAATATATGTTTTTCTTCTGAGAAAAAGACCCCAGTCTTTTCCCATTGTGAACTAAAACATTTCACACCGAATTCTTCTTTGATGTCTAAACAATTGTCTCAGTTGTCTATTTCATTACAAACATCAGAGACAAAGTTAAAAATTACATAGAACTCAATACAATTTCCCTAGGTCATCACTTTATATAATTTAAATTCAATACCGTTTACTGTTTGCATGGGTTTTTTTGAGGCTCAATGTCACTAGGAGATCTTTGTAATAGACTTTGATGAGTGATTAGCACAGCTCCCATTACTGCCAAAACATGCATGAAAACACAGGGGAGGGTTTGACAAAGTCTTCACAGCTTTGTCTCCTGTGGAGACGCACATATATCTGAACTGGTAGGGTGCCTGTTCTCTCAGGAAGTGGCTGACCTGAGCATGAAGTATTGACCTGTGTTTATGCAGCCATGATCTGAAGTGTGGAAGGTCAGCACACAGACTTTGAGCCGTCCCAGAGGTCCTGCGGTTGTGGCTGGGAAACAAACAAAAATACTTTCCCTCTCCTTTAACCTAATATGAAAGAGATCATGACACTTAATCACAGAAGGATGCTTCAGCCCTCTTCCATGTTCAAATTATTTATTTGATTTCCTCCGCAAATATCTCAAAAAGGGAACTGTAGACATACATCAGGGTGAAAGCCAGCCTTTTTTTCATCAAGACTGGAGTAAATGAAGCATAACACCACAGATTGTAAATGCACCAGGTCTTCACACAGTCATTCCGGGAACAACATCTAGTAGTAGAGCCCAAAATTAATACTTGCCAAGCACCAGTTGGCTAGTTATTCGCCAACTGGCTGGTAGCAGCTGCAACATAAGAAATGGTCAAAGTAGAACTGAAACATTTAACAGATTCAACACATAATCCAATAATGTGACCCTTGCTGATGTAAGCGAACTGAGCCATTCAAATCAATTCAAACTGTCTAATAAAAAAAACATCTGTTGCGACTTGTGTGTTCTCTTATTATATAACTTTATATTCATTGAACAATTTTCCATCAGAAAATTATATCAGAACTAGGATGCCTAAAGTGATTTTTCCCACATATCTAGACTGTTCCTCGCACCAAAACAAGAGAAATGAGAAATAAAATCATGATGTGTCTTTTGAGACACAATGTTTTTGTGAGAGGTGCAGTTTCACATAGACTGGCTCATTTAGTATATGATACTGTAAGTGACACACTCATTTGTTTTTTATGGACAAAAAATATTTAAAATACAAATAACACTACATTTAATATATGTATAATTGTGTGTGAAATTTTGTATTTATTAAGTTGTTTGAATAGCTGCAATTGTATCTGCTCAGCATTGAAGATCCAGGTTATACTATGACATCTGATCTCTTCAAGAAATGATACTGTAATGCAAAGATGTAATAATATATTATTTGAATTGTAAGTAAATGTTCTATTTGTTATATCTTTAATTTACTAACTAAAAATATAACTTTTATTAAAGCTGCAAGCAGCGATGAAAGGGCCCTCGCACCCATGCCACCGCCACCCGGTGGCTTTAGGAAAACAGAGCACGGTGGGCTATATGCATTTAAATATATAAATATAGGAGGACAATGTAAGTTGTTTGTATTTGCTACACTTCCTGCTACCAACAGGTGGCGCTATGACTAACTGAATATTTGCATGTAGATGTCTTTAGCCCAGGACTCTTATCAAACGTGAAGTTTGGGGCAGGTTGACATTGTATGCCTTACTTACAAAAGCTTCCTCTTTAATGGCGAAACATCAGATTTGTCAGGCCGTCATGGACATGCCGTTCAAAGAAAACTCAAGATCTTTGCAATTTAACATCGTCAAGGCCTTAAGATTAGACTGACCAAATATGATGTTGATCTGGTTAAATCTCTACAAGAAGTTAATCACAGTGTGAAACATGTCATTTCCTGTTGCCCCCAGGTGGCGCTTTAACTGTAACTGAATATTGCCATGTAGATGTCTTCAGGCCAGGACTCTAATAAAACATGTGAAGTTTGAAGCAGATCGGACATTGTATGCCCGAGTTACAACAACTTCCTCTTTCATGGCAAAACATTGAACTTTGTCAGGCCGCCACGAACGAAAACTCAAGATCTTCGAAATTTAACGTCACAAAGGCCTTTAGATTAGACTGACCAAATATGATGTTGATCTGAATAAATCTCTAGGAGGAGTTTGTTAAAGTACAACGTCTGGGAATGGCAAACACTGCAAAAATTTATCACTAACGAACCCTGGTGTGATTGCTCTATTAGTGCGGTTCATTTGAAAATGTGTGAATGCTGCCATCCGAACCCTGGTGTGCACCAAACAAGCGGACCGAGACTACTGAAAAGATGGGTCTCGGTCTGCTTCCAAAAAAAACTCTGGTGCGGTTCGAATGATATATGAACGCAACACGGACCAAAGACATGTAAATGAACCAAAAACAGGAAGATGAGACCCTAAAAAGGACATAATCCTTACGCATATTGGTTTTTCTCGTCATAGTCACGAGTTTGCTGCGTCTCCACGCAGCATATCATTTGTGTGTGTGGCAGAGGGATTCCCGCCACTGTTTTGACTCCTTTACACATTTTATAAGCTCTTCACGAGTTCCCAGCTGGCCAAAATACCATCATATGCAGGCTACGCACACACAACAAGTGCATTTACCTCAGCACACAGCATTGTTTTCGATGTTCGGTAAGTTCCATCTCAAAATAGGCAATATGTCATAAAATTTACCAATCAGGTCGTGAATGTATCCCTATGCCTTTATAGGGGTGTTAGAAAATATCGATACACGTCAATATCACAATATTATGTTTGGCGATACTGTATCAATATTCAAAAACACTGTATCAATATTTATTTATTTATTTAGCCTACATCCAAGATTCATGGCTTTGTGTTCGGTTTGATCCCAACCGCTAGTTGCTAGATGTCAGGACGTAAACTGACGAGGAGAAGCACAAGACGCGTGCATCACTAGCGTTAGCATTAGCAAACCCATCTCACAAGACGATAGAATTATTCTGGCTCCTGCCGCGGTGTACAGAGTAGACTCATTTTGGCTTCAACTATAGAGAAACCACAAGGAGATCGACAAGAGTCATGTTGTTTGCAAAATAGGCCATGAAATCCAATACTTGGGAAACGCATTGAATCTGTAAGCTCACTTAACATCCCGACGCCATCTACGCTGCTGAGAGGCATTTCGATAGAATATGTAATATGTACTGCATGCTTTCCTCTCAAAAACAAAATAAACACACAACAAAAATGACAGCAGAAAGAAAGCATCTGATCATAGCGATGTGGATATGTTTGCACCAGTTCTGTTCAGCACTTCAGTGAAGGCACGTTTATTTAAATAGCACTTTATACAAAAACTGCTTTAAAGCAAGCAGCTTTACAGTATCAAATATGAAAAAAGTCATGCAGTCATGGAATGGACTATGCACTTTCAGTTGTTAAATACCTTAGAAATTAAAAACTGCTATTCTGTGAACCTTTAAAACATATACTCCTAAATAATCCTGCAGTCACTTGTATTTTCCCTTTACTTAGATTGTAGACAGTATCAGTGTTTATAATGAGTTCAGAAACTGAACGCACATCTGTATACTTTATCAGCATAGACGGCGTCAGTCATTATAACGACTTCAGAAACTGAACACACATCTGTATACTGTATCAACGTAGTCAGTGTCAGTCACAATGACTTCAGAAACTGAACGCACCTCTGTATACTGTATCAGCGTAGACAGCGTCAGTGATTATAATGACTTCAGAAACTGAACACATCTGTATACTGTATCAGCGTAGACAGCGTCAGTGATTATAATGACTTCAGAAACTGAACACATCTGTATACTGTATCAGCGTAGACGGTGTCAGTGATTATAATGACTTCAGAAACTAAACGGGCATCTGTATACTGTATCAGCGTAGACAGTGTCAGTGATTATAATGACTTCAGAAACTAAACGGGCATCTGTATACTGTAACAGAGTAGACACCGTCAATGACTATAATGAATTCAGAAACTGAATGCAAATCTGTATACTGTATCAGCGTAGACAGCGTCAGTGATTATAATGACTTCAGAAACTGAATGCAAATCTGTATACTGTATCAGCGTAGACAGCGTCAGTGATTATAATGACTTCAGAAACTGAACGCAAATCTGTATACTGTATCAGCGTAGACAGCGTCAGTGATTATAATGACTTCAGAAACTGAACGCAAATCTGTATACTGTATCAGCGTAGACAGCATCCACACATCTGTATACTGTATCAGCGTAGACAGCATCCACACATCTGTATACTGTATCAGCGTAGACAGCGTCAGTGATTATGACTTCAGAAACTGAATACACATCTGTATACTGAACGCACATCTGTATACTGTATCAGCGTAGACAGCTTCATTGATTATAATGGCTTCAGAAACTGAATGCACATCTGTATACTGTATCAGTGTAGACATTTTAAGCTCTGAAACTTGCAGGATGTTTTAATGGTACAAAGACCCCTTATATGTCAAAAGATCAAGCTGAATTTGATTTCTCATGTCATGACGACTTTAACATGATGCATTACAGCAATGAGAATTTAATTAAGTCTGGTAATAAGAATTTTGAAGTAAATGTTTTTATCATAAAAACTATTTCACAATGCTGAAAAAAAAAAAAAAAAAAGGTTCTAAAAGCTTGTGGAGCTTGTGTCCCATAACAAGAGATCAGAGAAGAGGTCATTTGTAAGAATTTGAAATGTTGGTTCTTTCCCCACAGGCCTGAGGGCAGGTCAACTCTCCCTAGTGCAAGGTCATGTCAGGCCAATAATGGGTTGGTCAGTTAAAGACCACATTTCTATGAACAATTCAAAACAAAATGAACAAATCTAAAGATATTTTAGTTATGAAACCTTTAAGACTGTTCTCATGTTCTCACCCTCATGTTTTGTTTGTTTTGGTTTTCTCTTGTCACATGTGCTCCCTTGTTCTAAGTTCCCGCCACTCATCAGTTACCATGGACACTAACCACCATCACAGCTGCACGTCATTAGTTAATCTCCCCTTGTGTATATAAGTTCCTGTTTGTGCTCAGTTCTTTGTCTGTTCACTGTCATATTATGTTGCCTGCCTTTTGGATTAAACTTGGATTTTTTGATCCAAGTGAATTGTACTCCTTCATCTTCCTTCGTGAACACAGCTTGACAAAGACATTATCACAGCAATATATATATTTTTTTCTCTAAAGCTACTTTGAAGCAATGCACTAGAGTTTACAATAAAATTGCCTTGACTATGCTGTATTTTCAGAAAGTTTTTATTTTATAGACATACAGTAGTAGATTTTAGATCATAAAATTCATATAATAGAATTTATTTGAATTCTTCTGAATAATTTGTATGCATTTTATTCAGTCCCAGTGCACTGAATTGGGCTCACCTACAGTAGTGGCCAAAAGTGATGTCTGAAACTGGCATCTTCACCCCTTATTCAAATATTATTAAAAAATGTATTTGTGATTATAACACAACGAAACATGCAAAGTTGTGTGGACATAATTTTTGGCCAGGCTGTCACAAAAAGAAATTATGAACACATGCATTTCTATGCATTTTCTTGTTTGCCTAGTAAAATATATTTGTTATTCCCTCATACTGAAAATATTTTAAAAACATATAACATATTTTCCTCATATTTTGATGGTTTAATTGAACTTGTAGGGTCATTAAAATCAAATATCCCCTCTGGGCATCACTGTTGGCCACTACTGTATGTGAATATATGCCAACTCATGCACAAGCATATCGTACAAAGAAACTATTGTCATCCACACCCATGCCAGCATATCCACTCGATATAGAGGTGTTTACATGAGTCACATATATTCAGGTGGTAAGTTCTTTACCTTGGCATTGAAACTGTGATCCCAAACCATAGAGGGCATTCATGCTGTAGGGCCCTATGAAATATAATTTCCATCTTTACTTTAAAATAAGTCATTTATTTTCTATTTTGTCTTTCTACAGATCACTCAGAAATATGTTACCAGGGAAAAGCTGTGTCTTGGTTTCATAGAGACAGCTTTATTTATTTATTGCATGGAAGCTCTGTCTCAAATTGAAAAGCTGTCAGCACGCTGGGTTTCCCACAAACGTAATCTCTTGTGAAAATGTCAGAGTTAACTCCATTTCACAGAAAACAGACCATTCTGCATTGTGCCTTTCAGACTTCCCATTCATACTCGCAAGAACACGCCAACTGAGGTGGCCATTGTTCGTGCCTGGCTTCCTCCAAAATTCCTCGTCTTCTTTAGTTCACGAGCTTTCCTCCCACGGCTGCAACTACGCCACAACCTTACGCAGGTCTTTGCGGGAGCTCCAACACGAAAGCTATGCGAGCTGTGATTTTAACGCCACATCTGGATTTTAAGCCAAGCTAAACTAATCGAACGGCTCCGATTTGGAGTTCCTGACCGCTGTTTGCTGAACATCATGTCCTTGAACAGTATTCAGATTCAGCAAAACTGGAGCGAGTCCCTGTACGTGTTGGTCTGCCTTCACACAGCGGGTGGATGCAGAAAGGACTGGCGACGTAGCAAATTACCACTCCATGTTTACGCAACAAAGCGTCTGCCCTGCAGAATATCTTGCCCTGACGCAAAAAGTCAAAAGCCCATGTCTGGAAATCTGAAGTACAGTGCAAAGCGGCATGGGTCCCTTTCCTCTCGCCAACAAAAACAACAATTACAAGCGACTCAGACGGCCCAGCTATGAAATAGGGCCTTGTTGCTGAGAAAAGCTAGCAATTAGGGAGCATTGTTCAGCACAGGAAAGCAGCTTTTATTATTTTCTTGGTCAGCTCGCCATGCCCCAAAGGTCTGCGTGGACCAGAATACAGCTTCTTATTGATATTCACTGATGCTATATCGAGGTCAAAAGCAGGATAGGAGCGTTAATTTCACCGCTCTGTTGGATTCCATCCCCATTTCCCCCCTCCCGACATCTGGCTTTGCCTGGGAAGCTGGAAAACGTCTTTAATATTCTCATGACAGTCAAGACGACATATGGAAAACATTGTAATACCTTAATCTGCAATGCTTCTAAAAAGAAAGAGAGGGGCTGGCAAATAGATGCTTGGCTTTCTAATTTGTAGGTTTCAGAAGTTCTTCTGGGTACCCAGACTCTTCGATATACATCACACTCGTTTTCCACACCTGCCAATAGCTAGTCAGAATCCTGCAGGGAATACACTGTCTGCTGATTTAAAGTGGTAGTTCAGCCCAAAATCTCAGTTCTGTCATTAACTCACCCTCATGTTGTTTCAAGCTCTTTTTTTTTTCATCCTTGGAACACAAAAGGTGCATTTTTGAAGAATGCCATCGCTATGTCATAAAATATCCATATGACTTGTGCATTGTATTCTAAATCTTCTGAAGCCATACAATAGCTTTTATTTGGGGCTGTTATACTTTTAATGTATTTTTGTCAGTGGCGATAACAAAGAGGTTGAAGCAGGTCCATGTTTTGGTTAATTTAATTTTAAAGCATGCATTGTAAACACAAAGTGATCCAGGTTAACTTTCTTTCCTAACCCAGGCTCATTGGAAAACGTGCCTGTGGAAACATTTCTGCAAAATGATATTATGTTGCTTCTAGCATGTTTTACAACATTTTCAAAGTGAAATGTCCAGTGAGTGGCGCTAAAAGCTCTTTCAGTTTTATTCAAATCACATGAATGTGAATGTGGCACCTTTTTACTATGTTGGTTGTTGTGTGTAACATGGCAGTTCAGAAATGGAATGTCTGGCGAGCAGACATGCAAAACTGACCCATCACGCATCATTTGGTCTTTAATAATGTTCTCAAAACATAAGCACGAAAACATTATCTATACATTGTTCATGGAACATTTTTTTCTGAAACGTTTTTTTTTTTTTTTTAAATGTTGCTATTTGTTTCAGAGAACATTCAAAAGTTAAGTTCTGATAATGTTTGCAAAATGATAATATTTAAAATAAACTGGATGTTTCAATGTTCAGAGGACATTCAGAAATAATGTTTTTATATGTTAGAAATGTCATACATATGGAGCTGGTTATGTGATACAAATGTCAAAATGGATTAGTTAACAAATAATGCATAAGATAAAAGTGTAACATAGTATTGTGCAAAATGCCGTGTGAAAATAAGTCTTTATTAACTGATAATCTAGCCCTGCAACCATAATTTGTGTAAAAAGAAGGTTACACTTTATTTTAAGGTGTCTGGGTTACAGTGTAATTATACATTTAAGTACTTAGTAATAGCAATTAACAACATGTACTTACTATAGGGTTAGGATTAGCGTTAGTTGCATGTAATTATGCATTTACTGTCATTACTATAGTAAGAACATGTAAAAAGACACTGTAAAATAAAGTGTTACCAAAAATAAATATAAGTTGTTTGTGTTTTACTGCTACTATAGTGTTTATTTCAGGTGGAATCTGCACTAAATTTAATGTAGTTTTAAAATTTTACAGTAACTCAAACCATTCAAGGAAACCGACTGCCTTAAACCAAGTTTTAAAACCAACAAGTATGAGTACTATAAACTCATATACTTTAAGTTAAATTCACTTATATTTTATTGTTTAGTCAATCATAAGAGTAAACTCAGCTTAAAGATTTTAAGTTTATTCCACTCATTCAGTTTGAATTCAGGTAACAAATCTAACTAAGTCTTATCAACTATATAGCTACTTAAATGGTTTAAGGAATCTGATTGCCTTAAATGGTTTAAGTTCATCAAACTCAAAGTAATAAAGTTACATAAGACTAAGCAGAAACTAACACTGGTACAAAGCAATGATGACAGAACAGGGGCACTGTAAAACTCAGTAAGTTCAGAATACTCAAAACATTTAAGTAAAATAACTATTTTTTTAAGTTAGTAGAACTTAAAATTTTTGTGACAAGTGGGGCGAGGCCGAGAGCTGTGGAAGTGGAGCAAGGCCAGTGTGGTGCACAGGTGTCTCACATTAACAATCACGTCACCAGCATCCCTTCACTCCCACAGTTCTCAGCCTTGCCCAACTCATCATAATGTTAATTACATACAGTTCATTTACATAAATATCAAACTCAGATTGTGGTTAAATTTTAAACAACAAATAACACATGCTATTATAATTATCAAAGAGACTGTCATTATATACTTGCATATACTTGCACGTATATAATCAAACAAAATACAGTAGCAGCCCATCCACTAACTTATGTCTTGCTATGTTAATCTTGTGCAAAAACACACAAAATAACACTTAATTTCAACATTGATTTATACAGACTGATGCAAAGCATTCAAATTTTGAGTTCATGCTACTTTTTTCTATTAAGTACAATGAACTTACATTATTATTTGAGTGAAACAAACTAATTTCATTTAATTAATTTCACTGTTTGGTTTTACAGTGGCCCGTTTTTCCAAGAATATGTTGTTATTTCCACATTTATGTGATTCCAAATAATTGTGGCTGTTACAGGTTATTATACAAAGGTAATGATGGCATGCAGAGATCACCTTATTTTCTTTCTATGAAGATATTCATGCAGAAAGGTCGACATATTCAGCACTAATTACAGCTTTTATCTCAATGTTGTGTGAACGAAACTAAGACAGAAATAATAATGACATAATTAGTTTAGGATGGGCAACTTCAGTCATGGATGGCCATTATTCTTCAAGTTTAGCTCCAATTCAAACACCTGAAGAGGTAATCAAAGTCTTCAGGATTACTAAAAAGCTACAGGCAGATGAGTATTTATCAGGGCTGGAACTAAACTCTGCAGGACAATGGCGCTCCAAGACCGAAGTTGCCCATCCCTGCTCTAAATATAAATATTGTCATATCAAAGTGTAGTGTGTTTATTTTCAAATATATACATTTTCACAATATGTATAGGCCTAAACATGTTTTATTGAATTTTTGATGAATATCAGTTATATATGTTTAATTGAACAAAGAGACATGTGCTGGTGCTTATTATTTTTATTGTTCAGTATAAGATAGCACTCAGAAAACCTGGCAAATATCGCTGTGTGTATACTGTATGTATTTTAACATATTCAGACTTCTTAGTTTGTCATTGCCTTAAACCAAAAATGGAACAACCCTAATTGTACTCAATTATTTATTGAAATAGTGGTAGAACTAATAAAGCAACAACGGTTAAAGCGCAAAAGACAATGGACTGAACCCAAATGTGATCTGAGCCCAGTTTGGTTCTTTTAAGGAGGACTACAACTCATGTTTCATAAACTGAGGGAATCATATCAGCAGCTTGAAAGAGTTCATTGAAGTTCATTGGAGTTAGTAGTAGGCTTATGTGTAATCCTTTGCTTAGCAACATCTTCTGGGTGTTTGGTTTAGCGCTCTGACAAAAGCGCAGACGTGCAAAACTTGCCCAGAACGCATCATTAATTCTCATATGGAGGCCAGACACTTGTGGTCCACTGTAGAAAAAAGCCTTTTTTCCACACCCCGTTGAAAATCCACAATTACTCTGATTATGAACATTGTGCTGCAGTACAAGTTCATGGAGACAGTAGGTGCATTTACAGGTGATTATTTTTTCATATGTGTGAGCTGTATTTATTCAGGACCACTGAAGACTGAGGCATTGTACTCGAGGTTAAACCATAGTGCCTCTGCGTGATTAACATTGAGTTATTACGTCGCCTTGGGTTCAAACGCTTCTCCCGCTTGCCAAAACCAAGTATCTTTCACATTAGCAAATCTGGTTTTGGAAAAGGGAGTGCTGTCCCACCAGAGGTCATTTACGATTGTTATTTCCCATTTTGTGCTCACATTTGACCTTGAAAGAACATATTTATTACATTAAAATAAATCCCTCATGTTTTCTTTAATATGTGATTAATACTCAGGGTAGAATTACCATAGCATCGTATTCGGTTCAAATAATTCCTGGTTAAATGGGACTTCCAAGAAAAATGCAGTCCAACAGAAGGTACAGGTGCTCCATAATGTACCAGATGTTCTATATATGCCAATCTCCAGGAAACAGAGTAACGTAAATACCTTGAGATAATGGACACTATTGTTCTCAGGTTTTACAACCCTTAGGTTTCATAGGTTGGTTTTAACCGACCTTCATTTGTGTTTGGCAGATGGGGGTTTCTGTGGTCGACTCCTCGGTTGCAGGCCTCGGAGGATGCCCGTATGCCAAGGGAGCATCTGGCAATGTTTCTACAGAGGATGTTTTATATATGCTACACGGTCTTGGAATTGAAACCGTAAGTCTCGGTTTTCTATATTAATTATCAAGAATGTTACGTTATTATACAGCAGCACTTTTGGACACTTACATGCACTTAACATCGGCAATTTTCAACCCGCTTTGTATTATTAGAACGTCGGTAGCCTAGTATATGTAAATGAACAATGTTTACTTTTTCCCCATGTTATCTGGGTTGTGAAATTGGCAAATTGGACACCTCCAGAGCTTTCATGAAGACTACAGATTATACTTCTGCGTGTTTGTAACCCCGCCACGGACAGTCAGATCGACAGAGCTGTTATTAACAGAACAGTTATTGTAAGTGTAGGTTTATCTCTAAAAACTGTATCATAATATGTCTACTCTTTAAACAGCATTATGGTAAAAATGAAACACTATATGGCAACAGCTTTCTTACCTGTAAGCGATGGTGTTTCAGTTTTTCCCCTCCGTTTGGTTTAAAACTATGGAAGCTTGTTTCTGCCACGAAATAAAGAAAAGATAATTGTGACTTTTTATTTTGAGATATTTGCGAGAAAAAAGTCAGGATTGTGTGATATGAACTCACAATTGCGAGAAAAAAAGTCAGAATTGCAAGATATAATATCACAATTGCGAGAAAAAAATCAGAAGCTTGTTTCTGCCACTAACTAAAAAATAAAAAAGGTAATTGCAACTCTTTATCTCACAATGCTGACTTTTTTTCTCACAATAGCGAGTTTATATCTCACAATTCTGACTTTTTCTTGCAATTGTGAGTTTATATCTCATAATTTTGACTTTTTTCTCGCAATTGAGAATTTACATATCACAAATTGCCAGTTTATATTAGGGATGCACCGATACCATTTTTTAAGGACCGAGTACGAGTACCGATACTTTTTTTCTAGTACTCGCCGATACCGATGTCTATACATTTATTAATTTCTCTCTTTCTTTTTGTTTTTTTTGGTGATGTTGCAGTTTTCCAAGCACAACACAGCGAAGACTAATGCATGTAGGACAGCTTCTTTATTATTACTCTAATGAAAAAAAAAGTAATAATTTTTATGTGCTTGTCACAAACTTAAAGAACACATTTCACAGTGTCCAATAACCTTCAAAGGGCATAATTACCAAAATATATATAATTGTTGTTATATAAAAAGAAATTTACAAACAAATTACAAACAATACAACAAATACTATAGAGATACAAATTAAATAAACTTGTTTTTCAGATACAGTAGGTTTATTTACCACGTATACATTTATTTAACATCTTGTGTTGTTTTATTAACATTAATGACAAATTAATGGTCCCTTTAAGACCGAATCCATGGATACTGACACATATCCTGTTTTCACCCAAATGTTTACGTCCACTTACGCCATAACCGACTGTATTTACGTGAGATACATATATCACACAATTCTGAGAAAAATGTCACAATTGTGAGATAAAAAGTAACAATTACCTTTTTATTTTTTAGTTAGTGGCAGAAACAGCCTTTTTCTTTGTTTTACAAGTAGCACCAATTTCAATTTCACCTTTCTACAGTACAGGCAGCCAAGGTTTATTGAAAGCCCATTTTACCAGCGGTGAAGTATCCATTAAGTCACAAATGTCATGAGATGCAGAATATCGAATAAAGTGCTGAAATCAAACAAATGCTGCACAAGCTTTTCTCAACTTTGCTTTTCTGAACTATTTTTTGCGATGGTGATTTTTATTTATTTATTTATTTATTTTGTGGATGTATGAGTTAGGCGGATATATGAAGTCAGTGGGTGTGTGCAAGCAGAGAAACCACAGGAGGAGTTCAGCACATTTATTAAGTTCTACATATTTCTACAATCAGAAAGTGTCCTGTTACTTTTTGGCATCATTTTGGGCAGCATGTCTATCGTATCATTTCAACCCTGATTATCTTTTCGTGAGAAATTTTGCTATTTAAAATAAATGCCAATTCTGGTCTGATATTTTGTTACATCACGCAAAGACATACACACATTTTTATGATTTTGTGTCCAAACACTTTCTGAGGCCACACTATATGTTTATTCATACACTTTGACTACACTCCCAGTTTTTCCATTACTCAGTTTTCCCTGCTGTCTCAAGAACAATTGAACAAAATGTGGAAAATTGGTTTTGTCATAGTATATACACAACATTTACATGGGTGTGTGAGAGTGTGTCTGGAGGGCATTATTTGGTAAAATTGTGGATAACAGTCCTGATATACCTGATATTCTGGTGGCAGTAATTATGTTCTACAGTTTCTCACACATTTTTTTGTTTATCCACACCCTTTAACTACCTCCTCTTTTTAATCCTCGCACAGATAACATCTCAGCAACACTAACCTCTGACTTCAAGTTTCTTTTGCTGTTGCGCCCCCTAGTGTCTATTGTGATTGGTGCAGCTCAGTTGAGTTGTTGTTTGTGTTTCTGATGCAGGGGGTGGACCTGATGAAAGTGATGGAAGCAGGAGAATTCATCTGCCGAGCCTTAAATCGAACGACTAACTCCAAGGTCAGCCAAGCTGCCAAAAACATCTAGCCTTTACATTCTAATTAAACAACAACAAACATTAAAAAAAAAAAAAAAAACCATAAAAACAATATGAAATGAAGAACAAATATTTGAGCTTCTCCTCTATTTATGTTATTAAAGATGAGAGAATGTTCTCAGAACTTTTGATAACGTTCTGTATAGGTTCCCTCAAAGTTATAAACAAACGTTCTTCCAGCAACGTTAATAGAATGTTCGTCCAAAGTTATCTGGTCTTCAATAATGTTCGTTATTTATACATGGCACACGGAATGTTTTTTTTTTTTTCTGAAACATTTTAGTTGGACTTTCATCTATAACATTAATGTTACTACTACTTCATTTAGAACCTTCAGTGAACATTCGAAAGTAACTTTCCCATAAAGTTTATTATTATTATTATTATTATTATTTATTATAAAATGGAATGTTCCCTTAATGTTCGCAAAACCAAGAAAAAAAATGTTTTTAAACTGGACATTTTGAACATTCAGGATATATTCAGAAAATAACATTTTCATAACTTAATGGAAACATTAGCAAAACATTCATACAAATATATTCCTACAAATATATTTTTGTTAGCAGGGATACTGCAATTTATGTGATTTTTTTCAGTTCCATATTTCACTCAGACTTCTAAATTGTAATAAAAATTAATACATTTCACAAGTGGTTTCAGACTTAATAATATCTACAATATCTATTTTTTTTTTTTTTTGCATTGGCATTTACACCAGCCTATGCCTTTTCTGTCAAAAAGAAAATACAAGTAGATAGCCAAGAAAATGTCCTCCATTTATTACCCCCTACATGTGAGAGTAATTCATTTTTTCCTGCTCAATACAATTATACTGCAGAGAAAGAGAGAGAGAGAGAGTGCAGATTGGCAGAGGTCACCGCAGGTCGAAAGCAGTAAGAGTTTGCTTATTATCTTTCCCATCCTGTCATGTTCACAGTATTAGAAAAACATCTGCAGCAATATGATAAAAGAAGTAGGTCTGTAGGTTTATTAATATTAATAACTAAAATAATGAATTCTTCCATCAAGTAGCTTGCTGCTTTAAATCATATTAATGTAGTATGTGCAGCCATAGGTGTGTGTATATCTGCACTTCAAATACTGCAAGCTGGAACTATAAAAGCCATTTTATAAATGTAGGGCAAATCATTTGAGCCTTAACAATGTCTGATTTCATATCTATGACAATGCTCTTTTTTTGCTGTCTTTGTACTAACATCACATATCTTTACCAATATCTTTTTTTTTTTTTTTTGTCTAAATTGGACATGTTTGGAAGCTATCGTTTCTTGTTAGTAAAGGTTGCATGTATATTATGTTAGATAATTTGATGAATAAAACCGTTTTTCATCTACCTTTTGACTGACAGCTTCCATCTCTATATTTCTTTAGCTCTAGTTTAAATACAGGTGTGATATAAACATGTTTGACTTGATGTGTCGTGGTCTATAATTTACCCTTCTCTCCATGCCATGTTTATCGAGTGCTCTAATTGTTTTGGGCGAGTGTTAAACCAGCACTCTGTTTGCGTGTATATTGCCTATATTTGAGAAGGTAATAGATATTCAGCCCTTTTCAATCTCAAGTGTATACGAGCGAAAGCAAACAGATGGACGCAGCTGTTTATTACAGCACACTGCCACGACTCGATCTCAGATGATTTAACAAGTGAAGGCAGGGCCAACCCTATTATAGAAAATGCACTATTAGATTGACATAGCAAAATGATGTGTACATTTCATTTATTTTCTTGCTGTTCTCGCTGTCTTTTTTGTTTCACACCTGTCCTCTTCTTAATTTTCTGCCCAAGTGTGGCTGATTATTTCAAGCATTTACAATACTTTATTAATCCCTGAGGTGCCATTTAGTTTTAGGCACACAGAGTTAATCGGACAGAAACAACAATATAATGTAGAAAGGTATGAGTTTACTTGCTGCCTGCATACTGCTTTTCAAAAGATATGCATCATAATGTATTTTTGCTCTCGTGAATACCATTGTTATTTTTAGCTATACCTTATATGTTATACTGCATTATTCTCTTAAAAGGTGTAACCATGAATAGATACTCTAAGATTAACCATTAAGAATAAAACTCTATTATGAAAAATATGATTCATTACAGTATATTATAAGAAAATTTGGTAACAGTTTAGTATAGGGAACACATATAAACTATTAACTATGACTTTTGCCTCAATAAACTCCTAATTTACTGCTTATTAATAGTTAGTAAGTTAGTTGTTAAGTTTAGGTATTGGGTATGATTATGAATGTAGAATAAAATCATGCAGAATGAGGCATTAATATGTGCTTAATAAGTACTAATAAATAGCCAATATTCTAGTAATATGCATGCTAGTAAGCAACTAGTTAAAATACCCTAAAATATAGTGTTACTGAGAATTTTTATAAAGCATACAGGCTTGACGTAAAATGTTACAAAAGAATGTCCAATGAAATATACACTGTGTTTTTGTAATAAAATACTATGTATAATAATATGCAATCTACATACTGTTAAATATACATTAATATACGTGAGTTTATCAAAAAGCATGTTCATCTTCAACACTGTTAAAACCTCTGTGATAAAAGTTTAACCATGAGGGGTAAGACACCGACTTTGGTGAAACGTCTCATTAATGTCTGTGGTGAAGTTTCTAATGGTGATTTAGTGTGGTCCTGACACTGGGGTTCAGGAAACACATCATTAGCCTTAAAAACATCTGGATGGAGGTGTCGAGTGTCGGCAGGAATGGAGACAGGACAGACTGATGTTCCCTGATGAATATCAGATGGGCTGAAGAAGACAAGAACATATATGACCTCTTATCAGAGGCTTTCCTCATGCTGGCTATTCATCTTCCATAACTCAATAAAGTTAAATGAGTGAACTGACATCAGAGACTCCGAATGTTGCTCATTAACACTTTATTTATAGTTTATGCCCTGAAACAGAACCAGAGTAGCACATTACAAAAAAATAGCTATACTGAACAATATTGTGCAATACTGAACTACACAAAGCCCAACTTATTTATTGGTTTATTGGCTTGGTTTCTTTTGCAGTGAGGAGAATTGTTTCAGGTATGAAAATTACAATATATTTGTGTGTGTGTGTGTGTGTGTCCGTTTTTGTGACATATCAGGACACAAATTTGTATAATGACACACTCAAAAAAATGATACGTTGGATTTACTTAATTTTTTTATGTCAACAGGTTCCACGTAATCTGGTTATGTTGCATTTAATTAACATTATTTATTTCAGTTAACTTAAATTTATTACATAAGGTTAACTCAATGCCATTTAGTTGAATCAGGTTAACATTCTTAATTTTGTCCAAAACCATTACATTTAGTTATCCTAAAAATCCCGTTTAATTGATTAGTTTATATAGTGGATGCGTTCAAGAACCATTTTCACAACTTTTACAAAGTCTTTACTCTTTTACTCTCCAGAAGATGGTTTTATTCCATCTATGGCATGCCCAAATTAGTTGTTTTTATTATTAAAACAACTTCAATTGTTGTTAGCAGGTCCTCAACCCAAGCACAAGCTCAACACTTCACCACAATGGTAACCCCAAAACTATTAACATAACAGAAACTTTTAAATACCAACATAATAGAACGGTAAACATTAAAAAGTCTCTCCATTTTTCTCATGTTGCTAAAAACTGCTTAAAATAACACTTTATTTCAACATTTACTCTCCCAGATCAGCCCCTTTGCAAAGCATGATGGGTAGTGAAAGTCCTGTTTGATTGAGTCCTGGTCGAGTTTACTTGATTGAAACATGTTATTTTAATATGAAAACATCAAGTTAAGTCAAAAAGTAATTGTTTCAAGTCAATTTAACATGAAACAATTAAATTTGAACCAGAAACCTAATACAATGGTGTTGAATCAAAATAAGTTGTTTAAATAAAGTGAACAGCATCAAAAAATCATTTTTTTTGAGTGTACCCCTACCCCTAAACCTACCCATCACAGGAAACTGTGCACATTTTTACTTTCACAAAAAAACTCATTCTGTATGATTTATAAGCCTTTTGAAAAATGGGGACATGGGGTACCCTCTCCTTGTAATACCTATGTCATACCCATAGTGTAGGGCGATAGAAAATATGGTTTGTACAGTATAAAAACCATTACGCCTATGCAATGTCCCCACAATTCACAAAAACAAATGTGTGTATGTGTGTGTGAGTGTGCAATGATCTCTTATATGTCAAATAAATTATATGTCAAGAAAATTAATTTTTTCATGTTTTAACCCCTTTAATGTAATAAAGGTTATGGCTATAATTGCAAATGTTGAAAAAGAAATGTCACCTTTGGGATGCTCTGGTTAACTCGACCATCAGTCTCCATCACAATCACAGTTCCCAAAAAGGGAATCTGCCACTGCCACCTATCAATTCCCTGTAGGTAAAATCAAGTTCTGCCCCTCTATTTTCATTACAATTCATAGTGAAATATAAATATATAACTACAATGTGCAAAGTATCAGGAATATAACTGCCCGTTAAAGAAACCAGAATTTTATAAAACTACTCAAATAATAACAGAAGACATCATTAGAGATTTTGACTGATGGGCCTCAAAAGTTGGTTTATCAGCAGCTTGGTGTATTCTCCTTAAACGAAAGGCAAAAACAATCATTAGTAATTGTGGTAACACTTTAGTTTCCGAGCTTTATAATGGCAGTAATGCGCTACCAAACGAGTATGAGCTGAAGAAAGTGTCTCCATCCACATCCATCCATCATAAACATATTCCACACGGCTCCAGAGGGTTAATAAAGGCCTTCTGAAGCAAAGCGATGCGTTTGTGTAAGAAAAATATCCATGTTTAACAAGTTATGAAGTAAAATATGTAGCTTCCGCCAGACCGCCTTCCGTATTCTTCAAAAAGCTTATGCTGTATGTCCTACGCCTTCCCTATTCAACTTACGGAAGAGTTCCGTTTTTTTCCATAATTTGAATACGGAAGGCGGTTTGGCGGAAGCTACATATTTTACTTCATAACCTGTTAAATATGGATTTTTTTTTACACAAACGCATCGCTTTGCTTCAGAAGGCCTTTATTAACCCTCCGGAGCCGTGTGGATTATGTTTATGATGGATGGATGTGGATGGAGACACTTTCTTCAGCTCATACTCGTTTGGTAGCGCATTACTGCCGTTATAAAGCTCGGATGCATCAGGATATTTATTAATATTTCTCCGATTGTCTTCGTCAGAAATAAGAAAGTCATATATACCTAGGATGGCTTGAGGGTGAGTAAAGCTTGGGGTAATTTTCATTTGACAGTGAACTAATCCTTTAAGAGTGAGAATTGGACCTAATCTAAAGTGTGACCGTAATTCTTATATAATTAAGTGAAGATTAGGTAAAGAATTCTGCTCTACATTATTTGGTGTGCATTATAATGCATTAAACTAATGACAACTTACCTCAGTCTGAGCAAAACAAGGCTGACAATGAACAACACCACCACCATTAATGCAGAGATATAGATCAGTAGGTACAGCAGTTGATCTGGTAAACAAAAACAATGTTTATTTACATCAACAATAATGTAATGTAAAAGGAAAAGTGCATGTTTAAGGCAAACCCCCACTTTTTAAGTGAATCAACTCACCACTCAGCCACTGCTGCTTAACCCTTGATTCATTGGTTTGTTGTTGCCCATCGCTTGAATCATCGGATTGTCCATGTCGGACAGTTTCACCACCTAACCACTGCAGATCAGCACTTGGTGTATTGGTTGGTTGTCGTCCAGTGTTTGATTCATGGGATTCTCCATGTCGGAAATTTCCTTTGGTTCTTGAGAGCTCTATGATTTGAGTGGTCAAATCAGAATACATCAACCACAATGAGACTATGCCAGCAATACTTCAATAGAATACAGTTAAACTAGCCAATGACCTCTGAAAGTACTTACTGAAGAGGGACTTGTCTTGGAAAATTTGTTTCAGCTCATTGCACTTATATTGGTCATGATGATGTAATCCATCACAAGTACAGGGGTGATGAAGTACTGAACCCATAGTTTCCACAAATGCCAACCTGCATTGGAGCTCTTCCCCAAGAAAGTTGTCAGGGTTTAGAAGATTTAGCCAGTCACTCGTCAAATCATATGCAGAGTCCTCTGCCCCGAAACATTTGGATAGGTACCTGTTAAATAACTGCCTGTAAAATGACAAAGAGTTGGTTTTTATCAGCGGCATCAACCATGAGTGCAAATGAAAAGTTCTCCAGTCAACCGGAAACACCATGCTTATCAACCAGCTTCATCATCTGGCTATACAGCACATCTACACCAACACACTCTTAATCTGTGAGTATTTCACAATTTGGGAAATTTGTTGCAGATCTGTATGAACTTGTACCATCTGCTTTGTAGGTTTTTGTACGATTTGCTCACCCATCCATAAGGGTTTTGTTTAGGAGTCGACCTTCATGGTCACAATTTGCCTACATTTTGTATGTTTCAATTCTAGCCTAGGCCAGAATGTAAATTCATGTTGGACTTTTCAGCAAGGAAACATGATTTACACAAATATGACATGAATCAATCAAAGATGAATGGGACAGGGCATTTTTGCAACAATTTAAGACAATGCAAGCAGCATGAATCTGGCAATAGAGATAAGTGTCTTTTGATTTCTGCACTCGTTTCATCTCACACTTACTGGCCAGTGGCCACAATGGACTCTACTGTGTGTGGAGAATCATTTTACTTTACAATACTTCTCCGGGTGACTTACTCAATTCAATTCAATCTTTTTCACAATAGATATTGTTCCAATGCAGCAATGAAATCCAAAGCTGACAGTGCTAAAGGAAACTTCCTAAGATGCTTAAGTAGATGAGGAAGAGCAAGATATCCAAATTCACAGTACAAAGAGTAGGCGAAAAGTCCCTGGATGACCTACTACTTGTGGCGAGATTCTGAATTGTGCATACAATGGACACTTTACCATCCCATGAGGCCAAGGGAGAGGATTTATGAATGGAGGTGAAGCGATGCAACTGAGGCTGGTAAGTCACATGATAATGACAACATGGCAAATATACTACGCCCGGATTAAATTCATACTATACAAATTCATACTTTATAGAACATACTTTTTCAGTGGCCATGGAGTACAGGTTATTATTTATTTAAAATAAGGGTCCCACTTTATATTAGATGGCCTTAACTACTATGTACTTACATTTAAATTAATTAAAAAACAATGCGCTTATTGTGTACTTACATGTTTTTACATTGTACTTATATTTTAAAAACACCTGCATGTAATTACATCTGTAATTAATTTCTGTAATTACATTTATAATTACACTGTTGACCTTCCCTTACACCTTAACCCACCCTTAAATGTGCACATACCACCAAACCGGTCCTAACCTTACCCGTGTCCACCTCAATAGCAGCAAAAGTCTACAATACAATTTGAACACAATAAGTACATTGTACTTATTTTTTGATGTACACAGTAGTTAAGGACACCTGATATAAAGTGGGACCAAAATAAGTACCTAGTCAGAGAGTATGCAATTTCAGACGCAGTGTTTGCTCAACTCAGCTTCATGCATGAAACCCTATTATGAAGGATGTTGAACTATGGTTCTACAGCTCAATGTAAGTAGTACAGTTGCATGAAAAAATATGGGAACCACTTGCAGAATTTGAGAAAATGTAAATAATTTTAACAAAATAAGAGAGATCATACAAAATGCATGTTTTGTTTTTTTGTACTTTACTGATTAAGATATTTTACATAAAATATGTTTACATATAGTCCACAAGACAAAAAAAAAAAAAAAAAAAAAAAAATGCTGACTTTATTAAAATAGACCCGTTCAAAAGTTTGGCTATATATATATATATATATATATATAATTGTTTTTTTTTTTGTTGTTGTTGTTTTTCATTTGGTACTGCACTTCGGAAGCAACAGAAGACAATGTTTCCCGGAAGACAAATTAAGTACAATTTTCAATCTTCAAATTCATAAGTTTTCACCTCCTGGTTCTTAACGCATCGTGTTTCCTTTTGGAGCATCAGTGAATGTTTGAACCTTTTTTAATAGCTATGTTTGAGTCCCTCAGTTGTCCTCAGTGTGAAAAGATGGATCTCAAAATCATACAGTCACTGCTGGAAATGGTTCAAATGCGCAAAAGATGCTGGAAAACTGAAGAATTTTTGGGACCTGGAGGACCTTTTTTGAAGAATATTGGGCAGTTTAACTGCTCAGGACAAACAAGGGACTCATGAACAACCATCACACAACAAACAAACAAAAAACTGTGTGGTTATTCATGATCATCCAGGTAACCACACACAGTATTAAGAATCAAGGGTTCACAAACTTTTGAACGGGGTTATTTTAATAAATTCAGCTATTTTTTGTCTTGTGGACAATATGTAAACATCTTTTATGTAAAATATCTTACTCAGGAAAGTACTAAATACAAAAACAAACAAACAAACAAACAAACAAACAAAACATGCATTTTGTATGATCTCTCTTATTTTGTTAAAATTATTCACATTTTCACAGATTCTGCAAGTGGTTCCCATACTTATTCATACAACTGTATATATTTTGTAATCCTATATTTGTTATGATTGTGAATTGTGTATTTTGTTATGTGTTTTGCATATTTGTTCAGAGGGTTCTCTTTTGGCCTCATTCATCAGTCATTAAGGACACTTCATCTGGTCTATGATTTAAACTTGTGTTATACACTGTTGTTGATGATTTCCTCCTTGTCTGAACTAGTGCCTTGTTATGGTTTGGAACACTTCATGTTGAATTTCTACTCTCCAACTATTGAACTGTTGGAATACTGCAAAATACTCACCTCTTATGTGAAATTGGACTGGTGAGAAATTGCTTTCTTTCTTTCTTTCTTTCTTTCTTTCTTTCAATTTTAGACATTCTACTAACTATAAGTAACTTTGAAACTACATGTCAACTAACTCTCATTAGAGTATTAGTAGACTGTTAGGGTTAGTGGAATAAGTTGACATGAACTTGCAAAGTTACTTATAGTCAGAATGTCTGTTGGAATCATCAAAATAAAGTGTTAGCAGATATTAAACAGACAGTCTACTAATACTCTAATGAGAGTTAGTTGACATGTAGTTGCAAAGTTACTTATAATTAGTAGAATGTTTAAAGTGTACTATCGAAATAACTGGGCATCCCAAAATGTGACTTGTCAACTAGTAAAAATTAGTTTGGAGAGAAGCGCTATAATTGGTTGATAGAAATGCTGTTTTACTAACATGTCCTGGAGTAAATCATGTTGTTAATACTTTGCCATCAATGTTCAGGGCTAACCTGCACAATGCATCCTCAAAGCAGCTGTCCAGCGCCTCCAGGCAGGTCCAGGGTGTCTGCGACTGGTCACTCGCACAGGATCCAGAGTGTAGAGAGGCCTTCATCTCCTGGCATCCATGGTCTTCTCCGTCACAGTCACAGAACACCAGTCTCTCAGCCACTTTGTGAGGAAGAGCCGAGTAGAACTGCCTCATTGCCTGTCTGCACTGGCTGGGGTTGCATTGGTATGCGTTGCACTCCTGGACAAATGGCACCATCCGTCTGTTACAAGCTTCATCCCCAAGACAAGCCGCTGTCTCTTCAAGACAGGATTTGCTTGTGTGGTGTACTGTATTGAGGGAATGAGAGTGTCCAATGAGGGGATCACAGCATGCACGCAGTTATCATTTTATAAAAGGCTTTGGTGCTCTATGTACAGACTAAGATCTTACCACTGGCTTTCCATTCTGCCTCAAGTTGCTTGTTTTTTTTAACTGGAAAACATTAAAGGAATAGTTAAAATAGACAAAAAAAGAGAATTTTGTCAGCATTTACTCGCTCTCATGCCATCCCAAGCCTGTATGTAAGTCCTTATTCACTGATAATCTTCCCTTTTGCCAAAGCTCAGAATTCTTCTGAATTCAGAATGATCCAGCGACATATCGCACCAGGTCAATTTTGCCAAGTTCCTTGGAATAGAAACTTGGAATATTCCAGCTAACAGGGAACATTCCCATAGTTATGTAAATGTAAAAGCTTATGTAAATGTTAGGACAAAACATTCTTAAAATAATGTTTCTGGAACAGTGTTATAACATATGATATATGTTCTTATAATTTTAGAGGAAACGTTCTTAGAACAATGTTCTTGGAATGTCCTTATGATGTTATTAATATTTGCTGAAATGTTCTTGTAATGTTAGCAGAAAACAGTGTAACAATAATGTTCATGGAAAATCCATATGATATTCGTCCTCTTTGATGAATGTTCCTATAATGCTTGGTAACACTTTAGTATAGGATCCAATTCTCACTATTAACTAGTTGCTTATTCAAGAGTAAATACAAAGAGTTCGTTGTTAGTCGCCAACAGCACAGCAGCTCCAGACAATCAAACCCAGTGTCATTCACACGAGAAGGAATCAAAGCAGCCTCCGCGTCTGTTTTCAGGCCTTCCCTCTTAGCTCTCTCCAGCGCTGGAAAGCTTTTCTAATATAAACGCGGGTCCTAAAGCGCTTTCCTAGTCATACATCTTCATTCCAGTGATATTCTTTTGAGCTCTTTTGTATTGTCTCCCATCTCTCGTTCTGCAGGTATTTTTTTTTTTTTTTTCAAATCTCCTTCTTGCTCGTTCTGTCTCCTCGACCGTCATACGCCCCCTAATGCTGATTGGTTACATGTTTGTTGTTGGTATGGGCCCGACTAACTTCCAAACAGTGTAGGCCCTCTTTGAAATAATACTGAGTCCACCTTTAACAACTACCTTACTAACTATTAATAAGCAGTAATTAGGCGTTTACTGAGGCAAAAGTTGTAGTTAATGGTTAGTTAAAAGTGAGAATTGGACCCTAAATTAAAGTGTGACCTGATGTTAATAGAAAATATTCTTAAAACCAAATGTTTGGAATATTATGTATAATGGATTAACTAAATCTGAGGAGAAAACTTTTTTGACTATTATTCTCAGAAAGTCATTTAATCATTAGAAGGATCAGCTAACAGGGAACATTCTCTGAATGTTTTCAAAATGATAGAATGGAATGTTCTTCTAACGTTCTCATAACCAAGAAGAAACATTTTTAATTGATGGGCCCCATTGACTTCAATAGTATTTTGTTTTATTTCATACTATGGAAGTCATTGGGGCCTGTTTGGTTACGACATTCTTCAAAATATCTTGTTTTGTGTTCAGCAGAAGAAAGAAATTCATATAGGTCTGGAACAACTTGAGGGTGAGTAAGTGATGACAGATTTTCATTTTTGGGGTAAACATCCCTTTAACAAATAATAATAAAAAAAAAACTGTACATTTTGAATATTTAAAAAACATCTGAACAGAAATAACTTTTTCAAAACTTAATGGGAATGTTCTTAGAACATTTTTTTTTGTTATCTTGAATAGTCATAGTGACTACTTTTATGACACTTTCATGATTCCTTCTTATTTTTTTTTTATTTCTTTGTGTCCTTTTGGGGGCTTGGCAGCCATAGTCACTCTAATTTGTATGGAGAAGAGCTGAATGCAGATTCTTCAAAATCCCTTAAAGGTCAAGTGGATTTTCATGGGGCCTCGTTTATAAAATGTTGAGCAGAAATCATCCTACATTTGATCTTACATTAATTTCTCAAACATGCGTATGTGTGATTCAGAGAAAATGAACAAACAGTCCTACCCAAAACTTGTGGCATGCTGTCAATTACCACAGACAACAACTCAACCCTCAATTAGTAAAAACAAGCAAAAATCATGTTTACAGTAATGCACTTACAATGGATGCACTTGCATAACTGCTCAAAGTGGACAATAAGATATTAAGGTGGTGTAAAAAAAAAAAAAAAAAAAAGATTATTTTCTGTCAAGCTGCTTTGAAACAATGTAAAAGGCACTACATAAAACTGACTTGACTTGGCATTGCATGTTAAATACACATTGTTTTAGACAAGTGCATTACTGTAAATGACAATTTGAATTGTTTTTACTGAGGGAATTGAGTGAAAATTGTTGGGTGTGGTAATCAACAGCATGTCACAGATGTTTCATATTTCCATTATTTATATTGCAATATTTAAAGTATGTGTTACGGTATACCCAAGCGATGCTGGCACATAGAGTACAGCTGTTGTAGAGTGCCGCACGGATCCGGCCCAGAACACACACACTTTCCCAACGCAGGTGAGCGGCTTAACATCATCTGAAGTGTGACGTTACAGACCTTCGTCAGTTGGGTGGCAGCTTCCATCTTTCCACAGAGATGAAAGGAGACAAAGGAGAGCAAAGCAGCCTTTACTAGAAGAACTTTCAACATGACAGCTTTGACATGAGCGAACTCTTAACGGGTGAACTCCATTCATCTGCATCATTCAATGTGTTCATGAATTTTTAATAGCTATTGTATTTGCTGAAATATTTATTGTTTATAAAGTCTGATTTCTAAAGTGGTCAATGGTTTTTCAAAACTATTATTATGGTCAAATGTATCAACATATGTGAATATGGACTGATGATCTCATATATTGTTGTCCACTTTGCTTCCCTGAGGCCACACATTCAAGCACAGTCAACAAACAACTTCAACGTCCCCTCAAGCTAGAGCTCTTTTCTTCCCTCGCTGCACATACGGCCACAGTTTGAGTCATGCGGTTTGCTCAAGGCTATTGCGCTTTAATCCAGTTTCTGCCATCACAGTGATGGGACGTTTCACAAGGTAGAGGAGACAGGGTTTGACTTTAACAAAGGTTAATAAATGGTGTAAAAATATATTTCTCATTGTTAGTTCACGACATGTTAACAAATGCATTAACTGATGTTAACAAATAGGACCTTATCATAAAGTGTTACCACTTTCTCTTTGATGAATATCTCAGAATAACCAAACTCAGTTGAAATGACAACATAATAGATTTATAGTGGTTAATAATCTTGTATAGCTGTGCATGCTGTACAGTATGTCTGTGTGTCATGGTAACTATAGTATCATTGAGATACTATTATAGGTTTTATAAATATTTGTTTTCCGTTTTAATTTTAGTATGTGTTTTTATAATTTTTAGGAGTTTTTTTTTTTTTTTTTTTAAATATGTCTATATAGTTTTTATTGATTTTTATTTCAGTTTTTAGTCTTTAAGTACATCCAGTTAAACTCAATTAAAATGAGAAAATGTTGCTTTGGCAAGTAGTTGAAATAATTAAAAAAAAAGTAAGTGTTTAATATTTTATTTAATTCCAGTTAACGTTTATTTTATTTCAAGAATGGTTTTACTTTTAATTTTAGTTGTGTATGCAGAAGTAATGTTCAAATGTGCTATATATAATTTAATATATAGCCTCCCCCACTCACCTCAAAAGCTTTAATTTTTAATGCCTTGACAAAATCAACTAGTATGAATCAAGAGAGCAAACATTCAGGTTTTTACAGTTTTTGTGACAGCACCCAGTTATTAACCCCATGCCACCAGCCAACCTCGCTCCTATCCCATTAAACAAAGTCATTGGTTGCATTATGGATGACATTCTGTTTGCTTTAATAAGAATCCTGTACCTTTATAATTACAGATATCTCTGAGGACAGCCTGTTCACTTCTGCAGATGTGTGGAGAAACACAAGCATCCATGTGTGAAGTGCAGTCTGGAGTTCTTGATGTGTCAATGCAAACTAGCTGGTACAGCAGATGAGACGCTGGAACAGAAAATAACTTTCATAATTGGCTCTTTCTTAATGCAACGAGAAATGGCAATGTACCTGTTCTACATGGAGGCACCAAAAGTGTTGTAAAAATGCTTCCTTGAAAATATTTGTTCTATTGTAAGGTATACAAATTGAGTGAAAAACTGACATGATTTTCAGTATTTGATGCGTCCCATTTGCTTAAATGACAGCAACACAAAACCTCATGATCCTTATCATCCATTACAATTTAAAAAAAGAAGAGCATCTTTATCTTTGGTGCACTGAAAAAACAAAATGGTACAGGACTTGGGAAACAATTTTCACTTCATAACTTGCTTGTAAATTTCATACATAATTACAAACAAACCACAAGTAACACACTGAATTAAACATGAATTTTGAAGTAGAAAGACTGAAGTAGTATTTTCTTGTAAAATGTACTCCAATAAACTTTAATATATATATATATATATATACAGTCAAACCAAAATTTATTCAGACACCTTGAACATTTCATTCATTAATACAGTTTATTCACTACAGTTTCAAAAAATGGTAATAAAATATGACAAGATCTCAGAGTTAAACTGTGTCAGAAAAAAAATAATCTTAATTATGTCAGATAACACTTAAGCAAAACATGGTCAGTTCAAAGTGTCTGATCATTTTTGTTTCTAAATTTTTATCAATTTTACTGGTAGTCCACTGTATGAAGAATTTTTGGGTATAATATGTCACAGTTTACTTTATTTTGCTATCCTCACTTACATAAATGAACTATAGTGTCCTGCACACACTAGTAAAAATATATAAAAAATATCAAAAATGTCTGAATAATTTTTGGTTTGGATGTATATATTTTTTAGAATGTAGAAGAAAGGGAATCTGACTTTTTTTTAGGTGTCAATTTTTCATCATAGCCTCAACTTTCTTGTATTTTCTGCTCCCAAATCCTGAAACTTTCTATTTTAAAAATAAATTGTAATGCACTTACACCTCATGTGAGAACAGATTTTAGCCTGTTTCACTCCAAGTTCAAAGTGCACACGAGAAATCAATTTCAATAACTCCATCAGAAGAACTTCCAAGATCAATGAAGCCCTGAACTGCCAAAAGCTTACTAATCCTTAAAATAGATCCTCTACTCACCAATGAGGAAAGCAGCTTTCATGGCCTTCATGTGTCTGATGGTGTTGGAGTATCAGTGTTAAGCACCTGTGCGAGTGAACAGCTCCGCTTCAGCGCGCTCTATTCAACCCGGCATGACGTCATGCTGCTAATGAATAATCCCTCAGGTGCGGCGCTCAGTGTTGAATGTCACTCACCTGCACTGCTGCTGTGTAATGAGGTAATGAGGGTTGGTTCTTCGGTCAGTGGCTCATATTAAAGACATATTAAATTGTTAGGGTTATATATATATATATCTAAAACTAAACAAACACCACTAATCTTAGTTTCAGCATCAGTCAAACCCAAAAGCTCAAAAGTCCTGAATTTTTGCTGTTGTAGAGTTGGGCAATAGTGTAAATAGTAAAGCTGTTTCCCAGGAGCGATTAAGCAGCAGGGTAATGTTGAAACTTGCTACAGAGTTCACTGTTCAGCTTTTTCTGTCAGCGGTTAAGAATCAGAACCAATGATTATCAAAATCAAAATTAGATCAGCTGTGCTTAAATTCGGAACAATTGCTCTTGTGATATTGCTTATTCTATCTTCTAAACCTAAACCTCAGATATTACTTTTTGCATTTTCAGAGTTTCAGATATTTAGTATGTTTATTAAGCCAACTACTTTATCTTGCTGCTTTCTGTAAGGGTACGATTGCACAACAGCAATGTGCTAAAAACTGAAAAAGTTTTTCCTTTGTTTTTCACATACAGATGAGAACATCGTCAAAATGATCCCAGTTCACACAGGTCTGCAAAAGTGAAAAAAAAATAAATAAATAAAAAAAAATTCTGCTACCAGGCCAGTAGTTGGCGATGTCACTTTGTAAAGAAACACTACGTGCCTATAAACTGAACACGTAATATGCATACACATGACGCCACTGTTTTCACAAATTCACATTTTTCTGGTTTACACAAAGACAATAATTATATTGTTTTCAAAAACTTGCACTTTGAAACCCATTTTTAAAAGTTTGCCTTTTCAGGCCTCTGAAATGTCGTTGTCGTGTAAATAAATGGCCAAAACGCATAAAAAGTTTTCCATTTTTAGTTAAAAACTGTGTCTTCTTTCTACTGGCTACTTTCACTACATTTATATGTATTGATTTAGCATACACTTCTATCCAAAATGACTTAAAAATGAGAAAAATCGTGAGCTATTCTGTGCCCATTTTATTTGTATAAATGCCATTGGTTCTCTGGCAGTTAGTAGAAAGTTAAAAATTAGTGCTTCTGACAAAAATAAAAAAATAAAAAACAGCAAAAAATACCCTTTTGTCTGAGGAACAGACTTTTGTTTTAAAGTGCTCCTATTATGGATTTTTGAAAATTACCTTTCCTGTAGTGTGTAACATAGCTCTAAGTGAATGAAAACATCCTGCAAAGTTTTAAATCTGAAAGTGCACCGTATATAAAGTTATTGTCTCTCAAAAGTAAGAGTCGACTCTGAGTCAATTAAATTAGTTGTTTGTAAAACGAATCCCAAGCCGTTCCGTTGTGACGTCACAACGAAACATTAGCATATTGCCCACCAACTTATTGCGCATGCAGACGCCAGGGAAAATTCATTTTTTCAACAATACCACAGCAGTACAATCTTTTGTTGTGTTCCCATCATTTTACTGACGACTGCTTCTCAATCCTCAGGGAGTTTTCACAAAACGGATTGGTCTTAAAATATGGATCAATGCCCAGTTTATTTGAACCAGCGTGCTCCTCTGAATCTCAACCTGTAAGTATGATTATAATTGTTGTTTATTTTTTCTAGCAAATCATTCAAAAGTCATAGTTTTGTATGTTATGTTGTTTAACGTACACCCTAGTGTGTATGTCTCCTGCTAACTCACGTTTCTGTAGTTCTGATATTCAGATGTGGGTCCAATATTGGGTGTGTCTCAATCAGCTCCCTAGTTCAGTAGTCAGGGCCCTGGTCAGGGAGTCAGCCATTTTAAAGGCTGTCTCAATCGCAGAATCCTTCCAGGGCACTGAAACGTTCGCTCCCTAAAAAATCCCACAATGCACCGTGAAAACCAGTGAGCATCGATGCTCACTATGCACCCTAAACGGAAGTTCTGAAGCGTGAAACTTAAATCACGTGAGCCTACTCACTACACATAACGATGCGCGATAGATGTTTTTAAAAATACAAACCATTATTTTATTATATTTCAGCATAAACATACATCGCTAGACAGGTAAGGAACATAATTTAGCTAACATTTATAATTTATTTACGGCTGAAATGTTGCACATTTATGTAACAAGCAAAGAATTTATCGTAACGTACTTTAAATAACATTACAAGTAATGTTAGAAAGATATCAGCTCTGCTTTTGTTCATAAATACCAGTAATGATGTTGTACAATGAGGACATTGTCACGTCGCCGGAAATAGAGTCATAAGTGTCCCAATGTGTAGTGAACCAGCATCCTTTCCTGTCCTTACCAGTGCTCAAATTCGTGTACACAATATACTGATTCACGAGCTTGGGAGCTAGGGAGCTGATTGAGACACACCCTTCATCTAAAAATGTGTCTATTAATGCAGCTTGTCTGTCTTATTACTTGGAGTAATGATCAAGGATGGAACACGACTTTTGTTTACAAAGTGTAATGCATTATCAGCTGTTCACGTTTGTGCTCGGCTAACGTGGGAGTTTACAACATAACTGTGGGCTCGGTTCGCTTACATAACTGTAAAACAAACTGTTTTTGTCCTCTGCGTTTTTATTATTACAGTAGAGTGGAGCTCTGTCTATCGCAAAGGACTGGTCTACTGCGTGCACTGCTGAGAACTGAGGTGAAATTAAATGTATATTATGAGAAAACAGAGGTGTTTTTTGACCTTGCATGCATTTAAACCTGTTGTAGGAGACTTCCAAAACAATATTAGGAACATTTAAAAAGGCATAATAGGGGCACTTTAATGTAAAGCACTACAGTGTAGTGCCTGTCTTGTATGACTGCACTGTAAATGATTTCTGTTGTTTTCACAGTAATATACTGTGTTATCAACAATTCCCTACTATAGAATCTGAGTACTGTGTAGATTTTCAATGCATTCTGGGAAAATATTAGCCTACTGTAAATCTACAGTAGCTACTAAATGACTGCAAAAAACAACCACACACCTCACGCCTCACGCAACGGCTCTGTGACAGACTCATCATGAAGATGAAAGCCCACATGAGTATAGGTTAACTTTTATTTTTTTTAATATGTTTTATTCTGATATTATTTGCAAGCTATAAAGCTACATTTTAGTTAATAAGTTTCCTAAAAATATCTGCCCTGCTGAAAAAAACAGCATATGCTGGTTAAGGTAGGTTTTGGAGCTGATATGCTGGTTTGAGCTGGTTTATGCTGGTTAAGTGCTGGTCCTATGCCTCTCCATGCTGGTCCTGGACCAGCATAGGACCAGCATAAACCAGCTCAAACCAGCATACCAGCTCCAAAATCTACCTTAAATCTATTTTCTCCCCTTTTCCTCTCGCAGCGTCGTCTCAATGAAAGTCCTAAGAGTAGCCAAATTGATCGGCACTTTAAAACACATGTAGTCGCTTTACTTGTTTTATACAAATGCTATTTGCAGGTATAAATACGTTTGAGTTTATAAATATCTGTAAGAACACCGCAGCGGGTGCTCATTTCCCCTAAGCCGCACTAACTTGCACTTTCCTCCCGCAGCGGCGCTGGCAGACCGGCTGGACCATCGTGAGACAGGCGGGAAGAGTCGTTGTGAAGAAGAAAAGCCATAACGAAAACACGAAAAATGTGAAATTGGTAGGTCAACTTTAAAACCCATGTAATCGCCTTTTTTGTTTTGTACCACTGTTATTTGCAAAGTATTTAATACATTTGAGTTAGCCTAATAAATGTACGTAAGAACATCGGAACATGCCCATTTCCCATTTAAGCAATGCTAACAAGCATAATCATCATTAATTTTGAAAAAAAAAAAAAAAAAAAGTGTATCTTTAATGACAAAATCTTACACAAGAAAACCCTGAAAAGACCAGCTCAAACCATCAAATATTTCCATGCTAGTTAGTGCTGACAAATCATGTACAATTACTTGTGTTGCTATTGTTTATTTCTTTATTTTTGGATTGCACCCACATTGACAAAAGTAATTCACATTTTTCTGTGACCGTTTAAAATTCAGCATGTGTGAGATCATTCACATGCTAACAAAAAGATAATGATGAATGGCTTTGTGTATCTTTTAAGTAAAACTGGAATCCATCTCTACAAATATAATTTCAAACACATTAACACACTCAATGTATTTACTTAAATTACTTATAATGACAAATGGTGCATACGTAGCATCAAGTACACACTTTTAATAAATAACACAAGATCTCAAAGCAAGCACCTGAGAGATAGCAACATCATAAGTAGTTCTCTGCCATGCTGATCACCTGTTCGTGCTCCTGACGTCTATCACACTTGAACAAAGATGCGTTATTGTGCCATTGTTCTCCTTTACTCTGTAATCATCAGACTAATAATAGTCAAATAAGCAGTCAGCATTCCAGGCTTCCTGACCCAACAAGCAAACACTCAGAGCAAATAATTACTGCTGGATTGTGCAAAACGTCAAAACAACCCCATTAGAAATAAATGCTCTAAAACAACACACAACAGATATGCCTATCGTTGGAAATAAAAAAGACTTATCTGTAAACACTTAACTTGTGAAATTCACACTAAAGTGAACATTCAAAATGTTATTTTTATTTTATTTTTTTTTTGAATACCCGACTGGGATCAAATTAGAGTAAACATTAACACTTTACAATAAGGTCTCATTAGTTAATGCATTAGATAAAATGAACTATCATTTATATATATATATATATATATATATATATATTGCACCATTTATTCATGTTACTTAATAAAAAAATACTATTTTTTTGTAGTTTGTTCACGTTAATTCATTAACCAATGTCAAGTATATTAACCAATGTTAATTGTTAATGTCGAAATTTGGATTTCTAAGAAATAATGTCTGGAACGCCACTCAAAGTCGAATATTCGGAGTGGGTACATCGATCAACCCTGACCTTAGCAAGACGCGTCAGATGACGTCACTTCCAAGATCTCAGCAAGTCCGCTTCCAATGAGCATAAACTTAAAAACAAACTTTAAGTTTATGTAATGATACGTTTTTGCTTTTCGTATGCTATTTTTATTCTGTTTTTGCCATAATTGCCTCAAAAACACAATATGCTCTCATTGTGTCATGGCGACATCATGTGGTCAACATGTGAACGTGACATGTGATGACTGGAACTCACTGAGGTCTGAAGTAGGACATTTAATTTGGGATACTCCCACATCCAAGTTACCTCGTCTGAAATTCAGCATTATTATAATATCACCGCCCCTTAATCTGCACATTTCCACCCACAGCACCGCCATTTCGTTTTTGCAAGCGACAATGACAATACCAGTTCTAACCATGGCAAAAGTTTGAGCAAAGCCGAGTATAGACGAGTACAGAACACCATTTAGAGTCCCAGCCTCAGAGGAGGCAAGACAGCAGTGGATTTATTTCATTTTTAGTGAAAATCCCCCAGAAACAGTAAGCAAAAACCTGCTTGTGTGCGCTAATCACTTCAAGCTGGAGTGCTTTCTCAACCTTGGACAGTAGTACAAAGCAGGATTTGCTTCAAAGTTGTTCCTGAATGAGGGAGCGATACCAACTGACTGAGGCAAAGCTGTAGACGAAGAAAATACAAGTAATTTTAAGTAATGCAGTTGTGTTTCTTCGGTTCAGGCAGCTCCACTTTCCGTGTGCTTTCCCTTAGCCTCCATGCGCTCTATTACTTTATGCTAGCACAGACAGAAGTTGTGTTTGACAGAAATGTCATTTTACGTCGGACTGCTTCACAAACGAGGGTCAATTCAATGCTGGATTTGCACAAAAGATGAACATGACGGCACATGCTAGTGGATGAGTTGAATCAACTCCACAGCAACTACATAAATTTATCCACTAACCATTCAGAAACGTCCAGTTTCATTCTAAAAGTTGCAACTTCTTCCTGAGTCTCTCCATCAGTGTCGACTCCGGTTTGAACAATGTAAGGCTGAACACCGTTACTGACAATCCTCATTTTGCCTGCGTGAGATTCTCCAGCTTTGTTGTTGTTGAGCAACCGAAGCGTGAGCTGTTAAAGCTCCGCCCTCTTCTGGAAAGGGGGCCGGGAGCAGCAGCTCATTTGCATTTAAAGGGACACACACAAAAACTGTGTTTTTGCTCACACCCAAATAGGGTCAAATTTGACAAGCTATAATAAATGGTCTGTGGGGGATTTTGAGCTGAAACTTCACAGACATATTCTGGAGACTTATATTACATCTTGTGAAAAGGGGCATAATAGGTCCCCTATAAAGATAAATAAATGCTATAGATGTACTGTTCATTGTTAGTTCATGTTAACCAATATAGTTAACAAATGTTAACAAATGAAACCTTATTGTAAAGTGTTACCAAGCAAACTGTTCCTGAAAAGATGACAAAACAGTATTCTTAGAGAAACATTACAAAATGTCAAATTGTACATTGTTTAAACATAAATAAATAAATATATATACAATATCAATTTTGTTCAAAAGCACTTGAAGCAGTTTATGCATGCAAAAATAATGTTTGTTTTCAAACAGGCTACCTGAATGCATCTCAAACAAATAGTACCATCCAAAATTCACATGACTGGTGAGTCAGTGTCACTGTGTTCAGCTGGTTAGATGCTCAAACAAACAGAGCAATGTTTCAGTGAAGCCAGAGTGTTTTCAGAGAACATAACCCACAAATTGCTTGCTTACCATTGTCTCTACATAAGATTGGATAAGGAAAAATATTTTAACACACACATCACCTTTAAAAAAAACAAAAAAACCTTCCCTTCCATCATCATTGCCTTTCAATCTTGAGTTGAATGCAGTCTCACGGCATCATTGTGTTTCAGAGACATGCCATTATTTTCATGCACATCATCTCCGGGGATTATTGGGTACATCACCTGTTGCTGCGTACCCAGCCGAGCTGTGAGCAGAGAAATAACCTCTTGGCTCACAGGGTAAAAATTTCAATTCCACTGAAGGTTCATGTGCTCTTACACTAGACACAATGTCATTTTCAAAAAGTGTGGGTAATTCACTGAGGCTAATAGGTCCATTCAATCCTTCCATCCATAAGTCTGGCAGGTCGATACATACGGCACGTCTGTGTTCTTCTAGTCAGCGTTCATGACTGGTGAAGTGACACCCGTAGGATTAACCCAGCAAACCCTTCCCACAATGGAGCTACACAGCCTGATCAGATATCCTGGAGATGTTATCAAAATTGGTTACTTGGGTAGACAGGGATTTGCGGCTATCTGTGCTGGTTCTCGCTCTGACTCTCTCCTTGTGTATGTCATCTCCACCGGAGCAATGACAGATGAACGCTGCTTTGAACTCCTCTCGAAATTTACCTGCAAGGATAAATATACAGGTTTTGATTCAAATAAGGTTCCATTTGTTAACATAGTTCCCTTTTTTTACAGTCTATGCCTTGAACTAACAAGTTCACCGTAGTTCACTTAACAGCCACCGGTGTCGCTAATAACAAGGGATTCTGAATTCTACATATAGTCCCTTTAAAGGGATAGTTCATCCAAAAATGAAAATGATTCCATGATTTACTCACCCTCAAGCCATCCTAGGTGACTATGACTATCTTCTTTTAGATGAACACAATTGGAGATATATTTCAAAATATCCTTAGTCCTCCAAGGTTTATAATGGTTGTGAATGGCTGCCCAAATTTTGAATATATACACCTAGGATGGCTTGAGGGTGAGTAAATCATGGGGTAATTTTCATTTTTTAGTGAACTAACCCTTTAACAAAGATTAAGAAATATTGTAACAAATGTATCGCTCATTGTTAATGTTAGTTAATGCATTAACTAATGGGACCTTACCAAAATAAACTTAAGCATTTTAATAATCCATTAAAACCCACTTTTCTTTTCTTTTCTTTTTTCACAGATAATTGAGCACATGCAGTTTACTTTGTGGACAGCTCAATGAAACTAAATGCCTTTTCAAAAAATGTTGAAGTTTGAGCTGACTTTTTGTTAATCCCTGCCATAAAAACATAATCTACTAATCCAATTTTAGCTTTTGTCATCCACCATTTTCTCAATTTCATTTCTCTTGTTTGTCCATGGAGGATATACGGGTGTTTGTGTATTTTTAAATGAAACATGGAAATTACCATTAAAAAAGTTAAAAGTGTTCCTGTGTGCATGCTTATATGACTCTTACTTGTGTACTTGTGTGTAGATTTTGATTTTAGAAGTTTCCTTTTATGCTTTACCACATACATCATCGTTCAGAAAGGCAAACTGAAATACCTCTAGTCTTGTATTTACATCACCCATGTAAAATGGGAGTATTTTATGTACTCTTAGAAGAAATGCGCAAAAATTGTACAACAGTTTGTCACTGGAGGAGTACTCATCTTTGTAGCTTATATACCCCTAAAAGGTTCATAGTAGTACCTTAAGGCTACATATTACTACTTCAAGGTACCGAAAAAGCACCTTTTAGGGCTAGATAAGGTACAAAGATGTCCCTCTAAGGGTTCTGCCTCAGTGGCTACGTTTACATGCACCCAAATAATCCATTTATAATCGGATTGACGGCTCAATCGGATTGAAAAACGTTCATGTAAACACCCTAATCGATCCGATTGAGCTCGATCCAAATGAAATCGGATCGGATTGGAAGGGGTGATTTATTCCTTTTCTAATCTGATCCAACAGCAAAAAATAACCATGTAAACGCTTGAATCTGACAACTTTCTCAATTGTGTTCAGAAGTCTCTGGGGCACATGCGCAGTGCAATGTTGACACGCGTTATGCAGTGCGCAAGTTCACGTTCACGTCTTTAGTTGTAAAACCGTTGCTGACTTATGAATGTGCCAACAGGGCAAAAATAACGATGAGCTCTATTGGTGTCACAGTCTTGGTTGTCTCTGCAAGTGTGATTGATATGACGTCACACGCAGAAAGTGTGCGCAAAAGTTTTAATCGGAATGTATACAAAACACATATAAACGGATATTTGAATCAGATTACAATGTTTGGAGTACATGTAAACAGATCAAGCAATCGGATTCAATTCATTCGGACTGACGAAAATTGGTGCATGTAAACATAGCCAGTGACACGCTGTTGTACCATAAAGATACATTTTTTTTGCACTTTTTTTCTGGCAGTGAATTTTATATTCTGTTTTTAAAAAAACATCAACTGCTCTTTTTAGACCTTTCAAAATAAAAATGTTGGCCCCCATGTAACTGGTCGGATAAAATGGATTCATTCATTTTCAGTATGGCGCACTGAATCCTCCAAACTGCTTTAAATGATATCAAAAGTGTCCTTGAAATGACCAGGTAATGATGTACTCAGTGTTGTTAAACCTGTACCGTGGTGCACAAAGAGAATATTGCAATGCTAATGAAGAAATAATTAGTTTGCTCATTTGGAATGAAAAGGTGCAGGATGTTTCTGGAGGGCAAACGGTATTTCAAAGCTTTGAAGTCTTGTGTGTGTTTGCAGGCAGTGTAGGGAATGAAAGGTGCAATGTCTTAATGTGACCAGCAGATGGAGGAAACAACATGCAGTGCATTGGTTCTGAACTCTGGTCATCTATATATATTTTATATGATACAAACAGATCAATTCACGCAGCTCTCTGCAAACAAGATGATGATTTGAATCTGGTGTATAAAGAAGGAAGAAACTCAAAATATGCAGTGCGGTGAGTCTCCAGAACCAGAAGTGAAAGATGTCAAATATCAAAGCCCCTTTTGCAAATACTCACCACTGAGAAAATTGTAGATAATTGGATTGGCAGCACTGTTGGCGTATATAAGCCAGTGTGAGAAGGTGAACCAGGCATAGACAGTCTCTCTGTTGTTGGTGTTCTTAAAAGCTCCAAATACTCTGCAGATCACAGGTGGTCAAACACATAAAAATGTAACCATCAAAAACAGAACATTTTGAATAAATAAAGCCTTTATTTCAAATACAGTGGGACTCTCCTCTAACAAACCTAACAAGAAGCAGATTTTTAAAAAATAATTCATTACAGGTATTTTATTTGCATCCTTCATTTCAGCTCAATACATGCAAAGCATCTTAAACTTAACTATAAAATAAAATATTTTAACTCAACTAATTAATTTGACTCAAAGTAGTTGTGAAATAAACAAGATGCATTATGTCATTATTGCAAATAAACACTTATTGGTTGATCAGAACGCAAAGCAGAGATTGAGTTATGCGTCACACTTCGCACTTTCTTCTCAAATAAAAAAAATCATTTCAAGCGGACTCAATATTTCATTTCTTTTTTTTTAAGCAGGGATAGTGTACAGTCAACATACAGTCAGTATCATCAGTATCGCAAAATAAACCCTGATAAGACCCTTCTACTTCATGCCAGGTTTATGTAAGGAATAACTGATGACAGGCTGCTGACTTATTAGAAAAATACTGCACACCTGAGGTAGTAATGCAGCCACGACGCGAAGCGGTGTCAGAACAGCACTGACAACACGTTTCTGAGCGAGTGATTGTCCGCACTGTATGTGTGTGCATTTAAACGGGAGAGAGGGAGAAAGAGAGTATGTAATAATACATAATAACACATCATTTTGTGGCAAAAACATGGACATAATTTGTTGTTTTTATCTCATTATTTACTGTATTTATTTGCTTGGTCTGTGTCATTGTGGGTTTTGGTTCTTTTGCTGTTGTATCTCTAATGCCATTGGAAATAACTGAAATCATTTGGCGAAGTGATATAGAACTGTAGTGCGGTCAAGACCTGCCTGGAACTACTTTGAAACCTTAGAACGTTCGTCAACCAATCAGATTCAAGCATTCAACAGCCCTGTAGTATAATTTGTTATAATGACCATCTGAATGTACATTATTCCATACTGTTTTTTTTTCCCTGAAGAAGTTGAGTACGCTTAGATCACTTAGTTCTGAAGATTACCTTAAGAAGAACTAAAGAACAATTGTTCTCACTTTATATGAGGTGTCCTTAACTACTATGTACTTACATTTAAATTAGTCATTTGATACAATGCACTTACATACATGTTTTTACATTGTACTTATATTTTAAAAACACCTGCATGTAATTACATCTGTAATTTCTGTAATTACATTTATAATTACACTGTTGTCCTTCCCTTACACCTTAACCCACCCTTAAACCTGTCCATACCACCAAACCTGTCCCTAACCTTACCCATATCCCCCTCAATAGCAGCAAAAGTGTTTTGGCAATACAATATGAACACAATAAGTACATTGTACTTATTTTTTGATGTAAGTACATAGTAGTGAAGGCCACCTAATATAAAGTGGGACCGAAGAATTTGTAGTATATTAAGTACAAAATTAGTGCACAGAAACAGAGCACTTTAAGTACATTATGTAAGTGTACTTTTTTTTCACCTGGGAAATATGTAATATGAAATATGTATTATCCTGTGCTGTAATTAGCAGTGATTGCTAATGTTAACTCCTTAATAAGCCATTGTGCTCCATTTGTGCTACTGAATGATCAGTGATAGCTCACATCATGTGGCTTGTTGGTTAAGGGGAGTTGTTATTACTTTTCTAAGCAGTCAGACACCTGGTGGATGATAAAACGAGTGAACAATCATTTGAAGGACCTATGTCTTATTTTGAACACTGTCAAGGTGACGTTTAGTTTCAGTGTGTTTTTATTCGAGTGCATGTGTTTTCTTTCAGTATAGTTTCCGTCTCCTTAGTTATTGCTTCCTCATTTGTTACCTTGGTTACTGATTAGTCCCACCTGTGTCTAGTTTGGTTCCCTGTGTATATACAGTACACTCCTAGTTTGGTTTTGGACTCTGTTGGTTATTGTCTTAGTTTAAGGTATGTTTTGCATTTGTTTTCTCCTGAGAATTTCTATTTTTGAATTAAAAGATTATTTATACCGATTATCTGAGTCACTCGTGTTAGATCGCATCATACATCTGACAACCACATAGGAAAGCCCTGGTAAACACCCAGAAAACCCTTGGGTTGTGATAGTCAAGCACCACTTATGCTTTCTTCCATGTAAAAAAAATTTAGTTACAAATACTTATAGTGGGTGAAATAAAGACTGAGACTCAAACTACTATATTCATTTTTTGAATTACTACTAAAACATTACCAGACGAGAATTCGTTACAGATTCTTGGTTTGAACAGAACTCTACAAAGGGCCACAAAATTAACAAATATAATCTCAGCAGTCAGTCTCATGCCTTTAAAGAACGCCTCACATTATTCATAACAATGTATTATACTACCATAAAACACATTTTTTCATTAATATTGCTTTTTTTTTTTTTTTTTTCAATGGCAGAATGTTTTCTGTTGAGTTAACCCATGTTTGCCCAAAGTGCTGGGCAGTTTTATTTAACCCAACTATTGTTTAAAAATTACTATATGGCTTATAATGAACCCAAAATATGTTGGAAATTAAAAATCAGACATAATTAGTAGAGGCAACAATAATAATCAAAAGGTGAACAATTATTAATAAGCAATTTAATAAATGTTTATTGTTTAATTATTATTCATTAAACATATTAATAAATGTTAATTTATTAAACAATATATGCTAATCAATATATGCTAATTTCCAACATATTTTGGGTTCATTTTAATCAAGCAATATAG
This sequence comes from Hypophthalmichthys nobilis, assembly GCA_037950665.1. NCBI lineage: Eukaryota > Metazoa > Chordata > Actinopteri > Cypriniformes > Xenocyprididae > Hypophthalmichthys > Hypophthalmichthys nobilis. The sequence goes on along the minus strand of CM075477.1, from coordinate 2,385,094 downwards.
TAATTTTTAAACAATATTTAATATTTAAACATTTAACCCAACCGCTGGGTTAAAACAACCCAATCGCTGAGTTTGTCCATTTTCAACCCAACTTGGGTTGTTTTTAACCCAGCATTTTAGAGTTTAGAGGAGTGATTCTCAAAAAAACATGCCTCAAATTTTACCTCAAAATTAAAAGGAAAAAGAAAAATTATTTGCATATAGAAAATGAAGTAAGTTTTAGGATCTTTCTTTCTTTCTTTCTTTCTTTCTTTCTTTCTTTTCATGACCAAAAATGGTCCCACTTTATATTAAGTGTCTTTAACTACAATGTACGAACATTTAAATGAATCATTAGATGCAGTGCACTTATTGTGTACATACTGTACATGTTTTTCATTGCACTTATATTTGAAAAAAAAAATGTAATTACAGCTGTAATTATGCCTATAATTACATTTTTGACCATCCCTTACACTTAAACCCATCCTTAAATCTACCCATGCCACCAAACCTGTCCTGACCTTACCCGTATCCAGCTCAGTAGTAGCACAAGTGTTTTCCAATTCAACACAGTAAGTCCATTGTACATAACATTATTATTATTTTGTTGATGTAAGCACAGTACATAGTAAAGACACCTAATATAAAGTGTGACCCAAACGATAAATATTTTATATATTATTTTAAATTAGGTATTTATAACTCATGGTAGTGTGCCTTTCATTTATGCTGATATAAAAATAATAAAAAAAATAAAATAAAATCTAATGTGGATCACAGTTGAGAATAAGGAGAATCACAATAAACCCTCTCAAAAAGTCATGAATTGGCATTAGAATAACATCACAATGCAAAAGAAAACCTTAATGGTTCTAAAGATGCAAAATATAATCTCCTGTTTTTTAACTTTGTAACCCAGACAAGTTTTTGACAGCCGTTGTGAGTCCACACAGAGACAGACTTGTACTACCTGTGCAAGTGTCATGTTTCTTACCTCTTCATGATGTTGAGAACACTGATGGGCAGGTAACAGAGCGCAAACACAAACAGCACCACCATCAGCATGCGTGCCGTCTTCCGCCGGGCTTTCACCTGTTTGATCTCCGCTGAGACCGTGCTGGTTCTCACCTTCACAGATTCTCCCGAGCCCACGGCATGGGCTGAACACTGCAGCGACTTCCACTTCCTCTGAAGCACCGATGATGTTCCAGGAATCTGCTCAGGGAAAAAGCACTGTACATTATGGGTCATGGCACAGCAATTCAGTCCGTATTGCCACGTTTACAAAATTGAATACAAAAGACTTACGATTTGTGAACATTGAGAAAAATTGTCATTTTAACTGTAAAAGACTGTAAAAATGCTAGAGTAAAAAACCTGTTACCCAGCTAACAAATATACATTGATCAGGCATGACATTATGACACTGACAGGTGAAGTGAATAACACTGACTATCTCTTCATCACAGCACCTGTTAGTGGGTGGATATATTAGGCAGCAAGTGAACATTTTGTCCTCAAAGCTGATGTGTTAGAAGCAGGAAAAATGGGCAAGCGTAAGGATTTGAGCGAGTTTGACAAGGGCCAAATTGTGATGGAGACAGGGTCATGGGCGGCCGAGGCTCATTGATGCACGTGGGGAGCGAACAGACGAGCTACTGTAGCTCAAAATGCTCAAGAAGTTAATGCTGGTTCTGATAGAAAGGTGTCAGAATACACAGAGCATCACAGTTTGTTGCGTATGGAGCTGCATAGCTGCAGACCAGTCAGGGTGCCCATGCTGACCCCTGTCCACCGCCGAAAGAGACAACAGTGGACACGTGAGCATCAGAACTGGACCACGGAGCAATGGAAGAAGGTGGCCTGGTCTGATGAATCACGTTTTCTTTTACATCACATGGATGGCCGGGTGCATGTGATGCTTTGGGCAATGTTCTGCTGGGAAACCTTGGGTCCTGCCATCCATGTGGATGTTACTTTGACACGTACCACCTACCTAAGCATTGTTGAGACCATGTACACCCTTTCATGGAAGCGGTATTCCCTGGTGGCTGTGGCCTCTTTCAGCAGGATAATGCTCCTGCCACAAAGCAAAAATGGTTCAGGAATGGTTTGAGGAGCACAACGAGTTTGAGGTGTTGACTCGGCCTCCAAATTCCCCAGATCTCAATCCAATCGAGCATCTGTGGGATGTGCTGAACACACAAGTCCGATCCATGGAGGCTCCACCTCACAACTTACAGGACTTAAAGGATCTGCTGCTAACATGTTGGTGTCAGATACCACGGCACACCTTCAGGAGTCTAGTAGAGTCCATGCCTCGACGGGTCAGGGCTGTTTTGGCAGCAAAAGGGGGACCAACACAATATTAGGAAGGTGGTCATAATGTTATGCCTGATTGGTGTATGTTCTAAGTATGTTTTGCTAGTATTGAAATTAAGTTATGAAAATGTTATTTCTGAATGTTCTCTGAATGGTTAGAACGACCAGTTTTTTTCTTGGTTATGCAAGTGTTAAGGGAACATTTAATTTTGCAAACATTATAGAAATGTTACTTTTGAAAGTTCTCTGAACATCTGAAATGAGTAGCAACATTTGAAAAACATTAGACAAATGCTCAGTTTCAGGAAAAAAAAAAAAGTTTCATGAACAATGTGTGGGTAATGTTTTTGTGCTAACATTTTGAGAACATTATTAAAGACCAGATAACTTTGAACAAACATACTGTTACCAAATCCAAAACCTAGCAAGAAAAGATCCATCTCAGTTACAGTGCTACCTTAGAATGCAGCTGCCCATGTAGGCAGGGACATTAGGCAGCTCACTATACTTTGGAAAAGAGCCAGAATTTGCAGGAAAATACTGTCATTTATAAACTGTTCAAATGCAGTTAGGCTTAACTATGATGTGTTAACAAGTCAAGAATGCTTACATACCTGTTGACACCAGAGTTTATGACAGATCTGAATGTATGCCAGGACCATCAAACATAATGGAGCAAAATAGGTGACAATAAAGAAGCAGGTGTGGTACACTTTAGGGTAGATTTCATCTGCAGAAGAGAGAATCAATTGCAGAATCAGTAAATTGCACATGACATTCTGTAAGTAAAAGCAGAAGGGAATTTTTAGGCATGAAGGGCATTTTAGCTCAGCGGGAATGCTGTATTGACTTGAACTTAATTGCTTCCCCTTTCTTGAACATTCTACAAATTGATTGTAGCAGGCTTGGACCAGTAGGATGTTCCTCAATACCATATTAAAATTTCATCCATTGCTTGAAAACGTGAAAAGACACACTTATTTCACTTTACAAAGGCCTTCATATGGGTTTCATGTATATGCATTTATGAATTACATTAATGCAAGTCAGAACAGAAGAGAAGTTATATTCCTTTGATTTAAAGAGACAGTTCATCCATGGGGCCTGAGGCTTTCAAAAGTGCAGATAAATGGAGTTATTGTCTCCCAAAAGATATGATCAATTCTGCTGAAGTCAATTTAGAATATAGACAAACCTTATATTAGTGTAATTGTCTATATTGGCAATATTTTTAATCTGCCCTATATCCTATATTAAAACCATTCCTTTTATATATATATATATATATATATATATATATATATATATATATAAAATAACAGAACATAAATCTATCAATTTGCCACTTGTCTGGTTCTGATAGAAATGTGTCAGAATACACAGTGCATCACAGTTTGTTGTGTATGGGGCTGCATGCTGACCCCTGTCCACCGCCGAAAGAGCCAGCACCAATTTGCCACTTCTATAATTCAAAGTGACATCAAAAACTACAAATCCCTGTACCCCAAGGCTATAAATGTCACAATCAGTTGCTGGCTCATTATTTAGTAGAACGAAACAACTACATGTTGTTTCTCTGTCTCTGTCATTCACTACGATAAGCAGTTTAAATCAGTGCATTGACTGAGTGCTGTCTGCCACTGCACTGTAAAAAATATTTTCATGATTTATCACAACTTTTTCACAAATCTTTTGTCAAATCAGCTTAGGTTCACAAACGGTGTTCAGATAACATTTTGAGTTTCTGTTGAATAAATTAATCTCAAATTTTTTGTTGAAATGAATTTAAAATTTGTAGGCAACCAGGTTAGGCTACTTTAAGTTAAACCAACAATTTTTTACATTTTACATTGCATTTTTACAGTGTGATTGTGTCGTTAATTTCTGGGCATGGTGTTAATCTAATGATACATCCACAATAATACGTTTTAGGTTTTTTATATAAACAGCAGCAAAATCACACACAAAAATAAGTGATGAAACACATGGGATTTTTCAGCAATTTTGAGCGATGACAGCTAGAAGAAGTGTATTATTCATAGAAACACATTTTTCATTTCCAGGAAAAGCAGCAAATGAGAGCATTTGATTACAAACAGTAATTTAATGGAGACAGAAATGTGTTTTGAATCGTCTCTCCATTGTCACAGAGCAGCCTGTTAGACACTTGAGACACTGTGATTATCTCTGAGAACAGGGTTTTTTCTGAATTTAAAAATAAACATTTCCTGTGTGTGCTGTGAAAGCAGTAACTGTTAAGTGCACTTGGCAGTCTTATCAATGTGAGTCTCACCAAATTACTGTTCCCACTTCATCAAACATCCTATGGAGACTGACAAATTTCTTCAAAAGCACCTCATGCTGTTTAGAATGACAGCTCAGGTATATAATATTTAACAGAGCTGGGTTTTATCACAGTAGTATTTGGCAGCCCTAGGGAGAATGTTATAAAGTGGTATTCTAGCAGGAAATGACAAGAAGTCCCTTTAGCAAATCTGATTGAATTTGTTGTGATTGACATCTTCTCTGAGCGCAGCGACTCGTTCAAACACCTGTGGCTAAATCCAAGCCCATGACCTGCAGTGGCAGCATGACATGACAAAGGGCCAAAATTGCTTTGGTTGTCATACAGACAGATTTGATTCATTACGGCCTATGGAGAGCGGTTCCAAAAAAAGTTACAGAGCATCAAAATCTTTGTAGAGTCAGAGAATTATTGAGAAGACTCTTTTAAGAGACTTTTAATGTTGGTAGTTCCCAGAAGAGCACAGATGTTGACATCTGAGATCTACTTTTGATTTCACTTTAATCTCATATTTATAGTGCTAAGGAATATACAATGAGCTGAAATCAAATTTGGCATCTTTGATCAGGCAAATGTTTATTTCAAAATGGTTTATGCAATGGTTTTAACTAGTGATTTAATTAATATGAAAATATATATTGTTCAATGTTATGAATTATATTAAGCACAGCTAGAAGCTACACATTATTTAATAAAAAAAAAAAAAAAGCACTCTCACTAAACTTAACTTAAAAGTTAAACCCCACATAAAAAAGTTAGCATTTGCTTTTGACGCAACCGACCGGAGTTTTACTGAACTCATTCTTCTCCCTTTTCCCATTGAATATCAGCTCAGAGAGGCATTTATTTTAAATAAAGATTAAGAAAATATTGAAAAGTGGAAATAAACTGGTGTTTAATAGTGGAAATAAAGTGTTTATTGGGTAAGATTAGGGGTAGGTGTATGGATGAGCTTTAGGGATAAGGCAGCATCCATTTATGATTTTAATAAATATAATCATATACACTGAATATGTTGTTATTATTGCATACTGTTTACTACAATACACTAAGGTGCAAATAGCATCCTGCCACTATGTACACTTAGAGCAAAGAAAATATTGCTATTTTCACTTAGTGTAAACATCATTTAATGCTAAAATACTTTTTGTTTATATTTACATTGTGTAAATAACAACTATCACAAAGCAGCAAGCCGCTGCCTTAAAAATATCTTAATTCGTCTTGTGAGGATTAACCAAAATCTGATGAGTTTTGAACAACATGAAGGTGAGTAAATTATGATGCAATTTTCATTTTTGAGTGAACTGTCCTTTAATTTATTCTATTCCCATTTAAAATATATCTATTTAGTAAACTGAATTTATACCTCATTTGCTTTGTTGTGTAACAGCAATCCTTGCAATTGACATCCTGACTTGGCGCTGTGAGATTCTGTTTGTTCAATATTGGAAAAGGGTGATTTAATGTTATTTTCTCGTCCAACAAATTGTCTGCCACAAGGGAGATTACTGTTTGACCTAATACTCATCTCACGGGCCCTCACCTCCTCATACAGGCTGCTGTCATTGCTGGATAACTGACTCATTGGGGGCCATTGTGAGAACTCATCAGGGGGGACAGCCCACGTCTCTCATCAGGGGGCCGCACTCTGCCTTTGATGTCTTTTCATCTGACATGGTGTCTTTTTTCTCAGCAAGGCAACGATCAATGAAGACAGATTTAATCTTTTTAAGGGAATATGTGGCACAGCACTATAAATGTTTGAATCCATACAGTCTGATTCATTTTGACTGTAGCAACACGCAGTTCAAGATGGTAAGGAAACTAGGAGAAAAAGGGGGGGAAAAATGTGCCTTTGGGCTTCCGTTTTTGACAGATTTCAGTTTATAAAACTGAAAGGAGAATTTACTGAAAAATTACTGAAAATTGCACAAACAACTGCCGGTATGAGGCGTTCATTATTCATAACAGTATGTTGAGCTGAAGTGACTAAATCTAAAACATAAAAGAGGTTGTGATGGTTTCGCTGCATGTTCAAAACTCATCACAAACTATATGAATACAAAGTATAACTAATAATTAGACTCAAAGGGGGGTTTAGATTGGACTGTTACCTGGAATCACTGAACAAGTCACACTATTGCATACCACATACTTTTCATATTCAAGACTTTATTCTAATAATATTAATACTTTAATCTCTTATTGTTATGACTTTATTCTCATAAAAGGCCAATTATGAGATTATTCTCAAAACAGTATGACTAAATTCATGTCATTTTACAAATGTTTTAGAAATATTTGATTTTGTTTATTTACAAAATCCAGTTCCATTTCGAGGGGACTCGACGCTGTGTCAGAATGTTGATGCTATGGGAACGAATATGACAAAGTTATAAATAATGTCAAACAGTAGTAATCAGGTACAAAAATGAAATAATGTAAAATAACACTATAGTTCCCTTTCATGGGAACTCAAGCTGCGTCGAGACGCATTGAAAACGGCTCTGCGTGATTGCGTCATGAAGCACTTGTGAAATCGGTCCAGTGGCGTGATGAAACGTCATATGCAGGTGACATCACAGAACAGGAAACTATAAAGCATACCCAGAACAAAGAACGCCTGCTTCTGTGTCTTCAGCTAGCGCTCTGTGTTATCATGTGTGTCTTATTTGGTGTTGTCTGTCTGATACATATACAGAAACGATCTCTTTGTTTGAGGACAAGAGTATCATTATAACACATTGTATATACATAAGACACAAATAATGGCAAGCAAACAGCAGTTCACTCGTTGTGTTCATCCCTGCCCTCGTTACATCATGGGTGGGGATACACACGAGATGTGTGTTGATTGTCTGGGAGTGGAGCATGCCCAGTCAGCTCTCGAGGGAGCTGACTATGTGCATTGTGAAAAGTTATCATTAAAAACACTCAGTTCTCGCCGGGCGCTCTTTGATAAAAAGGAGGGCGCCTCGGCTGGTGTTCCCCGCGGATCGGGTCCTGCTTCTGCCAGGGCAGAACGGTGGCTTCATTCGTGGGGATCACAAATGGATCTGTCAGAGGGGTTTAAGATGGGCCCAGCCCTTTCTCTACCCTCACCTGGCGCTGCCGTGTCTTCTCCCCAGAGTGAGACACCGGTGCTTCAACAGTCCAGCTCTCAGTCCAGCTCTGAGGGTGTCGATGCTGGAGATGAGGACTCGCCATCTCAATCTCCAGCATATCAGGAGCTGCTAGAGGTTGTGACCAGGGCAGTAGAAAAACTAAACATTTAATGGAGAGCAGAAAAGCAGGAAGTTCGTCAGAAAAGCAAGTTAGACGAACGCTACCTTCCTTCATGGTCACAACCTCTATGTCGGAGATTACCGTTCTTTCCCGACCTCTACACCTCGGAAGAGACTGGTTCAATATTGAGTCTTCAGCCCCCAAACATCTAATTACTCAATTAACATCATGGGGCTGAAACAACATGGTTATGGGGCGATGCCAAAGGTTGAAGAGACGCTTGCGAGCGATCTCTCGCCCGAATCAGCATCGTCCCTTAAATCCCTGACGTTTCCCACCAAGCCGCTCAGAACTACATCAACGCTGGTGGGTAAAGCATATTTGGAAGCAGGTCAGGCTGCGGCATGCCTTCATACCATGTCGATTCTTCAAGCATACCAGGCTGACCTGCTGGGGGAAATTGATGAAAGTGGGGAAGCAATCTTTGACGTCATACAAGAGCTGCGTCGAGTTCCAGAAGTTTCTTCCCCGCCGTTCTCATCCCCTCGAGACTGCTGGGCGGGAGCAGTCTCGGCCGTCTACCAGCTCCTCACACTTAGCGCAACAAAAACAGAGTGTCGCCACTCGTGCTCCCCCGCACAGAGCTTGTTCTCTGCTGGTTCGCTGCTTCAGGGCGCTGAAATGAATGCTCAAATTATACCAGAGGCCAGTCTTGAAAGACTGGTTCCCTTAGTACATTTTCTGGCAGAATGGAATCGTCTACCAAATATTTCTCAATGGGTACTGCATATAATATGCCCAAGTTCAACGGGGTCCTCCCTACGGTGGTGGACCCCGAGCAGTCTCTGGTTATGGAACAGGAGCTTTTGACTCAGCTTTTTACAGCCGTTACTTCCTGGTTCCAAAGAAGGATGGAGGGTTGCGTCCTATTCTGGATTTATGCATACTAAATCGTACAGTTCAGAAGCTCAAGTTCAAAATGCTTACACTCAAACAGATCATCCCACAGATCAGATCTGAGGACTGGTTTGTGACAATAGATCTGAAAGACGCTTACTTTCATGTATCCATCCATCCTCAACACAGGGAGTTCCTCAGGTTTGCTTTCAGGGGCGAAGCATATCAATATTGGGTACTTCCGTTTGGCCAAGCTCTATCACCCTGCACTTTTATGAATGCATGGATGCAACTCTGGCTCCTTTGAAACTCCAGGACATTCGCGTATTAAATTATATCGACGATTGTGTAGCGTCTGTGGTGGATCAAAATCATCAATACAACTATAAATTAAAGAAAGCTTTTAGTGTTTGACCTCCTTCGGATAACCCATAGACCATGGCTCCGGCAGGTCTGGATGAAATGACCCTGTTGGCATCTTTGTTACCTCCAGTGAGGAGAAGCAGGAGGCTTTCTCCCCAGCTCCGGGGACTTCAAAGAGTCACCCATGCTCCCCCCCACATGGCACTAAGGGCCATGTGGCATACCCGAGACGCTGTGAAAACCCAATATACATCACACACACACATACAGAGACACAAACACACATTTGGAGACTGTATCTACATTTAGCCTCAAAATATGACTATACCAAAGTGTGCCCGTTGCTGTATTCAAGTGAACATGCATGTATCCCTAGTATATAAGATTAGTTATGATTGTAGCAGTGTTAGTTTTATTCTAAGCGGTATATTCAAGTATTAACTGTATCCCTCACTTTTATGTCTTTGACATTTGCCAAGTTTGGTCTCATTGTAAAGCTCTCTTTATGCCCTAATTGACAATGTATGTCACATCACTGTAAAATGCATTGTTCTATTTTTAATGGTACTTTCAAGAAAATGTACTCAGGTCTGACACTTCATAAACCATGCAAATGAGGCCATAAATGGAGACAAAGAAAAAGTTTGCCCGCCAAAGTTGCACCCGCACCATTGGCTGACGCACCCGAGGAGGCGTTTGGCTTGTTTGTCCTTAAAAAGACATTCACACGCATATTTCCTTTGTCTCTCGATCGTCTCTCGATTGTCCATCGCCACCTCACGCACGTCTCTCCCGGAAGTCTCGGCGACCGCGCTTCCATCACGCGCTCCTCTGCATCTTCGGGACGACCATCTGTTTGGCACAAGTTTTTCTTTTGTCAAGCCTCCGTCATCCTCCATCACCTTGGAGACGGACTCTCTCTCTTCTTTATTTTCCGGTTATCTTACTCTTAAGTTAAAACCTTGTTGAAAATCCCGCCGAGAACCCAGCCTCGGAAAAGGACCAATCGCTCCAGCCGCACGCATTGAAACTCCTCCAGAAAGACAAGCAACCGCAGCACCTGAACCTATGCAAGTATAGAACCATTCTTTTCTAAGCGTTTTAAGCTCCATGCATAAGCTGAGTTTCCTTGCTGGCTCTCAAAGGTTTAACTGTTTGTAATTTGCCATTTTCTTTGATCACCTCTGTTTTCCTGCCTTTACTTTCGCTTTTGTATATATGTGTATTCTTTGTGCATGTCTAGTCATATAACTTAGCCCATGTAGTTGTAGTTTCGTATATTAAATACATTATATTCATGCTCGATTGCCTCTGTTGCTCATTCAACGAACCAGGTCCCTTCTACGTTTGATTCTGCAAAACTGCTTTACGCTTTAATGCTATAATAGGAAGTTATTCTCGTGGCCAGAGACCAACTTCCTTTTATAAATAGTTTATGAGAAAACTGATGGTTTGCTGGACAAACTAGGATAGTCTTTCTCAAATCACTATTGAACTAGACCTAATCATATATGTAATTAATTATAATCCGTTGTAATTAATTCACAATATATGTGCATAATTCCCTCTTTGGTCGATCTATATTATAATTCATCATAACGCGTTATGACTTAATTATATATATATTTCACCCATAGTTTGAGCTAATTGATTAAATACATGTAAATTCGTTACAATTGGTTCATTTTAGGTCAATCCGAGCTCATGGCAGTTCGACATTGAGATGTTGTTCTGTCCCACATGCAAAAGTTAGGGCTGAGACTTAACACCAAGAAGAGTGTGCTTCTTCCAGCACAGAGAACCACTTTTCTAGGTGTAGCATGGGACTCGACTATGATGCAGGCACGTCTTTCTCCTGCTCATATAAACTCGATTCTCTCAGCCGTAAAAGGGGTGAAACTAGGCCAGTCACTCACTGTGAAACAGTTTCAAAACCTGTTAGGTCTGATGGCAGCTGCATCCAACGTGATACCTTTTGGCCTGCTGTACATGAGAACTTTACAATGGTGGCTCAGGACCAAGGGGTTTTCTCTGAGGGGAAATCCATTTCACATGATCAAGGTCATGCGGCAATGCCTTCGTGCCTTAGTCATGTGGAAAAAGCCTTGATTTTGTTTTATTTTTTTTATTATGACTTTAATAATTATGCCCTTTGAAGCTTATTGGACATTGTGAAATTTGTACTTTGAGTTTGTGACAAGCACATCAAAATTATTACTTTTTTAATTGGAGTAATAATAAAGAAGCTGTCCTACATTCATTAGTCTCACTGTGTTGTGCTTGGAAAACTGCAACATCACCAAAAAAAAAAAAAATTAATTAATAAATGTATAGGCATCAGTATCGGTATCGGCGAGTACCAGAAAAAAGTATCGGTACTCGTACTTGGTCCTTAAAAAATGGTATCGGTGCATCCCTAGTAAATAGGCAAGACAAAACATGTGCAAATGATAAACTTTCACTCTATGATGGCTAAACTTTACAATTAATCATATGTGTTCTGAACTGTGGGGCCTTGTCCGTATAGACCATCAACTATGATCCGTTTAACCCCTACTAAAAAACAGTTGGCGAATTCTTCCCAATTTATTTTCTGTCATGTCCAGGCACTCAGGGCTATTTCTCAACCTTAGCCTGGGCCAAGCTGTAGGTGTGTGCAAAAAAAGATAGTGTTGCTACTCCACGTCAGAGCGCCTGGGGGTTGAGGCAATGCTCTCAGCCGCAGTCTTCCAAGGAGAGTCTGGATCTGAGGATTGTCATTTCCTCTCAGAAGGCTGCTGGCAAGAACCCCTGATGCCAAAACACTCAGGGCTTTGAGGGCAGTTCCCCTCAAGAGGGGTTGGTCCACACCACGCTACAGTGTGCACGATTCCTGTCAATGCCCTATCAATGCCCTCGACACCTCCGTTGTTTCGGATCACAGCAGTCTCCAACTGTCTCCAGCGGGTTATTTACCAAATGTCTGTCTGGGAACATTGCAGAATTGGGATGCCTGCATCCTCTAATGAGGGTATTGGGGGAGTACGCTTGACCATTCTCTGCCAGTGAGCTGTTTCAGGGCTTCAAATGTATTGCTCCTCCTGCACCAGAGGTCAGTCTTGTGAAGCTGATACCCCTTTCAGACCATTTGGCAGCATGGCAGCTTCTACCAAATGTGGCTCATTTGGTTCTGCGAACTGTGGAACAATGTTATAGGGTCCAATTTTAAATTCATCCTCCTTGTTTCAAAGAAGTACTGACCACACTGAAGAGCACCAATCAGGCTCTGGTGTTGGAATAGGAAGTACAGTCTCTTTTGGTGAAAGAGGCCATAGAAATAGTTCCTCTTCCCGAGAAAGAAGAGGAATGATAGGGTTTGTGTACGATTTTGGATCTGCATCATCTCAACAGGTTCAAGATGTTAACAATCTCAAAAAAGTGGCTCAAATCAGATCCAAGGACTGGTCTGTTACGACAGATCTAAAGGATGCATACTTCCACATATCCATTCTTCCCCAACACAGGAAGTTCCTCAGGTTTACTTTCAGGGGCAAAGCTTATCAATATCGGGTTCTTCCTTTCAGCCTAGCCTTGTCACCTCACACCTTCACGAAATGCATGGATGTGAGTGTGCTTTCTCCAGCACAGAGGGTACCCGTTTTTAGGGGTAGTATGGAATTCAAATACAATGCAGGCACATTTATCCCCTGCACGTATAGAGTCGATTCTCATGGCTGTGAACAAAATCAGGCTAGGCTAAGCCATCACTGTCAGGCCCAGAGAATGGAGTCTTCACACACAAATGGAGTCAATCTGGGAGAGGTTTGGTAAAGTGGATGTGGACCTGTTCGCTTCAGAGATTTCGACACACTCTCCATTCTGGTTCGCCCTCACACCTTCAGCACCCTTGGGGCTGTATGCTATGGTATAGACATGGCCAAGGTTATGTCCGTACGCTTTCCCCCAATTGCTCTGCTCCTATCCCGGAGTCCGATCCCGGGTACACCAGGATGGGGTTAGCCTACTACTCGTAGCCCCGATTTGGCCAACCCTAGTTTGGTTTTCAGACCTGATATCTCTAATGGACGACCCTCCTTGGGAGATTCCCATTCAGAAAGATCTTCTGTCTCAGGCAGTGGCCACAATTTATCACTTCCCGACCCAAGATGTGGAAACTATGGGTCTAGACCCTGAGGGGGATCAGCTCTTAGGTGTTGATCTCTCAACTGAGGTTGTTGAGACCATCTGACTAGGGCTCCATCCACAAGGAAATTGTATGCCTTCAAGTGGAGACTCTTTTCCTTGTGGTGCAGAGAGCACCACTTGGAACCAGTTAACTGCCCTCCTGATGAAGTACTTGCAATACTGCTTTTCTGCTGGGTTAACCCCATCTATGATTAATGTGTATGTGACAGCCATTTCTGTTAGCCACATACCATTGATAGTGCATCTCTGGGGAGGCATCCTTTGGTATCTGGCTTCCTGCTGGGAGCGAGACATCTTCGTTTGAGATTTCCATCTTGGGACCTTGCAGTTCTCCTGGAAGGTCTCTCTATGGTGCCTTCCGAGCCCCTGGAGTCAGCCTCTGAGAAAGTTCTGATTCTTAAGGTGATTTTTCTCTTGGCTATCACTTTGCTAAAAAGAGTAGGGGATTTGCAGGCCCTGTCAGTTGCTTCCTCATGCTTGGAATTTGATCCTGGTGGAGTCAAAGATATTCTTCATTCTAGGCCAGATTATGTCCCAAAGGTGCCTTCCTCAGTGCCATGCTCTGTGGATCATCAGGCTTTCTGTTCTCTGCCTTTTCAATCTGTGGAACAGGAGCGGCTTAATATTTTTATGCCCTGTTCGGGCTCTCAGCATTTATGTACACCGCTCAGGTCAGTGGTGTAAATCTGAGCTGTTTGTTTATTTCATGCAGCAGGGGTTCTGCAGCGTCCAAGCAATGTGTTGCACACTGGATTGTGCAGGCTATTTCTCTGGCCTTTGGGATGCATCGATTACCTTCACCCCTGGGCATCAGAGCCTACTCCACTCAGTGTGGCCTCTTCAAAGCCGTAACTCTCGGGTGCTATAACCCCAGTTCCCTAAGTAGGGAATGAGACGCTGCATAACCACACTGCCTGCATGCCTGAGCGTCTTCCTTTAGCCAATCAGAAGCTGATGACATAGATGCCATTTTATAGTTATAATGGTGAGCCATTTCACGTCATATGACGGCCGGTCACATGGAAGCGTTCCCATAGCATCAACATTCTGATGCAGCATCTCATTCCCTGCTCAGGGAAAAGGGGTTATAGCCATAACCAGAAACAATCTCGAAAGTATTGTGAACAAATGCTCAGTATGTGTTTTATTACCTTACTTCAGTGACTAACCACTCATAAATTTGATTTTCTAAAAATACAAGCATATACATACAACTGCTCACATATTATTGTAGCACAGTTTGTGCTGAATACACTGTAATCAGACATTAGCCATTAAATTGTTAATTATAAATAACTGAAATAAGCACAAATGTCAGGGATGTTGAAAGTGCCTCAAATTCCACAGGGTTAATTGAACAATGTTGTGGAGAGAACACAATTTTAGCCAAAAAACAGCCATAAACTATGTTCTTCAGGTTGTTGTCAATACTCGATTGAACCTTACTATCTCTCTGTGCTCCCACAGCAAAAATAAATTGCCTGTCTAAAATGGTATATAGCTCTACTGTGCATTGATAGGATACTGTGAAGTAGCAAAAGATCTCTTACCTGCCCACTGTTCATCACACACGGTGAACAGGCTGGTTTTGTTGGTAAGTTCTGGCAGCAGACTGCTGCATTCCATGACTATGGCTTGTGGAATCATGATCACACAGGAAACCAGCCAGATCAGAATGATACTCTTACGAGCCCTTTTTGCAGTACTCTTGAACTTCAGTGGGTGGCAGATAGCATACCAGCGATCCTGGGCAATGCAGCTCAGAGTCAGAACCGATACCGACACAGAGATCGTCTAGAAGGCAATAGACAGGAGATGGAGACCCATAAACCACAGTGTGAAACAAGAATTATGATCAGACAAAGAACAGTTACACATTATTACATTACAGTGTAATTATACATTTAAGTACTGAGTAATATTAACATAAAAAATAATTCCTGCTATGCTGTACACTGTCATTTTCTAGTGCATATGCTAAATTTTATACTAGATAAAATATTAATTATTTTATCAAAATGCCATGATTTTAGTGAACTTATGGGGATGAATTTTAAATAATTTCCAGATTTATCATGTCCATGAGGGCAATGAACTTCTGACATAAAAAATAATTAGAAATATTGCAATCATTTCTTCATGTATCTTTCTCTAATTGAAATTTTAGTTGGTAATTAATGGATAGTTTTTTCCTATGTCCTCAATATCATTTTCCATCCTTTTAGTCTCTTGTACTATTCCATACATTTTCTTGATGACATCATCTTTGATAGAAATTAAACAGAACTAATATTGGCAAGTATTAGCAATGGATTTTTTAAATAAGGTATCATGGCTCTGGTTTTCCTTTAACAACGGAACAAATTAATAAAATGTGGACATGATTTAACTAAAATGGGGGAACAAATTAATAAATAGCATGAACAATTTATTAATTTGTGGCCACAATATCGGGCGCTCTATAAAAAAAGGTACTGCGTAACAGGCATGACCCAAAGATTTTTTCCTCAAAATTTAGCCGTGAAATAATTAGTTGACATAGAGAATTTAAGTTCCCTTTCGAAAGGGAACTCGCACTGCGTCCTAGAACGCATATGGGGAAACGCCCTTGTGTGACAGGTGTCTGAAGTGAAAGTGGAATCACGCCAATCCTACTGGCCGGCGACAGCCTATGACGTCATACTAGTGCGACCAGACAGTATATAAAGGGCGCCTAGGAAACATGACATCCTCTTTTCGTCTTCAGTGACTGTTTTGTCTGTTGTGATTGTTGCAAGGTAAGAACCTTTGTTATCACGTCTGAGAAGCGTTTCAAGCGTTGTGCCGATCTGTGTCCAAGATATCTGACACCTGATGACACACACGACTTGTGTGTTCACTGCCTGGGTGAGGAGCACGCGCGATCAGTTCTCGAGGGATCTGTTTGCGTTCATTGCAATCTTCTCGAGGGAAGAGGGAGAGACATCTGCACCTGGCGGCTCGGGTCCTGCTCGTGCTGAGGCAGAGAAGAGACTCAAGTCGTGGGGCTCGCAGGTGGAGCTTGCTGAAAAGTTTGAGAAAGGCATTTCTCTCTCGCGCGATTCGGCGGCTCACGAGAGCGATCTGCTAAATGAAGATGCCATTTCTCTGGCACCCTCTGGTTCAGCAGACAGTGCTCTTTTGGCTCCAAGCCATACTGAAGAGCAGATGTTGGTTGTAGAGGGCAGTGAGAGTGTTGCATCTGAGCCCGCGCAACCATCCTGCCCCGCGTATGTTGAGTTGTTGGATGTTACGGAGTGCGCCTCGGGCAGATTGAAACTGCCGTGGGCACGCGCTCGGGAAGAAGTGGTTCGTGGGAGGCTAGACGAATGCTTTCTTTCCAGCCATACTCCTCCAACTCCAGTGAGCCTTCCATTCCTTCCCGATCTCCATTCTGAGATCGAGAAGGCATGGAAAAACCCTTATTCGGCCCGTATTCATCGGTCTGGGCAGGCAAACTATGCCAATGTCGAGGGAATACACGAGCACGGATATGTGGCGATGCCCCCTATCGACGAGACATTCGCTAACTATCTCGTTGGTGGTGGAGCTTCATCATTGAAGGCTCCGGCCTTGCCTACTAGACCGTTAAAAACAACTTTGCGGTTAAATGGCAGTGACAAACAGTAAGCTTTTGTTATTTAGCCTCCCTGTGGTTGCTGTATGCGTTGCAGGCTTCCTCTCATTTTAGAGGGTGTGCTTTTTGGCTGAAGTCTCCGCTCTCCGAGCTTGGTAGTCTCATTGTGAGTGGCCCCTTGATTGTTTCAAGTGTGTGTTTAAATGGTCGGCCTCCTTTGGTTCTTTCTTGTAGAGGCCGCTATTTATATGGAGCCAGTTCCTTTGAGTCTCTTAGGATCCTCCAGATCTCTTTTTCTATTTCAAGCTCTATGCCCCATGCATGCTTTACACCTACACTGCTCGGGTCGAATGCGTTCTTTCTCCCTCACTGGTCTGAAATTCGCTTCCCTAGAGCTTTAGCATTGGCAATTCGGGCCCGCGGCCGTGTTTCCTGGGAGTAGTAGGCCCTGCTTGAGGCCTCCTCGCCATTCTGGTAGCGTTATGTTGTGCTCCCCTCATTGAAGGGTTGCTGGCGATATGCTGAGCACACGGCTCGTGTTTGCCATGCAAACGAGTGTTCCAAGCCGGCAATTCTATTCTCACGTCTAAGTAGTTGGCTCCTCGGAGCCTCCTTGGGTGTGTTATGTAGATGTTGTAGGTTTCTCTTCCTGTTACCTCATCTCTGAGCTGTTCAGATTCCCTCTGGTTTTTCTGGGAATCCTCACCAATTCTGGTGCTGTTTCACAGCTCTTTATTGCTAGGCTTGGTTTTGCTCGTTCCGGTTGAGCTTAGTTCTCCCCTTATCCTTGGGTCGTTTAGAATTGGCTCCTGAAGACCGATCGGAAGGTAGAAGGACTTTTTAGACCGCCCTGAAGGATCGGTTATTAGGCTGTTGATACTCTCTTGCTTTTGAGTTCGGTTTATACGCTAGGAGTACTCTCTGTCTCCTACTATACTCCAGTCTCTGTTCCTCCCCTGGCTTAGCTAGAGTACCCAGCCTCCAGAGTGTTTCTCTTTCACTCTGTAGATCCTAGGTTGAGTAGACTGCTCCCCTCTTTCAGGGTTCCTGGCTATTTGCTGAGCTCTACTCCCAGGGATGCCCATCTCTGGTCCGGTGAGTTGTTAGTGCCTTTTTTGCAGTTCTTCTCACAAGGTTTCTTCCTCTTTGTGGAAGTTTGCAGAGATTCTGTTCTTTCAGACAGGTTGTTGGCCCGACTAGCTCTTTTCTGGGCCTCCCTGGTGGCTTTCAGGGTTGACCTTTTGTCCCCCTAGTAGTGAAGGGCCAGAGTCCTTGCGGTACTCTGGCCATTCTCCCTTAAAGGAACCCCTTCTTTGAAGTTGTTGGTTCCAAGCCTTTGAGTGGCCTTGGTAGGCTTTCACTCTGTGGAGGCCTATTTGAGGCTTTTTAGCTTGGGCGGTGGCCATAGGGAGTTATGTCACTGACAGCCTGTGACCAGGGGTTGAGTGCTTGGCTCTCTTCTCAGCCATTTTTGCATGTACTCCCCTCAGCATGGCGGCGTGGGTATTCCGTTCCCCATATGCATTCTAGGACACAATGCGAGTTCCCTTTCGAAAGGGAACGTCTCAGGTTACGTATTTAACCATGGTTCCCTGAGAACAGGGAACGAGACACTGCGTCTCCCTGCCATGCTTCTGGGCTGCCTGCAACAGTCACTTCAGACGAATAGCGGATGTCATGTTTCCTAGGCGCCCTTTATATACTGTCTGGTCGCACTAGTATGACGTCATAGGCTGTCGCCGGCCAATAGGATTGGCGTGATTCCACTTTCACTTTAGACACCTGTCACGCGTTTCCCCATATGCGTTCTAGGACGCAGTGTCTCATTCCCTGTTCTCAGGGAACCATGGTTACATACGTAACCTGAGATGTTAATATTTCAATAATTTAATAACACATTTGCATGTTCACAGTACTATGATACTATGATAATGACAAAGAATAAAATGCCAATTCAAATGTGCTTTGGTGCTGAGCCAGAGACAGACACGTCAGTGCTTGTCATATATCACAACTATTCAGTCTTTTCAGTGAGGTTTATTTTAGGTCTCAGACATTTAAATACACATTTGAATGAAGTACTAGGCTATATAAAAAAGACATTTATAGTTTGTTAAAATCAAATTCCATGTCTATGCCAATTTCGCAACTTCCCCGCCCCTTTTGAGACTTTTTTCAAAAGTTTAAGGACAAATCTAGCAACTTCTTGGACAAACCTTATCTACATTCTTATTTTGCCCACTGATCTACATTAATATATAGATCAATGAATTTGCCATCATGATGTCATCTAGTGACATTTAGCTACCAGTTTTAGCTACTTTCAATTGAAAGCAATTGGCAAAAATCCTTTTAATTATATAATTTGACGAAATGTTTTATTCATAGGCCTATAAGATATACATTATGTATGAAACAATAAAGTTTACTCTATTTTTCTCCCAGTTCACCGGTCACATACTTTTATGCGTTTCGGGGAAAATTTCGTAAATCCGACAGCTCTGAATTGTGGTGCAAACTCACATACAATTGAAATATATCATAAAATTAATAATATAGTTAACAATTTTGTGAATATTTTGAATAAAAAATGAAAACAAAATAAATGCGACACCTACATATCTGTCAGCTGCATGGCGCATCTCCATGGAATTAATACGTTCTAAAGTAATGTTCTAAAATACCGGTCACCTTAAACTCACGCTGATGGGGGTTCAGCTATAATATAGAGCACCCAGAATATAGATAAAGTACAATATAGGTTTAGTTTGCTGTTTGGATTATTTTTTATAAGATCACGAGTCCTAATAAATGCAATTTCTACTTCTGAAGTGCTTCTTTCATAAAGGCCACAGCTTTCTCACATAACACAGTGAAGCAGCCCCTGCATATAGTGAAATATCGATTATTGAGCCGTCGATAACAACCAATTCAGCACCGCCACCATGGACAGCACCTGGTAACGTTGCACTTAAGAAGATATACCTTAAGCAACCTCCTAAGGTATAGTTTGGGGAACATGCCTAGAAAAGGAATATCTTCAGTTAAGGTGTACCTTTAGAGTCTTTGTAGCGTGCTAAGAGACAACGTTATCGGGAAATCCAGCCCAGGTCTAAATGAATTCATGCATGAATTGCGCTGATGTAGCTGAAGCATTCCAGATTGGATTGGTTTGATACTCACTGATATACATTTTCAGTTAATGTAAATGTGGATTGTATTGTAGAAATTTCATTTCTAAAAGAAGAGTACCCTATTTAAAAACAATAGGACATCAGATGACATGATTATCGCTCGTTTTTCAATGCGTGTCTTCTGTGCAAATTGGTCAATTTCCAACAGATATGCTTTGAAGTGCTCCAACATATGTCTGAATGTTTCTGCATAGCATCTATAGAATAAAGACTTCTTACTTTAGTCCTTCTCAAATGGAACTATTTTTGATGTTCTGGCTTGCCGTTCAAAGAAGTTTGAGCATAAGTGTCTGGGATGCATTTGAAAGATGCAAACATCCTACATTATACTGGCATCAATCAAACATGACTCTCTTTGAGGGTCAAAAGGAATGAATATGATTGGAAACAACTGATTTTATTGAGCCATATGTCAACACTTGAAGCAGCCGCAGCCATGGCTCACAGCTGCTTCTTCATTCTTGATAACTTCAAAACTCTCATTAATATTCAGTCATCCAACTAGCAAAGATAACCATGCCTATCAGGGATAGAGAAGAAACAACAGTACTTGTAGCTTTCAAACTGTGAAGGGTATGTCAGCTGAAATATTACAGTCAATCCATTAGGTCCTTCAAAGACAGAAGGTTGAAGAAAATGTGCTCCCAATATACCTTTAAAAATGACCAGAAGAGCATGTTTTCATCCCCAGGAACTCCATCAGTTCCATCTAATGTTGTTGACAAGCATGCCATTTAGTGCAGTGCATCTCAATTTAAAAAAATAAATTTTTCAAAGACCTTAAGCTGTTTACGTGATTTATTGACGGCAAAGCAATCATTTAAAAAGCACAAACAGCTTCTAGCAGTAGAATCTGATGCGTCAGAAGTTGTAAATGTGCAAGATCAAACGTGTCATAATTCACAAATGTTTCAAAACATTTTGAAACTTCATTTTAATACATAGGGCTTCCTTTGAAAAGAAAAAAGAAAAATATAGTGCCAAATTAATTAATTAAAGTCAATATGTTATCCGTTTCCTTACCTGTAAGTAAGGTAGTATCTTGCACAGGGTCTGTCCAAAGAACCAGGTTTCTGTAATGTCCACCACAAGACTTGCAGGAAGACATGTGATTGTGACCAGGATGTCTGCGAAGGACAGGTTCACGATAAAGTAGTTGGTCACTGTGCGCATGTGATGGTTTTTCCAAACTGCAAAACAAACTGAAAAGAAAGATGCCATGAGTAATACAGTGTTTTCAAAAAATTGTGGCTTTAAAAATTGAGGCATGAAATGTAAAATCCCAGGTAACAAGCAGTGCTGCGTAGATTGCTGACAAATTGTAGTCGATTACTGATTCCAAATTACATGGCAAAATTTGAAGGTAGTATCATAATCCATTACATTACACATTTAAGGTAATAAAATCTGACTACTTTTTTGTTACTATAATGAAAATCTTGGTGCAGATACCACAGCACACCTTCACCTTGATGGGTCAGGGCTGTTTTGGCAGCAAAAGGGGGACCAACACAATATTAGGAAGGTGGTCATAATGTTATGCCTAATCGGTGTATGTTCTTTTACATTGTTTTGTGCATGTATTAATTCAAACTCTATTGAAACTCAGAAGTGTACACTGTAGTTAACCAATTCCACACATATAGCATGTGTGGTATCTATGACTTGAGATTTTAATTTCCTTTATGTTCACTGACATTACATTTTGCTAACTCTGTTACATATTAGAATTTTAAGAATCTTATAAGTCTCTTCTCTTAATACCCAAACCTATTTCATATTCAAAACACCCTGCTAGAAGACAAAGGATCGTAAAGTTTCCCTTTCCTTAGAGGCTGAGACATCTTCATCTTTTAAAAGATCACTGATCACAAATCAGGCCATTCCCCTACTCCCCCATTGCTGGTTCTGAGAAACTGAAGATGAGCTAGAAGTCTTTTAAGGAGCCCTAAGTTTGTGCCAGTCTGTGGCCTTGTCTTTCCATTCATCAAAGATCCTCTGACTCAAACTGGTACTCTCTCATCAAGACAACTTCATGAAAAATCAACTGGAGCCTCAGCAAATTGCATCAGGACACTTTATTCAAATGGGTGAGAGATGCAAGTATCAAACTTAGTCTCATTAGCTGACACAGCCCTATTTCCAGAAAAGTTGGGACATTTTGTTACATGCAATAAAATCAAGAATCTGTTATTTGTTAATTCTCTTGAACCTTTATGTAACTGACAAAACTGCAAAGAAAAGATTTTCAAAATTTTCATTAACCAACTTAATTGTAAATATAAACAAATTTAGATTTTGATGGCTACAACACACTTCAAAGAGGCATGTTTACCACTGTCATCTTTCCTTTAATTACACTTTTTAATCATTGTTGCAGTTTTGCAAGTGGAATTTTTGCCCAATCTCGCCTGAAAAAAGACAGCTGCACAGAAGTCTGTGGTCATCATTGTCTGATTCTCCTTTTCATGATGGGCCATACATTTTCAATAGGAGACAGATCTGGACTGCAGGCAAGACAGTGAAGCACATCCCTTCTACGGTGCAGAGTAACTAGAAACCACTCTGATGTAGCACGTGCAGAAAGAGGCCTGGCATTGTTCTGCGTCCCAGACAAGATGTCATCTTGATGGCAGTGTATGTCTCTGTACAATCTCAATATACACATCCACATGTCACTAATGAAAGTCTGGATGGTCCCTTTTGTCTTAGGGACTGAGAACTCGATGTTCGTTTTTCCCCAAAACAAGCCAAATCGTGGACTTATCTGACCACAGCACATTTCCACTGTCTTTTAGACCACCTGAGATGAGCTTAGGCCCAGAGAACTCTGCAGTATCTCTTTATAGAACAAATGTATAGTTTATTCCTTTCATAACAGAGATTCAAGTTGCATTTCTTGATGCAGCAGCAGAATGTGTTAAGTTACAACGACTTTCCGTAGTCCTCCCGAGCCCATGTGGCTATTTTTAACACAGTAGCATGATGGCTTCTCATGCAATGTCATCTGAAGGCTCAAAGGTCACGCACATTCAACAGAGGTTTCCTGCCTTGCATAGAGAAATGCGATTGTTGAATTGTTTGACAATTCTCTCATGGAATTTGGCACAAAGTGGTGAGCCATGAATCATCTTTGCTTGCAAAGACTGAGATGCTCCTTTTTTATACCCAAACACGATGCTCTCACCCATTACCAATTAACCTGCTAATTGTGGACTGTTTCAAAACAGTTTAACTTGGATATTCTGTAATCTTTTCACTTTTATTTAGCCTCTATCCCAAAGTTTCTTGGAGTGTGTTGCAGCCATGAAAAATATATTATATTTACAAAATACAATTAATTTGGCTAGCATAAACATTGGGATTGTTTTTTCTTTGTACTTTTGTCAGTTAAAAGGTTCAAGACAATTAACAAATCACAGATTCTTGATTTCATTGCATTTTACAAAAGGTCCCAACTTTTCTGGAATTAGGGCTGTACATTAAATGACATGACGTGAAGGCCAAGCATGGTAACCCATACTCAGAGTTTTTCCTCTGCATTTAACCCATCCAAGTTAGTGCACACACATTAGGAGCAGTGAGTAGGGAACACACACTACAAACCATGGACACACACACCCAGAGCAGTGGGCAGCACCAATGTAGCAATGTTCAAGGCTCAGCGAAGATAGAGGCTGGAACCAGTGAACGATCAAAGTAACTTTAATCATAAAAAAAAAAAAAAAAAAAACACTACAAAACTAAAGTAAAGCGGCAGCCCCTCACTGACTACTGCCACCTAATAAAACAACAACATAAAGTCCCAGGCCTGGTCCTCTCTCATCCTTCACTGTCCTCACTCCTCTTTTTATCCTACCAGAGGTCCTAATTGAGACTCGAGACAGGTTATAGTTACAGTTACTCATTATTGCCATCTGTCTCTCATTAAGTTTCCCTTGTCGGTCCTGTGTATTTAAGCCCTTTGTGTTTACTCCTGGTTGGTTCTTGTTGACACTAAGTGTGGTTTACTAATGTTTGCTCTTGTGATCTCCTGTGTGTGTTGTTTAGTTTAATAAAGACTTTATATTCTTGGAATACTCCTTGTATCTTCATCGTTGTGCATGCTAGAAGCCACACGTTACAGAAGAATCAACCATACCTTATGGATCTAACAAATGTTTTTTAGATCTTGGTAAAATAACCTTCCCCTGTGGGAATATACTGCTTGCTTTATTGAATTGGCAAGTTTTTCACACATGGATAATACCAGTTTAAAGACCATTTATTGGAATAGGGACAATTATCCTCAGGATCTGGAATTGCCTGATATGGGAAATCTCACATGGAAGGAGTACATCCTCACCTGCATTTTCCCTGAATATCGGCTCCACAAAACCCCAGAGCCCAACCTGCCAACAACCACGCCCATCACGGACCAACTGCCCGAGCCCACCATAGACCCAGAGCCCACGCCCTCCACAGAGCCTGAGCCAGAGCAACTGCCAAAAGGTCTTCTTCATCCTGGAGTCGACGCTCAATAAGGAATCTGACAATGTCAAGTCAAGTCAAGTCACCTTTATTTATATAGCGCTTTTTACAATGCAGATTGTGTCAAAGCAGCTTTACATTGATAACTGGTATATAATTTTGGCTGCACAGCAGCTCTTAAAGAATAGTGTCAATGTCGGCAGATCAAAGCACTGTTGAATATCAAATGTCAAGTGTCCCCAACTAAGCAAGCCAAAGGCGACAGCGGCAAGGAACCCAAACTCCAACAGGTGACATCAGATGGCAAACAGGTGGCAAATAGACTTCTGTGTTAAAATGGAGAAAAAACCTTGGGAGAAACCAGGCTTAGTCGGGGGGCCAGTTCTCCTCTGGCGAACAGTGCTTTGTTACGATTCAGGTTGCTATCATATGTCTGATAGGATCGCAACATTCAAAGTATTTATTCCAGTTCAGTCCAGTTGAGGATCGTATTCATCACACCGGTATGGACGGTGTGTTGAGGAGCTGTGCCACTGGTTGTCGTGTCGATGAGGCCTTCACAATGGATGATCTAGTTGGCTCAATCTCTGCTGATACTTCAGGGCTGCGTTGTGCGAGAGCCAGCATCACCGTCCGGTCCAGAGGGGGTTCACGTGATGTACGAGGGCATAGAGTGGAGCCCCACCCATAGTCCCGTCACCGAGGGTGAGCTGTGCCTGGTTTCGATACAAATGGTTGAGGAAATGGAAGAGGTTATTCCCGCCCAACTCCAAGTCTCCTTCTTTGCTCATGGTTCTACCCAGCCTCCCTCTCCCCTTCTCCTCTGCTTAAGCCAAGCCTGTCACTCCACTTCGGCCCATTGACCAGTCGGCTCCACCATGGCTCCTTGCCCCCTCGGCTCCATCTTGGTCAGTCGTCGCTTTGCCTATGCCACAGACTTCCAGGCCTTCGGCTGCGCCTCGTCCCTCCACCCCTTCAGCCTCCTCCTTCTCTCTGGCTCTGACTTGGTCCTCAGTCCCACCGGCTCTGCCTCAATCCTCCGGGACCTTAGCTCTACCTCGACTGCTCATCACTGTGGCTCCGCCTCAGCCTCCAAATCCTTCGATGTCACCCAGTCTCTTGGTTTCCACCTGGGTCTCCACCTCTCCCAGCTCCACTGATGTCGGTCAGGCTCCAGACTCCACCTTGGCTCCTCCCTCCATTGATTTTGTCCTGCTCGTCTCTGCGTCTTTCTCCATTATGGTGTCTTCCTCTACCGCCCCCTCCTGGTTCCTGTCTGTCAGACTCAGCGCCCACCTTCAAGGCCAGAATTAAGGACGCACCTTCCGGGAGAGGGGTGTTATGTCAGGATTATGTTCTGTTTAGTTTTTCCTGTGTTCTTGTTTTCCTTCTCTGTCTCCTTGGTTACTCATGATTGTCACCTGTCTCTTATTGAGTTTAATTTGTTGTCCCTGTGTATTTAAGCATTGTGTTTCAGTTACTCCTGGTCGGTTCTTGTTGACACTATGTGTTTTGTTGTTGTTGTTTTTTGTAACAAATGTTTGCTCTTGTGATCTCCTGTGTGTTTTGTTTAGTTTAGTAAAGACTTTATATTCTTGGAATACTCTTTGTATCTTCATCGTCCTGTGTGCTAGAAGCCACACGTTACACAAAGAGAAGTGATAAGGTCTCCCTGCAGTTTTCTGCCAAAATAAAAGCTCAATGGTTTAATGTTTGAAAGCAAATTAAGACAACCATAAATGTTAGTATTGTAATTTTACTGTTGTTCTGTAAAGTAAACTTAAAAAAATAAACAAAAATAATGAAAATATTCATTGTTGTTGTTAATAATAATGATAAGAATTCTATTAATATTTGTATTGTAACATATATTGTATTATAATATATTATCATGATTATTAAATACTCATTTTTTAACTTTACAGAACAATAGTATGTAATATTGCAATAGTAAGATATATCTTTATTAATCTGATATATATCTTTAGCTGATCATATACCTGAATGTGATTTGATTGAAAATATCCCCATATCCTCAAAGACTACCTCTGCTATCTTGATTTGTATTTTATTCTACCGGATGATGAGTGATTGCTATGACACATATGCACATTACCGTAAATTGTTTTGTTTAGAAAGCATTTGTGCAGTAAATTCATGAAAATATAAGTCTGAGTGGCTCATGAATAAGACATGAAATAGCTGTGGATTACCAACTGCCTTGACACAGTCACAGATAAGCAGCTAAGTAACATCAGCTGATTAATGTTGATTGTTTGTTTAGCATATTTAGTGTGGAACTTAATTAAATTAACAATTTAGAGGTCATTGTAAAAAAAAAAAACTGCTTTTGTCAGGTAGTACAGAATATGGTGCAATAAATAGTGCTGAAATATTGGGAAGAATAGACATCAGGACTGCAAAAATAAACATTTATGTATTACAGAATTATTTTTGATTAACCTGTTAAACATGTTCATATTTATTATGTTTTTATGCAGACTCCTGCTTCACCCATTTTGTCCCGTGTTTAATACTAGCTGGTTCAACGCCATATATCAGATACAAACATAATGTGTAGTGAATCAGAAATATAAAAAATAATTAACCAGAGTAAACAATGAATGAAGGCACATTTTAGCTTAAAGGTTTGACTGTATTTTCATGAAAAGGGTATCTTTCATGTTCGGTTGGGGCAAGTTGTCACATTTTAACTAACTACAAATTTTTTATTTATTTATTTATGCTACCTTTTACATACTAACCCTATTTCATAAATTGTTTTGTATTATGTAATTGTTGATTTCTGTGTAAATTTAATTTAGCTAAATAAAACCTATAAAAGGCTTTTTATTGACACTATGTTCCATTATGATCTACCCCATATATTGTGACATCATGTTGTTGTGTGTTCAGTGAGCTTAATGCTCTTTTCCTGGGTAATAACTGTGAAAATGTTCAAAAGCTTATTTGGAACCTAAACTTACAGAAATTGACTTTCCTTTTGGAAATATTCACTGGAGTAAAAAGTGTGAAAACTAGCCCCGGCGTCTCTATATTGCACATGTGATGGGTGAAATATGAGAAGACTATTTATATATCTGATGGCTGGGTTGTTTCTCGACAATCAAGGAATTGAAAATGTCTTCCAATAAAGCGCAGACTGACAAATACATTTTTGTTTGCCTGCTTTCATTATAAATGGCTTGTATTGTGACTCAGTTCTGAATAATTGCTGTGCATGAGCGTGTCCCAATAAGCCATTCTTCTCTATGATATGTGGCAAATGTTGTCTTTTTTCTTTTTTATCAGAACAATTTGGTCTTTTCTTATCACTGTCTCTTTTGTGAAACCCATAAAACTACAGAGAGGTTTGTGCAGTTTGAAAATGGACTGTTTTGTCTCCAAAATTGGGACACGAGAAGCAACCTGAGAATGAATGAAGTCACAGCTGTTGAATGAGCCTAGAGGGCAGAGTAGACGATGAGGTGATATAATGACCTGAAGCCCCAGGCTATATCAGTGTTGGCACATTGCCTGGTTTGGCTGCCAGCATCCTCGAGGGACATTCCCAACGGTCAGTGAATCCCAGCTTACAGGTGTTATGGACAACACTATAGTGCAGAGCTGTCACCACCATAGACACTGAGAAATGGCCAAATTGTCTCCTTTTGAATTGAAAATGCATGGTAACCGAATAATTTTGTTCAACATTTTATTTGAATGCCTATTTTAATATAAAAAAAATAAATATTATTTGCAAATAGTTCAAATTGATTATAAAAATGTTTGTTCTTTTACTGTTCTTTTTTAATTATTTATTCCCCTAAAACCATTTAAATAATTTAATTATTTAAAGGAGTCATGAAATGGAGAATCAAAATGTTCTTGATATTTACACATTTAAGAGGTTACTCTACAATAAAAACATACTG
Organism: Hypophthalmichthys nobilis; assembly: GCA_037950665.1. Classification (NCBI taxonomy): domain Eukaryota; kingdom Metazoa; phylum Chordata; class Actinopteri; order Cypriniformes; family Xenocyprididae; genus Hypophthalmichthys; species Hypophthalmichthys nobilis. The sequence goes on along the minus strand of CM075477.1, from coordinate 2,356,618 downwards.
CATATTTCAAACTCAAAACTAACTCCACAGTTTTAAAATATGAATTATTCTTTTCTACCTTCTAAAATGGCCGGATTTGAAATTGGTAGAATCGTGATGTCACAGATTATAATGGGTTCGACTGAAAGATAAAGTTTTTGTTTGTTCTTCATATTTCACAAGTGACTTTTTTTGTGAATTAAGGCCTTTGCACACTGAGTCTGAAATTCGCATGCGAAATTTTCGCACGTTAAAAAATAAATACGACCTCAAGTTATGTCAATCACGTTTGCACACTGCCTCCGAAACTTTCGTCCATCATAAAAAAATTCGGATCAGGTTCGATTTTCTGCGTTTTTTCGCATCCGTGGCACGCATTTTGAGAGATGTTTTGACAATTCAGAGCCACCGTACAAGCGAAAGCCAAAATCCCGAATGCCATCTGACAAGTTGATCCATGTCGTCTACAGCACAAAGCAGTAGCACTGAATGACAAACAAAGTGCGGAATACAAAGAGACAGTATATAAAGACAGATTGTGCCAGTAGCAAAGCATCAAACTGAGCCGCTGACATCCTGAAGTAAACTTTGAAACGCTGGGGATAATCACGCAGCTCCTTGATGAGGTGAACTCTCCTTTTTATCTATGCAATCTTGGGATTGGATGGACACAATATTTCCTCTTTCCTTTTCTCTTTTTAAGAAGAGAGGACATCTGCATCATGCTCACTGCTTGAAGACTCCATTGTGTATTGTTTTGCAATTTTTTTCGCAACGGATTCATTATTACGCATCGGACTCAGTGTGCAAGGTCTCTGTGCGTGACGAATTTTTAGGATCACGTATACGAAAAAACGCATATGAAAATTTCGGACTCAGTGTGCAAAGACCTTTATTCTCAGCGTGCTGCCAGTTTATCTAAATATGTTTTATTGAAACATACGGCAGTGCCAAGCATTTTATTCTCGGAGGCAACGCAGGGAAGTACATTTAATTTTATTCTCACCGTGTCTACACTGGACGTGAGAAAGCGAACATTCCAAAACCATTTTGTCCTATTTCTTTTTAGAAGTAGCGCAAGCAAATGCAGTACATCAGAAATAGAATGAGGCATCAGTTTACTGTTGGGGATTTGTCGTGTCGCGTCACACTGCAGTGTAGACAGCATCACTGATTATAATGGGTTCTATTGTCATCTTCCACATTGTGCCGCTTTCGTCTGATGTAGACACAGTAGCTGTGCTTCCATACAAAGTTGCAAATTTAACTTGTGCACAAAATTGGAATATCGCATAAAACATTTGCGAATAAAGCACCGTTTCCATCCCATGTGTTCAAGAGAATAAAATCGGCACTTCCTGGGAAATTGGCGCAAAATATCTGTAATAAAATTGGATGTTTCTGCAATCAGGGAAGAAATTGTGGCTCTTTTTTCCTCCATCATAAATAAGTTTGCTTCTCGATAACACAATAAACTCTGTCATGTTCTCTTGCGTTCGGATGCTGGTGTTTGGGAACACAATCGTGTGAGATACTTCTGGAGGGAATTAAACCAAATCATTCTGATGACAGACTTTGACTCAGGCATTTCAGAACCTCCAAACCAACATTTGAGGTGCTGCGATTCATCCACTGGTTAGTCCAGTTATCCAATCACATCCTCTGCTGAGGCAAAATGCATCAATGAGCCTCGGCCGCCCATGACCCTGTCTCCGGTTCACCACTGTTCCTTGCTTGGAGCACTTTTGATAGATCCTGACCACTGCAGACCGGGAACACCCCACAAGAGCTGCAGTTTTGGAGATGCTCTGACCCAGTCGTCTAGCCATCACAATTTGGTTCTAGTCAAACTCGCTCAAATCCTTACGCTTGCCCATTTTTCCTGCTTCTAACACATCAACTTTGAGGACAAAATGTTCACTTGCTGCCTAATATATCCACCCACTAACAGGTGCAATGATATATATTAAACAAATACTGGACCTTTTTTGATGCTAAAAACTTTGAAAACTTAATAAGCCAACCTCGAGAAACATAATATAAAAATCTGAAATTGCATTTCATGACCCCTTTAATACCTTTAAATAAAAACTCCAATGCAACCCTTCCTCTCTCCTCCCCCCAATATTTAAGACACAGTTATGGCCTTGCTTTAGTGCAGCCTCTTGCCAGGAAAATCTGGACTTTAGGGATTTTCAGTTGGTGCATTAACATGCTTTGATTTAGCGGCAGAGTAGAGGAACGGTTATCGCACGTAGGGCATTTTCAGAGCATCCTCGCAGTGGTAGTAGGTCTGGTTCTATTTCTATCTTTACGCTTGTTTCATCTTTTCATCACATGACCACCATTGCTCTGGTTGTTTGAAAAAAACCCCACAGCACATCCCTGTACTTCCAGGAAAAAGACACTGACAATTATCAAAGCTATGCAGTAGCTCTGCGACAGAACTCCCACCTGCAAGTGTATTGCATAATTGCACAATTGCTATAAGATGATATAAGTAACCCTCAAAGACAGGGCAGAGAATGAGATGAACTACTGTTTAAAACTCAATAATCCAATCCCCTGTAGAGTCATTATGCTAAGAGCTTATTATACTTGTTACAATGGAATTATCAGTAGAATCAATCACAGAACTGGACAGAAATGCTGACACTCCAATTTTACATGCACTGTAAAAAAATAAGAAGAAGAAGAAAAATGCAGTCCTCATTTAACCCATAACATTTGATTTGTCTGTATAAATTAATATATTTGGGTTGCTTCAGTATGGTAAATAATATTTTTAACGTGAATAAAATCAATTAATTTGGATGTTACCATTTGGATGTTACCAAGACAGTCAGCTTTCTATGCCAGCGCAGAAGACATGATGGCTACTACATCTAGATATCACACATCTGAATACTGCATAAGCTCTCTAATTTGTTTCACACATCTAATCAAACTATTATTGCATAAGAAATTCTGATTGGGCCAGCATCACATAAATAAATTTGCCATTGTCATTGGTGTAGCCTTTTGATTCAGTCATATTAAAATAAAACATTTTTTACCTTAATAAAATAAATAATTTCAAAAGAAAATCCCCTTTGCACTGTCAAGTACATATCTTTTAAAGTCTTCTCCTCTTACATAGCTATTCATTGTGATTGCATTTGAATAATGTAGTACTTTCAATTTCATTTAATAACTCTTTTATTTCTGAAATGACATTATCTTCCTTCCACATGCATTTATCAAAGTAATAACCTGTGTAAATGGCTGTATCAAAGATATTGCAATATTGTGTATCCATGCAACAGTGTGTCCATACTGATAACACATGTAATTGCACGGCATAGGAATAGAGCAATGTAAAAGAACAGCAAATAAAAAAATGAAAATTTCTTCATTAATGAGCGCACGCATATCATTCCAAACCCATACGCTGTTTTTCCCACAGTACTGTATATGATCAGGTAAGAGGTAATAATGGAACAACAGTTTTAAAATGTCATTTTTCACTATTATATACTAATTACTTTGTTTACTATTATTTAGGGTCTGCATTTTCATAGGTTTAATTTTTTTTTTTTTTTTTTAAACATCAACTTTGTGCATCAAAACCACTCCTTTCCTGGTAAAATAAATACATAAATAAATAAAATGATTTCCAAGAGTCAATGAATTTGCAAGCCAAACATGCCAGTCTCTGAGTAAAATGTAATTAATTTAAACCACAAAATAAACCTCATTATGTAAAATAAGTATAATGAACTACACATAAAGCATTTTATGATTACCTAAAAATCAAACAGTTCACCCCTCACGGCTCACGCACGTTATCATGTCCATCAAAAACTTAGGCTGGCTGTCATTTGGAGTATTAGAACTAAAAACATATATGGCCATCAATCACTTGACTGAATACTTGACAGCTAAGAAATAAATAATTATTACCTTACCATCCATCTGTTTTTAAATCCACATCATTTGAATGTCACAACATCGATGTGAATATTCAACTTGATATTCAACAATGTTTTTGATCTGCCTGCTTTGACACCATTGTATGCGAACTGAGCTGGACGATGACATCACTGTTTTCTCCAGAGCTGCTGTACTATAGATAAATGAACTAAATTAATAATTAATGATTTTTACAATGGAATGAATCAATACTGAACTTACTAAAGCTAGACAATGACACCATTTTCTTCTAGAGCTGCTGTACGGCCAAAATGATGTTCCCTCTATCACTGTAAAGCTGCTTTGACACAATCTGCATTGTAAAAAGCACTATATAAATAAAGGTGACTTGACTTGTCTGTCAAAAAATAACGTGCACAATACACGACAGTATTTATGAAAAGCAGATTCCATTTCCTGGAAAACAAAACTACCAGATGTTTTGACTACATCATCGCTTTCCAAGAAGAGGTAGAAAATGGCGGCTTGAGCAGCTTCAACATGCTGTCTGTCAGAGATGATAACGTACATAATAAATACATAACACACGTGAGTATAAATTTGTTCTTCACTCACTTCAATCAGAATGATCAGGGAACAGAGTGAAATACTTCTTAGTGCATGCTAAAGAGAATAAATACCAGTCCAATTGAAAAACTTCACAGGGTTACTGAACATCGCTCAATATGTGTTGGTTTTGACGAACATTTTTTATGCACAAACTACACATTCTGATTCTGACATGCCGGATTTAAATATTTTCAATAATTTTTATAACAATAACAATATATATATATACATATATATATATATATATATATATATACACACACTACCAGTCAAAAGTTTGGAAACGGTAAGATTTTTAATGTTTTTAAAAGCAGTTTCGTCTGCTCACCAAGGCTGCATTCATTTAATTAAAAATACAGTAAAAACAATAATATTGTGAAATATTATTACAATTTAAAATAACTGTTTTCTATTTGAATATATTTTATAAAGTAATTTATTCCTGTGATCAAAGCTGAATTTTCAGCATCATTACTCCAGTCTTCAGTGTCACATGATCCTTCAGAAATCATTCTAATATGATGATCTGCTGCTCAAGAAACATTTATGATTATTATCAATGTTGAAAACAGTTGTGCACTTTTTTTTTCAGGATTCCTTGATGAATAGAAAGTTCAAAAGAACAGCATTTATCTGAAATACAAAGCTTTTGTAACATTATACACTACCGTTCAAAAGTTTGGGGTTAGTAAGAATTTTTATTTTAATTTTTTTGAAAAGAAATTAAAGAAATTATTACTTTTATTCAGCAAGGATGCATTAAATCGATCAAAAGTGACAGTAAAGACATTTATAATGTTACAAAAGATTATATTTCAAATAAATGCTGTTCTTTTGAACTTTCTATTCATCAAAGAATCCTGAAAAAAATATTGTACACAAATATTTTGTACAATTGTACACAATAAATGTTTCTTGAGCAGCAGATCAGCATATTAGAATGATTTCTGAAGGATCATGTGACACTGAAGACTGGAGTAATGATGCTGAAAATTCAGCTTTGATCACAGGAATAAATTACTTTATAAAATATATTCAAACAGAAAACAGTTATTTTAAATTGTAATAATATTTCACAATATTACTGTTTTTACTGTATTTTTAATTAAATAAATGCAGCCTTGGTGAGCAGACCAAACTTCTTTTAAAAACATCTTACCGTGTCCAAACTTTTGACTGGTAGTGTATATATATATATAATAAACATGACAGGTAATTTTTATTAAAATTTAGTTTGATCACTATCTTCTCAGTTGTTTAAAAGATTAAAGCAATTATCAAAGTTTGATAAAATGTTGTTTAATTTTTCAATAAATGATGATACATTTTACATGATTTGTTACATTTAATTACCCCTTATCACATTTTGACAAGAATCTTTATGTAGCTATTTGCATACAATGTCAGTTAGTTATAGTGAACACATCTGTCAAGCTCCAAAAATAGAAAAGAAAGAGAGAGAGAGAGAAAAAAAAGTAATAGAAATGCTTTGTGTGAGAAGCGGACAAAATGTAATTAGGCTACTGGAAATCTTGCCTTGCTCTCAATTCAAGTTTGGCAGCATTAGAGATGTTGCATTAAGTTTGACGTCAGTGACATTTGAACACAAGACACAGGAGAACTAACACATCTGATGGCAGTGACACATTTGGGGCCAGAAATTGCAAAGCACATTACTATCTGTGCTAGGCTATGGGATTTACACGCATTTACAACTGCATTCCTAGTTGGAAATTGGATTCTGCATATCATGCTGATTACGTTTTGTGCCGGCTCACACACTCACCATTGTATTCTTTATGACTCACTAGGGTGGTCCTCTTTACCAAAGGAGAAAACACACATTACTATTTACTGCCAAGACATTGTTAGGTAAAGTCACTTTTCCAGCCTTTTATCCCAGCATTTATTGTACTAAATCTAGCGTACCAGTTCATCGAAATGTCTCCTGGGTGCATTTAGAGCTTGCTAAAACTCTTTTTATGCTCCCTGCCTCAGAAACCCTTTCCTCTTTGAATACCCTACAAACTGTCCAAGAGGAAACATGTTGCTGTTTTCCAAAATCCTTGACTTAAGGTGAAGTGTATTATGGATATCGCTGATATGGCCTGTAAGTCTTTCATCTTTTGCTATTTCTTCTGTTATGCTTCTATGTTTTGTATATGTGTTAATATGTGAAATTGTACTTCTGCTGATACCATCTTGACCAGGACTTCCTGGAAGAGATTTTGTATGGGAATTAGACTTTATAAATGGACAGCACCATATTTTGTTTCAGAGCTCTGATAAAGGGGAACAATGACTTTTAGTCTTACACTTCGAAATCATGCAGCTTCAGAAGACTTATAATTTAGTCTTGGATTATGTTGATGGAACCTTTTGTTCTCCTTGTCCTTGAACAACATGGTCACAAATTAACCAAAAGAGCAGCATAAAGATTCTTCAAAAATATTCCACAGAAAATAACAGCATAAAGGTTTTGAGCAACATGATAGTGAGTAAATAATGACATAAATTCCATTTTTGTGAAAAATATTCCTGTAAAGTGTGTCATTTTAAATCCTGCCTTATACAGATAGCTCTGCCCAAATCTCATTCTGTTTGATGCAACGAAAAAAAAAAAAAAAAACGCTCTCTGCACCTTTAAAGAGAATAGCACATGAAAGGTGTGACTAAAGCATTCTAAGACACATAACATTTCAAAGGACCCATGATTAATATCCCAAAATTAGTTAACCAATTATCTCAGATTCCAGATCATTGGGGGGTAATCATATTCTTTGAAAAACTTCAAATGCGAAAGTCCTCAGTGGGACACAAAACATTTAAAAGCACAGTATTTAATTCATAATGTCATTCATTCAGAATTCAAATCCATCACAATTGCTAAAAGAGCAATTAGCACTTGGTTTGATTTGCCAGAGGTCTATGAATTAAAGAAAATGCATAAAAAAAGATTAAATGTCAAGGAAGAAAAAAGCTAAAGCCTTGAAATTTTGTTAAGGTAGATGCATTTGTGGTCCAGTGTGTGCATATGAGCATTCATATTCATATATATATATATATATATATTATAAATTGACAGAAACTGCAAATATTGCAAATATAAATAAGCAAGTGCAGCCTAATTACATTTTTAAAATTCATTAGATGCATTAATGATTTTAAAGACCTGAATTCTACTGGTTTCCCCGCTTCTCTGTTAAGCAGAGAAGTGAAATTATAATATTTTATGATTATTTAGTGAGATTCCTCCCTGTAGCGTAAAGAGTAAAGCACGCGCTAGCAATGCCGAGGTTATGGGTTCGATTCCCAGAGAAAGCAACAACTGATCAAATATGTACCTTCTTTGGATAAAAGCGTCCGCCAAATGCGTAAATATAATTATAATGTGACCCCATGCGCAAAACAATGTAGCCAACACGATGGACAGACCTGTAGAGCGGTACTCGTCGGAGAGTATAGGCTAAAACATTTTAAAAGCACTTCTGAAATACATTTCTGAGTTACTCGTGCGCTGCAAACTTACTTACCCAAGGTGTTTCCGACCAGAGATACGAGGAAAACTATGATGTATCCAGCTATGAGCACCCATTCATATTGTTTAGGGTGCAAATATTCCCTCCAAATGTACTTGAGAAGTTCGTCGTCTTCATCAACATAAGAATGCGAGTTAATTTCCGTGGAGTTCAGATGCTGCGCTGATGTTAAACAGTCATCGCAAGCCTCATTAACGGTGATCCCGGACATGTTTCGCGCGGACCCGGGCTCTCTCTCCAGCATCGCGGATGACTGACACCGCATGAGTGAGGGGGAGAGAGAGGGAGAAGGGGGGTAAAACAGAGAGTTGGATGGCGTCGTGACGCAACGAGGATCTCTCAGCCTATAACCAATTAGTTACCAAGACAGAGAAGCGTTTTGAAGTCAGAACCTGCTGCATGCTTCTTTATATCTCATGAGGATACTCATGTTTATTCAAGTGTAGCTGTCAGGCGTATGTCGCATAATAAATGATACCCATACATAGTCAAACAGTCTTATCCTTATTATGCTATACTAGAAAAGATTTGTAGAAATTCCATACTTTGTGACAGGTTAATCATGTTTATTTGCAATGCTTCTTAGCTTTGGATATCACTTTTAATGATGCATGGTGGTTTATATCACACAGGCCTACTAAATGAAGCCCAAACAGTGTTCTGTTTCAATGCAGTTGTAACTGTTACATTTTACCTACAAATGAATCAATATCTTTACATATATTATGATCACTTTTTAATACTTCATTAATCTTAGACTTAATGTAATTATGTATTCAGTATGTCTAAGGAAGTGTGTATTTACTTCTAAACATATTGACATGATTTTAGCATGTACAGAATGTTGATGCATCATGCAATATATTATTAAGGTAAATTCTAATTTAGAAGAGATGCATCTTAATTATGCTATATGAGGAATGAGTATTCAGTTTGACAAATTATTTGAATAACTGAATAACGATAGATAAATCAATACCTCTGAAATGCACTCTATAATTCTATGAATCATACACTCTTAAAAACAAAGGTTGTTTTTGCAGCGATGTCATAGAAACACTATTTTTAGTGTTTCTAATTTAATAGTTCTTAAAGGAACTTTTTTTCTTAGTGTGCAGAATATTTTATATAATATAAAGAACTGTCACAGTTCCCGTGTTCCCCGGACTCCATTTCCCATCATCCTCTTGTTTCCACACCTGCACTCACTTTCCTCGTCATCTCCCCATCATCACCGATCACCTTCACCTGGACCTCTTCATCATCACTACCCTTATAATGGACACTTTCCCTGCACTCCTTGTCTGTTCTTATGTTTATCTATATGTGTGAAGCTGTTTGTTCTGCCCTGGATTCAATAAAGCCCTTCTGTTTGTGGATTTCCATATTCGCCTCATCTCTACAGCAGCTAACCGTAACAAGAACGTTTTGTGGAATGGAATGTTTCGTGGATGTTAAAGGTTCTTCATGGGACCAGAGACGCCAGACATGAATTCAGATTGAATGATTCCATTCAGTTTGGCTACGAATGTTACGACGAATAATGAATATGTTCGAAATGCACATCTAGTTAATGGAATTATTAAATACTAAATTAGTATCATATTTATTAAATTAAATTATACAAACAACATGCTCCTGGGGGCTTTCTGGCTCAATTATAAGGGGCTCATTAATCCCCAAGTGTCTCACTTTAACTTTTCACTCAAACCTTACCCTAAATGTCAATGAATAACTGTCTGCAAATCACCCATCAACAGACATAAAAACGTTTTCAAATTCATATTCATCAAATTCTCAGATAACTTCAAAACTGTTCAAGAGAAAAATTAAAGTGTAGCTTCTCCGTGTTACCTGGACAGAGAAATTCACATTTATTTGTCAGCAAAAGTCTGCTAGTGTGAGGACCAGAAGTTAGGGTCATGCTGACGATCACATGTCCTGCCCCAACCACTAACCCCACCCTTCACTATAACTATAAGCAAATGCCCAACCCCACCCAACCATTAATGATGCTATACGCTCCACCCCAACGCTGATCTGAGACTGCTGGCCTGGCGCTGCTGTCCTCAGACTGCTGTGACGCATGGCTCTGTGGTTCTGCAGTTAGTTATTATTGCACCGTTTGACCTAAAACACTGTGTTTGTGATCATCCAGTTTGAAATGTTGACAACAAACACAAAAGTTTTTCAGATTGTCCGTTACCGCATTCTCTCCGTATTTGCAGTTCTTTGCAGCCTTTAGCCACTACCTACAACTCACTGGATCCTTCACTGAAACCGAAAGTAACTCACTCCCGCTAAATGTTCACTCTTTGAATTCTTGCACCCAGTAACAAAACAAGGCAACGCCATTATGACTAAAAGTTTGCTAAGAAGTATTTCCTACTAAAGCAAGGTGATATTTGACTCTGGTAAGTGTATCCATAGCAGATTTGTGGTGTGGCCTTGGATGGCAACATGCTCAGTGCATTATGGATGTTGACGTTTTCCTAAAAAATTGTCAAAAGGGAAGACGACAGCCTTTTTTTCCTCTGTTCTTTTTTTACAGGGAGCAATGATTTATTTATATTATTTTATTTTTTTACTTTTTATTGAAAGCCCATTTTGCCAGTGGTGAAGTACCTATTTAACCCTGTGCATTGTACTCAACTACACAAATGCCATAAATATATAATATGGAACAGGTATACAGCTATTTTTGTGCCTCACACTATCTTCTGCAAAGCTGTGTTAAAATTCAATGAAAAGATATGTTGTAAAAGGAGTTATAAAATTCAGACTGTCTTGCCTTATAATGTAGGTATGGATATTTACCTAATTGGTACCAGGTCTTTAATTGGCCCACCACCACCACTATGAATCACATGCTGTGACTACAAATTGGATTTTACACTGAAAAAATGCTTTACTTTTACTATCTGTAGCTCTATTAAAACAAGAGTCGACAGAAGTACAATTTCATTGTGCCTGGAACAGCATTTATATATATCTATAATTCTATAATTCTATGAATCATACACTCTTAAAAACAAAGGTTGTTTTTGCAGCGATGTCATAGAAACACCATTTTTAGTGTTTCTATTTTAATAGTTCTTAAAATAACTTTTTTTTTTCTTCCAAAGGGTGTGCAACCAAATATTAAGTTAAGGGTGCCAATAATTTTGGAGTTTGGGAGTTTTGTGTGAAATTATGTCAAAATTGTTTTTTTTTCCTCATTTTTTTTTTTTTTTGTGTTGTTCCAATACACACAAAGGAAATAAACATGTGTATAGCAAAATAAACGTGTATAGCAATACTTTTCTGTGAGAAATACTTCATTTTCTGGAAAAATTTCAGGGGTGCCAACACTTTTGACCATGCCTGTATATATATATATATATATATATATATATATATATATATATATACATAGTTTTTAATCATGTTTAATCATGTAAATGGCAAAACAATGAATTTTGAATATCACTTTAAATTTTGCCTCAGCCAACATAACGTTACAGCAGTCATACAGAGAGTGGCTTTGGTTATATGGCATTGAAGGAATACTGTGGGGTCTACCAGTGCACAAGCTGCAATGCGAAACACACTAAAGGTATCCAATAATACAACTAAAACAAACAGAGGCTGCACTCCGATTGGGGGTGGGGGGTGGATTATCAGCCTATGCATTCATGACCTCTGTGACACTCCAAGGTCAATCTTGCAAGCATTTATGTTTCTAGATTGATGCTGGTATAGAAATGATAATAGTCATAAAGACCATCATGTAAAAGAAATCACATATGATAGTGTCTTTAAAAGCACAAATTAATATTCTGTTCTTTCAATGCATTTACATATAATACATTATTACAGTTAAAAGAGGTTGTCAAATAGAAATGTGCAAAAATCCCAGTTCACAGAGAAATCTGCCCTTAAATAATGTATATACACTAAAGATTAGAATACACTGAAATATTTCTCCATTTTCAAGAACAGATAAATTTATCCTGGAGGTTGGTATTCGCATGTACCATGCATTATCCCTTGACTTACACTAACACCAGCAGAAATGATTTTTTTTATCAGTGTCTCTCTCTGGTACTGGATGCACGTCATCTAGCTCGCAGAAACATCAGCAGATTTGTGCAGAACACCTGCCTCTTGTTTCCCACCTGGAGCATTATTATTTTGTAAAGTAAAGGATGTGCAAAGTAAATAATCATTATAATGAGCATAATTTTCATATTGAATGAAATATTTTCATTTCACAAACTCAGCTGAGATGATAAACTGGTTTTTTTTCAATATTGTGAATTATTTTATATTTTTATATAATAACCCTGTCGGTTAGGGGTTGCATGATAACACTAACCAATCTCATGAGAATAATTACTGACTCCCAAAAAAACATAAGATTTGTTGGTTCCCTGAGAAAATGTTGATTTCTCTGATCTACATATGTGCATTTCAAGACGTTAGAAGGCCAAAAAAAAAAAAAAAAAAAAAAAAAAAAAGGAGGATAACATAGCTTTAAAACCATGTCAGTGGGCAGTAGATTATTTGTCATGACCTGCTCTTTTCTCACCTCCATCACTCTTTCTTTATTCTTTTTGTCTCCTTATCTTGAACTGTCTCTTCCCCTCCTAAAGCTGAGCTTTGACTGATTTTTTTTTTTTTTTTTTTTTGTCTGTATCAGTGAAGCAAGTAAACATATTTTCACCTGATATTTAGCTATATATTTTATTAATTATTTTCTTAGAAGTCAATTTACTGAATGCTACCAGGAAAGCTACAGGTAACTATGTTTATTAAATTCATCCACAATATGTGCACATTCATTATCAATCTTATGCCTAATATGATGAAAATGGCATTGTTAATGTTTCTTGTTCCCTCACATTGACTACTACATAGCCCTATTTTCCATTCAAAATGGTGAAATTATTAGTTTGCCTGATTATTTTTGTCAGTCATTCAACATTTCAATCCTAAAACAGCTGTCAAATATGAAATGTTTAGTTTAGCTACTTACATCTTATCTCACACTTTATGACCGTTAACGCTGCATTCTCACGGGGCATCGGCGTCAACGCTTGACGAAGGCGTGTCTGAAGCTTGTGCTGACTCGACCATCATAGTGACGAAAGCCAGTCACATTATTTTCCAGTGCTGCATGAACGCAATTGGCTAGCGTCTGTGATCTGATTCGGCTGATGCCTCCATTGACACTTGAAAAGTTGAAAAACCTTCAACTTCTGTCGTGAGAAACGCAAGTGAAGCGACGCGTCATAACGCACAATTCAGTTCGGCAACGCATGACGTCACCCATTCAAAGTAAATGAGAAGCATTAACACCGACGCCCCGTATGAATGCAGCGTGCAGTATATACACCTCAGAAAAATACAGAGGTCCGAACCTTGGTGACCTCATAGCTGGCTATAGCCATGCTTCCTACACTTCCTACACCAGTGTACTAGACCCTATCAGAGCCAGCTCAGGCCCAGCTTGATGTTGCTGTCTGATGTTTACAAACTGCGACCTCTGCCATGCAATCAGTTGGCATTTCAATGGATCAACATCTGCATCTCTTCAGCGTTCCATAACAGACTGTACAGAGGATGAACTGCTGCTGCTGTTTCAGGATGTAGTCGTCTACCTTGATGCCTTTACCGTTCAGTCCTAAATGGTTTAGGAAAAAAGTTCAACACTCTGGCTGTGTTCAAAATCGCTCCATATACTGTCATTCACTATTTCCTACATTAGCCTACTTCACTAATATAGACCACTTGAGGGGGTGAATGAAAACAAGTGAGTGAATTCAGACACTGTTTGCACCAGAAGGGTTGCCGCTTTTGCATAGTTTGTGCTTGCTGTATAATAAGTATTTGAAACTTAGCAAACTGGCAGCTCCAGTAGTAATGAAAAGATTTATCTTGAACTCTGTCATGAAAACTAGCATGTATAAACCTTACTTAAACAATTTAATAATCAAAGGAACTTATACCTGAATGATATTATGCTGTGCCCACATTGGACTAACTAGAGGTTTGGAAAATGAACGGATGGATGATTCAGCTGTGAGCTCCATCTTCTGGTCAGATGCGGGAATTCATTAGGCGTGCAAATCTCACAGTGTATTATGGGTATAGCTGTTGAGCATACATCAGTTGTACACTCGTTATTGTGGTGCATTGTGGAATTGAATGAGTGCGCTCAATAACGTCCACTGTGGTTTCGGACACTACTACAAATGGCTGTCCTCTCAAATAGTGCCCTATTTAAGTGTATAGAGGGTGATTTCAGATACTGCCTCTTACTTCAGTGATAAAAACATAAAAATGAAACACAAATCTGAAGTCATTTTTGCTCAATAGTACTGAATTGGATCATCGAAGGTCAGCAGCAAAAACATTGGTTATTAAAGTGATACTAAATATATTATGGCCTGGTTTCACAGACAGGGTTTAGATTAAGCCAGGATTAGGTCTTAATTCAATTAGAACATTTAAGTAGCTTTTATAATCATACCTTAGAAAAGATATATATTACTAGTGTGAATCTTGAGACAAAACAATGGCAGTGACATATTTTAAGATATGTCAGTCAAAGAAAAAACATGCATTTTAGTCTGGATTAACTAGCCTTTGTCTGTGAAACCATGGGGGAGGTATAATTGTATTATTTAACATATTTAATTACTGCAGCTAAAGTTCACCCAAAAATGAAAATAATTTCTTACTCACCCTCATGTCATTCCACACGCGTCAGACCTTCATTCATCTTCAGAACACAAATTAAGATATTTTTAATAAAATCCGATGCCTCAGTGAGGCCTCCATTGACAGCGAGATAATTAACACTTTCAATGCCCAAAAAGATACTAAAGACATATTTAAAACAGTTCAGTGCAGTGGTTCAACCTTAATGTAATGAAGCGACGAGAATACTTTTTGTGTGCCAAAAAATAAAAAATAAAAAAATAACGACTTTATTCAAGGATGGGCGATTTCAAAACACTGCTTCATGAAGCTTCGAAGCTTTACGAATCTTTTGTTTTGAATCAGTGGTTTGGAGCAGTGGTTTACTTTAGGTAAATGAGGCTTCCTTACGTCGTAAGTGTTTCGAAACGTTTCAAAGTTTCAATGGTTCACATGACTTTGGCAGTTTGATACATGCTCCGAACAATTGATTCGATTGATTTCAGCAACATAATTGTATGCTTAAAAGTAGTAATTGAATTAGCTTTTTCCCAGTTAGAATTTAAAAGAATACTATGGGCAACAGAATAGATGCACTTTTCTTATTAAAATGTTTTACCTCTGAAGAAATTAAAAGTAAATTTGGTCCCACTTTATATTAGATGTATTTAATTTGATACAATGCACTTACTATGTACATACATGTTTTTACAATGTACTTATATTTGTAATTTCTGTAATTACACCTATAACTGTAATTTAATCTCTCCCAGTTTGAATCTAGATTAAAGACACATCTCTTTAGCCAAGCATTCACACAATGCACCTATTCCAGTTATCAAATGTATATGACTATCTATTGCTTGAAATGTTATGAACAGCAGCTACCCTAGTTATTTTCCATTTGCTTTTCTGTCTCTACCTCGGGATGCTCATCCTGAGATAACTAGAGTTTACACCAGCTCCAGTTGGGATCCAGACTATTACGAAGATTTCAGATGACCCAACACCTGTGAAGAGATGACTCCAACCCCTGCAAGAACTGATACCAACTCTGAATCAAAATGCACCAATGCTAAATGATCTATATATTGTAATCATTATGTTCACAACTTTTAATAACAGCATGATTTGTATTATCTTGTAGATTTCAGACATATTGAGATTACTTGGACACATTCACCTCTAATAACAGATTACTCTGTTAGTTGTAATAACATGCATTTTTCTTACCCTTAATAGTGCACAATTGTAATACAATATGGACACAATAATAATAGTAGTTAAAGACTCCTAATATAAAGTGTGACCATAAATTTGACAGATATGCTTAAACTTATGTGCACATAAGATGAAGAATAAAAGCTGTTTAGCTTTTGGTGTAAATCGTCTCAGTGGATTGTCACATGTCCAGCCGAATCTCGGTAACCAGAGACTTTTGCTTTTGTGTGATACTGTATCCTCACCAATAGGTGCCAATATAAAGTCCAGGACTACTGAACACATTGCTTAAAGCTGTTATAAATTAAAAAGGGGGGGGGGAAGACATGTTTATCTTCTTGTAGTAAAATGGCTGTATTTCATATAGAACCACTCTTTTGTAGCACTTCATGGCCTCTTTCTTCTCACATCATAAAACAGTTTCAAGTCAAATCAATTTCATGTCCATTCATTTATTTGGTACCCTGTTAGGTTACAAGCAACAGCAATTGTATTAAAAAAAAAAAAAAAAATTGGACCTGACTTTGTAAGAGAATAGCATTTTGATTTTGTTTGTCCTTGATATACTTTACTATACATGTGCACTTTGTGAAATTAGAGCCATTAATTAACATCTATTAAATACAAAACAGTTTTGGTTCGATCATAACACAATACAAAGACAAACAAAATCATGACCTATAGTGCAAAGCCAGTGCAGTATATGCCAGTATGGTTAGTCACCCTTAAAGATACCTAAGCACCAGTTACCCACAAACCAGCATTTATTTATCTTGCATTTGTTCCAGCATTTCAATGTAAATTTAACAACAACAGTCTAGGTTATTTAGGGAGAGCTTTTGTACAGACTGAAGTGCAATTTAAGGTTGGATGGATGGTTTACTAAAGCTTTTAATCAGACCATATTAGACGTTTCATCCTCAGTTAATGTTTTATAATTGCATTCATTCAAGTGGAAGAGATTATAAAGCCAATCTGCCCATATCCCCACTCAAGACATCCTTTTAAATTTACAAATATTGTTATTAAAAAATACTACTACAAAGAAACAGTGTAATAGTCCTTGCAGCATTTTCCACCAGTTATATTGCAAACCTTCAACACTGGCATTAGCAATAATGCATTCAAGTAAACATTCCCTGTTCTACTTTTTAAAAGCCAGTGTCTAATGTTTTGGATCTGAAAATACTTTCTCCCATTTGAATTAAATATGCAGAGACAATTTACAGTACGCAAACCATTCAAGCACGAGCATCCCGACCAGTCTGACATAACAAGCTTGGCTCAATCAATGGCATAAGTTAGAGGCAGAACTATATGTTAGTCTGACCAACGGAAGGCAGATGGTAGTGCTTGAGAAAACTGTTTGAAAACAATTATTTGTGCAATTATTGCAAATCCATTTGGTCAGTCTAGTGGTACAGAAAAGGCACATCTCAGCTCATTTCAGTACTTATTCTTGTGTATTAAATTTCCAACCCTTTGCATGAAACGGCCAAATCTGTTGTCTTGTCCCTGTGTCTGCTGGTTTGTATAAGTGTTATGGTCATTCATTGGTTGTCTTCTTAGGAAGACAGAATTCCTTGTTTTCTCATTTACATGGCTCTGTGCAGACACATAGGCAGGCTGGCCTGCTGTGGGACGCGTGGTTTCAAATGAGCAAAGTGGCTCAAATCTGCTATACAGCCTGTTTGCTGATACTTGTTGCTTTGGCAACAGATCTGATCTTGTTAGTGTTGAGTCTGTCTTCTTTTTCTGAGCAATAACCGAGGATTGTGCCTGTGTTTTGGAAGTCTCTGCACTTGCAGGAGGGTGAGACAGATGAAGCTCTTCAGTGCTAAAACGAGGCGCAGATGTTTCTCCCGCCAGGCCGAGAGAGTGATTCTCAGCTCCAGGGATCTTCCCATTAGCTCGCTTCAGTCGGATGCTCTCAATGGACTTGGTGGAACTGGCAGTGCTGCCATGGTGTTTCTTGTCATCATAATCCGAGAGAATGGTATCCGTGCTGCTTCCCATTTTGAGACTTTGTGCATTCTTTCCTTTCGGTGAGGTGTCCCCCTTCTGAGGGATGTTTAGAAGGGATTTTATTTTCTTGGTGCTCCTTTTCAAGAAGTGTTGTGATGATTCACTGTTTGGTTTCGAAGGCTGACTGTCCTCTTGGTCCAGAAATGTTGCTGACACAGTTCTCAAAGGAGGCTCTTGCCATGTGTTTCCTGAGGTAGTTGTGTTCTCATCTGCCTTTTTGAAATCATGATGTGAGACGGACCTCTGGTCCTCTTTGAAATTCGGAGTGTACGCTCCATTTCTGGGATTCTCGTTTGCAGACACATTGCAGTTTTTCTGTCTTCTAGGTAAAGATGCGTAAATGTAACTAGAAGACCCGTTCATGTCACCGTTATATGTATTGCACCTGGGATCGGCCACACTGTGCCTCTTGTATCGGTCCTCCTGCAGGTAGTCATGCTCCTTGTTTCCAAATCTACTTTTGGCTCTGTTTAAACTTGCATATACTGCATCCCTCCCAGAGCTATATGACGTGTTACTCCCTGAGTTTTCTAAAATCTGAAAACTGCGCCTCTTTAGCATGAAGTCATCATGCTGTGCTGTCTGATTCCACTGTGTTGAAGAATATATCTGAGCATTTGACTGAATTCGTGCTGGATCGTGATTGGAGGACGCTGAATTATTGGAGTAGCTGTTCGTCTCTGGTTGTTCCGGTATGGTGGACGTGAAAACAACCGATGACCTGAGGCGAGAATGTTGTGGAAGAGCAAATTTATTCTCCTCGTATTGGTCTAGATAATCGTTGTTCTCTCCATAAGGTGCATCATTGTTGTTATTGAGGTAAGACTCTATCCTCCATGTCCGAAGGAAAGACTTAGAAGTACTTGCTAAACTGGGCAGGTTTTGCCTCATGTTGAGAATTTGTTTGTCATGGCCATGGTACGATTGGCGCATGTTTGAGCCTCTAAACATTGGATTGGTGACATAACTTTCATACTGGTTTTCCACATTGTTAGAGAAACCACCGTAACGGCTGTTCTCTGCTGCCACATTCCAATTACTAGAGCCATACTTGGACAATTTCGACAGATATACAGGCTCCTGGCGTTCACCTGCGTAGCTGTGTCTTTTGTAAAACTCTGATGTGTCTTGAAGGAATCGAGCATGCGGTGTAACAAGCGGCCTTTCTTCAACTTCTCTCAGTGTCGAAAATCCTGATCTCCTTTCACAGGCTTGCCGGTAAACAGCGTCAAGTGTGTGCCTTAAATGATCTTTCCTTTCAAAGGGGTTGGTGGAATTAATCAAATAGCCGTCCATTTTGCCATTGGGCTTCATCTCACACTGGTTCACGCTGGCAGTCTGAAACGGAGCTGGGATTGTCGATCGAGCGTACAATGTCCGGAATTCCTCGTCGTAAGTCTCCACTAATTGGCCTGTTATAACCTGAACCATGCTGAGGTTGATCTTCTCGTAGGACCACATGAAGCTGCCAAACGAGAAATGAAGGTAAATATAGCTATTAAATTCAGTCTTAGCAACATATACAAAAGCTTTGGAATGCAGTTTATCTTGGGCAAGGTATAATTGATTATAATCATTTAAAATGCTCTTTAAAAGCCAGCAATTTGTTTACTAGTGAGTGTTTGTTGACATGTGCTGAATGTTAAGTGTTAAAAGTTTTTTTGAAGTCCTTTTAAAAGTGGTCCAAAAAGTATTTGGTCACTTACACACCATTTTTTATAAATTATATAATCATTTCAAATCATGTGTGCTTTATTTTAAAGAAACCAAATGCACAATTTTTGAGCAAAAAAACTTTAAAAATTAGGTTCCCCTTCGAAAAGGAACTATGGAAGCGCTTCTGTGTTAGCCAGTGTCTGAAGCACGAGTTTACACACGCCAGTCTAATGGCCAAACGTATGGATGCCGTGATGTAGCGCAGCGGGTCACCAAGTCCATTATATAGATGCCAGAAATGCATGTCTATATCTTCTTTGTCTTCAGAAGCTATATGTTTGAGCATGTGTCTGCCTTCAATCCTGTGTGTGTGTGATATTATCAGGAGTTAAGTTTGTCAACATGCCAGGGTTAACGCCATGCCCCAAATGTGCCACAGGTCTCACCCTCCGGGCAACCGCTCGGGCCATTGGAGTAGATCCTCACAGCTTCTGGAATGCTTTGGCGGTCACAATAGACGTAATGCAGTCACCAAGCAGCACATTTCGCATTGGATTACAGATGCTATTACCCTCTCCTATGAGGTGCGCGGCATCAGGACCCACACCACTAGGAGTGTAGCATCTTCTAAAGTTCTTGCAAGGAGTGCACCTTCACAGGATGTTTGTGTTGCGGCAGGCTGGTGCTCTCCACACACATTCCTCAGGTTCTACACTTCAGGGTTGACCCAAGTCTAGTCTGCGCTTAACAAGCGTCTGTGTTCATACACAGCCTTGTGGGCAGGCTCTGTTACCTTGGGCGTGGAGACGTTGGTACTGAAGTTCCCAGAGTGTCAATGTCATGATGCAGTGTCGAAGTTCCACTTTGAAAGTCTCAGGTTACAAAAGTAACATGGTTCCCCGAGAAGGGAACAAGGCACTGCGTTGTGTTGCTGCACCTCGGTTACACCTGTGCATCTTCTTCAGACAATTCGAATCTGTCAATGTGCATTTCTGGCATCTATTTATGGACTCTGTGATGCATTGCACTATGTCAGGATGTCTATACATTCGGCCAGTGAGATGTGTAGACGTGCTTCAGACACAGTGGAAGCGTTTCCATAGTGTCAACTCAATGTGAAATGTTAGCAGAATAGGTCCTTAGTTAATTAGCATGAACTACAGCTGTGATTATTCTTCTAGGGCATCTGTATGAACCTGAGGTGAACTAATGTTGATTTAAAACTATGAAAAAATAAATAAATTAAACAATAAAAAACTACAAAAGCAAAGATAGTTCTGAAGAACGTTCTAACATTGATATGCAACTTGGTTTGATTTTCTTTTTTAATCTAACACAATGAAATTCATACATGTAACTGTGACATATGTGTGCAATTATTTTGGGGTGCAATTAAATGGGAACACTGCCACTGCTTGTTGTTTTACATCCAATTATTAGTTTGTTTCAGCTGAATAATTAAATAATGCCGCCTCACCTGTATGATCCAAAAAATACTTTTTGGCAGTCAATAAGAAGAAATTTCTGCTCCATTGCTCCGTGGAACTTTACTCCAGATCTGCAACAGTATTCTTGGCCTTTCACTGTACGTATCTTCATATACTGCATTCAAGAAAAAAATGTTTAGATACATTTTAGCAAGAAAACAAGCATATATAAATATCCTTAAATCTGAAATGACATCTTAACTTTTTTCATTCAAATTCCTACTCTTATTGTGCATGATTCATTGATGCATATTACATTTTGGTTATGAATGGTTACGAGGACAAATAAGTCAAGTCAAATTTAATTGTATAGCACATTTATGAGATATATCAGTGCCACAGTCTGTATGTTCAAATGCAATTAAGAGATTTAAATATAGTTTTGTTCTAAGAGAGTTCTCAAATTATTATTAAAAAAGTATTAATAAAAATATGATTGGTTGTGTTGTGTACATAATCAGTTTTAAAAAAGTCTGATACGTCTACCACCTCTGAAATAATTTTCCTTCTTGCTGACACCAGAAATATTTTTTAGAGATTAGAAATAGTTTTCATCCAATTAATTCCCTATGGATAAAATAAAGTCCCGCCCTACATTTTTTCCCCCACTGAATATCCTATATTATATTACTCATGCCATGTTTGGTGTTTCATGTTGATTTTAAGAGAAATTACACAGAGAGAGACGCTGTCAAGTCTGCTTTATCAAAAATAAAACGAAAGGCAAACGAACCACGTTACTGCTTTGCAAACAAAGATAATGTCAGTAGGTCTGTCTGTTGAAGCCAAGGGTTAGGTCTTATCACTGCTGCTAAAGCGACAAAGCTGTATAAGTTTATATGTCCCATCTGTTTGACTACTGTACATCTGCACACCCAAACCACACTGACGACCAATGGGCATGTCATGTTCAACTGTAAAATGAAAGTTTCTTGGATCTACAGTGAGGAAAGTCTGTTGTCAGCTTGTTGGGCAGCTGTGAAAATGCCTACTGCTAGAGTGAGAAATTGTAGAGAAATGTAAAAACTGGTAACACTTTAGTATAGGGAACATGTATTCACTATTAACAAAGACTTTTCCCTCAATAAACTCCTAATTTACTGCTTATTAATAGTTAGTAAGGTAGTTGTTAAGTTTAGGTACTGGGTAGGATTAAGAAAGTATAATAAGGTCATGCAGAATAAGGCATTAATATCTGCTTATTAATTACTAATAAACAGCTAATATTATAGTAATATGCATGCTAATAAGCAACTAGTTAAAAGACCCTAAAATGAAGTTAAAAATTAAATCAACCATAGAAATCAGGATCTGCTTCAGTAGCTGTTGCTGCTGTTAAGTGACCTTTGAATATACTGAGGAGTTAATAGACATTCAAAAATGTCAGTAGCAGAAAAATGCTCTGATGATGGCACTTAGTGAGGTGTGGTGAGAAAAATCATAATTGTCACTTGTTTTTCATATAATAATAGTTAAAACCCTCTGGGAAGAAGTGGGAGTGACAGTTTGCAGTTCATATCTTCTGTATAGGGCTCGTCATCAGCGAATACTTCAAGGCATCATCACATTAGACAAGAAAGTGTATGCGAATGAAGCGTTAAATGATTTGCTTACAAAGATCAAAAACAGTATTCAGTAGAAATCAACCATGTAAAAAATATTTTATAATTTCGGTAACACTTTCTTTTAGGGTCTTTTAACTAGTTGCTTATTAGCATGCATATTACTAGAATATTGGCTATTTATTGGTAATTATTAAGCACATAATAATGCCTTATTCTGCATGACCATATTCTACATTCTTAATCATACCCAATACCTAAAATTAACAACTAACTTACTAACTATTAATAAGCAGTAAATTAGGAGTTTATTGAGGGAAAAGTCATAGTTAATAGTGAATACATGTTCCCCATACGAAAGTGTTACCATAATTTCCTTTTGGTTGGTGGTTATGTATGTTTAAGTTTATCAAAGAATGACTTACTGAAAACCACTTTCATTTCCTTTAGTGCACTAAACAAAGAAATAAAAGAGAGATAGAGGAGGGATCTGTAAGAATAACAAGAGTAGCAGAATGACAGGTTTGTAGATTGTTGTTGACGTTTTGTTTTTCTGGTTATGCGTTCTGCCAGTCAAATCTTTAAACTGACACCAGTCCCAGCTATCAGCCTTAAGAAGAATATAATGCAGATAAATGAGAAATCTGGACACACGCTGGAATCAAATATATATATATATATATATATATATATATATTTGATTCCAGCGTGTGTCCAGATTCTCATTTATCTGATAACAAAAATTTTATTTGTTGCCCTTGATACCTGCATCTTTTATGCTTTTGAATCAACATGGTCACAAATATACTGTTGCTGCCCCCTGGAAAGTTCCTTCTCAAAGTGAATTTGGTCAGTATAAAATGGACGTTTTTCTCTCAGAAAGACAGAAAGCCTTTTTAGCATTTAGTTGCAAAACATTTAGTTGTGTAATTAATGTTTTATTTATGTATTTCATCAATCTTATGCTATCACAGAGAACAGGGAAGCTTGTCAATACTTATATAATTTGTATGTTTTATGTTTCTTTTCTCATAACGGGATTAGTATCATACTATATCTTTCTCTTGGTTGATGCACACATGCTTAGTCAAAGTTTCAGGTAAACGGTGTCTCATTCGCTCACAAGTCATGATGAAATATGCTTGTGTGAGGTCAGCTATAAAAACTGAGGTTGTGAGCCTGTTTCTGCGGTTATGTCTGCTGTTGCTTCATCCTCTGATCTTTTGACTGATTTATCACTATGATTTGTAGTCTTTTACAGTAGTCTTGTAGTCTTTATCTTTAACTTGTGGTGATTTGGTTAATGTTCTTCAAAGTAAAAATGGTCACACTTTAGTTTAGGCTCCAATTCTCACTATTAACTAACTATTAACTACGACTTTTCCCTAAATAAACTCCTAATTTACTCATTCTTAATAGTTAGTAAGGTAGTTGTTAAGTTTAGGTATTGGGTAGGATTAAGAATGTAGAATATGATCATGCAGAATAAGGCATTAATATGTGCTTTATAAAGTACTAATAAACAGTAAATATCCTAGTAATATGCATGCTAATAAGCAACTA
Organism: Hypophthalmichthys nobilis; assembly: GCA_037950665.1. NCBI lineage: Eukaryota > Metazoa > Chordata > Actinopteri > Cypriniformes > Xenocyprididae > Hypophthalmichthys > Hypophthalmichthys nobilis. The sequence goes on along the minus strand of CM075477.1, from coordinate 2,332,381 downwards.
GTTAATAGTGAGAATTGGATCCTAAACTAAAGTGTTAATGTGAAAATATTCTCTATGGCTCTGAACATTCTTAAGAATTGTTAACAAAATTCTTTCAAAATTTTAAGAAATGTGTAAATTTCTTGAGTGTTATTAATAACACTTCATTAGTGCTATATATATGAAGGCTAGAAATTCACCGTAAAAATACTCTGCCAGTGTTTCATGAATTAACAGTGCCTGTATATTAGTGCATATTAGTGCCTGTATATTTTACAACTTATAACCAAGTACTTCATATTTCATATAATGTTAATATGCCACACTACTTGAACTATAAAAATCAGCTTTGTACCATAAGATGTACTCATAACCACCATAATAATACAGGTGATTCAAAAGAAACCTTTATGATGATTCAGAGTTCACTGTAAGTGGCCTGTCCATACAATATGACAAATACTCACATATAGACAGTGCACAGATCATACAATGACAAAACACCATCATGACAGTGTAGTATTTGTTCATGTGCGCTCGTCTCGTAAATAGAGATTAAATTGGGCCAAAATGATCTGAACAGCATTTTGACAATTTGTTTGTCAATTCATTCCATTTCCTGTATGCTCCAGGTTGTTTTGATCCAGTACACACATTCTGTCTCTTTTAGCGAGTGTACTCAATCGAGATTTTCATGCACAGCTTCATACATTAAGCAGTGCTTCAGTAGTGAACCTTTGTAGAGGTGATATATTTGTTCTCGTGAGCAGAATCAAAACAAGGGGATGAATTAGTACAACATGGCCACAATTTCCTAAAACAAAGGAATGGATAAATAAATTGTGGAAATGAATTCTTAGTGGCCACGATTTAACTAAAACAAAGAAATGAATTCTTAATTAGTGGCCACAATATATAGGGGGAAAGTGGGGTAAGATGAGCCAGTGGGCAAGTTGACCCACCCCCTGTATTTTGGCAACTGTACACTTTTTATTTTCATGTGACCATATATTTTGGAAGCACCCATCATTTGTGCCAGACTGTGAAAAGGAGAAGCACATGGGAGGAGTGGAAGGCACACATTTACTTTAAAAATGTTTTTGGCTTGTCAAAGTAAAATTTTAGCATAACAGATGTAATGGCTGTTACATCAAAGCAAATTTATCCAGGTCTAAAAATATTTATGATGCATACTGGTGATTTACCAACGTATAAAAACATGCAATTCATTTCGCTAAATATTATTCTGAATTGGTAAGCTAGGTAGTTTTTTTCTTAAATGGCAGCTATGGGGCAAAGTGAGCCAAATGCTGTGGGGTAAATTGATCCAGCCAAATTGATAAGGCACTGAATTTAACGATGTACTCATTTTTCCTGCATAACTTCCTGCATAGTTACATAGTTAAAAGTTTACCAGTTTATTTGATTTGGGACAGTGTTCAAGTACACCGGATCCTACGAATCCTAAGAATCAGACAAGAATCACAAGAATCTTTTGACTGAAATGTATACTAGTTTCAGTGACTTTTATTTATTCATTCTAATTCATTTTTTATTAAGTTTTATTCAACAAACTCTCTGTTTAGTCTGTTTTTGCGGAGGTTATAACTTTGGTGTAACTAATTGTTTCAGAAAGGCAAACAATTAAATTTACTGAAATTTAAACTTCATTTGTTTGGTTTTATGTTGTTTAAGTTAACTTTAAGAAAAGAAATGTGACTATTTGTAAAAGGAAAACTGACTGTTACATTATTTTTTAAAAGAGGTAAATTATCTTTAAAATTTCACATGGGTTTGATTCAGATTCAGTTAGATGGTCAGTTTACCCACTGACTCGGCTCAACTTACCCCTAAGCTGGGGTAAATTGAGCCACAGGAACACTTTTTTATAAGAAGTCATGTTTTTCGGACCCTTTGTCATAGATACATTATCATTTAAATTGATAGGAAACATCCTGAAATTAGGTTTGATACTTTCATTGTACTTCTGCCTCATTTTCCCATATCTTGAGAACCACATAAGTTAAAAAAAAAAATATATATATTTTTTACCCCACTCTCCCCCTATATATTTGTCCATATGTTTTCTAGTAAATATGAATGGAGTAAAACTGTGTTAATATTGTAAATTATGCTTTTGGTAACACTTTATTTTGATTTTCAACTTTAAAAATAGTAACTACATGTCACCTAGCAGTCATTGGAGTATTAGTAGACTGTCTGCTTAATATCTGCTACACTTTATTTTGATGCTCCTCAACAGACTGACTGTAAGTAACTTTGCAAGTACATGTCAACTTATTCTCGAACCTAACAGTTTAATACTATAATGAGAATAAGGTGACAAAGTCAGCTAACCTATAGTTAGCAGAATGTCTAAAGTGGACTATCAAAATAAAGTGTAATCATGCTATTTTCCTTGGGATGGAGGACAGTTTGATTCTGACTTGACTTGAAGGCAGCTTGTGACTTGTGCATTAATATACAGTAGAATACGGACACTTACCCTGAGTTTTTGGAGTTGGATGTCTTGTTTTTCTATCATAGTGAGAAAGCTTTTGAAGTGTTTATGGTCGAGGAGAATGTAGACAGGAACGCTCCTGAGTGAGGCGTCTACCAATTCCTTAAAGATGTCCACATCGGTGAAAACATCCATTGCGATTGCTATGACCTGTATAGACATAAAAATGAAAACATAATAGAAACGTCAGCCTCTGAGGGTTTCTAGACATTACTTTCAAGAGCAGTCATTCTCTTTCTTAAATCAATGACATCCCTGTCTGTTACACACAGCTGAACAAAGCAGAGGTGTCAGCCCAGAAGCTGCTTTGCGTTATTAAAACGGCACCCTTCGTTTTTCTGCATATTCAAATAAATTACATCTAGGTCAGTTTCAATAACTTGAAAGGTGGCTTTCATGAACCCGACAGGGTATATGCATTTTCTTGGGCACTGTGCCCAATATTAAACAGAAGGAGTCGGGGAGAAGACTATTCACTTTGTACTATTAAAAAATTTAGTCATTTGTCTTTCAGGAAGACCAGCATTCCACGTTCCAAGCCTTGACAGGTTTAATCTGTTCTGTTAAAGCTAAAGGACAGTGAGTCTTAGCATAAGCCGCATCTCACCACACCCTGTAGAACATGCACTCAATAACAAATGATTAAATAAGAACTTCTACAGAATTTGATAAGACCATGTCAGTATGAACAATGTTGTATAACACACAATCTTGATCCTTGTCTGACAGTTTTGCATTTCAAATAAAGCAATAAGTGGAGTAAAACAGCAATATGACAAATATAATCATGTTTTTCCAACAACTAGGATAAATCATTAGCATCAAATGAGTGAATCTCACAATAACATGTCCAGAGTGTCACGGATTGGCTGAAGATGAAGAAAGTCTTTATTTACAAAACAAAATGGCATAAGCCAACATGAAGAACATTCTCATTAGATTCTTACTATAATACTTACATGTATAGTTATACTGTAATAAGGACACCTTAAAATAAAGTGTAACCCAATGTACAAACATTTAAATGATTCATTTAATACAGTGCACCTACATACATTTTTACATTGTACTTATATTTAAAAAATACCTGCATGTAATTGCAGCTGTAATTAATTTCTGTAATTACATCTACAATTAGACTGCTGACCTTTTCTTATGCCTTAACCACCCTTAACCTACATATACCAGCAAACCTGTCCTAACATTACCCGTATCCCACATCAATATCAGCATAAGTGTTTTACAATATGTGTTCTGATTATGGTCTTGAACATGATATTTTATATAATTCTGATAAGAGCGTGGTAACCACACTGATAAGAACTAAGAACTAAGGAGGATAAAAGTATAAAATTTCCAGTTTTCAAGTTGTCTAATAAGAGTCTCAATGTGTGTGCGAAAGTAAAATACCTTGGACATTTCATCACTGAACGCATGACAGACGATATTGAAAGGCAACGCCGTATGATGTATATGCAGGCGAATATACTTTTACGTAAGTTTAGTTTCTGTTCAGATGAGGTGAAGGTGTCACTTTTTAAAGCATATTGTACAACACTTTATACTGCCCATTTGCGATTCAACTATAGAACATCTAGTTTACAGAAGCTGCAAGTAGCTTATAATGATGCAATGAGAATTTTACTAAAGAAACCTAGATGGCATAGTGCAAAGTGAAGTGTTTGTGAGTGCAAGAGTAATCACTTTTAAAGCACTGTTACGAAATTGTATGTATAGATTTATCTGCCGGCTAAATGCTTCTAAAAATTTATTATTGTGGGTCTATCAAATATAGGAGTTAGTACTACACAGTATCAGTCAAAGCTGTGGAGACATTGGTATTGTTGTATTGTGTAACTCTTTGTGTGTTGTAGATGCTGTGGGCTGTATATGTTTTCCTATTATTTATTTATTTATTTTTAATTTGGACCTTGAGTCTGTAATAAAAATTGATTGATTGATTGAATACATCAACATAATAAGTACACTGTACTTAACATTTTTTTATGTAGATACATTGTAAGGACATAGTAAAGACACCTAATATAAAGTGAGAACACATATGCTATAAGGTAAAACAAATATTGATATATTCAAAAAAATATAGTCAGCATAGATGAAAACAAGACGAGTTGAGCAGGATCTATTCGCAGCAGTCAGATTTTATTAACAAAGACTCAAAACAAAAACACTCTATACTTGAAAACAGGAACAGAACAACCATTTTAACCCGGCAAGAACAGAAAGTCAACTGAAAGAAACAGAGAGCTTAAATACAAACAAACCAATTAACGAAATTAACAACAGGTGCGCATGATAATTAAATTAACAAGAAACCATAGAAACAAACAAAAACCCAGGAAACAGATTTGCAAAACCAATACAAAATGAACACAGGCAAGATACAGGTGACAAAAGCAAAGTCCAGCAGAGGAGGGTGGAAGGAAGCTTAGGTTGAGAACGCAGGGCAGGCATGAGGGAAGACCACAGTGTGGCAAACAGGGCGAGGCCAAAAGCCGTGGGAATGGAGCGAGGCCGGTGGAACGAGTGCTAATGAGCATCACCTGCGAGCCATACGGAGGAGCTCTGGAAGGATAAAAGCAGGAATGATGACTGTGAAGGATGAGAGAGGACCAGCCTGGACTTTATGTTGTGCTTTATTATGTTTATATGTGGCAGCAGTCCATGAGGGGCTGATGCTTTACTTTCGTTTTGTTGTTTGTTTATTTTGTGAATAAAAGTTATGTTGAACATTCAAACATTGCCTTGAACATCATTACATTGGCGATTAACCCAGGAAGAATGAGGCGGGAACAGGCAAATGTTCAAGTATACATATATATATATATATATATATATATATGGAGTATAGGCCTATAGCTTTATATATATATATATATATATATATATATATTTATATACACCAATCAGGCATAACATTATGACCACTGACAGGTGAAGTGAATAACACCGATTGTCTCTTCATCACGGCACCTGTTAATGGGATATATTACTTTGTCCTCAAAGCTGATGTGTTAGAAGCAGGAAAAATGGGCAAGCATAAGGATTTGAGCGAGTTTGACAAGGGCCAAATTGTGATGACTAGACGACTGGGTCAGAGCATCTCCAAAACTGCAGCTCTTGTGGGGTGTTCCCGGTCTGCAGTGGTCAGTATCTATCAAAAGTGCTCCAAGGAAGGAACAGTGGTGAACCGGAGACAGGGTCATGGGCGGCCAAGACTCATTGATGCACGTGGGGAGCGAAGGCTGGCCCGTGTGGTCCGGTCCAACAGATGAGCTACTGTAGCTCAAATTGCTCAAGAAGTTAATGCTGGTTCTGATAGAAAGGTGTCAGAATACACAGAGCATCACAGTTTGTTGCGTATGGGGCTGCATAGCTGTAGACCAGTCAGGGTGCCCATGCTGACCCCTGTCCACCGCCGAAAGAGCCAATTGTGGGCACGTGAGCATCAGAACTGGACCACGGAGCAATGGAAGAAGGTGGCCTGGTCTGATGAATCATGTTTTCTTTTATATCGCGTGCATAGTTTTTCCTGCATAGAGAATTACAAGACGGTCGCCTCCATCAAATTCCATGCCACCTCTGGCTGTCGAGTGTCTACATAAACTCAGACAGGCAGTCACATGCTCAGATACTCCTTTACCATGGTTCTGTTGCGGCTTCCCGGCATGTGTCCATTCTCGAACCGTTCTGCCCATCCCCACTGCAGAAAATGGGGTTCTGGGCCGGAAAGATCACTTTCCCTCTGGCCCTACAACTTGCTGGCCTCAAACGGAGCTGCTAAAGACATTCTGCAAGAGCGCACGAAAGTGATGCACAGATCACGGTTTATTTCCATATCAGATAATCTGCAGGTTGGGGCGGCCAAAGTAATACAAAATAACATTCCAGGTAATTGCGGGTGGGTTGCGGGTGGGTCGCGGGTGGATGAGAGATAAATCATTAATGTGTTGATTTTAATAAAGACACAGACCTCTCATTTGATAAAATGCAAGGAACATGCAACACTCTTTTACTATCGTATTTCTATTCAGGGGAAACTAATCAAGGAAAGCATATGCTTAGAGCACCTCCTAGTGGTCATTATATAAACACAAAGGAAAAATCCCACATGAGATATTGCTTAAAAACTTAACAACTGAAAATATACACAAGCTTAACAAAAATTATTCTGATAAGAGTGCTTTTTCAACAATGATGTAATGAAACAATGACAATTTAAGTTTGAAGGAAATAAAATCATAGGTTCGGGTGGTAGGCAGGTGGGTGAATTATTTTTAACAGCGGATCTGGGTGATGTTAGAGCTGATCCGCATATCTCTAGCGCACAAGCCCAATATAGAGTCCCATTTAAAGTTCAGGTACAAGACTTTTTCTTTGTTCAATTGCACACTGAACATGGTTTGGAGCTCTTAATTTTGAACTCTCAAAGTGCACCAGATTAATGAATTCATCTTTAAAATGTACAAAATTTTCTTCTCACACAGTCCTGTGGGAAACACTGTATATACTATGATAGTATTCTCAAAATACAAATCGTATTATCTTAATATTAAAATACGTAAAATATGTGCTTGTAAAAAGTGTTTTCTTCTGCAATAATCAGGATTTTACCACCTCCGCCTCATTTTGAGCCAGGAAGAACCCTGACGTGGATGGCCGGTGTGTCGCTTACCTGGGGAACACATGGCACCAGGATGCACACTTACATATTTGAGGAAAGAAAAAATTGCACATGGCTGAAATGATCCATTTTATAAAATAAAGCAAGCCCTCAGTTTTGCTCATCACTTCTGTACGCTCTCACATTTTTCAATCTTTCCAAAGGATATCCTGTTTACTTAGACATAACAATAACCCATGTGTTTTGCTACATGTCCTTTTCATTTATGGCTCACATCGAGGGGGCTCTCATGCATTCTTATTCAAAGTGCCTCCGCTCCTTAAGGAGCCATTCAGCTTTTTTAATGTACTTCTTCATGTGTCATTGAAATACTGACAAGGCATCATCACTGCCAGGCACAATCAAGCTATTATATGTTTACTGCTTTAAAATTCCTCTGAAAACACACGTACAAATAAAGCGTTCCCAACACTTGGAAATACAAGTACACACTTATAATGGCAAGTACAATGATTTACAAAGCTTCCAGTTTAATTTCTCACACCTGTTTACACTCTTTTATGCAAAAACACATCAATACATTTACTGAAGTAGTTGGTAAAACTCCTGGGAACTTCACAAAACACACTGCTGATGTGCTGCTGACATATTCAGTTGCATAATGTTACATTCTCTATAAATAAAACCTTTAATTTCATTGAAACTTGGCTTGGCAGAGGGTAGTATATCAATCGATATCATTTTGGCACTGTAGATGAGAACACTCCCCCCCAAACACACACTGAGAAGATACTGTATACATCCTTCAAGTGTTTCATTACTCTAGGGAGTACATGTAATCAGAACGCCAGAGCCACACGAGTCAGTTCATTCCACACACTGAAATTGGTTTGATAAATCCACGTCCCCCAAGAGATCGCCTGTGTCACCTATTGTGTGTGGCTCTGCACTGGAAACAATGATTTGTTGAAAAGTGATCCACGATATACTAAGACTTCCGAGACCCTTTAAATTTTTAAATGCAAAATGCCTTTCTTCTTGCAAAAAAAAAAAAATATATTATTTAACATCACTTATGTACTGTATCACTCATAGCAACTTATACATCAAATTATACCAACAGAAATCATTTCAACTCACAGGTTACAAAATATTCAATATCACCAAATAACAAATTAATAACTTGAATTAATTAATGAATTAATAATAAATAATGAATTATACTACTACTAAAAAGCCAAAAGTATAAAGCACTCCACTGTGCACAAGATGGAGCAAAATGCGGAAAATTAAGTAGGCTATACCTAGGGGCTTTTGTATCTTACATATAGTACAATCACGTAAAAATAGCCAATCTCATCTGCTTGATTCTTTATATCATCTCAAAATGTAAACAATATCATCACTCAGCAATATATTATATAGTACATCCAACCTTACCTGCAAACATACAGTACACTCATGGTAAGCCATATAGCAAATCTGGACTGCGTGATTGTTTATATCGTCACAAAATTTAAATTAATTACACAGAAATATAATAAAGTTGGATATATAGTACATATAACTTTATCCTCATAAAGTATCATGTAGGGTGATGTATGATGTATAAAAAAAATAGTTAACATGCATGACGTAACATTAACTAACAATGAGCAATACATTTGTTACAGTAGGCTAATTATTCATCTTTGTTCATGTTAGTTAATAAAAGTAGAACTGTTTATTGTTACTTCATGTTAACTCAGGTCCATTAAGTAAGCAATAAGGTACGAGAGGCTGCGCTGTATCGTAAATAAGTCACGGCTGAAGGGTGTTGTTACCCTGCAACCCCTTCAGCCGTGACTTATTTACGATACAGCACTACCTTACTGCATTTATTAAACGGTTACAACACAATACAAATATTAAAGCCAGAAATATGTATCAATGCAACTTTCATGAAGTAAACTTTTTCTAAAAGCCTCCCTTCCGTCGGAAAAAAGAAGTCCCTGACCGTGAACTGCAACAGAAGTTACATTATTACGCCATTAGATGGTGGCAAAGACTGTTTTTATGAGTGAGTCAGTCAGTAGTGAAGACTTTTACATTGAAAAGACTGAATTGCCAATCATGAAACAGCTGCGTTGTCATCAGCACTTGTGCAGCTCCTCTTGAGAAACTGCGCTGGCTGACTCGCGGTACTTTGATGCCACACGTCACAGTCGCATGGCGTCGGGCTGTCTCAAGTCGGACAAAATTTCCTACCGGCATGCACTGCTTCAAGTCAGCCGCCGATCGGCCTGTACGGCGCTGCATCAAGTCGAACAAGCCTTGTGTCATGCTTCCCTTGCTCCTCATGTGTTCGTTTAGTCTATGTATCATGTGCTGATTGGTTGTTTATGGTCATGTGGTTTCTCAGTTCTGTTCTGTCATTGGTTTCCTTGTTCCTTATGTCACTTGCCCATTGGTTGTCTTAGTCATGTGCTCACTAAGTTCTGGTATTTAAAGCCATTGTCTTCCATGTTACTTCATCGTGTATTGATAATGTAACCCTGCTGTTGGTGAGTGTCATGTTCAAGTCTGCTCATTGTCAAGTCTGCTCTTTGCCAAGTCTGCTCATGTTCAAGTCTGCTTATTGCCAAGTCTACTCTTTGTCAAGTCTGCTCATCATCAAGTCTGCTTATGTCCAAGTCTAATGGTTGCTTTGTTTGTTTGCTCACTATGATTCAATAAACTGCACATGGGTTCATCAACTCGCCTTCAGAGGACTTAATCGTTACACTTGCACACAGAGATGGAAGACCGCACTGCACACACACTGAAACAGGAGCACAAAAACTTGTCAGCGCTGCCCCATGGCTTTTATTTAAAAAATTAACTTCACTTCTGAATCACTATATTATATTACACAGCAAGGAGGTTGTAATGTCAATGTTTTTAAAGTAATTTAACCTTAAGAAATGTAACCTCAATGCACTACTTTATCTCTGTCTCTGATTCAAAGCGGATCTAACAAGTCATTACAGATGAAAATAACCATCATTTTATCTCTTCCAGTCAAGAAATATTAATAAATATCCTGACGCATCCTAGCTTTATAATGGCAGTAAGTGTTACCAAACGAGTATGGAGCTGAAGAAAGTGTCTCCATCCACATCCATCCAACATAAACGTACTCCACATGGCTCCAGGGGTTAATAAAGTCCTTCTGAGGTGAAGCAATGTGTTTGTGTAAAAAAAAAAAAAAATCCATATTTAACAAGTTATGAAGTAAAATATCTAGCTTCCGCCAGACCACCTTCCAAATTTAAATTACGAAAAAAATGGAACTGGCGTCGCATCAATTAAGCTTTTTCCATAAGTTGAATAGGGAAGGCGTAGGACGTAGCGTAAGCTTTTTGAACTGTGAGAGCTTAACACTTTCTTGCTAAGTTGAATACGGAAGGCGGTCTGGCGGAAGCGTCTCGTGTTACGACTGTAACCCTGGTTCCCTGAGAACAGGACGAGACACTGCGTCCTAGAATGCATATGGGGAATGCCCTTGTGCGATAGTCGGATCACGCCAATCCTATTGGCCGGCGACAGCCTATGACGTCATACTAGTGCGACCAGACAGTAAGGGGTGCCTAGAGAACATGTCATCCGCTATTCGTCTGAAGTGACTGTAGCAGGCAGCCCAGAGGCATGGCAATGAGACGCAGTGTCTCGTTCCCTGTTCTCAGGGGACAAGGGTTACAGTCGTAACCCGAGACATTCCCTTTCGAAAAGGAACTCGCACTCCGTCCTAGAACGCATATGGGGAACTAAATACACATGCCGCCATGCTGAGGGGAGTGCATGCCAAAATGGCTGAGAAGAGAGCTAAAACACTCAACCCCTGGTCACAGGCTGTCAGTGACATAACTCCCTACGGCCACTGCCCAAGTTAAAAAACCTCAAAGAGGCCTCCACAGTGAAGGCCTGCCAAGGCCGCTCAAAGACTTGGGACCAACAGCTTCAAAAGCCAGGGAAGGAACAGAGACTGGAATATAGTAGGAGACAGAAAACACTCCTAACATATAGACCGAACTGAAACAGTAAGGGAGTATCAACAGCCTAATACCGATCCTTCAGGGCGGTCTCAAAAGAGTCCTTCTACCTTCCGACCGGTCTTCGGGAGCAATTCCTAATGACCCCAAAACATAAGGGGAGAACTAAGCTCAACCATGACGATCAAAGCCAAACTTGAACAATAAAGAGCTGTGAAATAGCACCAAAAACGATGAGGATTCCCAGAAGAGCCTGGAGAATCTGAGCAGCTCAGAGATGGAGGTAAACAGAAGGTGAAACCTAACAGCATCTAGATAACGTACACAAGGAGGCTCAGAGGAGCCAACTACTTAGACGTGAGAATATATATTTCAAGCTTGGAATACTCGTTTGCACAGCAAACATGAGCCTTGTGCTCAGCAAATCGCCTATCTACCCTTAAATAAAGGGGAGCACAACATAACTCTACCGGAATGGCGAGGAGGCCTAATGAACGGCCTGCTACTCCCAATAAACACGGCCGTGGGCCTGGGTTGCCAATGCTAGTGCTCTAGGGGAGCAAAATCCAATTACCAATAGAAAGGAGAATAACACATTCGACCCGAGCAGTATAGGTGTAAAGCATGCATGGGGCAAAGAGCTTGAATTTAAAGAAAGAGAGATCCAGGGGATCTCAGAGAGACTTAAAGGAGTTAGCTACGGATAAATAGCGGCCTCAACAGGGAGAAACCCAAGGAGGCCAGCCATTCAAACCAAAATGCTTAAACCGACCATAGGGAGGCTAATTAACAAAAGCTTAGCGCTTGTAACTATGCTAAATGCTAAACACCACCAGGGAACCACATACTCAAACATTGCTAAAATTCAGTAGCAATGGATTAAAGGAACAACCTGAACAGAGGAGAGGAGGCAGCAGGGCCTGTTACTTTCATTCTTAGCCTAATGCATAAGGTGGGCCCCTGACCAGAAGCAACCCTGATGAGAAGGGAGGCAAACATTAGCTGAGCGACTAGCAAGGGAGGCTAAAACAGAAGTAGCCAACACCTACTGCTCCCAACATAATTAGGAGGCTTCAGAAGTAAAGGGCAGCTAAATTATGAAATAGCTTGCCATGCTACACAATTGTTCTGAAAAACACCCACTAAGAGCTTCTAATAAAACTCTCATTAGAGAGGAAGCAATAGCAAGGATGTGAGATCAGCCTTCCATAAGAGCTCCAGGGCCCTAGAAAGCCCCAAAACCCTAACGTATACAAAATAAAAGCCCCGCCAGCCTTAAGCAGGGAGCCGTGGTCACTGCAAGATGAATAAATCTCCCTTAGCGGGGAAGTGACCTGCTAAGCGCACCTAAGACCAACAAGAGTAGAGGCCGAATGTATAAATGGCCTACCATACTCCAGCAGTCTAAAAATGGCTGTGCTCAATATCAAGCACTAAGCCGGACCCTCAGAAGGAGTTCCAGGACGGGAACAAACTCATTATCTGGCCAAGGCTTCAGGCCTGATGTCAGGCCGTGCGCAGGGCAAGGAAGGGTACAGGGGAAAAGAAGAAAAAGAAGAGAGGGAGATGAAAAACCATCAAAAAGAGAGGAAACACTCAATGACGCTCACCGCGCCGGCTTTGTATCACCTTTGTATCACCTCTCTCAAATCCTGCTTTTTCTTTCGCACCTTCTCTGAGACCTGCTCCTCTGAGGAGGAGAGGGCCGGGGCCCGATCCTCAGACCATGACGGGCCAGGTCCCTGGTATACAGGATTTAAATGCTGCTGAGCGCGTCCTCGCCTCCCTGAACTTCCCAACCACCACCTCGACGGAAGTCCCGAAAACTTCAAGCGCCGAGACCGGCGCATCGAGGAGAAAACCCTTCTCTTTCTCCCCTATGTCAGTCAGGTTCACCCACAGGTGTCTCTCTGTTGCCACCATCGCCGCCATCGATCGAACGATCGCAGCAGCAGTTTGTTTGGTGGCGTGGAGAGCCAGGTCTGTGGTGCCGCACAGCTCAGCCACCAAATCATTAGAAAGACCCTGGCCCTGGTCCAAATCAGATCAGCCTGATATGCATGAAGCACTGCCATAGTGTGCAGTGCAGGACCAGCCAGACCTGCAGCCACGTATGCCCTGCCATTCAACCGTGAAGTTGTTTTTGGTGGTCTAGTAGGCAGGGCCGGAGCCTTCAAAGATGACGCTCCACAACCAACGAGTTCGCAAACTGCTTCTTCCCGAGCGTGCGCCCACGGCAGCTTTATTCTGCCCGAGGCGCTCTCCATAACATCCAATAACTCAACATATGCAGGGCAGGATGGTTGTGCGGGCTCAGATGAAATACTCTTACTGCCCTCAACAACCATCGTCTGCTCTTCAGTGTGGCTTGAAGCCAAAAGAGCACTGTCTGCTAAACCAGAGGATGCTAGCAAAATGGCATCCTCGCCGAGCAGATCGCTCTCGTGAGCCGCCGAATCGCGAGAAAGAGAAACGCCTTTCTCAAACTTTTCAGCGAGCTCCACCTGCGAGCCCCATGACTTGACGCAAACAGATCCTTCGAGAACTGAACTTGTGACTCTGAAAGTCGTGTGTGTCATCCGGTGTCAGATATCTCAGACACGGATCAGCACAACACTTGAAGCGCTTCTCAGACATGATCAAAAAGGATCTTACCTTGAAACAATCGCAACAGACAAAACAGTCACTGAAGACGAAAAGAGGATGACATGTTCTCTAGGCGCCCCTTATATTACTGTCTGGTCACACTAGTATGACGTCATAGGCTGTCGCCGGCCAATAGGATTGGCATGATTCGACTATTGCTTCAGACACCTGTCAACTGAGGGCTTTCTCCATATGCGTTCTAGGACGAAAAGGGAAGTAGATATTTTACTTCATAACTTGTTAAATATGGATTTTTTTTTTTTTTTCACAAACGCATCGCTTCGCTTCAGAAGGCCTTTATTAACCCCGGAGCCGTGTGGATTATGTTTATGATGGATGGATGTGGATAGAGACACTTTCTTCAGCTTCATACTCGTTTGGTAACGCTCACTGCCATTATAAAGGTTGGATGTGTGTGTGTTCACTACTGTGTGTGTGTGCACTTGGATGGGTAAAATGCAGAACAAAAAAATCTGGGGTATGGGACACCATACTTGGCTACACACTGACTTGTCAGCAACCACAGTCATGGTCAGAATTATTGGCACCCTTGGTAAATATGATCAAAGATGGCTGTGAAAATAAATCTGCATTGTTTATCCTTTTGATCTTTCATTCATAAAAAAAAAAAAAAAGCAAAATCTAATCATTCATTGAAGTAAAACAATTGAAGAGGGGGTGGGAGGGAGAGGGGTTAACATTATGAAATAAATGTTTTTTCTCTAATACATCCTGGCCACAATTATTGGCACCCCTAGAAATCCTTATGAGAAAAATATCTCCCATTCATATTTAGAATTTTTAGCACATGAGGCTGACTAGGAGCATGAAATTTTCCAGCCATGACTTCTAGTTTCACAGGAGTATAAATACGAGGAAACACAAAGGCCAAATTCCCTTAATCATTCATCACAATGAGTAAAACCAAAGAATATATTTCTGATGTGCAGCAAAAGATTTTTGAGCTTCACAGAATAGAAAGTGGCTGTAAGAAAATAGCTAAAGCATTGAAAACCCCCATTTTCACCATCAGGGCAATAATTACTAAGTTCCAATCAACTAAAGATGTTACAAATCTGTCTGGAAGAGGACGTCTAAATCGTCCTAATGAGGAGGAAAGTTTGAGTGGCCAAAGACTCTCCAAGGATCACAGCTGGAGAACTGCAGAAAATAGTTGAGTTTTGAAGTCAGAAAGCCTTTTTTTTTTTTTCTGCTGGAGGTCCTGGACATCTTGTTCAGATGGTATCATGGATTCTATCAAATAACAAAAAAAAAAAAAAAAATGAAACTTGATGGCCATTGCCATCCCAGTCCCCTGACCTGAACACTACAGAAAATGAGTGGGGTGAACTGAAGACGAGAAGCATCAACATGAAGCTGGGAATCTGAAGGATCTGGAGAGATTCTGTATGGAGGAATGGTCTCTGATCTCCAAACTCATCAGGCGTTATAGGAGAAAACTCTGAGCTGTTATCTAGGCAAAAGGAGGTGGCAAAAAGTATTTAATAAAAGGGGGCAAATAATTGTGGACGTGTTTTTAAGAAAAACACTTATTTCATAGAGATTTCCCCACATTTTCAATTCTTTTACTTCAATGAAAGGTTAGATTTTCTGTGATTTTTTTAAATAAAAAGATCAAAAGGATTAACAATGCAGATTTATTTTCAGAGGCTTCTTTGTTTATATTTACCAAGGGTGCCAATAATTCTGACCACGACTGTATGGAAGCATGCTGGAAGCTCGCAATTCAGCAACTCTTTAAATATGAAATTGTTTGTTCAGAGAACTCCATAATTTAACCATTTTTTTAATACAAATTGTAGATTATCTATTCTATGGTATAGAAAATAAAATGTTTTGCACATAATGTATTCATTATGAAACCTTTCAGAAAGCAGATGTCTTTTCCACTCACATACTGTATGGACTGGGAAGAAACTCAAAGTATTCAATTATATAATGTTTTTTTTTAAATGATATGATCACTTTGTTTTTTTGCCATTTCTTGTCAAGAGCATAAAGGTTGGTCAGAGCTGCATTGAGGAGATTCCATTCTGATGATATTGTACATCTATCTCAGTCCATCAGTGTGTCATGTTCAACAGAAGCTATTAGATGTGCTCTCTCATAGGGCTTTAATCATCTCTCATAATCAAAAACAAAGAAGATTGCATTGCTTCTAAAGAAGACATTGCATTCTCACTTATAACTAATGAGCTCCACACCCCAGTAGCACAGCTTTCTTTGCAAGACAAAATGTTTTTGTTTTGTTTTTTTGTGGTAAAGCTGGCTTCTCATGGGCACACCTAGATGTTCCTGGCACTCCTGTCTCATCAATTTCAGCATTGCATATTGCACAACTACTTTCATTGTTTGCTCTGTGTTTGCTCAGCACGGTTTGGCAGCCACTGTTGCTGGGGAAAGACTTGTGTAATTTGTACATGAGGGAGAAAGTGATGTACCTGGCCTTATCACATCTTTAGCAAGAGTTCAAGACGTGTGGGGCTGCTTTCAAAAGCCGTGATTTAAAGGAAATCAATCTAGAGTCTCCTCTGTGATTATGAGGGATTCACGGGGTGAACAGGCAGGGCAATGAAAATGGTTGGCACTTTTCCTATACTCATGTGACATTGCACAGGTTCAATTCTCTGACAGACAACAATGCAATGATCTCATCAGGGATTTGTACAACATGATTTATACACAATAATGAACACCAACTGGGACAAAAATGGTAATCAGACAGAGAAATGTAAAAAAAAAAAAAAAAAAAATCGGCCATTCACTACACTGGTTTCAGAGCCAATTTAAGGGTTTAAATCTAACCCGAATTCATAAAGAAAGAAATGAGAAATTATATTTTGTTTGCATTGTGACATTATTTTCATGACAGTTAAGCATTCAACCCCATGCTCATTACTGTAAAAAGCACTTTATTTCAGTCCTGTTCTGTAAGTGTATACTATGTAGTCAATACAGTAATTAAAATAACTAATGTTGAACTGTAATAATTCAATGTAGTTTATCTATATTACTCAGCACTTTCTTGTGTAAGTACACACAATGTGAAATAAAGTGCAACCCCAAAAAAAAAATCTAATTTGCATTAAAGTTGGCAAGAAATGGAAATTCACGCACACAATCTAGTGTGTGTGTGTGTGTGTATATATATATATATATATATATATATATATATGTGTGTGTGTATATACTACCAGTCAAAAGTTTGGACACGGTAAGATTTTTAATGTTTTTAAAAGAAGTTTCGTCTGCTCACCAAGGCTGCATTTATTTAATTAAAAATACAGTAAAAACAGTAATATTGTGAAATATTATTACAATTTAAAATAACTGTTTTCTGTTTGAATATATTTTATAAAGTAATTTATTCCTGTGATCAAAGCTGAATTTTCAGCATCATTACTCCAGTCTTCAGTGTCACATGATCCTTCAGAAATCATTCTAATATGATGATCTGCTGCTCAAGAAACATTTATTGTGTACAATTGTACAAAATATTTGTGTACAATATTTTTTTTTTCAGGATTCTTTGATGAATAGAAAGTTCAAAAGAACAGCATTTATTTGAAATATAATCTTTTGTTACATTATAAATGTCTTTACTGTCACTTTTCATCGATTTAATGCATCCTTGTTGAATAAAAGTATTAATTTCTTTAATTTCTTTTCAAAAAAATAAAAATAACAATTTTTACTGACCCCAAACTTTTGAACGGTAGTGTATAATGTTACAAAAGCTTTGTATTTCAGATAAATGCTGTTCTTTTGAACTTTCTATTCATCAATGATTCCTGAAAAAAAAGTACACAACTGTTTTCAACATTGATAATAATCATAAATGTTTCTTGAGCAGCAGATCATCATATTAGAATGATTTCTGAAGGATCATGTGACACTGAAGACTGGAGTAATGATGCTGAAAATTCAGCTTTGATCACAGGAATAAATTACTTTATAAAATATATTCAAACAGAAAACAGTTATTTTAAATTGTAATAATATTTCACAATATTACTGTTTTTACTGGATTTTTTATTAAATAAATGCAGCCTTGGTGAGCAGACGAAACTTCTTTTAAAAACATTAAATATCTTACCGATTCCAAACTTTTGACTGGTAGTGTGTGTGTGTGTGTATATATATATATATATATATATATATATATATATGCCTTTCATAAATATATTTATAATTTTTGAAATGATCATTGTGTTAAAGTAAAGACAATCTAATATATATATATATATATATATATATATAAATCAATCTGCCTAAATGTCATGAAAATAATGGCACATTGAACAGAAGATGAGTCATTACTTCCTTTTTTTCAATTTTGAAGTGAAATCTAAGCTGGACATATTTTCTGTCACCATCTCTCACTAACAGTTACTTAGCAATGCTGGGAACAAAGAACGTTCAATTGAAGTGTAATCAGCTGAATATAAGGACTTAATTCTACAGGTCCGGCTTGTCAAACCTTAGCTTAATGTATCCAGTTGACAAGATAGAAAACAATGTATCTAAAAATGTATTTTATTTCGGCCACAGAGTACTCCGAAAGCCTCTATGTCTTTTTTATGAAGTATACCAACATAATTTATTTATAAAGACATGTCTTTAGGGAAAAAAATCACTTTACTTTCAAGGTAGAAGCCGTCTTCTAGGCTGAATGATGTAAAAAAGCATGTCTATATGATAGGTGATCCCAGTGTAGATCAAAGACATACGGTTTATCGCTACATTTAAAAGATCTTTGCTTATATAGCCTTGATCTGTTACTGTTAGACCCTGAAGAAAAACAGCAAGCTACAATAACTCACTCTCTAGATGATGGCAAGAGACTTTATTTGAAACAATTTAAACTAACATATTACGTGAATTGTTATGACCAGCCTAATGGTTAAAAAAATTCAACATTTAGCTTTTTTATTTTGCAGCGGTCCCCTTTTGTTACTACATTGATTCTTTTTCCCCCATTTTCTTTTTAATTTTTTTTTTTATTATTATTAAATCAGGAGAGCAAACCATAAATGCACAGTATATGTCGTCTTTTTCGTACTGTTACAGCAGAATACAAAGGGGGGGAAAGGAAATAATCAGGAGGAAAAGAATGCAGCGACTGAAAAGGGTCGTGCCATAGATAGCCTATTCTTGTTATATCATGTCACATACCTGTCTGAACATGAGAACATAAAGGAAATTTTACAGCTCATTCAGTCAAACTGACGGATGAGGATTATTTGCAGTGCAACCTTATGATTTGATGTGATTTGTTTCAGTCTTTTTGAGTGGAACTTCCCCAAACTGGAAGTGTCACCCATAATCCAAAACACAGTAGGTCAAAAGGTGGATAGGCTGTTTGACAACAGTTTTTGCTTCAAGATTGTGGGTAGTGTAGGTCTTTTCAAAATAAACACTGGCTTGTAGTTTCTACAGAAGCATATTTCATCACTTAAGCCTTAGTGCTCATGGCAGGCCTGTCTTGAAATGTTTAAATATTATTGCTAAAAATCAATTTATCTATGAATAAATTGACCGGGATACCCTGTGCACTCTTTTAGCATTTCAAAGATGTGTTAATTTATTTATCACATGCTCAACAGGGAGACAGTGAAACGATTTTTCTGAAAAGTGACCTTGTCAACATGCTGCACCATCTTTGATGGTGGAAATTGGAAGGTGTACATCTTACAGCTTACTACTGAAACAGTGTCCCTGAGGATAAGGCCACGGATCAGCCCTTGTGGGCTTTGAACCCATTACATTTCAATTACCGACCAAGGGTGCGTTTCTCAAAAGCATTGTAAGCCTAAGTAGATTGTACAGCTATTGGCACCAATAATCGGTATGATCAATTTAGCTCACAATGCTTTTGAGAAACGCCTAAGCTATGCCTGCTTATGTGTGCAGCAGTGTGTTTCTTAACTCTTAGCGTAGTTCAAAAGCACATGATCTACAGAAAGACTGGTTTCAAAGAGGTGTTTATTTACACCCTTTTCAGCATGCTGTTTTATCAACATTACCTGCCTGGCATCCTGTATTTGTTTGCGGATCACTTCCTTGATAGTGGGGCCGTTTTGCCTCGGCGGGTGGAAGAGCAGATCTATGCTGGTCTCGAGTCTTCGGTGCAGGACTTCTGGCCAGCCTAACTCCAGGTTTGGTGGATCAGTGTCAGAGTGAGTGGGCCAGTACGTACCCGTGGAGGAAGTGTCATCCTGTGGACAGTCTACTTCCTCTGAGTGGTTGCTTGTGGGCGGCTGTACAGCGCTCTGTGTAATGTGGTTGATTTCCTCCTCAGAGAGGAAACTGCATATGCCTTCCTCTTTGATGAAATTTTGATAAGAAACTTCTCCCTCTTTGACTAGGCAGTCGATGGCTAACCGATACGCTTCCTTGTAATGCGGCTGTATATAATCTTCTGCCTTGAACTCTCCCTTTAAGGAGGACAGCAGGGAAAAATCGGATTCCATCACGGTGTTGATTTGGATTCCTCAAAACGCCGTACAGCCTTTGCCACCTAAGGAAAAACACACATCAAAGTTCAAATAAGACAGTTCTGCACATCAATAATATAACAACTCATCTAGGTGCATGCATAATAGCGTCTTGTATAGATAGTTCGTTGAAATATACATTTTAGCTTGGAGCTTTTTTTTTTTTTTTGGCTATTAAGGCCCGGTTTTTCAAGCTTTGCTCATGTTTTTAGTTTTTGGTTTCAGCCGCTTGCAGAATGGTGCAGGGATAACAGACTTTTGTAAGCCAAAACCTGGAAACTAGTTGCATTTTAGCTCTTCCCGTTCCATCATCCTGAAATTATTGGGTTTTGGGTTAAATGGGAATTTAGTTAAATGCCTGTTTTAACTCAAACTTTTTTGAAAAATGATTTTTCAAAAAAGACTGAAAGAGTTGTCGGAAGCTTAGTGATGGTGATGTTGAAGTCATGTATTGTATTTAGGTTTTAAAATTATTTGTGAACATTATTATGTGTAAGAATCATAAACGTTTGCTGGTCACGGAGCTTATTTGCTGCAAAAGCCAATGGAAAAATGCTATTAAGTTTTTGTAGAGGGAACCAGGGTGATGTGAACTTATGGGTTGGCCTACAAAAATACGTCATCACTGCAGCTTCCAATAAGACCCTCAGAGGACAGTCATCACTGGTTTGTAAACTACACTCTAAAATAATGTGTTTAATGCAACCGTCATCAATTTTTTTGAGTTATGACAACTTTGAATTAAATTATTTTCAACCAACAAACTATGTTGAGTTAGAGGAACGCAATCTGTAACATAAACACAAATTATTAAGTTATTTTTAAGTTTTTGAGCATTAAATAAATTTTTAATACTCATATTAAGTCGTACCACCTTCTGTATTCAAATTATGAATAAAAACGGAGCAGGCATCGCATCAGTTACACTTTTTCCGTAAGTTGAATAGGGAAGGCGTAGGACATGGTGTAAGCTTTTTGAACTGTGAGAGTTTTACTCTTCCTTCGTAATTTGAATACGGAAGCTAAATATTTTACTTCATAACTTGTTAAATATGGATATTTTTCTTACACAAATGCATCTTTTCTCTTCAGAAGGCCTTTATTAACCCCTGGTGCCGCGTGGAGTACGTTTATGATGGATGGATGTGGATGGAGACACTTTCTTCAGCTCATACTAGTGACCCATTTTCACTGCCATTATAAAGCTCGGATGCGTCAGGATATTATTAATATTTCTCTGACTGTGTTCATCAGAAATAAGAAAGTCATATACACCCAGGATGGCTTGAGGGTGAGTAAAGCTTGGGGTAATTTTCATTTGAAAGTGAACTGATCCTTAAAGATATTCCTTGTCACTGGCATTAGCGCAGCCATTGCTTATAGAGTCAATGTAGTGTCTTCATGTGTCTACTCTTCAGCACAAAGATAACCACAAAAACACTAATTTCAACATTTACCCTCCTTATCCAGTCTTATGCAAAGCATGTGGAGAACTAGAAATCAACTGCCCAATTTCAAGTTGTCTAGCCAATTTTAAGTTACTTATTTTTTTTATTATTTGAGTTTAAATTACACACAATATTAAGCAAATGATTATGTCAACTAAACTCAAAAAAAAAAAAAAACAAAAAAAAACTTAAACTTAAAACCTAAAAGGTTTAATTAAATCAATAAATTATAATTTTTAATATGTAACCACACAGTTGTGGTAATAGGTCCCCTGAATTACGTTTTACAGTGAAATTTTATTCTATACAATAACTCACAAAAAGCAATATATGCTGTATCTTTGAGCTTGAGGTCCTGTCATTTGTCCCAACTCTATGGCCTTCATGGTTTGTTTCATTGCAGGGACTGCTTGTTTGAACGTGTTATTTCACCACTCTCTTTTGGTTTGAAATGATGGATCCCACACATCAATACCATCACTCTGGACTATACTTGGGAGCTCTTTAAAGACATAATATCATAAGCCCTTTCCTCTCTTTTGTCCAGTAAAATCCTCCCTCCCCTCAACACCAAGTTGCAATAGAAAGTAGTAAATCATAGTTCATGTCTGTGAATATTAGGCCTTAGTCTGGACATACAGTGTGTCACACAAAGCTCCATGCTTCATTAGGAAATATGTCAGAATACGTAAGAAAACTACGTTGGTCAAGCCATTACATTTGGCCTTTATATATTGTATTACTATTACTATTTACAATTAATTAGTAGGTATTATTAGTAGTAACTTTGCAAGACACAGCTGGTTGTGTGATCTCAGCATGGTGGCCCTCACAAGGTAAGTATACATGTTCTATATTCTGTTCATTATGTGTCAAACTGTTTTTCAAATTAATGCACGTTTAAAAAGATAAAACAGCAGTTAGTAAAGTCTCCAGATGTACCATGTTCTGCTGATGATGAAACTGTGAGTGACTCACTGTTTCTGTAATGAGAAAGCTGATCTGTAATTACTTTTCTTCAACTGAAAATCTGAGAAAATGTTAATGTTATTGCATCACTCTGCTTTGTTACTGAGTCAGGGCTTCTCAAACAACAAGAACATTCATTTTCAACTCAATAAGTTCTGTTTGCTGGGTGCAGGACAGATAGTTGACCATCTTTAAATGTTGCCCACTAAGGAGGTCTATAAAGAAAATAAAGTTATCCCTCAATGGTTGCTCAGCTGGTGCAGAATCCTCCTCAAGACTTTGCTCATTTTCACATTAGCTTTAATTGGCATCTGCTAATTACTCTGGAGCTGCAGGGGAATTACGTCATGATAAAGCTGATTTGACAATGCCACCAAACCCTTCACTAATGACTATCCTGATCTGTGAAATTCATTTCGAGTCGGTCAACAAAAAAACTGGCAAAACATCTACTATAACATATATATTTTTGTATTCGATTCTTTAAAAATAAATCATCTAGTGGCACAGAAATTATGTACTTCACCTTCAAACAAACAAATTAAGACCATTGACCGAAACGGCGAATGTGATTTCCCCAAGTACGACATGTTCCTGGATCAACATCTTTGCTGATCCTGGAACAACATTCCAATCAACCAATCAGATATGAGAGACAAGTTTACCGTTTATGTCAAGTTTAGGCTTGCATCCAGGGTTAGGTGCTTCTACATCAATGTTAATCACCTATCTTTCCCCTCTGATTTTAGGGATAAGTTATGGGTAGGATTAGGTTTAGGGGTAGGAATAGGGTTAAGACTAAATTTTCAGACAGGAATGTTGTTCCAGGATCAACAAAATATGTTGATCCAGGAACATGTCTTACTTGGCAAAATCATGGTGACCTAATGAAACTGTGGGCAAGTCAATAGACCGTTGATGTGGTGTCAACATTAAGGATTTAATAGCATATTGTGGAGTAAATCTAAAAACAAATTAGTGCATATGAATAGAGTTCTAGAAACAACCAGATCAGATGGAAACTTTCTGTTTCCAAATTAATGTTTCCAAAATAAGTTTCACATTATGTTGGTGTTTTGGTTTTGTTTCCACGGGCTCTTAGTTTGTTTATCATCATTTTCTGTGTTTGTTTTCTTCCATTGCTATGGTTATTCATTGTTTCATTGATTCACACACACACCTACTCCTACTTTTTCTTCATTAGTTCACGTGCATATAATGCCCTGTTTCAGTGATTCATTGTCTGGTGTTTTCTGTTTTATGCACGCTGTTACTTATTATTTGGATTACTGTGTTGGATTATACTCTTGCATTTCATATCCGCTTTATCTCTCCTTCATCATCATCATCTATATACTCTTAAAAATAAAGATTCCAAATAGGGTTTTTTCACAGCGATGCCATAGAAGAACCATTTTGGCTTCCCCAAAGAACCTTTCAGTGATCAGTTCTTAAAATAGCTGTAACATATGCATTCAGAAAAAGGTTATTTCCCAGAATCTGTCAGTATTCTTCATATTTCAGATTCATCCCATCAGGCATAATTAATTCATTCAACTTGACTTGACTTGATCAGCAGGTGCTGAGATCACCACAGGCCTAAAGCAGTCACAAGGGGTTGGCATTCAACACTTTAAGTTATTCTGAGCCCCACCTGCTCTGATTAATATGATAACTGATTTTAGTCAACCAAAACTGAATGCTGGGTGTTAAATAACTCATTTTGTGTTTCCGTGAAAGGAACTTGGGTAACACTTTAGTGTACACTGTAAAAAGTAATACGCTTTTATCTACTCAATAAAATTGTGGCAACATATAAGAATTGAGTTAGAATTAATCAAATGAATTGCTTAAAAGCCAACCATTTAAAATGTGTAAAATTAGCAAACACCATTACAAAAACCACAAACTGCCATTAAAAGCAAAGTATCAAAGTACCCAACTAAATTAAACACGGATCGCCATAATGGTGACCAAACATTTTCAATAAAATCAACATCGACATCTAAACCTCTGTTAATTCTTGTGTTTCTCTTTCCTTCAGTGATTCTGCTTGTTATCATCAGGTGTCTTCAATTTTGGTAATAAAAAATAAAGAGTTCTTAATTCATCTTTGACATCTGTTATTCAGACATTTTTGTTTAAATTTTACTTAAATTTTACTCATTTTAAATGGTTGACATGTAAATCAATTTGAATCAATTGAATCAATCAAGGAATCAATTTGATTAATTCTAACTCAATTCTGTTTGTTGAATTTAATTAATAATATTGCTTGTAATCTGTTGCCAAAATTTTATGGAGTAGATACAGCGTATTACTTTTTACAGTGTAGGGAACATGTATTCACTATTAACTACAACTTTTGCCTCAATAAACTCTTAATTTACTGCACTGTTGACCCATCTCTTACACCTTAACCCACCCTTAAACCTGTCCATACCACCAAACCTGTCCCTAACCTTATCTGCATCCACCTCAATAGCAGCAAAAGTGTTTTTCAATACAATATGAATACAATGAGTACATTGTACTTTTGATGTAAATGCATAGTAGTTAAGGCCACCTAATATAAAGTGGGACTGGATTAAGAATGTAAGTACTTATAAGTACTAATAAATAACCAATATTCTAGTAATATGCATGCTAATAAGCAACTAGATAAAAGACCTTAAAATAAAGTGTTACTGAAACTTGTTACTACAATAATATTTTCACTGGTGTAAGATATAATTTAATTATATACTGTATACGTTTTACGGTAACACTTTAGTAAGGGGAACACATATAAACTATTAACTATGACTTTTCCCTCAAAAAACTCCTAATTTACTGCTTATTAATAGTTAGTAAGTTAGTTGTTCAGTTTAGGTATTGGGTATGATTAAGAATGTAGAATAAGGTCATGCAGAATAAGATATTAATATGTGCTTAATAAGTACTAATAAATAGCCAATATTCTAGTAATATCCATGCTAATAAGCAACTAGTTAAAAGACCCTAAAAGAAAATGTTATCAGTTTCACTAAACACTTCATTTTATGAAAATGTCATGAAAATTATGTCACAATGCAGTTTGTGAGAATTGTGTGGGAGAGAGTCATAATATTGGGTGTTACTATCGCACAAGGTTTGTGATTAAATTCTGTCTTGAAATATTGATGTACAGTTCTCCAGTGATAGAATTTGTCTGGAAAGGGAATTGATATTTGTGCAATAGCATGTGAGAGTGACATTAAAATTTATTTGACATTTAGTATGACATAAAATTTTCATTCATTTTAACAACAGATGCAATGAAGTCTTATGTCAGTTTGTCAAGTATGTGATTGCATTTCAAATGCAATTTCACATTCGCATATACACACACAGCAATGGGAATACAGGCATATTTATATTCAAAAGATCTTGAAAATTCATTTCACTTGCAAAAGCATGATTTCACTAAACACTTCATTCAAAACAAGAATAATAAAAAGCTAATTTTGAGAGATTGCAGGCAACTTTTCTAATATTTGTTCTTCTAAGAGACCATAAGACATCAGCACATTCCAAAGATAAAACCAGAACTAAAATCCATGTACAGAAAAGATTATGCATCTGTGAGAACCCTACTTAGTTAATCGTATACCTTTTCAGAACTAGTCTGTCATAGCGTCATGCACTGACATTGTGCTTAAGTATTGAAACGTATCTTTCAATATGCAAAAACAAAACAAGCAGATGTATAGCAAGGTAACCTGTCTGCAAACTACCTCTAAAAACTACTAAAGCACCAACTTCAGTAACATTGAGTATGACATTCAAGTCTATGCCTGTTATTTCTAAAAAGTTACTTACTTAAGAGAAAATCATCATGCGGTGTCTCTTAGCATTCTTATCCCGTGTTGTACCAGTATAGATGAGGTATGTCTCAAGCCAAAGTGGATTGGTTAGTCTCAGGAAAAAGAAAAGAAAGAAAGAAAGAAAAAAAAAAAAAAACCCTGAATGTGTTTTAACATGAGAAGTGCTGAGAACCTGGTGAAGGGTGGGGACTCAAGATTTCACATGCAAATAATAATAGCGTCTCACTGGCCAGAGGCAGTAAACCTGTCTGACATACCGAGGACACACCTCTTCCCCTCTATCTTTCGTCCTGTGTGTCTATCCTTTCAGAGAGTTCATAGTTCACTAGGATAAAGTTGACAGTTCCTATTTCTGACAGATTCTATCTTCTTCTCACTGACAGAAGCGATGTTTTGTAAATGTGACACGTACAATGTTTCAATGACTTATTTCTTGCTGTACTAAATCAAGTCCTTCACAGTGTGTAGGAAGGCAAAGCATTCTAATTTTGGCATCTTACTGAGAGGAAACCTTTTTATGAATGAATTTATTTATTTTTTAAAAGCATTAAAAGAAAATAACTGAATGATTTTCATAATGTTTTGTTCCGATCTTGATGTAAGACACTGACGGTGGAACTCCTGTTCAGTGTTTTAGCTCAAAGGTGCTACTGAATCTGCGGCGCCATGGCAAAAGCAATTGTTTTGTCTTGAGGGATCTGGTGCTGTATGAATCAAATGTAAGAATTTCCGCTTGTGAAACAGAAATCAGTGTAATTACAAACTGGTCGTGCATGTGACCAGGGTTGAGCACAGTAAAAACCCTGAATTTGGCAGCAAACATCAGCTGTCTTTGAAAGACATGCCAGACCGGTATCTAGATAACTGGGAAAAACCCTGTTATTAACCCCTCTTGCTTAGGAAAAGCATTCTTTCATTCACAGACACAGGTAAGTCTTGTCAATGTCACAAACACACCAGAGGCCTTAGGTAGTACGAGGCGTATCATTTGGCTGCATTGTTCCGGTATGGCTTGAGGATTTCAGAAGCAGGTGCAGTCTTTCAGGCCACATTAGGCACATTAGCACATTCACAACAGGTTTCTGTCCCTTAAGGTAACTGCATCACAGTCGAGTAATACTATCCGAAAGGGAAAATCTTAATGCAAGCAGCCCACACTGTAATATACGTCACCTGAACTGTATGGGCTTGTTCTAGCAGGCATCCCTTCAATAGTGTAGATGACGGAACACAATCTTACTCATCTGCCTAAATGTGATTCATTTCAGTGTTTGTGGAGTGTTTATCTGTGTTCCCATGGCTTTAAAGGACAACTGAGATTTCTAGTCATCATTGATAACAGGCAGGATAACGTGGAGCAAATGAGCTGAGCTGGCTCATCTAAATCTCACCTTATAATGCAAATTTATATATACAAAGTCATGAAACTGTAGATGGCGGAGACTGATCCTTAACTCAATCTGCTTGCAATCACATTATTCTCTATAGGGTACAGCTGATTGGTTCCTGCTGTATCAGTAGCCAATGAGCTCGCTGCTAAACCTTCAAATACTTGGTCAGCATTTGCTTTAGCTATTGCAGCACGCTTTCAGAAACCCTCCACCTTCCCCAGCTCCACCTGAATAATTCATGTATGCTATGTTGTACAGCATCAGCATGTCGTACTTGCTCTGCAGCAGCAGCAGTGTAGCAGATCTATTCCGCCAAGACCAAACATATCAACATTGTCATATCCATTACCATGCCAAACACTGTAAAAAAGTTGTCATGACAGAAATATACAGTATTTTTTTTTTTCTCCATGTTCCCAGTATCTTGGTTGAACTGTGATTCTGTTCATCTTGAAATATTTATGTACAGTTCTCCAGTGTTATAATTTGCATAGGTAGAAAGTGAACTGATATTTGTGCATTGGTATATGAGCGTGACATTAAGATGTATTAGACATTTAGTATGACATTAAATTTCATTACAGCAGATGCATTGAAGTGGTATGTCAGTAAATGCTGTGTAGCATTTTTTGTGGTTAATTGCCACCAATTATTTTATTATATTTAAAATGGAAAATGTCGTGCAATGTGATAAACAATCCTTAGAACAGAAATATATTGACAGGACAAACACACACTCGGTTAATAACATTTATACACAAAATTCTACACAGCATTTACTGACATACAACGTTTTTGCATCTGTTGTGAAGATACATAATGACCTACATGATGAATATAAATTATATATGTAGGTCTATGTACATTTCTGTAATTTGTTTCGGATAAAAAACATCTCCTGAAGGGTGTTTTTTTTTTTTCAACTATGGCACTTTTAATAAGCAGCCTGTAAAAAAAGTTGCTCCTTGGTTATGGCCTGGAAGGCCCTTTCTCATCTGCTGGGTCCACACTGGAGCATACATTAGTAATGTAATGTCAGGTTTGTTCCTGAACTTTTACATGTATTTTCTTTCTTGTTTCTGTATCACTATCCTTGTGTTTTCTCCTGTATTTGAGTTTGTTGCCAAGGTTTTTGATTTCCCACACCTGTTTCATGTTTAGTCCTTGTGTGTTTATAGCCCTTTGTTTTGGTCTGTTGTTGTCAGTCATTGTCTTAACATATCTTAAATTCGCTAATGTTTAACTGTTGTGTTTTTGATTGTTTTGGATTCCTACCTTTGTTGGTTCACCTTCTTGTTTAATAAAGTGTGATTAGATCCAAACCATAACTACTAGAATGACCCATTTATAAAGACAGCTTTATTCATGAATTAATCAGCTAATGAATAGTTTTAATGAATGATTCTATGACTCGCTTATTAAGACTAGCAATCACCTATTGGCGGTTTCAGTCACATATAAAAGTATCTCATGCCCTGTCCAAATACCCACACTTGCAGTCTTTGCACTTGACCACTTGTCTACTTTCATGACGAATTTTCTGTATTTGGCTCAAGCGTTTAAGTGGGCATGAAGAATGCAAGTGTGTGTAGAACTTTTGATTACCCGACGGGACACACTTATAGTCTTGCAAAAAAAAAATGCAAGCATTTACAGAGGTTTTTATTATTATTATTATTATTATTTTCAGCACTTTGCATTTTAAAATACACTTCTAAATGTCTGTTCAGTGGTCACTATGTAACTAACAGAAGACACAATTTAAAAATTTTGGTGCTTCGTTAAGTGATAAAAAGCAGTTGCAAATGATGTACAAAATACACATAGCCTACTCATCTTTGCATCAATAAAATGTGCAACACTTTATATTTTACTACCAAATTATATGTAATATATAATTAATTTAACTTACAGTCGTATGTTTTCCTTGATGATTTCAGGGCATGCAAGTTCCCAAACATAATGCATGATGGGATACGCTGAGCCTCGAATACCGCACCGAAGCGGTATTCAAGATAGTGTGGGTTTAGTGTGCATTAAGGGCACTGCACTTGGGCATTTTTAAGACATGGGTCAGTCTTGCACACTTACTTCCTGTCATGTGCACGCGGTCTCAAGTGGCCAAGACCGCAAGTGTGGGTATTTGGACAGGGCATCTGTCTCAAACACACACTTAAGTGCAATTGCTCAAGTATATGTTACTTGCTCTAAATTGACATTTTGAAATTAGCTTGTGATGGCTTTGGATGAAATTTGGGGTAAGAAATTAGTTCTAAACATGATCATTTTAAGGGGAATTAGTGTATTTATTTGAATTGGTATCACAAATAACACAGATACTGGCTTAAATATTTCATGTCATGGCAACCACACGCTAGAATGGTGTTGTTAAGCTCCAAGTTGTGTTTGCAGTACACCTCTGCATCCTTTTAAAGAATATCTACAACCCGCATCTGTTTTTCTATTGCAAAAGAAAGGGTTATTGAGCTGTTTTGGATGTCTTTGAGAGATAACCTTATAATCTGGCTTAACAGCGCGTTTTATACAAAATAAAATGGAAACAACTTCTAGAGTCATAGCTCTGAATAAAAATTGTGCTGAGGTCATATGAATCAGTCTTCAAGAGTCTTCATTTGCACTCACCGGTGTACTGCGGGTTGTCCAGCCTCATTCAGAAGTCCCTTCATGACATTATGAACCAATTAAATTCTGCTCAGTTTGCCCATCCAGCCATTTCTACACCACAAAGAAGATAAGCAACACATATTGGGTACCTCTAGGCAGAATTTTTTTTATGCTATCTCAGGATTACAATTGCAGGAAAAAAAAAAAAAATTGAGTGCCAATTTCAACTCATGTGACCACAGGAAATACTGGGTCTCCTGATTGTATATTGCTATGGTCCCCTTATGTTGTATTTAAGTTCAGACAGAGACAGTTTCTGACATGCTGCATGGTGGGTGGGCGCCGTGAGTTCAAATCCCAAATCCTCACCTACAATACAATATTGCAAACTGCCATATTCTTTATTTAATCAAATCAATGTATTTCTTTAATCAAAGTTCTTTTTTTCTGTTCCTTGTTCCCTATCTCATGTTTGTAGAATGTATGTTCTTTGAATATTTATTGCCATCAACTTATTTTGGTTAAATTAAAATGAATATATAGCCATAGTAAATCCAATTCAGCAACGCTTCATTAGTTCATTTTGACTGTTAAAGGGATAGTTAAATGATGACAGAACTAACCCTTTAATATGACTTGATTGATAAATTCACCTTTCTTAGAAGATATATCTTGACCTTACTTTTTTTTTTTCTTATGGTGAACAGATTTCTATCTGTGAGTCACTCACAATGTGAACTTCTCTCATCTGTTCGGTTTCAAAATGTTCAGCAGAGTGAAGGATGAAATTATTTATTTGGAGAGGGACCGTGAATTGAAATATTAAAAGTAACTTCACCACATAGAGCAAGATTTGTGAATTCTTTTTTTTAATGGCCAAAAATACAATGAATTAGTTATACTGTATTCTACATCATTCTTTTGAAACTGATGAGGGCCTCTAGAATAAATTTCCATAACAGAGCATAACGGACCTTTGCCAGTTCAACTGCTAAGCCTTTTATTTAAGATAACATTTAAACCTAAAATCTTAACAGAATTGAATCAATTCTTATTATATTCAAGTATTAGTTTAGAATATTCAGTATTATAAACTGTAACTGTTATTAACTTTCAACATTGCTCTTTAACTGGCCATTTTCTTTTACATTTCTAAAGTCCACATGCTCCACATGCACTGAGAGATTGGATCGACCTGGTGGTGTATCAGTGATGACCCATGGTGCAAATTCAGATTCCTCTTCAGTGTAAATCCACGGTGCAGTGGTTTGGATATGTAAGTTTTAGCACATTTTCCTCAGGAGAGGATTTCTGAATAGCGGCAATAGAGAACGTTCCATTTTGGATTTGATTCCTGGGACTAGTTTGTATGTTCTTGTTTCCTGTTTTTCCTTTGTTCCATTGGTTCACATGTACTAGTTTGTCTCCATTGTTACAGATTCACTTTGGTTGCATCCAAAATCGCATATTTCCCTACTATATAGTAGGGAAAAAACAGTATGTGAAAAGAGTAGTATGTCTGAATTCACAGTATTCTTAAAGGGAACCCTGGTATTAAGACTTGTATGGCTTAATATAACGTAATTGATTTACGTTATTTAAAAAATCCATGACATATTTGGACTGATTTGGACAATGGGTGGTGCCATTTTGTTTAGGTGCACAGTGCGTTCTACATTGATGATGTCAAATGGTTGCACTCACTGAGCTACTGACACTGTCCTATTGCTATTTTTACCGCAACACAACTCGGAATATAATATACAATGCCACATTGTGCAGCTTTTGGTTGTAATTTTCAGTCGATGAGCAACAAGAGAAGTGATGTAAGTCTTTACTGCTTTACTAGCGATAAGAGGAGAAAAGAATGGGAAGTTGTGCAGAATGTGGACGAATAAAACTTCCTAACTGCGTCTTTGTTCTCTTCATAAGCCCTGATGACTTTGAAGCTTTTTATCAGTACGTTTTGGTGCAACGGTAATCTAGTAACGCATACAGGTCTTAATATCCATGGGGTTCCTTTTAAAACATGATCAGCCTTTTCAATTTGAGCCAGAGCGCAAAATTAGTGAAGATGAAAACATTGAAGACGTGCAATGTCTCTGTGGCTATTCAGACTACTGTTGTATGATTGACGTGTTAAAATGCTGTTTATGTGATCACAGATATCTTGTGCATCACAGCACACACAAGCTTTGAGACAGTCTGTCTCATTTGAGATGTGTTATAGGCTTACCTTCGTCAGTCTCCACGACAGGTGCGGCATTTGGTTAAAGCATACACTTATCCATCGGCAACTGTAAGCTCTTTCAGCTGTGGTCTTCTAAAAGCCTCAGTCATCAGGGCTTGTGAAGAGAACAAAGACGCGGATCTTTAGGAAGTTTTATTCGTCCACATTCTTCACAACTTTCCATTCTTTTCTCCTCTTATCGCTAGTAAAGCAGTAAAGACTTACATCACTTCTTTTGTTGCTCATCGACTGAAAATTACAACCAAAAGCTGCACAATGTGGCATTGTATATTATATTCCGGGTTGTGTTGCGGTAAAAATAGCAATAGGACAGTGTCAGTAGCTCAGTGAGTGCAATCATTTGACGTCATCGACATAGAACGCACTGTGCACCTAAACAAAATGGTGCCACCCATTGTCCAAATTGGTTCAAATATGTCATGGATTTTTTAAATAACGTAAATCTTTCATAGGTTTTCTACTACATATTTCAGTAAGAGACATCATTTATGTTATATTAAGCCATAGAAGTCTTAACACCAGGGGTTCCCTTTCGTACCAGTTCCCTGGCCCTTCCTCTGGTTCCACCCAGCCTTTTTGCTCCTTAGTCTCTTCTGGTTCTACCCAGCCTCCTGGCTCCTTCATCTCTGGTGGTTCTGCCCAGCCTTTTTACTCTTTTGTCTCCGTTTGTTGAGATGGATAGCAATCTGATCACTAAAAACTCTAAGAGGAGGTGGTTTGAGACCGTCAATTGTAAATACATCTGGTTGTTCTACCCACATACATAAACTTTATTCTTCTCCCTTAAAGCATCAGTATGGTATACATGTGGATGAGACACATGGATGGAGCAATTCAAACATAAATTACCACATGGGGTGAAAAGAGCATTCAACAGACAATTTTACTGCATAAAAAGATTGTACCCAATTATGTGTGTTGTAAATCCCCCAAGTCACTGTTTTGATTTATTACATGCAAAATTCCCCTGTAAATATGGGAGTTTCCAACCTATTTGCACATATGTTTAATTGTGTAATTATTTATAATAAATCACCAGCATTTGTTACAGTTCACAATCACATCAGCAGCCTTTAATCTGGATCATAATAAATTAGTATGCAAGAGTTTAATCTAAACTAATTTGGCTGTTTTCAAATAGCAGAGCTTGTGTTGTTCCTTCTACACAAGTGGAAATGTAAAGATCTGTCTGAGCTCAGACTTAAGTTCTAAATTTGGCTCATCCAGGTTCATCACGCTCTGTATCTTCTTCTTTATCTGTTGACTGGCTTGCAGCAGCGTTTCAGTTTAACACCTCTATTGACTGGCCCATGTATTTGAGAGACTGTTTCTTATTTTGTCTATTTTCAATATTCCACAAAGAAAGTTAATTTCTACTTAGAGGCAATAAATGAGATGGACTGAATACAAGCTCATTAAAGAAGGTGTAAACACTTGAAAGACTGTCCTTTATCCATTAGAAAAGGTTCACTTACAATGAGACATTTTAAATATTAGTGACATTTTTGTTACAGCACTATGGAGATATTTATGTTGTTATTGTGGTCTTTTCAGGCACTTGAGCTGCCGACTGGCTTTGGTGTCTAAAGGGCTTGTTATGATATAGACAGTTCATGAGGGCTAATGAGAACTGAAAACACTGGAGATTCACGTCCGCTCAATAAACTCTTCCAGTAATTAGATCAAAATTACATGCAAGGGAGCTGCTTAAGTGCCATTACTGTCATGTGCCATGGTTGATAAACACTCATGATGAGGAAAGGAAGACTTTAATAAACAGTCCAGGAGACAAGTAGACTGTAGCCGTCACTGGACGCTGGTCAGGGACTGGAGCCATCACTGGAACCGTCACTGGACCAAGTTTGGTGCGGGTTCGTGGGCTGGAGCGGGCTCAGGGGTGAGATCCATCTTGGGACGAAGGAGAGAGTCGCTTCCGGACTCGGGACGAAGGAGAGAGTCGCCTCCGGACTCAGGACGAAGGAGAGAGTCGCTTCCGGACTCGGGACGAAGGAGAGAGTCGCCTCCGGACTCAGGACGAAGGAATTAACAGGACACAGCTGGGACTAATGAACTCAATCAGGGTAACTAAGGGAACAAACAAGTGGCGGGAAAACTGAGAGCAAAGGGAGACATGTGACAAATGAACATGGTGAGAGACAGACATGTGACAATTACATTTTTTCTAAAACATTAAGTATGTTTGTTGTTGCTATGATTTTTTTTTTTTTTTTGTTTGTTTGTTTTTTTTTTTTTTTTTTTGCTTAGGATTTTTACAGATTTTAAAGGTTCCAGTCACAGTAGCAAAACGTTACTTTCACATGGGATGCCATCATGATCTTTATGGTCAACTTCAAGTTGTAGTTCACATAATTTTAGAAAGTTTTTTTTTTTTTTTTTGGTATTTACCACCTATGAAAATAGGTTATAATTCAAGAGAAAATAGTATTTTTACTTTAAACAGATTCAAAGAATAATTTACAATAATTCACTGATACACAAACTTTTATTTTTGCAGTTCTGCAAGATTCATTGTCTACTATCTAGGCCTTACAGTACTTGCATATGCTAACTTACAGGCTAGAAATGTGCTTACTGATGTATGCAAATTTAGAAAAAATCAAGTTTACAAAACAACAAAAAACTACATTACTGCTGAGTGATGTCACATGTTTCAGCTTCAAACAGGTTTTGGGACTTTTATGGCCAGCCTGTAATTAGCACAAACCAACCAGAGTCATTTAACATAACCTTTAACATTGGTTAAAACAGCAAAGGAATGTGATTAGGTTTGGCACCAGTTCAGAGTTCAGACTATGAAGACTTAAAGTGTAGATTCTGAAAGTCACTGAAGTGGTTCCAGGAACTATTGGTCTTTAATTTGGTCAGGCAGGTATGGGATTTGGCCCGCCTGGGTCCTGATTGCTTGGGTGGGCAATCACCAGCCTGAACAACTGTTCACTTGTTTTAAGCTGTGTAATGACTGAGAAGTTTATGAAACCAGTAAGGTTTGACCCTGTGGAGAGCATTTGAAAAGATCCAACAGCAAGTCAGACTCTTAATTCAATTACCCTATATTGGGAGTGTTACTTTAAAATATATTCCAGTAGTAATGACTAATCACTTACTCAAAATTAAATCTGTGACCTATTCAAAATACCAAAATAAGAAAGGAAATTAATTTCTTTGGATTACTATAAGGCCACATATGGTTTTCTATTTTTCATTTGCATATCACATCAATGATAACATGTCAAATTCAAGATATATGTTAAAGGGGACCTATTATGCCCTTATTTACAAGATGTAAAAATAAGTCTCTGATGTCCCCAGAGTGTGTATGTGAAGTTTTAGATCATTTATTATAGCGCCCTAAAATTGCCACTTTTTGAGTGTGTCCCTTTAAATGCAGATGAGCTGCTGCTCCTGGCTCCCTTTCCAGAAGAGGGTGAAGTTTCAAGAACTCCTGCTCCGGCATCCCGGCAACAACAAAATAGGACAATCTCACGCACCAAAAATGTTAGAAAAGGCATTCATGTGCAACTTTAAACTAGCAAACTCTTGTTTGCGATAATTCCAATAGCACATGAGTTCAGCATCTGGATATGACGTTTGAGCACAAAGTGATAGTGTAGGAGCCATATTATTGTTTATTCAAATTTATTCAAAATGTTATTTTTATTTAGAATTATTAAGTATTGCCTCGTATGGTTGTTTTGTGTTTTTGTGGGTACGAGTCCTCTATAGGAGGTGGGGACTAGGTGGCACCATTAGCATATAATGGAGTTATGTCGGAGTGCCAGGTGGAAGTGCTGTGAGCGGATATTATCTTTGATCGCGCTCACAGGAGTTGGCATGCACACAAGAAAGAGCAGAGGCCATGCAGTTTATGTTTGTTTGTTTATTGACTGAATTTACATTTGTTTTGAGTTTTAAAAGTAAAATAAAAAAAGAAATGCACTTTTGGCCACTTTATGGATTTTACTGAAGAGGAAGCACAAGTCAAACACTGGTCAATTGCATTTCAAATGTGGTAAACAAAGAGGAGTCTTTGCCCCTACAGATGGTATTGACCCATCCTTCAGAATCAACCTTTGTGAAAATCCAGTTTAAAATGATTGGTGCAAATGTACTTTACCTCCTTTCTTCTGGACATTACCTTTAAAAATTAAGAAATTTAACCACAATGTCCTCAGTGACTCAGATGGCAGGAGTCTACAGAGACTCTTATCTGCATTGGTACATCCCAAAACATCATATGTCATGCCTCTTTGTCACAGATATTGTAAAACTCAAAGATACAGAAATTGATCAGGGCAGTATCTATGTTAATATGGCAGATCATCACTGTTTGTGGGCGGGGCTTCTACCTATGATGATGTCATCATAGGGGAATCAAACACCTTATAAAACTGAATTTTGCCTAATAGGTCCCATTTAAATTCATGTCACTTTGCAAAACAAAAACTTAAGACCAGGGTGGTTTATGTACAATCCTTTTGTCACGAATGTGGCTCCCACGCCTCCTCCTCCACACCACCGGAGGGAGCCGTCACCTGAGTATTGACTGTTTCCCATTCGGACTACATTACCCATAGGCCCTCATTCCTGGGACTGATTGCACACACACCTGCACCCCATCACACTCACACTATTTAAGCCACTTTCACACGCACTCACATCACGAAGTCTTGATTTGCCCTGGTGATCATTTCTGAGCGTTTTCTTGTGGACTGTTACCCTGTTACCGTTGGGCTGTTTATTACCCTGTGATTCTCTGCTGCCTGCCCTGATCTCTGCCTGTGTACTGGACTGTGTTTGTTTGCTGCCTGCCCTGATCCTTGCCTGTGACTCGACCCTGTTTGTCTGCCGCCTGCCTCGACCATTGCCTGTCCCTGTTTATGCTTCTGCCTTTGCCCTGTTACTGTTGGTGACTATTTCAATAAAGCTGCAAATGGATCCCCACTCTGTTGACCCATCATTACAGCTTTAGCCAACTGCTTTACCACCATCATTGAAAAAGTTGACTGTATAGTCACAACCATTCCTGACACTATCTTTGTCACACATAAATTTTCGAATAATGTTGGGTCAACAACCTTCCATTAATGATGTCACACAGGGGGCAGAGTAACTTCTGCTAACTAATCGATTTGAGATTGAATAATTGTCAGATTAGCTCAATTGCATGAACAGAAATGTGAACAGAAATCACCTTTACATGAACTATGTATTTGGCATATACATTTGCTCTGTAAGCCACTTTCTCCAGCATTATTTAAAAAACTACTGTAAATAACAAACATGGCATCTGAGGGCTAAATGTCTATTTTTCTCTATAGTTATGCTTTCAAGTTCTAATTCTGTTTCCATTATTTTCCCTGTTCTGATTTGCCTGAGTTATGTTTGCTAGTTAAGCCATAACGCTTTGTTTTTATGTCGCATTTTTATTGGCTGCTCAGTAGACGTAAGGCGTAGCAGCAAACACACTGTGCGTTGATCATGCTGAATTTCTGACACTGCCAGAAAATGATCTTTGGTCGCAAGACCAGGAAAAGGCCATCTTTGAACCACTCTCACTGTACAACGTAGGACCACCAATTAAGAGCCATGATCACAGAAATCGCCACGACTGTTTCACAATGGCAATCTTTTGTCTGGGACAGCCAAAAATTGTGCAGTGTATCGCTGGCTTTAGTTTCAATGGTTATTCATTAGTTCCTCACCTGTTCTTACTTCTGTTGATTACTCTCTGTGTATTTAAACCCTCTTCCATCACACTCCCAGGGGTCATACTCTGCAATCATTTTTGTTGCATGTTGAGGGATTTATTCAGTAAATGTATTTCCATTGTAGTTTATGTGCATGTCTTTTTAGTGGATAAAAAAAAAAAAATCACCTCAATTAATCACTGTGATGCCATGATTTAGGCCATAATTTGTATGCATTCGTCTTTGCACTGTTCAATGAATGAAAGGACATTATTGAATAGGTTTGGTTTATTATCTTTATTTGTCATTTTACTGAGTCAGTGCACAGGCTCAGTTATTTTCTTGGCTTATAGTTAAAAAATTAAAACCATTAAAAAATAATTCCTTTGACTAAAATTACTTTTTAAAACACATCTAAACTGTTAAAATTCCCTTTGAGTAAGATACAAATTAAAACATGATATAGACATTAAAATGTTAGGTACCTGATGTGTCATAAGAATGGGCTAGAGGTTTAAGCAAGGAAGTTGAACTGTTTTAGTGGTAATGTACCAAATGATTTATTAGAGGGGACATAGAAAATGTCCTAAGCCCTAGAAAATGTGATTTCTGTCTAACTCAATGCTTTTTACATTAAGTAAGATATATCGGTCCCAATTTATATTAGGTGTCCTTAACTACTAGGTACTAACATCAAAACATAAGTACAATGTACTTATTGTTTTCATATTGTATTGCAAAACACTTTTGCTGCTATTGAGGTGGGGTACGGGTAAGGTTACTTCGAAGGCAGCGATTGCATCATCATGCAATGAGGGCGAAATGAGGGCCATGGTTGCCAGGTCTGCACAACAAAACCCGCTAAAATGTCTGTAAAGTAAAGACCACTTCAACCCGTGGACTATACAAACAACCCGCAGCAACAGTGTAAAGTACTATTCCAGACTTGTCAACACTGAACCGAGCATTGTTAAATGGCCTAGCAGCTGTGTGACAGCTGACAGTGGACATTCGTGAGGGGATTTTAAAAAGAGAAATGGAGGCATAAAAGTCACTTTTTAGTTGCTTTTTATGAGTTTTTATTGGATCCATGACTCTATACATTCTCCCAGTGTTTTACCTGACCGTAACACTACTGAGGACCTGTAGAAAAAGTTTCAATCATGAAAACTCTAGGAATAGTTTTAGCATGTTAAACAAGCCAATAGTCAATATGGCCTAAACTTACCTCAATAGAAATGCACACTATGTGTGACTGAACATCATGTTGACCAACAAAAAGCTTTATAATCTGTGAAAGTCTTTTGGTCTTTGATAGAGTAAGAGAATAGGTGTATTTGCTTTCACAATGGTTTCTTTAGAGGAAAAAGGACACTGTACACCAACACCACAAGCTCTGCCCAACTGTGAATGATGGTGGAGGAGCATCATGGTTTAATGCTGCTTTGCTGCCTCAGGACCTGGACACTTCACAAACATTGAAGGAACAATCCATTCAAAATTGTATCAAGACATTTTACAGGAGAATGTGAGGACAGCAGTTCATGACTTCAAACTGTAGAGAGGTTGAGTGATGCAACAAGACAATGATCCACAGCACACACACCCTGAATTATGACCTTAGGCCAACTAAGATGGTGTGGGGTAACTGAAAGAAGGCTGTGCTGTCAGGACAACCCAGAAATACAGATAAACTGAA
The DNA here is from genome assembly GCA_037950665.1 of Hypophthalmichthys nobilis. Classification (NCBI taxonomy): domain Eukaryota; kingdom Metazoa; phylum Chordata; class Actinopteri; order Cypriniformes; family Xenocyprididae; genus Hypophthalmichthys; species Hypophthalmichthys nobilis. Next base: position 2,292,126 of record CM075477.1, on the reverse strand, counting down.
ACAGATTTGTGAGGAGGGATGATCCATAATGGCTCAAACATGTCTTATAAGCAGCTACAGAACATGTTTGGTGGAGGTTTTGCTGCTAAGGAGGCTCTACAAGTTACTAAATTCAAGGGTTCACTTACTTTCTCTACCCTGCACTGTGAATCACTACTAAATGTATTCAATAAAAATGTGAGAATACAATTACTTTGTGTTATTAGTTTATTATATTAATTGGGAGTGAAAATTACAACCAGATCACATTTTATGAGTAATCCCAAACTTTTCTTGTCACTGTATAAATCAACTATATGTATATGAAATAAATTCTATATATAATTTGAAATTGTGAACGCCCAGTTAGGAAACCCTGGACAAGAGTATCAAAATCAGACAGACAAATATTGATTGTGCCGATATTGATTTTCTCAAGGCGCCATTAATGCAGCTTTTGACAGAACTGCATATCTGCAGTAAATGGCTTAAGTAATCAAATCTATTTGATCAGATCTATTCTGTGCTCTAAATGAAAATTGATTGTGAGGTCACATATGAAATATGTTTGATTTTGCGTTGAGTGCTTAGAGAAAGAAGCCGTAAGAAATGGATGTCAAAACACAATGAACCTAGACAGCAATATAGACAGGCATGAGAATAAAAGTTATAATATGAATTATATCATTTTATGTTCAAACAGTACAGAGAAATGTCTTGGACATGCATTTATTATTAACTGAACTGAAAAGGCCACATCATATCACTGCAACAGTGTAGATGTGATGTGGACAGTAAGGCCATTTTCAGAACAATCACTCTTTCACTGGATTGCTGTAAGTGCACTAAATAATTACATGTCTATTCTTTAAACGCTCTTGTTAGGTTAATGTTACAGAAATGAGCCCAGTTATCAAATGGCCACATTTTACAGCAAAATCAACAAGAAAAAATTAAATTGAAGCCTGTTGTTTGAATAATTATTGTTATTATTTAATGATACTTAAAGAAAATTGGGTAACACTTTATTTGAAGCTTTTATGTATAATGCATTATAAAAGGTATTCATAATGTAGGTTATAATGTATTATGTATTTTCATAAATAATCGTAACCAAAGTTCAAATGCATTATAATATTTACAGACTTCTTGTTACTGTCATGGACTGGTTTGCAGTATTCAATGCACAACAAAGAAAATATTCAATAAAGTTTAATGGAGTACTAGGAACAAGGATCAGGGAACATAACCAAGAAAACTACAAACCCAGTGTAACCTAAACAAAGCTAGACAAAGAACAGACTGAAACTAAGGGCATATATACACAGTGAACTGAGAAGTTAACGAGACAAACAAGAAACAGCTGGTACAAATGAACTAATAATGATGGTAGCCATAGAAACATAGGAATGGCGGGAAACTGAACAAAAGAGAACATGTGACTAAAGACAAACCAACTAATACATGAACAGGAAGGGAAACAAAAACTCAGAACAGGCTTAACCCTGACATAACTCCGCCCTCCCGGAAGGCGCGACCTTGCGCCAAAGAGTCGTGGGCAGGTGTGGATTGGTAGGATGCCTATAGGTTGGAACCGGCAGTTGGGGGCCGAGGGTTCAGACGTGGCGGCGGCCATCTTGACTGAGGCCTTATGCATGGCAGAGGCCATCTTGACTGAGGGCTCATGCGTGGCAGTGGCCATCTTTATCTCTGGACTGAGAACTTGGGGAAGTGTTGGAAGGCAGAAATGGACGGATCCATTGGAAGGGTATGTGGAGGGAACCGGCTTAGGGTGAGCTGCCGACACTCTGTGTGTCTTCGATGGGGCTGGATGAGACAGATACCTTTCTTTAACTTCCTCAACTTCAAAATTTGGACCATTTAAATAGAGAATAAGGTTATTAGACTCGACTAGAGAAATAACAAGCAGGTTAGCTATACCGAATGGTATCCCTATCCAGTCCCATACAAAAACACACAATGAGAGAAGCGTCAGGCCAGCTCACCCAATGGGAGAGCTCGAGAAACTCCTCCACATACCTCTCTAAAGGCCTACCATTCTGCCGTAAGCCCCAAAGACGGTCCTCAGCCAGGATCATGTCTTTAGGTGAGGTCAGTTCTTTTGTTTCAGGTCTAGCTTTCTGTCACAGACTGGTTTGCAGTATTCAATGCACAACAAAGAAGATATATTCAATAAAGTTTAATGGAGTACTAGGAACAAGGATCAGGGAAAATAACCAAGAAAACAACTACAAACCCAGTGTAACCTAAACAAAGCTAGACAAAGAACAGACTGAAACTAAGGGCATATATACACAGTAAACTGAGAAGTTAACGAGACTAATAAACAAGAAACAGCTGGTACAAATGAACTAATAATGATGGTAGCCATAGAAACATAGGAATGGCGGGAAACTGAACAAAAGAGAACATATGACTAAAGACAAACCAACTAATACATGAACAGGAAGGGAAACATAAAAAACAAACTCAAAACAGGCTTAACCCTGACAGTTACATCTGAAATTGGTTTTGTCATTAGTTTTAATGCATTATACTTTCTAAAGGCATAACAGTGAATAGACTGGTATTATAAGTGTGGTTACAGTGCATTACAACGCATTATAATGCGCATTACAAGACATAATTACTGCAATAAAAATACTTTTATAATGCATTTTATATAAAGTGTGACCAAAAAGGGTAATTGAGAAAAAGGTGTTTAACTCTTATTAAAATAACATCAATAATAGATTTTTTTTTTTTTTTTTTTTTTTTTTTACAATTTTCTGTCAGCAAAATATATTTTCTGATTTAATCTTGGGATGAAATCTGAACTTGACACATTCTTGATGAGGTTCTGATGTTGTTCTCTGGAGAGTATTAGAGTTTTTGTCAATAAAGTCAAATTGCCTTTTGATTTCAAGTTCGGTTTCCCACCATGAAGGGAAAGTCCACTTTAACTGATTAGTGAGTTCGTGTAAGCATACATCATTTTACTATTCATTCATTTAGACAAAAATTACTTTGTGCACCTTTCATTGTGGATTGAATAGTTTTTAAGATGCTTGACGTGTGCTGCATTGAAGAGTCATTTTGATGTCTAGTCACAGTTACAATCAGATCAGGCTCTGTTGTTGGCATCATATGTGTGTCTCCTGGGTGTTGATGGAGGTGGGAACATCTTGTGTGGAGATCCTGGTCTGCGTGATCAGAGATGTCAGCCTGGTCTTACAGTCTCCTTGCTGCTCTCCACAAGCTGACTGCTGCTGATCCGAAGCTCCTCGACCATCTGCTCGGGTTTCACCACACGCACTGCTGACAAACTGAAAACACATGCACTGGTTACTAATGCTACGTGAGTGGTGGGTGTCAAACTGAAGTGTATCATCAAACCACTAAACCAGAACGGGCTCACAAAACCGTTTATTTTTTTTACAAAAAGAAAAGAAAGCTTATTTTAGGATTGTGCCACTAACATAGTCGCACACCACCCACTCATAAATTAACCATGCCATAATGCAAATAATAATAAACCTGGGATAGATTTCATGAGATTGACACAAACATACTGCTCTTAAATGATGTTATTGACATGGCAATATGTGTAAATACAGGATGGGTTGATCAGTTCTGATGACAGAACTGTGGTGGTACCATGGTAAAGTGATGATTGCAAATGGTAACACCATGATACACCATAATATAAGGGCTTTTCACATTTTAAATAGTTAACAGTGGGTCGTTCTAAACCCTGGTAAACAGAATCCTGGGTTCCGTTTCTGTCAGTCACGTTTGACGATAATGAATGCATGACTTAAAAACAAAACAAAAAAAACAACATGGTATTACCATATTGCTGTTTTGTTAGTGATGTGGATAATGTAAGTTTAAATCATTTTCTGTCACCTCTCTATATTCTTCTACAATAAAGGTGATAGAAAAAATAGCAGCAAGACAATATATAATACTCTTTCTGAAAGATTCAAGGAGAAAACAGAAGAAACATGCACACACAGAAAGAGTTTCCCTCTGATTCTTTGAAAAGAAAGATACCTCAGTCAGGATGGAGGGTAACACTGAGCACGGCTCTCATCGCTCATACAAAGCCAATCCACAAACACTTAATCAGCTACAGACAGGTCTTGAGAGAAGCTAAGCACTCAATATCTCACTCTCTAGTGGCCTGAAAATATCAACCGCCGCCAAGGGCCACCAGATTCATCCGAACCCTATTAAACACTGTCCAGCGATGGATAATGAAGGATCTGGACATAGAAATAATGGGAAAATATTTTGGTAACACTTTCTATGAAGACCATGCTTATAATGATTTATAGGCCCATTTATAAGTAAGTATTACTATTCTATAAATATATTTATAAAGACTCATTAAGACCTATACTGCATTATAAGAACAGTTATAGATACATTTATACTATTTTTTATAATTACTTATAAGCCATGCATTTGCTTTTTCAATATTATTATTATTATTATTATTATTATTACAGGAATTATTGTTAATTAGTTACATTTACAAGTAAGCAACTTAAAATGTATAATGAGCACATGTTCATGATTTCTTAACATTTTCTTTTGTGGAAAATTGCATCCTGTGTTTTCACTTTACTTAAAGCCAACAATGATGCATTTATAGAGATTAGTAACTATTATTACTCACAATAAGTATTGATAAGAACAAAACACGGCTATTAATAACAATATATTCACTTATTTGACAGAAATAAATCTGAATTACTAAAAAGTCATTGTAACTATAATATAATAACATTATAGCAATGCAGGTTGCATCTTTTTAAATGCATTCATGGAACCATACGACTGACTAATTAATACTTATAAATCAGTGTATAATGGATTATGAGCATGAGCATTGAAAAAGCAAATGCATGGCTTATAATTAATTATATAAAAAATATATATGTAACTATAACTGTTCTTATAATGTGGTATAGGTCTTCATAAGTCTTTATAAATATGTTTATAAAATAGTAATACTTGCTTATAAATAAGTATAAAAGGAGCTGTAATTCATTATAAGCATGGTCTTCATAGAAAGTGTTACCAATATTTCTATTACATGACAATGAGGCAAGATTCGGATAATCAAGCAGGTTGATCAGAACCAACATCAGAACACCACCACACTGCGACAACACTACAATTCACTGAAACTTCACCTTCTGTCTTTGCATATTCCTTTGGGCAGACATCACATGGTGAAATATTAGCATAATGCATAAATAATACCTGGACTTCGATCGAGGCATTTTAGGCAGGTCTGGATCAGTGTTCTCTGTAAGATAGAATAAAACCCTTTGTGGGAGGCTATGAGCTACTTTGCTAAACTTATACATGTAGATACATTATGCATAAGTTCTCTGTCAAGTTCAGTTTTCTAATATAATATTCACCAGTTGAATATTCTCCACCTACTTCATGTCAGTAGGTATTGTCTAAATGGACTTTTCAGCAATCTGATGGGCTATAAATCACTCTTATCCTTACCTCTCCATCTTATCATTCATTACAGCTACCAATTTACCTGCTGTTTATTATACTCTCTCTTGTCACATGTCATCCAAGCCATCAATTAGGTATAATGAGATCACATCTCAACTACAGAACCGTACAGGGGGTTGAGCTCCTCTTGGTCAATGGGGCTCTGATATTGGGAGCTTTTCATGACACAATTACAATTACATATTGATTTCCCTGTCTGTGTCATAATGACAGATTTGTGAGCACAGAAATATAACCATACTTGAAACATCAAGACATCATTTACAATGCTTTAGAGCTTTGAAAAAGCAAAAATATGATTGTGTCAAACGTCACTGATAATCTTAATTTTTTTTTTTTTTTTTTTAATTTCCCAATTTTTTGTCCCAATTTCTTACTAAATATAAACATTAGCATTTACCATATAGATATATTCTGTTTGTGCTTCATGTAAAATGTAAACTTTAAAACTGATGTAAAACTGATTTCTCCAGCTACTGTTAAACCTAACCCTGGTACTGGAGTATGTTGTGACAACAGTATTTCTACTTTATACCAATTTTCCCCCTGGGATCTCAAACCCTTCCCCTTTTTCAAAATGAATCAAAAGTGCCCCTCTCAAAAATCATCAGCAATAATACTGTGGTCAACAAAACAAATGCATGTGAATTATAATGAATAAAACAAAGTATATCTGCCGTCTGACAGTCTGAGGTGTCGTTGTTGGTGGTTGAGTAGATTCCATATATAAAGCGCTTTGAGTGCTGAGAAAAGAGATATATAAATGTATAAAAATGCTATATCTATATATTTTTTTTATTTATAATAATTTATATTGTTTAGGGACTCATAATTCCATTTCTGTTTGTCAAATATCTTTATTTATATACACTAGGGGTCACAAGTTTGGAATAGTTAAAAAAAAAATTGAAAGAAGTGTCTTTGCTCACCAAGGCTGTTTTTATTTGATCAAAATACAGTAAAAGCAGTAATATTGTGAAATATTATTACAATTGAAAATAACTTTTTCTATTTAAATATATTTGAAAATGTAATTTGTGATGCAAAGAGATCATTACTCCAGTCTTCAGTGACACATGATCCATTTGTATTTATTTTTATGTCAAAAAGATCATTTCATATGTCTGCATCAACCTGATCAGACAGGAATAATTCCTTTAAGGTAATAATGTCAGCTATTGGAGAAATGCTGAAAAGCACTCAAGCAAACTCATGACTGCTGTTATTCATTTGCAAATGTCAGTCTATCTATGTAAATGAAGTACAGCTATATGCTTAGATTAACAGCAGTCAACACCACCGGCAGTACTGCGCTCATAGCTTGTCTAGTTATGTTGTCACATTGACAGCTTGAATACATAAGCAAACAGCTTTTATAAACTCATTTACAAATTTAATGATCCTGCAGGCTTGCTTTGTCAAGGTGACTTATTTTCTAGAGAATAAATCAGTCCTCCTCTGCATATAAGAAGTGAAAAATTGATTGTTGATAGGCTGTATGCAAAATTATGACTCTGCCAAGAAAAGCCTTGGAGTTCTCTTTGGATGAAAGCCATTTTGCTCAGCTTGACAAAATACTGACAGTGAGAGCCCAACATCACAAGTTCTTTATACATAATGTGCTCTTATAAGATTAGTTCACAAATACTTTATGGCGGTAATGTACAGACAGTGTCCACAAAATGTGGCATTTGAAAGTTATAACGCAAAAGTTCATTGCAATTTTTTATGGATGAATTATTCTTTTAAGGAGAAAACGGTTAATTTAAGGATATTTACACACTCATTACATCAGTGGTACCTATTGAGGTTATTTACAAGACAGGCGCCTTTTCAACCATTCAAAATCATTGCATATTTTTCCGCCACAGTACTGACAGAGCTGCAGGTTTTAAATTAATGACAGACTCTCAAGATCTGGTCGCTGTCTGACAGACAAACCCCATCTGTCCTGACTGTGAATGTGTTAAAAGATCATCTCACTTATGCTTCTCAATCATCTTTCACCTTTGGACCCCTGCATTTTCATGAATTTTCTTTTCCAGTAGGTCATGATTATTGAGGATGAGGACTTTAAAAAAAAAAAAAAAGTTTGGTAACACGCTGTATGAAGACCATGCTTATAATGAATTATAGCTTCATTTATACTTATTTATAAGTAAGTATTACTAATTTATAAACATATTCATAAAGGCTTATTAAGACCCATACCGCATTATAAGAACAGTTATAGTTACATTTATATTATTTTTATAATTACTTATAACTCCATGAATGTATTTATAAAGATGCAGCTTACATTGCTATAATGTTATATTATAGTTATTGACTTTTTATTCAGATTTATTTGTCAAATTAGTGAATATATTGTTATTAATAGCCGTGTTGTGTTCTTATAAATACTTATTGTTAGTAATAATAGGTACTAATCTCTATAAATGCATCATTGTTGGCTTTAAGTAAAGTGAAAACACAGGATGCGATTTTCCTAACTCAAGGAAATCACGAATTAAGAAATCACAAAAATGTGCTCATTTTAAATTTTAAGTTGCTTACTTGTAAATGTAACTAATGAACAACAATTCCTGTAATGAAATAAAAAAAACGGAAATCATTAATACAAACAGTTGAAAAAAAAAAAAAAAAGTATATTTTTTTAATGTTACATACTAGCAAAACACTGCAACAATATTTTTAAAGTATAATTCCAAACTGCTATAAGCAATTCCATGCAAATGGCTGAGGAGATAAAGATTTGAACAAATCAAAATTACCATTCATTACCTCTAATGCAAACTTTAGGCATTAAAGACATAGTTGATACAGCAAACAAGTGTCTCTGGAACTATTTTATATTTGATCATTTATAAATCAGTGTATAATGGATTATGAACATGCACATTGAAAAAGCAAATGCATGGCTTATAAGTAATTATAAAAATAATATAAATATATCTATAACTGTTCTTATAATACAGTATAAATCTTAATGAGTCTTTATAAATCTATTTATAGAATAGTAATACTTACTTATAAATAAGTATAAATGTGGCTATAATTCATTATAAGCATGGTCTTCATAGAAAGTTTTACCAAAAGTTTAAATAAAATGTGATGTCCTGTATAGGAAAATTGACATAATGTACTTTACTCAAATATCATTCAAAATTTGTTAAAGATTTTGTAAGCATACTGTGTAGTTGTTCTTGGAGTCAGTTGTTTTATTTGTTTTATAAAGCAAATGAAGCATGCCCTAATGTTTGGCTTGGCTGTCATACAAAGAACTTATGAACACATGTAAAAACAAGAGAGAACCAACCAAATATTAATAACTGTAATCCTGTTGTCAATATATGCTGTGCCTTTTTTGCCAAATAATTTTGTCAGATAAATACCTTAACCAAGTTTAATGTTTTTCCCTCATAGTTTGATCGTTTAATCGAACTTGTACGGTCGTTAAAAACAAATATTCTCTCCGAGCATCAATTTTGGCCACTACTGTAGATTACTGGCATAACTGAGCATTTCCTATATGGGTCATTCTATAGAATTGGTTCAAAGTCAGAGCTGGAGCATCTTGAAAAAAAATATTTTTCCACAAATTTTGTATGTTTGCAAATAATATCCAAGGAACACATTTCTAGTAATCATACAGTTAATTCTCATATTGTAAGTTTTGGAATATTTTTCCTCTCCCCAAATTGTTCACTACAGAAACACAGTAATAAATAATTTAATTATTTAATTTAAGGGTTACATTGACCCATTAAGATTTTGTTTACATCTACCTTGGAAATATTTTTCTTTTTCTTTTTCTTTTTTTTCACAGGTAAATCAATAACAATTACAATTTTAACAATATTTCATGTGCACTTTATGAGATTTGTTGTATTTTGAATCCAGTCTTTCTTTGTAAAAGTCATAAAGTTTATCATACTGATGTCAAAGTGAAGGATTCATTAGTTTGAATATACATTGAGCCAAACACTATAATAACATCTTGGTTGATAATTCAATATACTTTATTTTTGACAAAACATCCCATGTTTCGGTCGTGACTGCACATTTTCAGTAGTGACAGTAATGTGTAGGTAGTGACCACATCATTACAGAATTTTAGCTCACATACTAAAACATAAAATACTTATGATTTACATAACTAAAAATTTTGTTTATTTCCCACAAATAAACGATTATGTGTTCCTTTTTGTCTCTACCAAAGTAATCAGGAATATTTCCTGATCAAAAATGTAGAAGTGTGGTTAAAATCAGTCTCAGCCAATGAACTTTTACATAAAGTTTCATGATTTAAAAATAAAATATAAAATAAGTTCACTTTAAAAAAAAAAAAAAAAAAAAAAAAAATATTTTTAAAAACAACAGTGGAAAAAAATTTTTAAAAATTATTTCAGTATCATTTTCACAAGTCGAAATTTAGGGGTTAGGGTTCGGGACAGCCACCTCCAAATGAAAGTACTCAATAAATGATGATTATATATATATATATATATATATATATATATTAATCTTACTGATATTTTAAATATTATTGTGGGATTCAATAGATAACAGAAGGATCTTAGTAAACATCTAAAATTTAAATACTTACCCTTTTTATCCTTTTTAAACGTGTTTTTTTGGTTGTGGGACAGCAGTTTGCACCAGTTCTGTAGAATGGCCCATATAGCCTTTTATACAGACAGATAACAAATGAATTAAGATAAAGTCTGGGTGGAGGGACAAGCCAAAAGAAATTCTGGAAAATGTAAAATTTCAACCCTTTTTAAAATGAGGGGGAAAAATATTAAAGATAATTGAAGGATCTTAATACTATATGCCACAATGCAATGGAATAGAAAATTTAAATGCATTTATTTCACAAGAAAATTAAATTACTAAATTTTACCTTGGGTGGAATTATTTTAAATCATTCTACATGTGAAATGTGTAGGCAACAAGAAAGAGTCATTTAGTGCATCCTACTTTTGGATTTCACAAAAGAATTATTATTAAGAAATATGACAACAGGTATACGCCTTTTCAGTGGAAATGAAATGAGGTGTGAATGTCAAACACACCTGAAGTGGTTTTTAAATGTCATGATGAAGGAGAGTCTGAAGACTTTCACACGCCAGAGAGTGAAATAAATGTATCTCTTGTTTATCTGTAATCCTCTTCAAACACAATAATTTTGTGACAAATCCTGATGACTTTTACCGCCTGCGATTGTATAAAAAGCCTGTTAAGAGATAAATACAGTGTTTAAGGTGTCAAAACACTGGCATCCTCAACCATAGATAGCTTCTAAAAGCTTGCGTATGGGAGAGCTGATGTACGCAAGAGCTCAAATTTTCTATGATTTTTTGTTTTATCATCACCGCTGTCTCATCACATGATTCTGTGCCGACGGAAAATAAGGGGTGAACAATCATAGAAAATCAAAAATCATAAGTATGCATCGAAGGTGCATGGCGGACACTGAGGGAGTCTCACACTGAAGAAAAAAATACTTTGGACCAAATTTGTTACAGCCAATGTTATTCGTTTTTTCTCCAAATATAGTTATGGTTTGGTTCAAACCTTACATTTTGATTTAACATTAATCAAAAACAACAACATTCATACAAAGTTATTTATTATAAAGACCATATCAAACTTAACCAATACATTTTCTTTAGACATAAGCCAAAATGTGACTTAATGTAAGTCACTAACAGTGTAGGGTAAGTTACTCTAAAAATGTAATTAATAGAGGAAGTACAGAGTGCTTAGATTACTGTACTTATTAATCTGGTAACACTTTAGAGGACTGTTCCATCATTAATGAATAACTACACAATATTAACATTCTAGTAACTACTAATAACTAACAAGAAACTCTGAGTAATGAATTAGTAAGTAATAACTACACAGGAACAGATGAGTAACGCAATATTAACATTCTCTATTAACTAATAAGAAACTCTGACTGATGAATTAGTAAGTAATAGCTCTCAGTTGAATGTGGTCATTCACTATGAGCTAATCAGTAACTATTATTATTTTCATTCCTCCCAGAGAACTACTAAGAACTACTATATACAGGCTCAAAATTAATGTGAATAATGTGTATATGGGCCATTCTGCAGAATTGGTGCAAACTGCTGTCCCACAACCAAAAAATTGCATTTAAAAAGCATTTAAGTATTCAAATTTGAGATGTTTACTAAGATCCTTCTATTATCTATTGAATCCCACAATAATATTTAAAATATCAGTAAGATTAATATATATATATATATATATATATATATATATATATAAAATCATCATTTATTGGGTACTTTCAATTGGGAGGTGGCTGTCCTGAACCCTAACCCCTAAATTTCAACCTGTGAAAATGATTTTGAAATAATTTTTGCAATTTTTTCCATTGTTGTTTTTAAAAATATTTTTGTTAAAAAAGTGAACAAAAATATAATTTATTTTATATTTTATTTTTAAATCATGAAACTTTATGTAAAAAAAAAAATGTGTCCTGCATTCTCATGTCACTACCGAAACAGTGTGAGACTGATTTTAACCACACTTCTACATTTATGATCAGGAAATATTCCTTTATTCTAAAGTAAAGATCATAGTAACCCACTAGTAATGACTCAAGTGTTACCAAATCCATCAGAAGCAATTTAAGTACTATATTACCCACCACAATTATTTCTTTATATATTGAAAAAGTACTTAGTTTTCAACACCAGTAAGATTTAATTTGTAAATGGAAAAATAATTTGTGTGCACAATCAAAGTCACCTCATTCGAATGGGATGTCAGATGAAAAGAGTAATTCATTTGAAAAATATTATTTAAAAAACATGTATGCCAGTTTTTGTGTTTAGTGTTAATCGGCATTTATAAATAGTTTGATTTATGAATGATGTGCTTCTTCTCTCTGAGGGTTCTGCAGTAATATGTTGGGTCAATCATCAGTGTGATCTTATCTTGTGGGTTTTATATGTGGGGGATTGCTCATGACATTGGGTTCTAGTGATGCGTGCACTTCCTGATCCCGCTGGAAATGAGTCAAACCCAGCAGGACATGCTGCAGCTACTCTGAAGAATCATTTCCAGGGGCACATTTTAAATTCCTTCTGAAGTAGGCTACATATGGAATGTTGACCCTTTGATTTGCTTGTTCCTTGATATAAAACCCCAACACATAATGGAAGGGCTGGACATTGTATTTAGATAGACAGACAGACAGAGAGATAGACTGTAAATGTCAAAACAATTGGAAAAATTAACTGAACGTCTGTGCCACTTTTGTGTGTGGTATTGCACATGAACTATTAATGGCGAAGGGAATCAGGCGATAAATGGAATTTCGTTTTTAAAAAGGATAAGTTCACCCTAAAATTATACATAATGGAATATAATGGTCCATATAATGGCAATGAATAGCGACCAGCATCAAGCTTTTTTTAAAAAAGACATAAAAGTGTCACAGAATGATACCATGTGACACATGTCATATATCCCACATGTTCTGCGGGTATATGATGTGCTTTGGTGAAAAAGGAAAAAAACCTGACATTTAATGTATTATTTAATGAAAATCCTGACCGTGCTGTTGATCTTCTGTGCTCGACTGCGCCTTCATGAGACTCTATTAGTGCCCAGAAAAACACATAAGTTGTGAGAAAACAAGATGAAAAAAGAAAAAAAAAATCCCAAAAGAGTATCCATGTGTGTTCTTCACAGTCAGAATGACAGTTGAGAGATTTGAATGTGAAGATGTCTTTGTTGTGACATCTCAGAGAGGAAAGTAGATGGATTGTATTTCATGTCGTGTTTTTATCAATCTTAATTTCTCACAACTTGTGTGTTACTTCTGGTCGGAGTGAACTGCGGCGCTAATATGAACGCACAGTCGAGCACAGAAGACCAACAGCCAAGGTCAGGATTTTCATTAAATAATAAAATAAATTTCCATTTTTCACCAAACCCATTAATCACTTGGAATATATGACACGTGTCACATGGGTTCATTCTGTGATACTTTTGCATCTTTTTTTAAAGCTTAATGCTGGTCGCTATTCACTGCCATTATATGGATGCACGCGAGCAGAACATTTACAGCATATCCTACAGTACTGCACATATATCCTTTGAGGTTAGATTAATAAGCTGTGACAGGACAAGAATCTAACAATAAAATAAGAAAGGTGACAAGAAAAAATAAAGTTGAAAAAAAAAAAACTACAATAAAAATGGCTAGTATACATTTTAAGCATGCAAAACTAGGTAGGGCTTTCCCTTCCTGACCATACCGGTTCCACAGCTTATGCCTGAAAAGCATGTCAGATTGTCAGATGCTGCGTCCTCCTCCATCTAGCGGAGGAAGGAATCTGAAACTGCATTGTGCATATTGTGTTCAGCACACATTTCGTGGCTGCACTGGAACTGCCTAGCCTAAATTGCATAATTCCTTTAGTAAATCTGATGCTAAAACAGTACAGACAGTGTGTGCAAATAAATAGTAGTAACAGCAGGTGCAGGTCAGTTTTGTCTATAGAACAGAATACTGTAACATAAATTAACTTTTATTTTAATGCAGAATGAATCACATGGACCTACTGGGGACAAAAATATGCAATTGAACCTATTTAAAAATGACAGTAAGAGGATAGATTAACAAAAATTGTTTTCGTTTATTATTGCACTTAATGTTATTTTTAGGCTTTATAGCACATGCATTTAAAAAAATCTATAATGATCCCCTTCATGTGGCATGCCTATGCATTACATATGTTGCATATATACCCCCTTTTTTGTACATCTGCTTGTTATGAATTCAATACCTTATGCTGGGGTTGTAGCGGTACACAGAAGTCACGGTTCAATAGGAGTTCAGTACAACAGGAAAAAGCAACAAATCCCCAAATGCTAGGTATCTTTTCATTTATTATGAACAGACGTTTTGTGCAAATTACAGTTTGTTCCACCTAGTGGTATTTAATCATTTAAAATGCAACAGCTGTTTTAAAACTTATTGGTTTGATTAACATGTTGTTTGTAGCCTGCTGTCATTTTCTTTGCACATCAGTTCATTAACATGCAATGATGAATGCACAAAGTTCAGCATTACTCTTTTTCAAGAAATCACAGAAAGATGAGCATGAAAGAGAAAAAAAGCCTACTTCACCTTTTCACGAGGAGACAGCGAGTGAAGCGGCACCTGCTTCCCATTTCCGGGCATATTTCATCACTGGACTGTATAGTGACACTTCCACCACACAAATCGGCACAATGCCACATGATTGTTGTCTCATTATAACAGCGGAAACAACTTAAAATACTCCATTATTTATGGTCATACATAAGAGTAATACATCATTCAAAATTATAAAGGGACTAAAATAAAAAAGAGAACGAAAACAGGATGCCGCTTTCTGCCATTTCCTCTCCGTGAAGTTTGTGGTGCGTGTCACAAAAATTAAACGAAACTCAGTGTATGTGCTATTAGCAAGCTCTTGTGTGCCATCTGAACTCTTGTTTTTGGTTGGTGCATAGATTGTCTCTTCTTCTGCGCCTTTTCCTGTTGTGGCGGTTAGCAAACAGTGTTGCATTACTGCGCACACCCCCTTCTGGATTGGAGTGTGGATCACCTGTGACTGACTGTATTCGTCGTCTGACTGTATGCACCAAACTGTGACGTTCGGGACGAATACATGTACCGTTACACCACTATGCAACATGAAAGATTTCTTCCTACATTCATTCTGCATGTGATGACATATGCTGTTAGTTTGATGTTGAGTTTTTGTTCACGGCTCATGACTCTTCAGAGAAACGCACCTTGTATTGGTAACGACTGGATTTGTTCTCTTGAAGGTTCTTGAAAGGATTTGGATGGAATTCTTCATCGTGTTGTTTATCATCTGTAACTCTGGATGTTGCAGTGACTGGTCTAATAATTCCAGGCTTTGTCTAAGACAGATAAACAAGAAAAAATATATATAAATCAATCATTTACAAAATAAGCTAAAGATTTCAACAGCCAACACCTAGTATCTGTCGTCTAGAACAGCAATGTGCTCTGCTCTCTGCTCACAGCCTTAGCAGTGATTCGCAATTAAATATATGAATTACATTCAACGATATGGAATATCTTTCAAACTAACCCTGGCTTTAAAACAGATAAGTCTAGAGTTTATTTGTGCTTCCTTTGGCCTAGAAAATCCTTTAACTTACGGAATGCTTTTCCTATTGTTCTCTCCTGTTGGGTATGGAATGTCTTACATACAAAACCCAAGTGTTCAAAAATACAGTTTATTTGGAAATATTGCTAATGACAATGTTTTTGTTACTGCATTTGTGTGTTTATATATATTTCAGTAGGTGTAAAGTACTTTACATAACAGATCTTTCTGGTTCTCGAATGCAATTAGCTGAGAGCCGTGTGATATTCCTTAAGTATGGTACTGTTTCACCATTTGTATCACTCCGCTTGCGGTGACTGTCATGGCGGTGGAGCAAATCCACCATATATTTTACAAATACTACTGTTGTTGTGTCATGGAATGTAGTTTTATGAGTTTTTTTTAGATGAGAATGTGGTTATTTAGACCTCAAATATGTGAATTATATAGAAACATAGCACCTATTTTACAATTTGTTTAGACGCTTTCGCAGATGTAAGCTCCAGGCCGTCAGCAGCCGTTCGGCGCTCGTGTACTCGCTGAGAAGAGCTTCATCTCAGGAATCTTATTTAGACAGTGGTTAAACATGAAATAATTCATTTTGGGTATATAATCGATTTGGTTTAAGGAGAAAATTAAGTTTCATAACTTTATATTTAGGCAATATTTAACTTAAATCCTGTACTAGAGCACTGCTTTTGTACATTTGACTGAACTGTTTGCTTGTGCTTATTTCCTATTGTCTAATGGCTATTGCTGTTAATTTAAATATTATTGTTCAATAAATATTATTTTTTATAAATAATATGCCATATTTGGTATTGAGAAAGGGCCCGTTATTTATTGTGATATGAAGATGTAACAGTGAAAGTTACATTATTACACCATTAGACTGTCTTTATGAGTGAGTCAGTAGCAAATTGAAAGGCACTGGTTGTAAACAAGGAAGTTGTTTTAGGGCTGTAATGGGAAATCCACTTTTAAAAAGACAAAGATATCGCTTTCCTCAGCAGACAGCAAACTGATATTTTATAATGTGTATAATATTATGGACACATATTATGGAACTGATGAATGAATGCTATATCAGATGCAGGTACTCGTTTAGTCGATCTCTCTCTCATAATACCATAATACTCTACTCTACATTAGGCATGTGACGGTATCAAATTTTCATGTTGCGATTAATTGCTGAAGCTTTTATCACGGTACACGGTATTATCACGATATTGAAATAAGTTGCAAAAAAAAAAAAAAATTGTTGTCATACAGGTTTAAGAACTCTTTTTGTAATAAGAACTCTGAATGTTTAAATACAATAATACAATACACAAAAAAATATATAAAGTAAAATTTTCAAACAGATTAAAGTGCAAAAGAATTAGGCAATAAAGAACAACAGGTAACACTTTACAATAACGTCTCATTATTTAATGAATTAACTAAGATTGAGCAATAACTACATTTGTTAAAGAAAGTATTATTTTTTGTTAATGTTAGTTAAGAAATACAACTGATCATTGTTAGTTTTATCTCAGGTCCAATAAATAAGTTCTTTTGATTTTAGTAATGTTATTAAACAGTAACTAAGAAATTAACATTAACTAAGAATAATTAATGCTTTATAAGTATTTTTCATTGTCAGTTTAGTAATAATAAATTAACATGTTAACTAATGAAGCCGTATGTCTCAAAGTTTTACTGAACAATAACAAATAATCAGAACATTTCTAATCATTAGGGCATATTGTAGTCCAGATTAAAATATAAAAATGTTGGAAAATAAATAGCCTATTAAGTCTTTAAGTATTAAGTATTTGGTGCTGTGATGAACAACAGTGAGATGAATGGCTGTTTGGAGCTTTTTAAAAACTGTTCAGTAGCGCAGTTGCTTTGTTTGCGGGGTTTCCGGGGTAACCGCTGCATTCTGCTGTTCCATCAGCGCCCTCTGCTGTCAGAGAGTGAACGTGCACTTTCATTCAGCGCGTCTCCTTTACTCGTTCCACCATGTGCTTCTCATGCACGTTGGGCTTGTTTACATCTGAGCGCCTGTCCCTTTGACGCAGAATACAGCGGTGTTGTGCATTTTATACGGTTGATGGGTAAAGTATTCTTAAATGCATTATAAAAATTTTAATAATTGGTAATAAATTTATTATTTACGGTATTTTGAAGTGCCCACGATAACAATATCGTGCATATTCATTACCGTGATATATCGCATTACCGAATATCAGCACATGTCTACTCTACATATTACAATAAGCTTCAATGTATTTATTTACACAATTGTGCCATCGAACTGTTGTATAAACACAATATCACACTCACAGCCATGCGATATGGCTGTATATCAGCACGCTGTGATTACCAAGGAATATTGTTCTTACAACCGTTTACAACCAGCTACAGTGTTCATAATTTAGGTAGGATTTTTGTACTTTCACCTTTTTCATGAAGAATATATGTTCTTAGTAAACAGCATAATTGTCATGTATTTATTCTCTCTGCCATTTTGATCAGCCTTAATGTGCACTTCACCAGCTAATTGCTCTTCGAAAGCAATGCCATACAAATATACAGAGCTACCGCAAAAACGGAAGTTCAAACACAACATTCTGATTGCGGCATGTGCTTGTTTCTCTGGTGCATATGTTCCATACAATAAATAGTTAATTTTACAAAATCTCCACTCCATGCTGAATGACGAAATGGAGCAGAATCTGATGATCAAATGCATTTGATTAAAAAAAAAAAAATGCTTACCAGTGTTTTTTCAGTAGTTACAGAGGGTTGAAAAGGAGAGCTTGCCTATAAAAAACAAAGATGGCTTTACCCATGACATCTATAAAAGTGTCAGTAATGAAATGCATCTGCATATAAAACTGTGCATATTCTACATTATTTTACATTTGACAATAGATTCATGATTAAGCTGAAGAACACTCAGGGCATGAATGAAATAGTCTTTCCACAATATGCTCTTAATTATTATAATATCATTTGAAGTGATTTCATATCATATTCATCTTTGGACCCCTCTATGCCTGTAATCTTTTTAGAGTTTGTGATATTCCATTAAATCTTTCTTTTGCCAAAATATGTGGAACAACAGGAATAAACTGAGTCTCCAAATGCTGTAATTTGTGTATGACAAGAAAATCTTATCCAAGCGAGATGAAATTCTGCTCTCAGAATGTAAACAACATCTAAAATACCATTATTATGAAGTGAATAATATTCAATAAAGGTCAGAATACCTGCAGTCTCATACAAATGACTTCTTATCATAAAAAAAAGTAAATGAAGATCCTAGCAATAGAAAAAGGGTCCATTTTTATGTGAATAGTACACTTTATATTCAAAGACATAATGCATTAGCATAGCATATTGTAAGGCTAGAACAAAGGTTGAATAATGTGATTGGATCTGACTGAATAACAGACATTTACTTTGATTACCCATGTTTCTAGACTGGTGTATTGAGAGTCCAAAATGGCTTGCAGGTCTGTTCTGACAGGGTTGTGAACAGAAGGGAAAATGCAGCTAAAACTGCATCTATACAATTGTGCATACTTAAGATTGCACAATGAATAGGCTTATCAACATTTAAAAGGAGGGAGAAAATGCTTCCAGTATTTTTCATTGTCGACATCAAAGACTATGCATCCAATTAGTTTTCTATGCCTCTGTAGGATAAACAGTTTTGGTACTCTCTTGGATCTAAAATCTAGTTGTGAAATCTGGGCTCTCATTTATTAGTGGTGTGTACAGACAGATTTGTGCGTAATGAGTGCGTAAGAACAGTTTCACGCAAAGTGTGGGATTCACCAACTTGTACTTATATGTAGAAATGTGTGTAAATATAAGCACACCTCTGAGCATGCTTAAGCAGAGAATAGTGGTAGAATAGCGACACTACACATAAAAAGCATTTAAGAGTGTCACAGTATGCATTAAGCAATCCACATATGCCTATGTCCTGTGTTTCCTTTAATTATAAAACACTCAATTTATCATTTGTCTAGTTTTAAACACGATGCGTAATTGGTGTCAAACCCTATAAAAGACAGCTGTGAAAAATGTTTGTCTCAGTGCAATGGCTTATCTTGTGTTATTGGAAGACTTGGCAAACAATGCGCTCTGCAGAGAGCACATTTTTCCAAGATCGTGCTGATCTGCTTGGCAAGAGCACCGAGTACTCTCTTTGCCATTATTGCGGTGAGGAAAAAACACAATCACGTGACTTTTAAAGGGAAGTGTTGTCACCATAT
This sequence comes from Hypophthalmichthys nobilis, assembly GCA_037950665.1. NCBI lineage: Eukaryota > Metazoa > Chordata > Actinopteri > Cypriniformes > Xenocyprididae > Hypophthalmichthys > Hypophthalmichthys nobilis. The sequence continues at coordinate 2,272,148 of CM075477.1, read as the reverse complement.
ATTGTTCATTAGAGGCATTTCCAAATGCTAATGACCGTGAATGTGCACTAGCATTGTACTTACGCACATGTGGGATTTATCAACAATGATTGCTTACTCATGTGCGTAAGAACTGCCTGCGCACGTTTGATAAATACAGATTTTCTTGTACTTAGGCCCATTCTAAATTTCATTTGAAGGACAAAATATAGAACCTTTTCTACGCACTGTTGATAAATGAGGGCCCTGGATTCTTGATTGGCTTGTGTGCTCAGATTTACTAGCATACAAAAATAGTTTAGATAGTAGAATTTGACCTAGACTAAAACAAAAATTACAGTAGCAATGTTTCAGGAGCTCTGAAATGGCATTTCAATATGAAGGACTTCAAAATAAGAATATTTCCAGAACTGAGATTTTATAATGAATGATTTGTCAGATTTGCCTTTTTCTGACTGTAAAATATGTACAGAAATCAGTGGAAAAACTCACATATCTTGTTTCCCGTCCCAACAGTTTTGGAGATGGTGATGACGTCTGTGACTTTAGAAATTCAGAATAAAAGAAAAAAGAATGATTTAAGAAAGAACTCAGCAGCTCACATTTTCAAAGCAAGTACAGTGAGTGTAATCAAAATGGCAAGCTGGGTTTGAACAGCAGGGGCTAAAAGGTTCCTGGCTAAGACTGATCATGTTAGTCAGAGTGAATGACTGAATTCTTCATCTCGTGTTGCTAACAGAGGTATTCTTTGAAAACAATCAGGAAATTGTAGCTCTTACAAACAAAATCAACATGATAATCTATTCTCTATTTTATTTATTTATTTATAGATGAGGAAATATAATTTATAGCTCAGTCAAAGTTTTATTCTCGTGGCAAAGACCAAGATACACTGATTGATACCTAGACAAGCAGTGTAATTTATGATTTGGCTGAAAGTGATGCCGTTGTGGATAATCAAAATGACGATGAGATAATTCCTAGTGTCAATCTTTAATTACATACCCTTGACGTCTCCACTGCCAAAGACTTCACACTGGCTTTGTTCACATGGTCTGACTGACGCTGAAAAAAAAAAAAAGATTTAAAACATAATAATTGGTAGATAAATGGAATATTGTTTAGGTCTGCTTTAAGCAGAGTGTGTTATGGTGGCAGCTCACTTTTTGGATCGCGTCCTCAAGGACTTCATCAATGGTTGCGTACAGTTCTGCAGACTGCTGACGCAGCTGCGAAGGAGAGCACATCTGCACACAAACATTGCAACACATCAGGCACTAAGGCTGGATGCCAGGACAAAAATCTAACATTTCAATGTATCACAATAATATCAGAATGTAGTTCATTTTGCTGGACAGTTCACCAAAATAAAAAAATATTTTATATATTAAACAGAGATATTAGTTTTGGAAAGTCCAGAGAATTAAATACTTAAAGGGTTAGTTCACCTAAAAACTCATCTTCAGAACACATATTAAGATATTTTTGATAAAATCTGATGGCTCAGTGAGGCCTCCTAACACTTTCAGATGCCCAGAAAGCTACTAAAGACATATTTAAAACAGTTCATGTGACTGCAGTGGTTCAACCTTAATGTTATAAAGCGACGAGAATACTTTTTGTGTGCCAAAAAACAAAATAACGACTTTATTCAACAATATCTAGTGATGGGCAATATTAAAACACTGCTTCATGAAGCTTTACGAATCTTTTGTTTAGAATCAGTGGTTCGGAGCGTGTATCAAACTGCCAAAGTCACGTGATTTCAGTAAACGAGGCTTCGTTATGTCATAAGTGTTTCGAAATTTCAATGGTTCACCACTGGGGGGTGTGACTTTGGCAGTTTGATACGCGCTCCAAACTACTGATTTGAAACAAAAGATTCGAAAAGCTTCGAAGCTTCATGAAGCAGTGTTTTAAAATCGTCCATCACTAGATGTTGTTGAATAAAGTCATTATTTTGTTTTTCTTTGGAGCACAAAAAATATTCTCGTCGCTTCATAACATTAAGGTTGAACCACTGTAGTTACATGAACTGTTTTAATAATGTCTTTAGTAGCTTTCTGGGCATCTGAAAGTGTTAATTATCTTGCTGTCAATGCAGGCCTCACTGAGCCATCGGATTTTATAAACAATATTTTAATTTGTGTTCTGAAGATGAACGAAGGTCTTACAGGTGTGGAACGACATGAGGGTGAGTAAGAAATGACAGAATTTTCATTTTTGGGCGAACTAACCCTTTAAATTAATGGTACTTCATCTTATTTTATTATTCTTTCCATTAAATTAATGGATAGTTAATGGATGCAAATAAAAAAATTAGTTATCAGTGCTAAGATGCATGCCAAGCCCACCTAGGCAACCACTGCCCCTATTGTTTGGCCCATCCTGAGAGTGTTTGGCACTCGTTACATTATAGAGCTGAAGCTGTGACTGCTTTTCTTTATGGAACACCCAAGGTAAAACCCAAGGTTTTAAAAAGTTAAATATAAAAAGGATAGTTAAGAAGTTTGCCCTGATCTTTATTTGGTGCACATCCCAGTCTCTCATATTTCTTTGTTGTTTTACACGTAAAATAATGTAAAGCAGTCTTGTGTACACTCTACAAAATACTGGGTTGTTTCAACCCAAATTTGGGTCAAATAGGAACAAACCCAACCGTTGGGTTAAATTTTTTAATTAAATTTTTAACCCAAAGGTTGGGTTTGTCCATATTTGACCCAAATTTGGGTCAACCCAGTGTTTTTAGAGTGTACTGCAATATATCACGAGAAAGCAAAAACTCTACTGGTTCTACCAGCGACCGCATGGTATACTGTCATACCCAGCCATTTCAGATGTTTTGGTCTCATTCTACCTCTGTGTGTGGATCCTCCCAAGAATAGTTGTCCGCAGGATTGAGCAAAGCCTCTTTCTTGTTGACCTCTTCATCTATAGCCTTCAGCAGGGAAATTAAGAGATGTAGTTGAAGCTTTAATCTTTTAATGATACAATAAATTCTTGACCTTAACAAGTGGGTAGAAAGAGGTTGAAGAAGCTACTAAATCCCAAAGACGTGAGTCTGCTTGCATCTTATACTGACCCTGTTCAGTACATTTTAACCTCTCCTATAATGTCTAATGAGGTATGCAATGTGGATGACTCATTCTGCTTGTTCTTTTAAGGTTCCATTTGACCACTTATGAGCAATTTCATTCTGCTGTCCATCAACGAAAAAAATCAATGATTCAGTTTCAACCTCCTCCATTGGTATCCAATGACACTCTTTACCGACAATACAATTGCATGGAATCCAAAAAATAAAAAAAGATATAATGGCTTAAAATGACACTGAATGAGATCCATTTATTAATTGTACACTAAATAATAGCTGTCATTTTGAGTAATTAGATAAAGCAGCTCACCTGCTGTTCCAGAAGCAGAGTATTTGTAGGAATAGCAGCGAGTGCCTTGTAGGTGGATTTGATCTTGTATGGCTATTTTAGGAAAGAATAGTTGAGAAGTCATAAAAAGTCAAAAGCAGAATTAAACAACATAATCTACAGTTGTACTGTGCAATAAGGGTAGGCAGTTTATTAGTAATTCCCTATCATGAAACAGTCGTATCACAATATTGTTGTTTTTGCATGGAAAAAGTTATCAATACTAAATTATTAAGTGGTTCTCCTTATTGGAACCTGATGGGAAAAAATGCATGCATGAATGAATGAATATAAATTAGCCAATATACCCATGCCTGTGACTCCAGATCAACATAAACATCACCATCCGTTCACCATATCTCAGTCTGTATTTGTGTTATGTATCCCCAGAGATAGCCATGCAAACAAATCTACTGTGGTATACCATGCATGTATTGTTCATGCAAAACTTGACCTTTGCTAAAGATCTACTGCTCTTGAGTATGAGTATGATGCATATCATGTTCCCCAGCAATGTAGGAGGCATGTCACTCCTGGAAATGCACGTCACTCTTTGCATGATTGCCACTGCTCAGCGGTAGAGCATGCAAGTAGCAGGTAACAGCAAAAGGGCATGCAATGTACCTTTCTATTTTTACAGTCCCCATCTGCGCAGTCTGGTGTGCTGCCCCATAGGGATGGAGAGGGTGATGAACAGAAGGAGTATGAGGGTGAGGGGGAAAGCTGACGGCTTGGGACCGCTGGGGAGGGTGAAAGGGTGCTGCGATCTGGGGTGGAGGACCGAGAGTTTGGGTGGACTGGAGGATAAGCAGGAGAGGCTGGAGGTGTGTAGGACAGGCGGGTGAGACCCATGGGTCTAGGAGAGGGAGTTGGGGATGATAGGTGCACTCTTTCGACATAATTTTTGCGACCATTTTGGAAAAGAGTACTTTGTTTATTATCTTTGTGGCTTAGAACTGGAGATATGGAATTACTTTGTAATTCAAAAGAGTGTTTCGGAATAGGAAAGGAGGAAGATTTACATGAACTTTGAGCAGGTTTTGGTACCGAGGAGTCTAAATTGTCAGATGGACTTCCTGTATGTTTCAGATATAGTTTGTTGGAGAGCTCAGATGATTTCTGACTCTGACTTTCTGACTTCTGTTTTAGTGGCAATGAATATTTTTCTGACCTATCATGGGGTTTTGTTTCATCTTTATGTATTAAGGATGGTTCATCTGACTTATTTGGATCCATAGACACCAGGCATTCCCCTGACATGGGTAGATGTTTATGGTTCTCATTGCTGGAACATGACAGGGAGCTTGATTTAGGAGATGAGGACCTTATGCGGGAGTAGGAGCTACACAAAAGAGAGCTAGGAACTGTTGGCAAACGATTTGCCTTGGGACCTGATTTAGAGAGGTGAGCCTGGACTGCAGGTAAGCTTGGCGAAAGGATGCAATTTGTAGGCAAGACGATGCTACTACTACTGGTGAAATGGCATGAGTCAAGACTTTCTGGTGGTTTCGTGAGTGGGGATTCGTCAGGCGCCTCAACCAGCTCTGGTTTCCAAAGCTGTGGCTTTAAAAGTGGCTTTAAAATCTGGCAAGACTTAGAACAGGGTCTATCTATGGAGGTACAAGACTTTGCTTTGGGCATATTCATGGGTGCAACAGAAGAGGCAGCTGAGCAGGCTAAACAGGAGGACATGTTAACTGGACTGATGGGCCAGCAGGGCGTGTAAGGTCTTTGAGAATAAGAGGACAGGACAGGGAGATGGCCTTTCCTGAGGATGGCTGTTAGCAGGGAGAGTTGGGTTGGAGGAGTCCTGTGCCGGGCACGGGGCGAAAGAGGACAGGGTGAGGTTGCCCGACTGTCACAGCAGGGTGTTACGCAAGCTGACGACATCTGCAGCAAACTGGAGCCCGGAGCCAAAGAGTGCCGCTTGATTCTCACTACAGAGGGTGTGAAGGTCCCTGATCTTACGGAGGAACACGGGGAAACTGTGCGACTAAGGGAACCAGGAGAACCATCACGTGAGAACATGTGGAGTGCTGACCAGCTCCTCTCTTTGTCCCAGCCCTCGGAGAGAATAGACTCCTTAGAAGAACCAGGGGATGTGAGAAAATCCATGGAGCTGGCAGGGCTAAGGACCTCTTCTCTCTGGGATGAGCTATTTAAAAACAGACCTGAGCTGACCTCAGCAGCCAGTGAAGTGTTGTGAAAGCCTAGATGAGAAATGCCAGGGTGTTTGTTAACAGTGGTTTCCATGGCAGGGCTAGGCTCAGGGGTTATGCTACCAAATTCTGTGTGAGGATCAGCTTGGGTGGTGAGTGGTTTAAGGGTTAAATTGTCAGTTGACTGAATCTGAGAAAGAAAGAAAATTAAAGAACCATAAACAGAAATCATCTGAGTAATGATTGCATTGCAGTGATGACTAATCATTGTTTTCTTCAAACTGTACAATAAGACTACATGGTGGGCCTGTTTTTCCGTTACAGTAAAACTCATTATTGAAAGTCTATGTAGACATTAAAATTTCTGATGCATCAGAATCAATTCTCACTTGTTGCCCAATGAGAGGCACTTGTTGACCATTGGGAATTTAGGGAAGCGGGTTCAACTGTGCTTTCGGAAATCCTATCCCAAATGTCAGGCTTGTAATTCCAGCACCAAATGGTCTTTATGGTTAAGTGACCCTAACTGGGCATGCCATTGGCAAGAGAAGTCTTTGAAACGTTTAAAAACAGTCATTATTTTAAGCTTCTGATAAACACTAGTGGCACAGACTAATTAGACACAATAAACATTCCTATCCATTAATTGCATGGTCAGAACTTTATCTACTGTATAAGCACCCTAATGTGTGTGTTTAATTAACAGGGGACTGTAACTACCTCTGATCAACACATACACAGCCGAGTGTGATCAGCATACTCATTATCATGATGTCTCCCATTCGAGCAGGCTAAAAGATATTAAGAAGTCATCCCAAAGCAACTTGAACATTAGACTCTACAAACAGTCCTTCATCTCTAAATTACTTCTTGAAAAGTCATTGCTTCAATAGCTTGCTTTCTAGTCAGTCATTGTCATATCGTTTTTATTATATATAACTTTTCTGACAGAATATACCAAAATACTCACCTCACTTTTAGTGGTGTTCTTGAGCGTTTCTCCAAGCTGGCCTTCTTCAGGGTCTTGGACATAAATAACCTCAGCCTTGTAGACACTCTCTTCTGCCATGCTCTTCTCAAAGTCCCCTGGCTCTCGTGAAGTCTGACATTGGAACAGAAAATGTTACCAAGCGACACCAAACCTGAAACAGCAGCTGTCCCAAAGCAGGCCTCTGCTACAGATGGCTATTTCTAGCTTCTGAGCATCTTGACGATATAAGAGAGTCAGTGAATGCATTTATATGTGCGTGTGTTTCCCGTTCCAGCTTGTACCTTTTTTTTTTTTTACCAGAAGTCCATGTCCCTCATGTATTGCACACATGCAAGTACACATGACCCACCCTGATTGGGTAAGCCCTTCAGCAAATGCCTAAGGGACTCTGGGTAGAATCACTGAAGTCTATCAGATTTGTGCAGTATTTGCTATTTAAAGCAATAGTTCACACAATTGTGACTGTTCCAAATGCACATGAAGTCATGTTGTTAGATCAAACAACACAAAAAATAATGTGCCTTTTTTTAATCTAAATGTGAAATACATTTGAGAGCTTCAGTGGAGGTAAAAATATGTGATTTATGACTTAAATATGGGTCTGTTCTTCCAAAAAGCTTGGAAAGTAGCACAGATGTCAACTGATTTTATGATACTTCTATAGTGCTTTAAACATGTTCACTATGAATGAACTATCATTGTTTGTAAAGAGCTGCATAAGAATCTTTAAAATTCTTCAAAACAGTCATGTTCCATGGAAAAAAAACAACAGCATATGGGTTTGGAGCTGCACAAAGTAATTAATTAACCAATTCCGAGTAGTGTCATGTTCGTTTCCTCTTTTTTGAGTGACATAGTATGGCATACATTTACAGGAACCATACCGAGCCGTCTCAAGAGTATTTCTCACCTTGTTTGGTCTGCCTGTCTGAAGTACCTTTTTCCAGACCCTGTTCTCCACAGGCAGTCTTTTTAGATGTGGCACAAAGGTGAAAGACTTGAGCTTGGTTGCAAAAACAGTGGTGACCTGTAAAACAGACATATTATTAAAATAATTTCAGTACACATTGAGAAACAGCATGGAGCAAATGAAAACAACAAAGAGCCATCAAGCTTCTGTCTGCACCAACAAATGATAGAATCAAAACAAGTGCTGAATCCAGATGAGCAGAAATGTTTCATCCTCATATTGTCTGATTGGAGCATTCAGTGTTACAAAAACTGCAGTATCTTCATTCTGAAGCACAAATCAAGAGCTGTGATTACAAAATCATGCTACAGCCATTAATACCACTTTATTTTGCAATCATGCCTTTTCTGGATTTCAGTTTAACATATTTAGCTAACACCGAGCTCTTGAGGATGAAATACGTGCCTGTCTTGCTAATAGTGACAAAATATGATAGTTACTTGTTTGCCACCCTAAAAATGATTACAACATAAGGGAGTTTGACATACTTCATTGCTGACAAAATTTGAAATGAGTAAAGAAAGCTTACACAGCACATTTGCATCCTAATCCAAAAATGGCAAGACAGAAATGTTATACCTTCTGCTGACTTTAGCACTACTGTTGACATGAAGCGATTTGAGAACGATAATGTGTGGTCTCCCAGATTGCTTTCAAGCTGTTGTATATTCAATGGAATGCAGAAACAACAGAGGGTCCATTCAATGTATAAATGTAGGCGTTAGGGACAGCCCTTTCCTGCTCTCGTTTTAAAATCTGACAATTAACGATTGTTGGCTTGCTCTCTTGACAGAGAAGTGGTATGTTTGTGATTACTAGCAGATGTTATCTGGTTTAAAACACACCTATTCATTATTTAATATTAGCCTACTATTGGATTGTCCACTGTTTAGAATAATAGTGGAGTCATCAAAACTAATGATGACCACAAAGGGAAATCTGGGACATTGAGTAGTTACTAAAACTATGTTTATATTTTCAGTTTTGAAGGTGTTCCCAAGCATGCTGGGGTGAAAACGATTTCACCAAGTACAACATGTTCCTGGATCAACATCTTTGGCACCCTGACTGGTCTGCAGCTATGCAGCTCCATACGCAACAAACTGTGATGCTCTGTGTATTCTGACACCTTTCTATCAGAACCAGCATTAACTTCTTGAGCAATCTGAGCTACAGTAGCTCATCTGTTGGATCGGACCACACGGGCCAGCCTTCGCTCCCCACGTGCATCAATGAGCCTCGGCCGCCCATGACCCTGTCGCCGGTTCACCACTGTTCCTTCCTTGGAGCACTTTTGATAGATACTGACCACTGCAGACCGGGAACACCCCACAAGAGCTGCAGTTTTGGAGATGCTCTGACCCAGTCGTCTAGCCATCACAATTTGGCCCTTGTCAAACTCGCTCAAATCCTTACGCTTGCCCATTTTTCCTGCTTCTAACACATCAGCTTTGAGGACAAAATGTTCACTTGCTGCCTAATATATCCACCCACTAACAGGTGCTGTGATGAAGAGATAATCAGTATTATTCATAATTATATATATATATATATATATGGTTTATTCAAGAAATTAAAACATTGTATTTGTCTACTTAACAATATGTAAACTGACAAACCATTTTGCTGTATTTTTATGTGACATTTAGGGATAAATTTGAAAAATATTATACAACAATAACAGACCAATAAATAATGGTGCAGTTGGGAAAAAAGTAATCAATACTTCATCAATAGCGGGTCACTTTCACTCGTTAGGTCAGATTGCTTTTACAAATTGTTAATTGCACTGAAACTCATACGCCTTAAACCTGACAGTCTACGAACCACCTAAAATCCATTTCCTGACAGTCTCTGGCAGATTCTTGATCTGACAAGCTCAAATCTGATTGGCTGGCTTTTTACGACTTCTGGGAATAAGAGCTTTTTTTACAGTTTGTGTTTACATTATAATGGTGCTTACAAGCTTTCACTAGATTGCCTTGTTAGTAGCATCAAATCTTTGAGATTTTTAAGTTCACTATATATAGTGTTATTTTTGTTATTTGTTGTGTTCTTTATTTGATTATTTTATTCATCTTCTTGGGATTGTAGTAGTTCATTCCCTTATAAAATATGTTGAGCTTCAAATCAAAGTGTGTAATAGTGTTTTATTAATTTCAGAGCTGGTTGGTTTGGTTCATGGTGCAGAACGCTTTACTAAAGAGTCTTTTTGAAATTCCTGTTGTGAAAAATGAATGGGAAAAATACTTACAGAAACAAGAGGTCTAAAAAAATAAAAAAGTGAAAGTTACGCTCTGTTGCCGTTCCCTTCAAAACACTGTGATCTCAACATGTAAGTCAAAGTAAGAGTTATTTCTGCCCTGTGATCCTGGAACAACAGCCCCAGCCCTTAAGCCATGTTCCAACAACACAGTTATGACACTTTTCTTCTTTCTTTCCCTGTTTCATCATTCATATCTTCTCTTTTCATTGATATTCCTGTTAAATTAAAGATCTTTGGAATGAAATTAAAAAAGCCCCGAAGCATTCATATGAGCCCTCGACCACACACATAGCATTATTTCCACACTCACTCTTGGTAAGATACAGTATATCAGGAAGATTACAACAGTTCTGGTTCTTTAATCTGATGAGCCAAGCGAGCCATTCTGATATTTCATATGAATGAAATATCATATATTCTGTGACTTGGCCAGTTAAATTATGCACTGAACATGTTTCTGTTAAATTTGGCCTTAATAGCTTGGTACATTTCATAAAAGTGTAGGCTAAAATGTAATTTATTCAGCATTATGCAGTAAAGAGGACCTACTATGCTTTTTACATCTTCTTTTTTTAGTGTGTAATGTTGCAATTTGAGCATGAAAACAATCTGTTACAAAGCACAAAGTACACAATATTTCTAATTTAGGTAATTCCCGCCCAAGGCATATTGAAAAGTAAAGTGTCGAATCCTGGTTGAGTTGCTATGTTAGGCATCATAAACTGTCATCAGGGATATCCCCTCATCAGGGATGCATTTCCTAAAAACTATGGTCGCAAGCTGTTGGTAAAGACTGAACTTGAGTTGACTTTGGCAGCCCAGATCAGTATTAAAAGGTGCAGTAAGAAATTTCTGAGAAACGCTGTTGAAAGTGGATTAAACCCAGCAGCACAACACACTTGTAGCCAATCAGCAGTAGGGGGCGTGTCCATGGCTGGACTTACCATTGCCCACTCCGTTACCAGTCAGAAATTATTAGCCGCATTTCCACTGTCGGGATGACATGAAAATGAAAAGTGTCAACTGCAGCATTAAATATAGATCTGCTCATGTTGCATTAAGGGTTTTACAGCGTTGCACACTATAACCAATCACACACGATTCTGTTGAGCTTATAATTGCAATGGCCAATCAGAGGCGTTCAGATTAGTCATCGCTGTAAAGCAGGAGTTTTGTTCAGTGCCAACAATGACAGATTGTTTTGCTTGACAAGACTCTTATTCCTCGTCTGGGATCGTGTAGAGCTCTTTGAAGCTGCACTGAAACTGACATTTGAACCTTCAACCCGTTGAACCCCAGTGAAGTCCACTATATGGAGAATAATCCTGGAATGTTTCCTCAAAACCTTAATTTCTTTTCAACTGACGAAAGAAAGACATAAACATCTTGGATGATATGGGGGTGAGTAAATTATCAGCAAATTTTAATTCTGAAGTGAACTAATCCTTTAAGAAATCTGACATAAGAGGACACAGATACGACAGTAAATTTAAAAATACTGTTCATCTCCGGCTTTATTGCTCAGTGTTATTTCATGGTTTTGATCTTTTCTCAACTGAGAGAGCACATCCTGTATTTTATTGTATTATAATGACTAATTCATATTACTGCTAAACTTTGACCAGGCCGCATGGCATGTTAAAGCATGGCTAGGCATATTAATATATAGGAACATCAAAGCATATTTTGTATTTTGTGCTTCATAATGATGTTTTAGTTGAGGCCATTTGTAGCGTCGGAAGGGCCAAAACATAAATTCAAGCCCAGAGGCCCCCAGCCCCCTAAGTCCTGCCCTGGGTGTGTCCACTCATGATGGGGAGGAGAGAGAGTGAGCAAAAAGAGATCTGAAGAAAGACTGTAGAAAAGAGAGATGGCTGAGAGACATTACAAAAGAGAAAAGCTCAGAGGAATATCACTGGATAAAGAGGGTTATGATCAGGCAAGAGATTTAGGACCCACATTAATATTAGAAAAGCTTTCCAGAGCTGGAGAGACCTAAGCGGGAAGGCCTGAAATCGGATGCAGAGGTTGCATTGTTTCTGCTCCAACACTGGCTTTGCTATGTTTCACAGAAGTGGTGTGCTGTTGGCAAACTCTTGTTGTTCATTCGTCATCTTCACATTATTTTTTACAAAGCATTATTTTGCTTCACTTCAGATTTGATAAAGAGACATCAACTCTTGCATTGTATGCTTATGCATTTTGGGGCGGAGCAATGAAGGGAGAGGTGTGTTTGTTTGGGTTGATTTCAAACAACAGTGTTTTTCAGAAATCGTTTACTGCACCTTTAATGTATCTAATTATCCACCAGGGGGACACTTTGTGAAAATTCACTTATTCTTTTATACCCTTCCTTTGTAATTGTCATTATAGCCGTGAAAGACTTGCACAGACTTTAAAGTAGGAAAATTAACTGGGTTGTCTGGGACAGAATCACACAAATATTCAGTTTCAAGAGAAAGATAATCATAAAAAAATATTCTACTGCTTCAAGATGCAAGCTATAAATGCAGTTATGCCGTATTCATCCCATGCGCTGTGTCTTTGACATCCCTGCCCTACACATATTCAGAGCGTGCAGAATGATACCCCACTTACACTGCTAATGACGCAACATGACAGACTGAATGCTCCCAATGTAATCACTGCCTATAATGACGCAGAGTGTGGTCCCTTGAACAATTTCACATGGCTTTTTGAGCTTCTGAGGTTCTGCATAGTGTTCTGCACTCATGCAAACCCTCCAATTATAATCAAAGAAGCGGTCTCCTACCTCGCTTGCGGTGTCAATGGGATGTAAAAATACCGCCTTCAGATATTAAATAAATTGTCATTGCAATTAAAATTGCTGTTGTGCAAACCAGAAAAAAATAGTGAAAAAAATGACCCAACACTCTCAGATAAGCATTAAATAAAATCTGAGGCTTCAAAAAAAACCCTAGCCACACTCCTGACCAGCAAAAGCTTGATGTTCTTCATTTCCATTTTGCTGTTGAAAAGTCAATTTTTGTCATAAACATAAGTTACTGAACATTATTTGTTATTAAATTATTAATTAATATTAGATGCATGGTGTAGGTAAACTTCCAGTATGACCACAACTGTATATTATCTGCCATCTTGCTTTTATTCAGTGGTCTGTCTGAATATTCGATTCTGATTGGCTGGAAACCGATTAATTCATAGATTTCACAAAATGTCACACCTTTATAGGAATGCCAACCTGGAGGGCAAAGCAAGACTTTTCTCCATAGCCTGCCAGTTATTTTTTCCAGGTTTGTGCTAAGTATGTAGCAAGACAGTTACTAAAAGACCAAATTCAATATACACCTTACTGATTATGCTTACTATGTAAAGGCAAGCAGATTAACCCAGAATATAAACAACACAGTTTCTCGATAAGCATTTTTTTTCCATAGAAAATCAGTATAAAAAAATAATTTAAAAAAAAACACTCAACCATTTAGCATGTTGCGTTCATATTCTGGGCTCATCTGCTCACTTAAATATAGTAAGCATCAACGATAAGGTGTATACTGAATTTGATCTTTTAAAGGAGACCTATAATGCCCCTTTCACAAGATGTAATATAAGTCTCTGGTGACCCCACAATGTGTCTGTGAAGTTTCAGCTCAAAATACCCCACAGATCATTTATTATAGCTTGTCAAATTTGCCTCTATTTGGGTGTGAGCAAAACACAATGTTTTTGTGTGTGTCCCTTTAAATGCAAATAAGCTGCCACTTTCCAGAAGAGGGCGACTAGCATGTGCCGTCATGTTAATCTTTTGTGTAAATCCAGTGTTGAATTGACCCTCGTTTGTGAAGCAGTCCGGCGTAAAATGACGGCATGACAACAACACTCTACTACAACAACTCTTCCTCTTCTCTAAAGCAGCCCAACATGACCTCACCCCCTTTGTTGCGTGTTCTCGGGGGCCACAGAGTTTATGTAAATTTTAGGGTTAGTCACTAACCCAGGAAGAAGCTCATTGTAGTTCCTACCAGCCGTTTGTTGTAGTCCTTAAACAGAGATTTCTGTAAAAGAAAATATCTCCCTTTGCATTGAACTTTGAGTGTCGTAACTTTGCAGATGTTGTTTATGTTGAAACAGCAACATTACACACTAACTAAAGTTAAAAAAAAGTGAAATCATAATCAACCAAACCTTTAAATATCACTATTTTAGTACATTAAGGCACTTTAAGTGTTTTTCTTGTTAAGTGTTTTAGAGCATCCTATTGTTTTTAGTGACTGAAATACTGCAGCAGGTGCTGTATACAGATCACAAGTGCCCAAAACTTGCGTTTTGTTTACATATTTTTGTTTTTCTTCGTTTCAGAGGTGATTTAAATATTCCTGGCTTCAAACAGATGGAAAATTGACAGGCCTGTGCTGCAGTTTTATGAATGTTTTGCCCTCCAGGTCTCCATGCCAGTCATGACTGAAAGCTATGAATACACAGTTGGTTCCGGTAGTTGGTCCTTCACTGTAGCACACGTATAATTTTGCGAACACCAAAACATTCAGGAGCACAGAAATTTGTTATCAATGCTGCCCCATGACTTTTATCAATAAAATAGCTTCGTAGCTAAAAGCTGGATTACACTAGGCTACACATTCAATGTTGATTCAGTTCATTTCAGTTAGGAAATGAGTTCAATACTGAATATTTACTGAATATTAGGAGTTCAATTAATGAATTTTAAGTAGGGGGAGTGGGGCAGTTCTCCTCATAGCTCTCTCTTTTTGTAATACGTAGAACAGCTATTCTTTATTTTTGTATTAGATAAAAAAAAAGTCCAAAGCCATATTTGAGAGGATTTAACGTAAATGAGTTTACTCAGAGGGCTTCTTCAGTCATTTGATAGTGCCGATTCCCAAGCGCTGCCTCATTCTTCAAGAACAGTACCACACTGAGGCACATTTAATTGGACAATTACTCTTGAGCTTGCAAGTTCTCATATTATCTCACTATATGTTCATGATTACAAAAAGAATTATTTTTAGTCGTATTTTTTGTCACTTAGTTGAGAAACACTATCTTGTTTTTTTCGAAACCAAGACAATGGAGGAGTGTCAAATATATTTTCCCATCAAATACCGCCATTAATTATAATTTAAAATGCAAGGTACAGTGGAATTAACTCATAATTTAGCATCTAATTTTTGCGATACAATCTGAAGGCTTAAAAAGAGATGTGAATACAGAGTGATGCAGCCGTGGCAGTGCATCAATTTAAAGTCAATAGGCTTGCGTATCTTCTTAATGAAGATCACTAATTAAGCTTAGAGGGAGATTTTCAACCCTCCAGCCATGAATTAGTCAGAGTGGATAAACTAAATGAAAGGAATCAACATGATGCAGTATAGCAGGTTTGATAATTGTAGGTCATCTCATGCTTGAACAATTAATGACTGTTACAAAATAGGAGGATTTTTACAAAGTTCCTGTGCCTTACTCATATTAAATCATTTTCTTAATTTACTGATGATGATAATAAGTACTTGCGCTCATGGCACTGGTGGATGAGAACATACTCACTTTTTTTTTTTTTTTTTTTTTTTGTACATCCATACGTTTCAAGCCTTAGGTGAGTTACAATAGCTTTGATTCTGGCTTTGACTTTCAACCTTTCCTCATCTCATGGATGCAGGATAAAAATAGACTTTAAAGATCAACCATGAGGTTCTTGTCAAAGTGTTTGGTGTTCAAACAGAGAGAGAAAGTGGCACTATAGTGGTACTATACAGAGTGTAGAAAAAAGTAGATCAGGCTGCTTGTCTTGTTATTTTTAAATTTGAGTTTTGAATTCACTGAACGTTACCTTTCATGCAAATCGACAGTTAAGTTCACAGTGTAATAAAAAAATATTCTTATGTATGCTGTGACTGAACATTTCAAATGACATGCCATGAGCATTGCAGCTGTTAATACAGCACTGCAATATGCTAACCTTTGCATAAAAGCAAGCAATCAAAATTATCCAAATTTTGTTCTATCAAATGATCTCTGTTATGAAAATGTAACCTTACCCCAATATCAAATGCACAGTAATCAGAGGCAGCCTTTGCAATTCGGAGGTCTGTTTCAAAGAATCGGTCGAATCCCCCCAATGAGAAAAAAGACGTGAAATTACTTTATTATCTCTGTTATATTTAACAATGTTTTCTCATATTTCACTCTTAATAGTTTATTTATAAACGCATTCTATCTCTTTAACCAGTTACAATCACGAACAAAAACACCATTCAATCTTAGTCACTCAGCTAAAAATTAAATAACGAGTGAGTCATTGAATCAATCAGTCAAATAACTAGCTCAAAACGGCTGATTCCTTCAGGGAAAAAGTCATTGAGTCTCTAGGTGTGTTCGTCTTGAAGCAGCGCTGCACAGTCTGATCGGTATATGACATCAAACCATATTGCCCAAAACCATATTTTGTTAAATAAACACAAACTCTAAATTTCAAAATGCTAAAAACCTTTTTCTACATATACTAACTCTATCAAAACACAGCAAACCTGATTCAAAATCGACTCTTTCTGTCAAAACACTAGCACTAGTTTTCTATCCAGCATGAACATAATCAATCATAGCTGACTGTCAAAATACTAGCAGTTGATGGCATTACAAAAATTGCATTACTTGTCATGTTTCAGTTCTACCTGCAGAAAATATGAAATCCATTGTTTTTATAATTCAGCTTCCTTTTGCTGCAGTAATAGTAGAATGCTTACATGTAAGCCATTCTTCATTTTTGGTTGAGTGTTGAATGTGTGCATTCTTGGTGTTGATGTTGCCCCTATAGAGGGTGGGATGGTGTTCTTGGTAGGTAGTGCCCTACGCAGACCACATATTCTGCATATATAGTAACAAGCTTTACACAAAGCTTTTACTGAAATGAAAACATGAAATTGCTGCCAACAAATCCAACATACATGGCCTTTGGTTATTATGGAAGCTTGTTTTCTGCCACAGAATAAAAAAGTATAAAAGGTATTTGTGACTTTTAATCTCACAATTCTAACTTTTTTTCTTAGAATTGTGAGATTTTAACTAGAAATTGTGAGCTCTCATAGGTTCCACAAGTAAGGGGAAGAACCATAATCCAGCACACATTCTTCCTCCTCTCCCATATTTCTTATTCTCCCTTGTCCTGATCCAACTACTCCTCTCCTCCTTCATCTATTCTTCTCCCTCACCCAGACATTATTTTTTTCTCTCTCTGCTTCTCTGTGTTTTTCTGCATCCACACTGAACAAAACCAAAACCAGTCCCATTTTACTGTATGTCCATGCAATGAAAAGAACTTCAACACCTGACTATGCCACAACTGAGATTGGAATCTGCTGTTTCTCAATATTTCAGTGATCTGCTACTTAAAAATGCTTATCAATTGTTTTTTTATCAATTGCAATTTCCATGTATATGTTTTCAATACTTTTGAGCTGCTGTTGCAGAAGTAGAGGTTTTATACAATATTTAAAGATTGGAACATTAGGTCTTCATTTCTGACATGCTGTGTTTAAGCACTGTAAATAAGATGAGAAAGATCCATAATTTTGGTATTGGGTAAGCTTGTATGAAAAGAAAATTTAAGCATTTTAGAAACTTGTTAATTGACTGCATTTTGTGTGAAAACAACATGAATTGTATTACTGGCATTGCCACAAAAGACAGATGATGTGCTAATTGTGTTTAGAGTTTTGAAAATGTGACTACAGATTGGACAAAAGGATGATAGCAATTGAAGAAAAAAAAACTATAATTAGACCGTTTCAATCAGTAACGAAACATCATTGTGTTGCTCAGAGATGCACAATGGCTCTACTGTGGATTTGTTTGGAACTATTATCATTGGCAAAATAGACCAAAAGCAATATTATGAGTCTACTATGTAAGTCACGTGCTGATATTCGTGAAAACAGCACTCTTGCTCATGTGTTACTGCTTATAAATATTGAAAACAAGAACTTACATAGTGACATTTTTGACACCATATCTTGGATTTTGGGGTCATTTTTATTAATTTTGGTGCAATATTTGCCCCAAGCCCCAGTTAATTTCTGACCCATGTTTGCACAGCATGATGGCGGTGGGCAGGGCTCTTTTTCGGGCGCAAGTGGAGGCCCCTTCTGTTACGATGCCCGTTTTAAGTGAAATGGGTGAAACACAGCAAAGGCCACTACTGACCGTAATAGCAAGTAGAAAGTCATGGTTTTTCCCTGATGGGGATAAGGTTTTGCTGGTTAGCATGGCCCCGGGACTAGATGCAGTGACTATTCTGATCACAAAAACCATCTTTCTCCATTGATGGCCAATCAAAAATAACCATGTTTTTTTGAGCAATTTCCATTTATTGTTGTGAGCAACATAAAATGCAAAATTTTCATTATACTTTTAAAGATACCAGTGATACTAGTGATTGACGGTAAAAAATCTGCCTTTATCACAGCTCAGAACCGCCACTAATGCAGGATTTGGGACAGTCAACAGTTTCAGAGTGTCTGCAAATAAAGATTTTAGTCTTCACATTTTATTTATGACATAGAAACTTTTACGCTATCTCCAAAAGGGGGTTACACACAGAGCTTGCGGCTCCCCTGTAGTGTATCCACAGTGACACTGAAAGCCACAAACAAACAGAAGCAGTCAAAGGCCTCAGCAGGCATTTCCTACTCGCCTATAAAATCTCGCTCTCTCTCACTCTCTGTAGCCCACAGTGTTATGTGGATCATACCGTTCCTCAAGGCTCAGATTTCCATTCCGTACCCAAGCATGGGGTGTGTTTGTCCCAAGCTGTTCCCAACATAGTGTTTTATCCAGAACACAGGACTCAGATCCAGCAACTCCTTGATTACTAATTCAACAAAACTTGAAGACCCGATGCACTGGGTGGCTTTCACCAGTTAGACTTGCACAGGTTGTTTTCTAAAAATAATCGCTTCGGCTCTACAGACGCAGAGGCTTTGAAAGAAACTGTTTTCAGTCCAGATTTAGTTCATCAAGTAACGATTTGGCCGCATACAGCAATAATGCAGAGTTGACCTTTGGTTGTATTTTTGCTCTAGGCCTGTAAACTTAAACATGCAGGCCTGTTAATTTTCCAAAACATTTGGCATTTGAGTTTAAAACCATCTGACGCCTCATTGCAGAGTTGTTTACAGCAGAACAGAAAACAAGACTTACGTGAATGAGAAACATGAGTCAGTATATTAAATAGTGAACAAGAACAGCACGTCTTGATCCCTTCAAAAAAAACTAAACACTTCAAATTTACAACAAACAAATGGAGGTTGTCTTGTGCTGTCTAATTTTTTACAGTCGACCTACAATATCTATGTATTGGTGTTTATATTAGCAATTCAGGCACGTTGCCTGGTGTCAGACATAGCTGTTGTGAACTTGACTCAACATTTGTTGAATTTTTTTTTCTTTTTTTTTTCTAAAACACTAGTTTGATCTATGAAACATCTGTTCACCATATGACAGTACAGCACCCAGAGCCAATCATTATTATTGTTGCATAGCAACATTCTGTAGAGTAAATATTAAAAGTATGGCTGTATGGCAATGGATTAGACACTTAATTCAGTATTCATTGTGCCTAATAATGCACTTTAGTTATAACTATATGTAAGGCCAGCTCGGAAGAGCTGTGCAACTTACAGCTCGCTTCCACCGAGCGGTACGGTACAGTACAGTATGGTATGCAATTATGTCCGTTTCCATTGTCAGAAACTGTGAATGGTACCAATATCCCGAACCCTTTGCGCATGCTACAAGGGGAATGACAACACAAGAGGCGCCACACAAACGTGGTTCAGGCAACTCGTACATTGATTTTCTTCACTTCATGCAGGCTATATTTATAACAAAACGAAATATAAAACACAACCCTGCCTCTTTTCGTTATCATTTTAAAAATATGAAACCTATTAATGTGTGGTTCAGGCAATATGTGCATATGTACACTGATTATCTTCACTGTAGCCTACATGTAGCCTGTAATAAAATGAAATAGGACATTAAAACAACCCTGTCTCTTTTTGTTAATAGTCAGTTTTAATGATCAATAATAGCCATTATAAAAGTATAAAGTATAGAAGATATACAGTAAGAAATAAAGACAAGCAAACAGTTTAGTCAAATGTACAAAGTCAGTGCTCTAGTAAAACGGTAAAGTTAAATAAAGTTATGAATCTTCACTTTGCCCTCAGCCAAAACGATTTACCTGGGAGCAAATTATAGATTCATGAGACAAAAGATTACCCATTAGATATACACAAGATGAGTTATATCTCATGTTTAACCACTACAGAGACATCATAGCAAGCGGCAAATGTCAGAAGGACTAGCTGAGTTACGGCTGTTTGAATGTTAGATCAAATTTTCAAATAGGTGCTATCTTTATAAATAAACCACAGATTTGAGCTTTAAACAACTACATTCCTGCCTGACAAACGCTATTGATGCTTGCTAGTAGGTGCAAGATACCAAACTAGTGCGAACTACCAAGGACGCTAGTCCGAACTCAGTGGTAATGAGCCATAAACCTCACACTCTTGGCCTCAAGAGGCACACAAGTGACTCATGCTAGAGGATGTGGTCTTTAGCATCCTTGATAACTTGCCTGCCTCCAATTGTTGACAATGGTTTGAATCTTGCTCAGAGCGGTGCATGTAGGACCAGTTACATTTTAGGGGGGCTTTTTAGCGTCCTTGTTAGTGTGTCCGACTCCCATGCCCGCTGACATTGGTTCGAATCCCACTCAGAGTGGTGCAAATATGACCAGATACAATGTTGCCGTGACCTGAATGGGAGTGAGGTTTAGGGGGCTCTTTAGCATCCTTGTTATTGTGTCCGGCTCCCATGCCCCCTGACACTGGTTTGAATTCCACTTAGAGTGAGACCAGTTACAATGTTGCCGTTATCTGAATGGGAGTGAGGTTTAGGGGGGCTCTTTAGTGTCCCTGTTAGTGTGTCCGACTCCCATGCTGATTGATGCTGGAATCCCGCTCAGAGTGGTGCAAATAGGACAAAGTTACATTGTTGCCGTGACCCGGATGGGAGGGAGGTTTAGGGGGCTCTTTACCGTCCTTGTTAGTGTATCCAACTCCCATGCCAAATGATGCTGGTTCGAATCCCACTCAGAGTGATGCAAATAGGACAAAGTTACATTGTTGCCGTGACCCGGATGGGAGGGAGGTTTAGGGGGCTCTTTACCGTCCTTGTTAGTGTATCCAACTCCCATGCCAAATGATGCTGGTTCGAATCCCACTCAGAGTGATGCAAATAGGACAAAGTTACATTGTTGCCCTGACCTGGATGGGAGTGAGGTTTAGGGGGGCTCTTTAGCATCCTTGTTAGCATGTTCGCCTCCAATGCTTGTCAACAAGGTTCAAATCCCACTCAGAGTGGTGTGAGTAGGACCAGTTTCATTGGTTCCGTGACCTTGATAGGAGTGAAGTTTAGGGGGGTCTTTAGCATCCTTGTTAGTGTATCCACCTACCATGCTGATTGAAGCTTGGTTCGAATCCCACTCAGAGTGGTGCAAATAGGACAAAGTTACATTGTTGCCATGACCTGGATACGAGTGAGGTTTAGGGGGGTCTTTAGCTGCCTTATTAGTGTATCCACCTACCATGCTGGTTGAAGCATGGTTTGAATCCCACACAGAGTGGTGCAAATAGGACCAGTTACATTGTTGCCGTGACCCGAATGGGAGTGAGGTTTAAGGTTGTCTTTAATGTCCTTGTTAACATGCCTGCCTCCCATGCCAGTAGATGCTGGTTCGAATCTCGCTTGAAGCAGTGCAAATACAACTACTTACAATATTGCCATGATCTGGATAGGAGCGAGGTTTGGGAGGGTCTTTAGCATCCTTTTTAGTGCATCCACCTCAAATGGCAGTCAACAAGGTTCAAATCCCTCTCAGAGTGGTGCATGAAGGACCAGTTACATTGGTTCCATGGCCCAGATAGGATTGAGGTTTGACTGCCTTGTGGGGTGGGGTCTTTAGCTGCCTTGTTAGCATGACCACCTCCCATGCTGGCTGACACTGTTTCAAATCTCATTTGGACCCAGATGGGAGTAAGGTTTAGGGTGCTCTTTAGTGTCCTTGTTAGTGTGTTTACCTCCTATGCCGGTCAACGCTGGTTCGAATCCGGATCAGAGTGGTGCAAATAGGACCAGTTACAATGTTGCCATGACCTGAATGGGAGTGAGGTTTAGGGGGTCTTTAACGTCCTTGTTAATGTGTCTGCCTCCTATGCCAGTTGATACCGTTTCTAATCTCTCTCGGAGCAGTGCAAATAGGACCAGTTAAATTGTTGCTGTGACCCGAATGATATTTATATGTTAACAAGTCCATAAATGCTCTAAAGATGTATTTGCTTTTCATGAAAAATAAAAATGTAGTAGATGCAGTAGAGGGTTAAGCTCATGTTGTCTTAACTATTTATTGTGATTACTCTGACCTTTTGAAGCTAATAACTGGCCGTGTTGGCAGTTTGCATCTGCACTGTAAATAACCATCTATTTTAATTCTGTCCTGCCTGAATTCACCTTTGGAATTACCATTAGCAGTAACTACTTATCTAATGTCTGATTATAATGTTTCTGTCTTGAGAGGAACTTTGTTTGCAGTCAGTGGCAGGATAAGCAAAAACAGAATGCCTCTGGCAGCAGACTCAAGCCACATGTTTTGAATGCCATTGAGTTAAGTTTGCATAAATGCTAGCATGTCAACAGGGGTTTGAAAACCCACATGTGGGTGTGTCGTTGGGTTTTAGAAGAATTTATACCCCAGCCTGCCTGAACCCTCTCCCACTACAGTGATCACACCCATGCAGCTTCCAGCTCGCCTCAAAGAGTCCAAAGGCTGTCAAGGGCTTTTGGGTTTTGCCATATGATAAGAGACTGCATCAAAGCTGGGAAACACTGGCAGTGCTCTATATTTACAATGTTTGGAGAGGCAGTTCTGTACCTCCCCTACCATTCTGCAGCCTTAAGCCTTTCATTATGCATTGTTTTGCAATGAGAAACTGCCTGAGAACTCACCTGTCATTACACTAACACTTCATTGATTGTGTATGGTTGTAAACTTATTTCATGGTAACCTGCCTAGTTTATTTGACACAAATGAAAAGTTGGCGCTAAACCAAGAGTAAAAGCTGAAGAGTCTCGCATAATGCCTGACAGATAAATATAGCTTATGCAACATCACACACACGAGGCAGAGCCAACACAAAGTGTTATGTACATAACACTCCCGTAACACTCCCCAGCCCTGGGAGCAATGTTAATAAGAGTCAGTCAAGTATATTATAATTTAAATGGTCAAATTATATTGTGATAAATATTATTCATCAGTTAAACATTGTTGCTCTAGACTTCCCACTGTAGCTGTACTAAGATGGAAAATAGAGTGTGTCTTTTGATTGATTCCTAATTCATTTAAATGTTGTAAAAGCTATAAGATAACATGTTTTCATTTGTTAACATTAATTAATGTATTAATCAACATGAATTAACAATGAGCAATATATTTTTACTGCTTTGGATGTCTTAGTAAATGTTGAGATTAACATTAACTAAGATTAATGAATGTTACATGTATCGTTCATGGTTAGTTCATGTTAACTAATGTTAACAAATAAAACCTTATTGTAAAGTGTTACCATGTGTGTGTTTTACATGTACTGCCTGCCATATATTAGATTTGTATTAAACATAATCTCAAATAAGACAACATTTGTTTTTTCCATCTTCATTGACAATGACCCTCTGGTGCTTTCAAAAACATCTGGAAGACTAATTCAACTCAACTATGATAGAAAAAGATCTTAGGTTAAATAGAGACACTGTCAATCAAGGAAGAATTCCATACAATAATTCACTGCTATAGCCACTTGCTTTTCCTTTCTATAGCCCAGACATTTTGGCCATTTGGCCACTTACCTTTCCCAAGGTCCTGTGTGGCTTTTCCAAGGCCATGTGTGTGCTTGTGCTGAAGGCTTGTTTGTACAGAGGCTGCTATACTGGCATGCTCGTGCCCTCCGTGTTCAGCTTCACGAGTGAGAGTGTGTAGTGTCACGATAACTCTTGAGTGCAGTAGGCTTCCATTTATAGAGCCAAGAAAGCCACAAATAGTCCTACAGACAGCAGGGAGCCCATGACAACAATAACAGCTATCTGTGATGACTGGATGATCTTACTGGAAGATGGGATCATTTACCTCCGTTGCTTTTGCACTGTTAAATAAAACGTGAAAGTGTGCAGTAAGAATGTGTATCATTGTTTTGTCAAAGGGGTTGTACTTTTTGCTTCCTTCAAATTTGATCTAAAACATTTACCCAACATTTGCCTAACTGTCCTGTCATGATGTTTTTGTCTGATATTTTTCTATTTAATTCTGTAACATTTACACTACATGTCAAAAGTTTGGGATAATCATATTTTTTTAAAATTGTTGAAAGTCTTTTCTGCTCACCAAGGCTGCATTTATTTGATCAAAAATACAGTAAAAACAATGAAATATTATTACTGTTTAAAATAGCTGTTTTCCATGTGAATATATTGTAAACCGTAATTTATTCCTGTGATCAAAGCTGAATTTTCAGCATCATTACTCCAGTCTTCAGTGTCACATGATCCTTCAGAAATCATTCTGATATGATGATTTGCTGCTCAAGACAAATTTCTGATTATTATCAGTGAAGAAAACAGTTGTGCTGCTTCAGATTTTTCTTGTGAACCATGATGTACTACCATTAAAAAGTCTAGATGAAAGAAAGAAATGAATGCTTTTATTGAGCAAGGACACATTAAATTGATCAAAAGTGTGAATAAAGGCATTTATAATGTTGTAAAAGATTTGTAGTTTAAATTGTACTAATATTGCTGTTTTTACTGTATTTTTGATCAAATAAATGCAGTCTTGGTGTATTTAAAATGTTAAAAAAATTATTCCAATCATTTGATAGGTAGTGTATATATTATACCTTAACCATCCAAAAACTTTTTTTTCTCTGTCATTGTAGACTTGTTTATTGTATCAGATCAAACATTCAAAAATAGTGAATTATGGAAGAATTTTACATAGTCAGATTTAAAAAACAAAACAATATTTAATATCTGCTGTTGAAATGAAAAAATTGAATTATAATGGATTTGTTTTTACTCCTCATGCTGTGTTCATGATGTGCTTTTAACTTAGAGACAGATGGTGGCTTTTTTTTTTTTTTTTTTTGGCTTTGGGGCTCATCTTCATCCACTTCAGTCTATCAAACCTCATACCAAATTTTCTGAACTGTGTGTGAAAAAAAAGTTCCACTAGAAAAGGACAGTGATGCATACTGTATGATGCAGAAAAACAATACTGCAATAATACCAGCTTTCTCTGCAATAATGTCTTAATATCATTTCGATATTATTATTATTATTATTATTATTATTATATTTAATGGTTTCGAAACAATGAAACATTACTGTTAGCAAAAATGACGTAATGCTGTCTGATTAAGTTGTGATACACATGCAGTAATCTGCTCTTCTGTATGAGGGATGTTGCTTTGTCATTCTTGTTTAACTCTGGTATTATTGCGGGATTAATCAAACAAATGAGCATCTGCTTTACTGAACACACTCATCAATATTGGCAAAGACAGCACCTTTAACCTTCGAGTCGCGGCCGTTGTGCTTGATCAATGATACCTGACTCAAATGCAGAATTACGACATTACTCTTCTATTGTAGATACTGCCTCGAAATCAATTGCTTTCTATAAACTCCAGTGATTTTCTCCAGTGACTTTTAAAATGAGTTTATACTGTTTTCAGACTGGGGTGTCAGGAGAATGTGCTCAGTGATCCTGAAACTCTCGGAGCTGAAAAGCAGCAAAACAAAACGTAGCACTTAGTGAACCGTTCTCAATCTCTTCTACTCAGTTCATTCTGAATTTACCGAAGTTGTGCCTGGAAATGGAAAAGCTTAGACAGGTCCTGTGAGTCTGACAGAAATGCGAAAAGACACGAGGAAAAAAAAAACCAAACCTCCCCCTGGCTAATCAGTAAACATAGGTAGTGCTTCAATCGCCTGGCTTATTCAGTGTACAACTTCAAAATAATGAATCATCGAGTGTTTCCAAACAAATCTATTTACTATTCTGGTACGCGTCCACCTGCAGCGTCCACCCCCTGTAATTATTCTTAAACACGCCAGTAAGCGCAGACTAAAAGAACGGGCCGCAATCTTCTCAGCATGTCGTGTTGTGGATTCTAGCCTCAGCTGGTCCTGTCCGTCACTCAGCGAGCCTCCATAAGCCTCCTAATGCTGGAATAATCACTCACGGAGAGGGGGAGGCGACTCCGTAACCTCCGAGTCATGCGATTCCGCCAACGCATCCGACTGACACGCATCAGTGTGATGAAATGCTTTCTCTGTTCCCTCAGATATAGCCAAGTCAAAATTTTGGAGGACAGGATTTTGTCATGGCAACCAAACGGGTTATTTTCTTTCCCTGTCAAGCAGTTTGATAGGCAAAGTTTATCTGTTGATCAAGCAGGCAGGTGTAGCATATAAAAAACAAAGCAGCACTGTCATTTAAAAACACTATGTATAGGAATATGTACAGTAAACATACCTCAGAATGAGCTCAAGGGCTCGCTTCTAGTGTAATTGAGGTATTCAAAAGGTTGTGTTCTTTCATCCAGAGGCCTTCACTTAATCTATTCTCATTGTTGATGCGCATACATTCTCTCAAGCTCAGTGGATTTCACGAAATGATTGGCTTTTAGCAACGCTGAAAGAATTCCCTTTAAGATTACCCTTTATCCACATGATGATAGAAACACACATGTGTTGTGCTAATACAGATCTGCGAGCTGAAGGGAAAGGGAACATGCTAGATTATCTAATGAATTTCAGGTTTAGTAATACGTTTAAAACACACCTAACACACCTCATGTTATATATATTAGGGAAAATTGGCCAGATTTTTTTAAATGCCATTTTATTCAGCCTCTAAATATGCTGCAGTGAAGCCACCAAGATTGTACATTCCATTCCGTCTGCCTTTTTGCTTTTTAAATGCAAATTGCTTCAAATGAAATTCCTCAGATTTTTTTTTTTTTTTTTCCTGAGCACATTGTCACTCCATTACTTGTTCTCCATGTTAATATAATGGAAATTTGTCTTTGGCACTGGCATAAAAAGACAACTAGAAATGATGGTAACACTTTTCACAGTCTCATTTGTTAATATTAGTCAAATGCATTTACTAACAATGAGCAATATATTTGTTGCAGTATTTATTAATCTTTGTTAATGTTATAGTTTATAAAAGGGTTATCAAAGGGTTAGTTCACCCTGAAATGAAAATTATCCCATGATTTACTCTCCCTCAATCCATCATAGGTGTATATGACTATCTTCTTTCAGACGAACACAATCGAAGATATATTAAAAAATATCCTTAGTCCCCCAGCTTTATAATGGTTGTGAAGGGGGGGCCACATTTTGAAGCCGAAAAAAAAATGCATCCATCCATAATATGGGGATTAATGCAATGTGGGGCGGATGACGCAATGTATGGTGCAGGATGTAGGAGTAGCGTAAACTTAGATGGTTCAAACGAATTCTCTTATTCGCGGTACAGAATCGATTTGACATTTCTCTTTAAAAATGATTGTTTTAGACTTCTAATTCGTGACCGGTGTTTTGTTTTGCTCTCTCCTCTGAGCTTCTGCATTCGTCAAAACGTCATGTGTCACGTCAGGGGTTACTCTTCCGCCGCAAATCGAGGCGTACGGCCATCTGCCAAAAGCTAGTTATTATAGTTAAAGTTATTATATTATAGTTAAAATATGTAAGATTTCTGTCCGCTAGAGGTCGCTAGAGGCCTATTCAAAAGCTAGCTTGATGACGACAAGTTTGAGCGCGGAATCTTGGGACATGTGGTCTTCACTTCACAGCCGGTGCAAAAGAATAGGGATAGGCCTCGGAAAGAAATCATGTTCATGGATGCGATTATTAACGTTACTGTAGTATGAAGCAGAGCAGGACCGAGTGTTATGGGAGCTGAACGAGGCCGCTGGAGTGATTGCGCAACACACGCCTCATGAGCAGCGGGACTTTTATTATGCCACAGTCGCCGGCGCTGCTTCCGCTTTTCCGGTCATGAGTATGAGGTAACGCAGCTCTATTTATCATATTAGATACATTTGAGAGTGTTGAAAATGATGTTATAACGTTGCTCTGTGCGTTCGCTCGGCGGCTGCTGTGAGACACTTGTTTGAGACACACTGCAGTAAGATAGATCGATTTTAGAATATCATATTAAATACTGGATGGCTTGTGTTGATAAATGGCATGCAATTAATTTTAAAACGTATTCTATGATGGAGAAAATTCTGTATTACTGTTACTAAAAATAAAGCTGCATCTGATTTGTATCTACTTGACAAAATAGTGTTTTTCTCTGAGGCGTGGTAAAGCATGGTACTCGCAAAAAAATCAAGAAAATTAGATTTAAACAATAAGACTAAACGTGTTGAGCTATATAACAACAATTAGTTTTCTGTCTATAAACGTAACCAAACAGTTGTTCCCTTGTCTATTAAAACGTAATATATTAAAGCATCTTTGGTGTTTCCATGGTTTTTACAAAATAAACCCGGAAACCGAGGGTAACGCGGGTATGACGCAATTTACAGGCGACTCCTCACACGTCCCGGAGCCTTGGTTAAAATTGCAATTTTCTCACGATTTACAAACATTTGGGATATTGTAAGTACTCAAGTGAACAAAATATATAACACTGGCCTAGTGGTTTTTGGATATTTTACTGCAAAAATCTTACATATTGCACCTTTAAAAGCGGGGTATAATGCAATTTCATGTATTCTGACTTATTTACACCGTTGAAGAATTGGATTCGCATGCTAAACATGGCCAAAGTTTCAAAACATCAGTTGGACGTATGACGGAGTATTTCTGTTCCAAAAATTCTCTTCCAAATCATCACAGGTTTCGGACTGTCGGACAGGGGCGGAATTCCTTGTACGGGCACTTTTCCCAGAAGGGCGTGCGCGCACACGTCGACCAGAGCGAGAGCGCAAGGGCACGCCTATCAACGTGCGTTCGGGTTTACGGAGGTCGTCGGCAGCGCTGCACAGGTCACAGGACTGCACGAAATCATCAATGTCACCAAAAAAGTGTGTTTTTTGTTGTGAGGGAAAGATAATCATGCTTCCCAAAGAACCCAGTGTTCAGTGGAGCTGAGAGATTTGTTCTCACGCATTACATTGATGCGCTCTCGATATTTGTTATTAAAATAACCATAGAAACTGATAATTGCAATCACTTTTTCATTGGTTAAAATGAATGGAGAATATCTCGTGTTTTTCCGTGGCTGCTCGAGCCCTCAGGATGATTTCCAGGCAACACACCTATGGATTAAATTCATACTTTGTACTGAAAGGCACCATTTACCTGCGATCATCTAAAATGACAATAAGTTACCAGTCATAAAAATTTGGAAATAAATTTGGAAGTGAATGTGTGCCAAAATTTTGTTTATCCATCAACATCCCATAACACACTAATAGTAGTAAGTGATGCATCTAGTTATGAAATCAGAGACCAGTGGCCACAGATGACGGCGATCTGTCTCAGCTGCTGTGATCGGTTACCTGAGCTGGATGTTAATACCAGGCATAAACAGGGTCTAAATCACTTTGGATGAAAGCCTCTGCCAAATGCATAAATGTAGATGCAGAGGTGCTAAACAAGAGCCTGAGGAACAACCGCGCAGAAGAGGAAGTCAACAAGATTAATCAATATATCTCACATGCTCCGTCACTAGAGTTGATAAAAATATTGTCAAATCATCACCTCAAATGATTGTTAAATACTTTGATAAAGCACCACATTCAGTGGCCCCGCAGCATCGAGGGAGAGTAGATTGACAGCGTGGAAAATAATGCTGTTATTTCCCCTGTGGTCACAGCGACCGGTCCTCTGCCCATCATCCTGTAAACTTAGCTTGATATTTACAAAATTAAACAACAGAGATGGGCTGAAATGTGAAGAGAGAACACTTCCCTCCAGTATTAAATAATACAAGTATGTATATAGTCAGCGTCAATGCAGAAAAACACAGGTGAGTCACTATATAGTCACTATAGGAGTTAGAGTTATTTTTTTTCCCATGTCATTAATACACTATACATATACACCGATCAGGCATAACATTATGACCACCTTCCTAATATTTTGTTGGTCCCCCTTTTGCTGCCAAAACAGCCCTGACCCATCGAGGCATGGACTCCACTAGACCCCTGAAGGTGTGCTGTGGTATCTGCACCAAGATGTTAGCAGCAGATCCATTAAGTCCTGTAAGTTGTGAGGTGGAGCCTCCATGGATCGGACTTGTTTGTTCAGCACATCCCACAGATGCTCGATTGGATTGAGATCTGGGGAATTTGCAGGCCAAGTCAACACCTCAAACTCGTTGTTGTGTTCCTCAAACCATTCCTGAACCATTTTTGCTTTGTGGCAGGAGCATTATCCTGCTGAAAGAGGACACAGCCACCAGGGAATATCGTTTCCATGAAAGGGTGTACATGGTCTCAACAATGCTTAGGTAGGAGGTACATGTCAAAGTGACATCCACATGGATGGCAGGACCCAAGGTTTCCCAGCAGAACATTGCCCAAAGCTTCACACTGCCTCCGCCGGCTTGCCTTCTTCCCATAGTGCATCCTGGTGCCATGTGTTCCACAGATAAGAGACACACCCGGCCATCCACGTGATGTAAAAGAAAACATGATTCATCAGACCAGGCCACCTTCTTCCATTGCTCCGTGGTCCAGTTCTGATGCTCACGTGTCCACTGTTGGCTCTTTCGGCGGTGGACAGGGGTCAGCATGGGCACCCTGACTGGTCTGCAGCTATGCAGCCCCATATGCAACAAACTGTGATGCACTGTGTATTCTGACACCTTTCTATCAGAACCAGCATTAACTTCTTGATCAATTTGAGCTACAGTAGCTCGTCTGTTGGATCGGACCACACGGACCAGCCTTCGCTCCCCACGTGCATCAGTGAGCCTCGGCCGCCCATGACCCTGTCGCCGGTTCACCACTGTTCCTTCCTTGGAGCACTTTTGATAGATACTGACCACTGCAGACCGGGAACACCCCACAAGAGCTGCAGTTTTGGAGATGCTCTGACCCAGTCGTCTAGCCATCACAATTTGGTCCTTGTCAAACTCGCTCAAATCCTTACGCTTGCCCATTTTTTATGAGATAAACCACAGATTCAGATAGCTCTACAAATGCAAATTCGTACAGACAGACCACAAAGAACGATGCTCGACTTTTTCTTATTCTTTTAGTCATTTTCATCTTTGAAATGACTAAACACTGCAAACAGACGGTGGCTATGTAGTTTTCAACTGCTTCACATTATGAAAACTTGTGATGATTAATCTATTGTAGTTCCCTTTCAGTCGGTCACGTTCGACGTACGTAAGTAGTGACCGACGAATTGGGATATCGCTAGAGAGCCCTATCAGCTTCGAGTGAACTACAACAAGCCAATGAAGTTGGCGTGCGATATTTGCATAATGCGCACCGCCCCCGCCAGGTGGTATAAATAGGGGAGCAGATGCAATCGCACTCTGTCTTTCGCTTCAGAGCCAACCTGTGTGTTCCTGCTATTAGTCTGAGAGTGACTTCGCAAGCCTTTGAAGAACTTTTGTTCTACAGTGCTGGCTTTATGGCACCTTACAGCGAGGCCGCGAGCTTTCCCAGAGTGAGCTTCTTGAGCTGTTATACAGCTTTCAACTGCTGTTTTCACAGCATTATTTGCCCCGTTTGGTTTGCGATTTGGGCCGGTTCCTCTGTGTCTGTGACTCAGGGAGTGAAAAGTGTACCTGCAGTCACATCGCGGCTGTTCCCTGTGTGCTTCGGCACAAAGAACAAGAGCTTCTAAAGAGCTTCACAGACAGACACTGCGTCTTTTTCAAGACGTCATTCTGTCTGTGCGTTTCTGGAGGCGATCGTTTCCTATCCTCACTGACGGCCACAATCACTTTCTCTCATGTCTGCTTAGCGTGCTGAGACTGTGTTTGTGGGTGGTTCATGTTCTCTTGTAAAAAGAGAGCACGCCCACGCCGGGCGCGTTGTTCGTCTTGCCTTTCTCATAAGGGCTTGAGCGCTCAGCGCCGTGTGCCGTCGAGCTGCTGCGGCTGACAGCGCGCGTTGCCATGGCAACCCAGCGCGTTGTTCGGCGCTCTAGATGCATGGTCGAGACTCGAGTGCCTCAAATGAGGTGGAGTCCTCACCTATTCCCGATCTAGTTTCTCTTTCTGAATCAGAAAAGTACTACTTTTGGTGAATAAGCCAGGGTGACCAGAGGATCACAGTGGGGCGATACCACGCCGAGCCAATCTCCGTGGGCCCCACTCCTCTAATGCATCGCAAACATGTTGTGACTGTGTACGTGGGTGGTTTATGTTTGGTAACAACATGGCCACGTCGGCGCTCAGCGCCGTGTCGTTCAGTTAGACGGCTCGTTCACTGTCCCACATGGCTGGTAGCTTCTGGGTGGATTGCTGGTCCTTCTCATGGGGACCTAGCGTCTTAGTCAGGGCTCCAGCAGAGGATCAGATGTCGACTGCTACATTGGAGAGAGGGTTGTTGGGTTCTGGACATGAAGAGGAGGCTGAGCGTCCACGGTTGTGATGTGCTCATGCTGAATCGGATTCAGAGTTAACGACCATGCTTTCCGGGCCCCTGGGGGTGTGGTGCGGCGATGTACTCGCCTTGCCCCGCCCCTGTCTTTAGCCCGGACGTGCATGAAAAACTTGCCAGTTTGGAAGCCTTTTCTGGTGCCAAATATGGAACGCCAAAGGGTCATAATCTGCATTAAGTTTTTCTCTCTCACTACCCTCTGTGGTGGGGTGGCAGTGCTACGGGCACACCACCTCTGCCCTGCATGGGTCTTGGCCCCGGCAAGTCTGTGGAAGGCCAAAGCACTCATCGCATATGGGTAGTTCTGAGTCGGGGTTGAGCTACGCATGATGTAAGTCATAGCGCAGGCCCCTGGCCAGACAATGTCCACCATGGTGGTCCAGAAACACCCCTGGCTAGCCTTGCAGAGGTGTGTCTTCGTCTAAGTACGCTTTCTCGATGCTCTCATCTCACAAGCTGGCCTAAAATCCAGCCCGCTCAGCCCACAGCCAAGCCACTTGGCTAGCGAGAAGCGGTCCTGGAGAAATGGGTGACCTGGAGCTGAGGTAAACAGGTAAACAGAGGTAAACAGTTCTTCGGGAGACGATGCCCGCATCGCCCCCTTTGGTTTGTTCCACCGCTGGCTCTCCGGAGTCCAGCGGTACCCACGAAGTAGAACTGTTTTCTAACTCTCCAGGTCCCAAGAGGTCGCGGCTGGCAGTGCGCGAGGCCCCGCCTCGCCGCTCTCAGCCCCCTCTCACTTCGCCAGCAGGTCCCAGTGTGTTGGTTGAGGCCGCCTCCCATGTGCCGTCTCCCATTCACACTGCCACCTTGCAGAGTCTGACCCCACTACGGGCCGCTATGCCGTCCGAGTCGGGTCCCAGCACTCTACCTCGCTGCCCCACGCCCGGTACGTCTGTGGTGCATTTGGTCCCGCTGGCTCGGTGTCTGGAAGCCTGGCTTCAGACTACCATCAGACTCGGCTATGCGATTCAGTTCGCCCGGCGTCCCCCGGTGTTCAGGGGTGTCCATTACACTCATGTGTCCCTGGACAATGCACCTGTTCTCCGGGCGGAGATTGCTGTCCTCCTGGCGAAGGATGCAGTCAAGCCGGTCCCTCCAGCCGATATGGAGTCAGGGTTCTCCAGCCCCTACTTCATTGTACCCAAGAAGGGCGGTGGGTTACAGCCAATCCTGGATCTGCGTGTCCTGAATCGGTCCCTTCTCAGGCTGCCATTCAAGATGCTTACGCAGAAGTGCATTTTCGAATGCATCCGTCCCCAGGATTGGTTTGCAGCGATCGACCTGAAGGATGCGTACTTTCATGTCTCAATTCTGCCTTGTCACAGACCCCTTCTACGGTTTGCGTTCGAGGGTTGGGCATATCAGTACAAAGTCCTACCCTTCGGCTGGCCCTGTCGCCCAGCGTCTTCCACGAAGGTTGCGGAGGCGGCCATTGTTCCGCTCAAGGAACAGGGCGTTCGCATCCTCAACTACCTCGGCGACTGGCTCATCCTGGCCAGCTCGCGAGAGCAGTTGTGCGAACACAGGGACATGGTGTTAGCTCACCTCAGTCAGTTGGGTCTTGGGTCAACTGGGATAAGAGCAAACTCTCCCGGGCAGAGGATCTCTTATCTCAGTATGGAACTGGATTCGGTCGCCCGGACCGCGCGCCTCACCGAGGAGCGCGTCCAGTCAGTGTTGACCTGCCTGAGTACGCTCAAGCGCAGGACAGCGGCCCCACTGAAACTCTTTCAGAGGCTCCTGGGGCATATGGCATCCGCAGCCGCAGTCAAGCCGCTCGGATTGCTTCATATGAGGCCGCTTCAACACTGGCTCTGCGGCCGGGTCCCGAGATGGGCGTGGCAGCACGGTACGCGTTCTGTATCCCGTGACACCGAACTGCCGTTGCACCCTCACCAAGTGGTCGGACCCTTCGTTCCTGCGGGCTGGAGTTCCCCTTGAACAAGTGTCCAGGCATGCTGTGTCCGCACAGATGCCTCCGCCACGGGGTGGGGAGCCACGTACAACGGGCATGCAGCGTCGGGTCTGTGGACGGGGCCCCAACTGCATTGGCATATCAATTGCCTCGAGTTGCTAGTAGTACGTCTTGCACTGGGCCGCTTCCAGAAGCTGTTGTCAGACAAACACGTACTGGTCCGCTCGGACAGCACTGCGGCCGTTGCGTACATCAACCATCAGGGTGGTCTACGCTCCCGCCGTATGTCGCAACTCGCCCGCCATCTCTTGCTATGGAGTCAGAAGCATCTGAGGTCGCTTCGTGCCATTCACGTCCCAGGCGTGCTCAACCGTGCAGCCGACGAGCTCTCACGGCAGCCTCCGCTTCGGGCGAATGGAGACTCCATCCCCAGGTGGTCCAGCTGATCTGGCAGCGCCGGCGAGGCACAGGTAGATCTGTTCGCCTCCCGGAGACTGCCCACTGCCAGTTGTTCTATTCCTGACCGGCGGCACGCTCGCACGGATGCCCTGGCAATCAGCTGGCCCCGGGGCCTACGCAAATATGCGTTTCCCAGTGAGCCTTCTCGCACAACTCCTGTGCAAAGTCAGGGAGGGACGAGGAGCAGGTCTTGTTAGTGGCTCCATACTGGCCCACTCGGACCTGGTTCTCGGACCTCACGCCTCGCGACAGCACCTCCTGGCCCATTCCTCTGAGGAAGGACCTCCTGACTCAGAGACGGGCACCCTCTGGCACCAGCGTCCCGACCTGTGGAAACTCCATGTGGTCCCTGGGCGGGACGCGGAGGTTCTGAGTGATCTCCATGGCGGTCGCAGACACTATCACTTCCGCTAGAGCTCCTTCTACGAGGAACCTCTATGCGCTGAAGTGGAACCTGTTCGTCGAATGGTGTTCCTCTCAACCAGAGCGAGAGGACCCCGATCATGTTCGGTCAGAACCGTGCTTTCCTTTCTGCAAGAGGGCCTGGAGCGAAGGCTATCTCCCTCCACCCTCAAGGGAGTATGTTGCCGCTATCGCCGCACATCACTATGCAGTTGATGGTGAATCGCTAGGGAAGCACGATCTGATCGTCAGGTTCTTGAGGGGGGCGAGGAGACTGAATCCTCCCCGGCCCCCCTCTGTACCCTCTTGGGATCTGACCCTGGTTCTTACATCTCTCCAGGGTCGTCCCTTCGAGCCTTTGCAATCAGTCGAGTTAAAAGTACTGTCCCTAAAGACCGTCCTCCTGGTTGCATTGGCCTCGCTCAAGAAGGTAGGGGACCTGCATGCATTTTTGGTTGACGAATCGTGCCTGGAATTCGGGCCCGGTGACTCTCACGTTATCCTGAGACCCCGGCCCGGATATGTGCCCAAGGTTCCTACCACTCCCTTTCGAGATCAGGTAGTGAACCTGCAAGCGCTGCCTTCGGAGGAGGCAGACCCAGCCCTAGCTTTGCTCTGTCCCGTCCGAGCTCTGCGCCTGTACGTGGACAGAACGCGAAGCTTCAGGACCTCAGACCAGCTCTTTGTCTGTTACGGAGGCCAGCAGAAGGGAAAGGCTGTCTCCAAGCAGAGGATGGCCCACTGGATAGTGGACGCCATCGCCCTGGCGTATGAGTCCCAGGGCGTGCCTTGCCCGTTCAGGTTGAGAGCCCACTCCACCAGAGGAGTGGCCTCTTCCTGGGCGCTGGCGCACGGCGCCTCGCTGACAGATATCTGTAGAGCTGCGGGCTGGGCGACACCTAACACGTTCGCTAGATTCTATAGCCTTCGTGTAGAACCGGTATCTTCTCGTGTACTCGCTTCCACCAGCCGGTAGACGCGAAGAGCCCGTTCTAGTGTCGGCTTGCAATGCCACTCCCGCCCCCTGGGCCGGATACGTGCATCCTTTTTACTCCAGTCGAGTTCCCCGCTTGGCGAACCCTGTCGAGTTCCTCCGCCTCCCCCTTCGGCTCGGACATTGCGGAGTGTCTGATGCCAGGCCAAACCTCCGTCACTGACGCTGACGTTTGGCTGGGTTCCACATGTCGTGACCCCTCCACGTGAGTGGTCCCATGTGTGTATTTGTCCACGGTCAACTCCCTACGGCGAGCCCGTGTCTTTCCTTAGCAGAGCCAGCTCTGCTGTCACCTGTCAGATGAGTCTCCCCCTACCCAGGTGGAGCCATCCCAGGGACTCCATATGCGTACTGCCCACGGCCAGTCCATATGTGTACTCTCCACGTAAATTCCTCCCCTACGGGTGGGTAGTGGTTTCCGCAGTGTCCCCTACGGGTTCGCTTCCCCAGTGTAGTCTAGTTTACTTAGTGGGTTTATCGGAACAGCAGTAGACTCTCTCAGCGTAAGCTCGCCCCCTTCCCCGTCCCACTGGTGCGCTGGTGGCTAGAGCTTGCGCTGGGCACTGGAAGGGGTTCATACTGTGGCGCTTTATTTGGGATCCCAATTAGCCGGTCACTACTGGCGACGTCGAACGTGACCGACTGAAGGGAACGTCTCGATTACGTATGTAACCCTCGTTCCCTGAAGGAGGGAACGGAGACGTCGCCCCGCCGCCACAGTTGCTGTACCCTCGCTGTAGTGCGGACTAGGTTGTCTCCTCAGCGAAAAACAGAGTGCGATTGCATCTGCTCCCCTATTTATACCACCTGGCGGGGGCGGTGCGCATTATGCAAATATCGCACGCCAACTTCATTGGCTTGTTGTAGTTCACTCGAAGCTGATAGGGCTCTCTAGCGATATCCCAATTCGTCGGTCACTACTGACGTACGTCTCCGTTCCCTCCTTCAGGGAACGAGGGTTACATACGTAACCGAGACGTTTTTGGTAATATTTTGGATTGGATTGATACTTATTTTTATATTTTCTGTTTTAATTTTAATTTTAGTTTAAGTATTAGTAATTTTGTTGTATGCTTTTGTCATTTTTATTAGTTTTTGTTTTTATTAAATGTCTAGTTTCTATTCAGTTTTAGCTATTTAGTTTTAGTTAGTTTAGTACTTCAACTTTAAACTAGATGGAAAGGATCTCAAGCTGACTAGCTGAAGACGTTACTGTATCTTTACCCATTAATAGACATGGTTCTTCACTGAAAATAAATTCCAGCTCAGCTACAACAACCATAATGAAATGAACCTTCAGAATAGATAATGCTTTACAGTGAACTCTGTTAGAGAGCTACATACGACAATTTAACTGTTCAATAAAATATCTTACTCACATGTTGAGTAATAACACCATCATCTCTGCGTCGCTTTTACAACATATCAAATCCCTCAGTTCTCGCCATCTCCTAAAGCCAAGCCGATGTTGATGCTTGTTTTATTACGAGCTCTGTCTCTTTCTCTTTTTGTCAGCAGACTCTCCTCTGTTCAGCGTTTGTTTAAAACGGGTGATTCTGCAGAGGTTGGAGATTTAGCGGCTCTATGTCAACCTTTCTCTCTCATTGTGACACTAACCTCTGCCACTCCCACACCAGACACGCATCAAAGCAGCTGGAGCAACTATTCTCTATTTACTGATATGGCAAGTGACACATGTACGCAATTTCCAATGAAAACCATCCAGCCCTGTCTAAAATATAAACACTTATAATAGGTTTACCATCAGTGAATCAGGGTAAGACAAAAAGGATTGATGGAGGAAGGATTATTGCCCTATTTACTCATTATTTAAATTTTGTTCTTTTTGAACAAAAAAAGTTAGGTAACACTTTACAATAAGGGTCCATGAATTTTCATGTACTAATACCTGAATTAATACTTAATTCAGCATGAACTAATGATTATTGAAAGCATGAACTAATCATGAACCAATGAAGAGCTAACCTTAACTACGACAGGAGTCCTATGGATTCATGCATGAACAGCAGCCTTAACTACATGTTAGTACATGTTTGATAGTTAATGCATTAATTAACGTTTATGGCTAAACCAAATCAAACAGCTTCTTTAAGAAGGAATAAGTACTCTGACTTTAAAACAAATGTAAATAATATTATCAGAGTTTAAACTTTTGACTGCAGCTTTGTCATAAACATTACTGAATAGCACAAAATTAATTGATCCCCCTCATGAAATGTAGAAATGACTAAATACGCTAGTGTTTTCTGCATTTCTACAAGCTATAAAAGGTCTTTATCTGTTTAGTGATGTTCTCTTTCCCTTCAAACTCACCCTCCTACAACTTATGTGCAGCTAAATAATCAATAAAAATTCAAAACCCACAAAGAACATTTGTGGAACAGTTCCCAAAGAAACGACCAAACTGGGATCATGGTCAGAATGTTGGGAATGCTGGGATCAGTACAGCTCAATCTCCATCAAGACACAGACCGTGATGATACTGTATATCTGTTTTAATGAATGAAATGAATGACTTGCTCTAACTGTTGCTCTGCTCTTCATCAACACACGCTTGCACCACCTGCTGGTGAGGTCGACTAACAGCAGATGGAGATTAAGTTTGGTACTCTACTGCTTTTCCTGCAGTTCCCGGATGTGAAATGTTAAAATTTGAAACAGTGAATTTGTAACGCGAAATAAAATGGACCGAAAATTGCCTGCTGAATATTATAGGTTGTATTTTTAAACAGAATGAATATTTTGGAAGTGATATCTGAAAGGTGAATATGGATTATTGAATTTTTAACAATGAAAATGTGTGTGAAATGTTTTGAATTGAAATATTCACAGCTTAAATATACAACCATGTTGAATTTCAGCCCATAAAAATGCAAGCCCTAAAAATACAATGAATTAAAATGTAAGCACGGTTAATGCAATGCATATTTTTTTTCAAGTAGTGCGATTCAACATGCTTTTTGTTTCAAAACATATGGCACTATTTTACTTCCATATATGTAGGGTTTGTTTTTAGTGGCGTACTCTGGTGCTCGGCACGTTAGTTGCTGTATTGCTGCGTTTTAATCTAATAAATGTTGACTGCTTTGGTTAAATGAATTGATAATTAAAGTCATGTCTGCATGTGTTTTGTATTGGTATTTTTCAGGAAGTTATGTACCGTAATTATTGTTTTGTCATTTAATTGTATATGTTTCAATTAGCATTAGCTTGTGGATGCGCTATATTTGATTGTAAATGTGCCTTAGACACAACCCTTATATTATAGGTATGTTCTTTTGAGTCCATATTTGTTTGATGTCAATAAATAATAAAAGAACTCCAGATAACCATTATCATCTGTTTTTTGTACTGGTGGTGTAAAAGAATAAGAATGAAACTCTTACGGCATGTTAAATCATATTTTATTTAATGTTTTGTTAGTGCATCATAGTGCCATGACTTTACTTCGAGGGGCCCAATCATTACTAACTCATTATTAACTAACATCAACTCATGCTTTGTTAATGCATTATTTTGTAATGACTTTACTTGAGAGGGCCCAGACATAATTAATTCACTGTTAACTACTTATTAAATTCAACACATTATTTATCATAAACTTACTATCAAATACACACCTAGTATTCAGGCCAGTAAAGTGATGACGTGCAGCTTTTCAAGAAGTCAGAGAGAGGAGGTACAGTATCATCACAGCCTGCGTCTGGATGGAGATTGAACTGCACTGATCCCAGCAAACATTCTGACCATGATCCCAGTTTGGTCGTTTCTTTGGGAACTGTTCCACAAATGTTCTTTGTGGGTTTTGAATTTTTATTGTTTATTTAGCTGCACATAAGTTGTAGGAGGGTGAGTTTGAAGGGAAAGAGAACATCACAAAACAGATAAAGACCTTTTATAGCTTGTAGAAATGCAGAAAACACTAAATAACGTATTTAGTCATTTCTACATTTCATTAGAAGGATCAATTAATTTTGTGCTATTCAGTAATGTTTATGACAAAGCTGCAGTCAAAAGTTTAAACTCTGATAATATTATTTAAATTTGTTTCAGAGTCAGAGTACTTATTCCTTCTTAAAGAGGCTGTTTGATTTGGTTTAGCCATAAACGTTAATTAATGCATTAACTATCAAACATGTACTAACATGTAGTTAAGGCTGCTGTTCATGCATGAATCCATATGACTCCTGTCGTAGTTAAGGCTAGCTCTACATTGGTTCATGATTAGTTCATGCTTTCAATAATCATTAGTTCATGCTGAATTAAGTATTAATTCAGGTATTAGTATTCATGTAAGCAGGATATTAAGTCTTATTCTTTATTCTTAAAGAGGGCGGGGTTTGAGTGTGTCCTGTATGACGTCAAAAGAGAGCGGAATTCCTTGTATAGGCACTTCTCCCTGATAAGCGTGCGCACACACATCACCCAGAGCGAGAGCACGCCCATCAACACGCTTCGTTCGGGATACGGAAGCTGAGAGATTTTTCAACAATGGCTGTGTCCCAATTCAGGGGCTACACCCTTTGAAGGCTGCATACATCATCGAGAGGGTCTCATTTAAGAAAAATAACCGTTAGATTGCTATATAGGAAAGAAATTACAGTATTTTACACCTCACAATGAATATCAGTCAATTTTATTACGTTACTTTTCTTAAATGTGACATCCTTGATGAAGTATTCAGCCTTCAAATGTGACCTCCGGAGGACGCAGCTTCCGAAATGAGACGCAGCTCCTGTCACCGAAAGAGTGTGTTTTTGGTTGTGAGGGAAAGATTACCTTTTTTCAGCTTCCCAAAGAACCCAGCGTTAAGGGAACAGTGGATGAAGTTTGTTTTTCCGGGGCAGCAACGGAGTTGTGCACGTATGTTTGTTTGTTCCCGGGATTTCGGTGATGAATACTTTGTAAACAAGTCCCAGTTCGGATTTGCAGATCGTGGGCGGTGAGTAAAGCTGCATCAGATGTCTGTTTTGTTGGCAATCAAGAGCATATAATGTAAATAACACGAACGCTTTTGTTCCCTTTGTATTTATAATGGTATCACAGCTAGCAGACGATCTCTAGGCAGAAGCTTGTGACTCTTTAGCTCCGCCCACAGCACTGACGGCAGACACGCCTCCAGGAGCTCTGCTTTTTTCAGAAAGACTCGGTTTAGTGTATTTATTTTTATATATATATATCATTTTTATAAATATGATAAAACTAAAGACTTTTCGGAGACATGATTGATGCATTGTTACTCTATATGTACTCAAGATTAACATGAGATTGGCAGAAACTGTGTGTGATACCCCACACCAATGCAAATAAACCACTTACTTGATGCTAGTTTCTGCTACATTTACCATCACAGAACAATGCTAAATTCCTTTAACTATTATGCTCTTATAACAAACTATTAAATACATGCATTCAACAAGTCTTGTGTTGAGTATGAAGATCATAGGATGTCCACATCAAATATTCACAACAGCACTGCCCTTCAGAGACAACATTCATACAAGTACACACTTGACAGACACAATGACATTTTTAAAGTTTATTTCATTTTTGGCAACTTATAAACGATGCAAGTAAAAACATTTAAATAAAGCATACACAAAGCAAGTAAGGTCTATTTAAGAGCATGTAAATGTTAGAAAAATATTATCTATTTACTTTTCAGTTTCTTTATATCTCTTTTACACGTGGTGTTCTAAACAGTTCAGATCGTTTTATTTGACTCATCATGGACTCATGGTAAGTTTGCCTGAAGTATCGATCCCTGCATCACACATTTTCTGCTCCAGCGAATGTGGTCCACAGCCAGAACAATCTCACACAGGCACATCTGAATTCACAAAGAGAGAAAAGGTGTTAAGCCTCCTGAAAACTGATTTCTGTGGGGAAAAAATACATTTATTTTTATCTTTGAAACAAAAATCATCTGCAAAATTGAGTCTGGCAGCCACCTGATAGAAATCTACGGTTAAATTAAGTTCTCTGTTCATCTCGATTTTTGTTTTTTTCTTCCAATTTCAATTTGCTATCAGACTATTTGTGCTGTCGTGTTTTGTAAATATAACGAATCACACCCCAGTGCGTTTCCTGATCAATTATGTGGCCTGCCGTTAGCAATTCCATGTAAATCTGAGATCCACTCGGCATGTTTACATCCGTGGGCAAATAAAGGCACATCCTGGACATGCTGATGTCATGCTAATAACCACATGCTCTTTGTTAATAATTATCTCGGGGACGACAAAATATATGGAAGCAATACAATTTAGTAGGAGTAATTCAATGCAAATGACAAACAATATGAAAAGTGATGAAGTACCTGAAGCCTGTGTGAGGCTTTCACAGAGGATAGAAAGCATTGTTCAAGCAGTCAGAGTAGATGTGACTGTCTGAATCACTGAAGTCAGAATCGAAATCTCCATCATCTGGACCCTGTGTCAGCGGCTCCACTTCTTCATCTGAGGTCGAAGGGTGAGTCAGAATGATCCGAGGTATCTGTCAAAGTCAGCAGAGAGGAAATAAGATTTCACTGAGCTGTCAGGAACTGGCATTTAAAATTAGCCATGGTTAGTTTGTGCTTTCCTGTTATAGCTATGAGATCCTTGTCTCAGGTAGAACAAAACATTTTTCACACTTTATATGAGGTGTCTTTAATGACTATGTACTAAAAAAAAAGATATAGATGTATTAGCAGAAATTAATTACAGCTGTACATGCAGATATTTTTAAATATAAGTACAATATGAAAAAAAATGTATGTACACAATAAGTGCTTTGTATTAAATGATGGTAGTACATAGAAGTTAAAGACACTTGGGTCAAATTGGTGGTATTTTTTTCCTATTACATAATAGCAAAACTGAGGGAAAAAGAGTGAATAAAATAATTTATCTGTAACACTTAATTTCCACTTTAGACATTCTTCTGACTATAACTAACTTTTCAACTTTGTGCCATCATTCTTAAGCATTTAGGGTACGTTTACACGACAACAATGTACAAAAAGCAGAAATATTGCATTTTTCGTGTACAGATGATAATGTTGTCAAAACTTTCCATTGTCAAAACGGATCCGCGAGAACAATTAAAGACGCTGTATTCTGCTGCCAGGCCAGTAGATGGCGATGTCACTTTGTGAAAGAAACACTACATGCCTATAGACCGAACGCTTAATACGAATGCGCATGACGTCACCGTTTTCACAAATTTGTGTTTTTGTTGTTTACATGGAGACGATAACAGTATCGTTTTCAAATATTTGCACTTTGAAACCCATTTTCAAAAGTTTGCATCCCCCAAAACCCTGTTGTCGTGTAAATTAAGCGTAAATTATGCATTAAAGTTTTATGTTTTTAGTTAAAGTAAAGATTTTCTACCTAAAACATATAGCACGTAGCATATTACGTGTTCAGTCTATAGCGCATAGTTTTTCTTTACAAAGTTACATCGCTAACTACTGGCCTGACAGCAGAATACAGAGTTTTTAGTCGTTTTCGCGGATCTGTGTCAACGGAACATTTTGACAATGTTGTGCACTTTGTCTTTACTGCGTCTTAACAAACCGATCTGTGGAAATTAGGACAGGGTCATCAAATGTGTATGGAAATGTTTGTCCAATCCAGATAAAAATTAACATGATAAATCTGGATATTATATGCATTAGCAAATACTTGGGCAAACATTTTTCTAAAAAAAATGAAAAGGACATGTACTTCTTGAAAATGGACCACAAGCAAGATCTGCAGCTGTGCAACACCGCAGCGTCCCTTCAGATTAATTGATTGCTTTTCAAATTAAATGACAAATTTATCACAAGGTAAGGCTTGGCTATATTATTATTTGTTGCTAATTTATTTAACAGAAGTTTTCTAATGGGTGATGAATTCTCGTGCCTTCAGATGCGTCACACGCTCGATGGCTTGGTGTGTTGAGATGATTTGTGATATTCGCTGCTACAGCACATATTTGGGAATGAATGAATAGTAAAATGTGGTGTTTCGTGCCGTCATGTGGGATAGTAAATAGAGAACGTAATCAGCAATGCCATGCCAAAAGACTTGTTTTTTTAACAAGTCTCTATCTTCAAGTCCAAGTCAAGTCTCGAGTCAAGTGTCGGGTTAGTTGTTCACAAGTCCAAGTCAAGTCGCAAGTCATTTATTTTTGCGACTCAAGTCCAAGTCGCAGACTCAAGCTTCCATCTCTGAATTCTTGTACACTATATTGTACAGCAGCAGTATATCTTACTTGCTCACAGCAGTGTCTCGTGTATGTATTGGCCAGTAGCAAGTCCTGTACTTGCTCTACAGCAGCAGCAGCGTAACAGATCTATTCCGCCAAGACCAAATATATCAACATTGTCATACCCATTACTGACTTTAAAAAGATAGTACCAGTCTTGAAGAAAAAATTGAGATGACTTAACCTTTAAGACTAGTTTAACAGTTTATG
The DNA here is from genome assembly GCA_037950665.1 of Hypophthalmichthys nobilis. NCBI lineage: Eukaryota > Metazoa > Chordata > Actinopteri > Cypriniformes > Xenocyprididae > Hypophthalmichthys > Hypophthalmichthys nobilis. The sequence continues at coordinate 2,227,356 of CM075477.1, read as the reverse complement.
CAACTGGCCACTGATCTGTGTGGACCGTGATGTGTGGACCGTCTCCGAAAAAAATTGTGAATGCCCAACATTTGTATTTGGTGTATAAAGGCACTAAACTTAGTTCAGTTCGATTTAATATCTTATGAAAGTTTGCTTCTCAGGAGAATATATGTTTCAATATTTTTACTGGGGGGGAAAGGAAATGATTGCAGCAATTGCATATTTCATAGAGCTGTCAAAGGCATGTATCAGATACAAGGAAAACCTACGGAGCCCCTAAGGTGACATGCTGATGAAAAAAACATGAGATAGGAGGAAAAAATTAAATATTTCAATGACATTGAAATATAGTTTTTCCTCCCACCTCATATTATTTCCATCACCAGTTTTGCTGTAACGTTGGCTGGCATGGAGCAACATAAACTAAATCCAAGACATGAAACACAACATCAACATGGAATCATGGAACATGAAACAGCATAACATACTTCAACACACAACTAAGAGCCATGGCAAGACATTAGCTAACTACATGACAAAAACAACCAATGACAAAACAGAACTGCTAAACAAGATAACGAGACCAATGAAAACAGGACAGAAGAAACAAGTGGGAAAAAGAGATCACATGACATGAAACACATGACTGGAGCACATAGGCTTGTTCGACTTGATGCAGCTCTGCACAGACCGATCGGCGGCTGACTTGAAGCAGTGCATGCCGGTAAGAAATTTTGTCCGACTTGAGACAGCGCCGACGTCATGTGACTGTGACGCGTGGCATCAAAGTACCGCGAGAGCGATTCGAGATCAGCCACCTGAGTTAGCCAGAGCAGTTTCTCAAGAGGAGCTGCACAAGCGCTGATGACGACACAGCTGTTTCATGATTGGCCAGATTCACCGCATGACAACAATCACGTGTGTTTCGTGTTTATTTTCCCACCTTCAGTTCCACTAATGCTCACAAATCTGTGTTTTTATAACAGTTAAAGCTCTTTTCATGTAGTCGCGATGTTGTATTGTGTCATGTTTATCAAAATAAAACTGATAAAAAACGTAGACCCCACTACATTGGTATTTAAATAACATATGCTTATGTTGAACTTTATTCTTGTAAAAACAGACGCTGTAAGCAGGACATAAAGTATGAAATGTCTCTGAAACATTGGTGTATTAGTCAAATATTGCATTTATTTCACTTCAGCTGTGATAAAATATGCAAACGCAGTGTGAGCGTCACTACGAGAAGCAGAAAGTGTCCGACTTCACGTCTCCGTTTTCAGCTCCTCCTCGCTGATCGGTTGCATCCAGCCGCAGCCGATGTCGAACACACCTCGTGCCTATCCCTGCGTCCCAATGTCCATATTATCCATCCTAAATAGTATGTGAAACTGAAATAAGTGTGTCCCAAAGCATAATATGTTGAAAAGAGTGTCAAAAGTCCCTGGATGGTCTACTATTTCTGGTAGATTTTCGAAGTGTGGATCCGTGCACACTATAACGGCTAATATTACCCATAACCCATTGCGCTTTGGAGGTGGATTCAGTTCAGAACTACAAACGCAAATAAAAAGTGTTAAAAAACTATAAACATGGCAGGTTTGCATGACCAACAGTTAAGTAGAGAGGTTTAGATAAAGGGGTTTGAGTGACTAATAATCAACATTTAAGCTGATAAAAAAAATATTAATTTAATGTTGTCCACATTATATTTCATCTGCAACAACAATGTGAACTTTTTAAAGATTGTTTGGCCATTAACTTTTAAATGCATCATTATGCAAAAATATAAGGAGAGTCTCCGCATGGAAAAACCAGTGATTGGCAGATCAACGTGCTGCTGCATTTCTCCTCCGGTAGGACATTAAATGAAATGAAATGTGGCGGATGTTAACTGTGACAAGATGATTGACAGGCCATTTTACGGTGATAGGATGCGTGTAACTAAGCGACAAAGAGCAACCATTAAAGACAATTTTATGACGTGATAGTACGTCCCAAAGCGTGTCTACTTTTCTGCTGCACACTCAAAAGTATGTACTTTTTCTTCACAAAAAGAGCACATACTTTTAGGGCATAGTATAAGTAGGTGAATTGGGACACAGCATATGACTATGAAGAAAGTTCAAAATAAAAGACATGACAATAAAAAAAAACTAAACATGAAACAAGTAAAAATCTAGACAGATGTGACTTTTTTTTTTTTCTAGTTTTGCAAGCAAATGAAGGGGAATGCAAAAACAATGAAATATAAGTTTTACTCCTGTCTTATTTTTTCCCATCATAAAACTAGTTTCAAATCAGTTGCATTAAAAACTTTAACATATCTTCATCAAGTTTTCAAGAACATATGTAATTGCTTTATATCTATATAATGATCACAATCATCATCCTTCAAGTCACCATGAAATCAAAATTATGGAATATTGCTTTGTTTGAATTAAAATCATTTTTAAACGTTTTATCAGTGCACATCACTATTTTTATAAATTCATGTGGCCTCCAGCATCATGTCACTCACATGAGATCGAAACAATTAGCAAATGACAGCAATCCAATGATCCAATCAATTCCCAATGGACAAAACCAAGTCCCGCCCTACATTTTCTGGTTTGAGAAGCCATTTCATGCACTACCAGTCAAAAGTTTGGACACGGTAAGATTTTTAATGTTTTAAAAAGAAGTTTTGTCTGCTCACCAAGGCTGCATTTATTTAATTAAAAATACAGTAAAAACAGTAATATTGTGAAATATTATTACAATTATTTAAAATAACTGTGTTCTATCTGAAAATATATTAAAATGTAATTTATTCTTGTGTTGGCAAAGCTGAATTTTCAGCATCATTACTCCAGTCTTCAGTGTCACATGATCCTTCAGAAATCATTCTAATATGATGATCTGCTGCTCAAGAAACATTTATTGTGTACAATTGTACAAAATATTTGTGTACAATATTTCTTTTTCAGGATTCTTTGATGAATAGAAAGTTCAAAAGAACAGCATTTATCTGAAATACAAAGCTTTTGTAACATTATACACTACCGTTCAAAAGTTTGGGGTCAGTAAGAATTTTTATTTTTATTTTTTTGAAAAGAAATTAAAGAAAATTAATACTTTTATTCAGCAAGGATGCATTAAATCGATCAAAAGTGACAATAAAGACATTTATAATGTTACAAAAGATTATATTTCAAATAAATGCTGTTCTTTTGAACTTTCTATTCATCAAAGAATCCTGAAAAAAAAATATTGTACACAATAAATGTTTCTTGAGCATCAAATCATCATATCAGAATGATTTCTGAAGGATCATGTGACACTGAAGACTGGAGTAATGATGCTGAAAATTCAGCTTTGCCAACACAAGAATAAATTACATTTTAAAATATTTTCAAATAGAACACAGTTATTTTAAATTGTAATAATATTTCACAATATTACTGTTTTTACTGTATTTTTGATTAAATTAATGCAGCCTTGGTGTGCAGACGAAACTTCTTTAAAAAAAATCTTCCCGATTCCAAACTTATGACTGGTAGTGTATGTCAAAAAAAAAAAAAAAAAGTCAATCACAACTTCTGTTTGCCAACTTCAAAACAAAATAAATTGATCAGAGAATCACAATTGTAATTTTCCTGGAAAACAAGATCTGAGATCTTACAAGGGAGTATCTACATTTGTGTATACAGAGAGGAAATTAAATAATCAGAATCACAGATTTGTTTTTATTAAGATATCAGAGGGATATTTAGAGGGATATTTCTTCACCAAGACTGAATGAAAGGACAACAGGACAGGAATGTTTTATTATGCATCAGAATGAACAACAGAATGTTGATAAAATGCATTCCTGAGACATTGTTAAAAAACACTCATGGACTCTAAAAGCGCACAGAAACACTTACTATCCTCCACACGTACCGTCATGGTGTTTTTCACAACCTGTAGGGCATTGTTTTTGAAGGTCTCCATGTCTTTCATCGGCCGTAAATCCTGTGCTGGTTCATTCTGACAAAATAACATGAAAAGCGTCAAGAGGAAAACTGGAAAATAAGCATCACATTTCTAAAACTATGATTATTGATTTTAATGATAAAAAAAAATCTTGTATTTCAGTAGGCCTAACTGATTCAAATTCCATTTCAGATCATTTATTTGCTTCTATTCCTCTGTAGTGGAATATAACAGAACTGCTAAGGCTCTCTCTCTCTTTATAATGTCAGCGCTCGAGCCTACCGGTCCGTTTCCGTTGCAGACCGTAGCTTCTATCCTTTTGGTCAATGGGCTGCATTCTGGCATGGGATCAGCAGAGGATTGTGGGCCACTTGATCTGTTATTGCTCATGGTAACATCCCACTCCTGGCTGACCTGGGGGTCCGTCTCCATGGTGTCAGACCTCTCGTGCTCTCGCGGCTCCACGGGAACGCATCTCTCCCGTAGCACTTTCATTTTTATGCAGCTGCCGGCATTCCTCAGGACGCTGACAGCCTCGTGGTGACTGACCTCTTGCATGTCTTGGCCATTGACCTGATGACAGGAATCAGAAATGAGCTGCAGTGAATTGATGGAAAGAGGCAGAACAGGTGACAAATGCCACGGAAGCCACCAGAAAATGTCCACCATTTAAATGAGGAAATGACCTGGGATCTTCAAGAGGAAGTATGTAATTTTCTGCACAATGAGTATAACCAAATGGAAGTGCGGAGAAAATGACTGTTTTCAAACTCTAAACAGCATGAAAGACTTGTTTATAGCCACTTTTCCACCGTCTGGCCCAAACGCTCTAATTCCGTGCCAATCCAGCCCAGCCGGTTTTTATTTTTCCATTGTGGGGCTGATAACGGAGCTCTTTGGAATGAAATACAAACAGAGTCATTTTCTTGGTAATGCAAGAGTTTACAACAGTATGAGACGTATATAGCGACTGCTTTATGACAGATGATCAGATATTTCTTTTAACTTGTGTTTATGTCATTCAAATAGTGCACCTGGCCAGCTACAGAGAAACTGGTAGCCAGGCAACAGACCAATCCTGAGTGGCGATGTCACTACACGCATTCTACCAGCACGGTATAGTATGGTACAGTCAACGGTGCTGAGAATTCTGGGCCAACAATGGTTTGTAATCGTGCCATGCAGAACCAAGCTCAAGTGGAAAAATAACTGGAACCGATCCAGTTATTTCATGGATCGGCATGTTTTTTCCTTCCTTTGTCTGCTGCCTATGTCACATCTCAGGATAGTCACTAGACTCGCCACTAAACGGTTTGGGATTGTGTGTTGAAAGCACCACAGAGCCACAGCATCAAAAAATTTCAGGGAAATAAACCTATGGCTTATGACTTCAAGTTGTCAATGCATATTAAACTTAGGATAAGAGAATTACCTTAACATGTCAGCTGCAGCACAACTCATCCTTGAGGAATGATGCTAGAGCTTTTCTTTGAACTAACTTCACTTAACTTTTAAATGACTAACAACCAACAACAGGGTATTAAGGTGATTTTAATGGCAGTATGAAGTCAGTTTCCCCTCAACAGGTGTCCTAACTATGAACAGGATGATCCACTAACAACCAAAAATTATTCAAATCCATTTTATCTTCATTTTTGAACACTATATTGTTTTAGCATGTAACAAACTTCTTTTTATGAAATATTTTGCTTAAAAAAATTGCTTGTGCTATATTTCTTTAAAATACATTATGCTTTGATATTTTATCTAATGCAATGACATCAATACGATTTTAAGTGTGACTTGCATGTCTAAATACTCCTTCCCAATGCTGCTTGATTGGCTGTTGCTTTAAGGCTTAAGGGGTCACAGCATCTGTGTGATGATGCCCTCCAATGGCCATCGGAGAAACAACTATAACAGGGTCATGCAGCAGGAGAAACACATATACCAGGAGTTCCCAAACACATTCCTGGAGCCTCCCCAACACTGCATGTTTTCCATGTCTTCTTAATCAAACACACCTGATTCAGATCATCAGCTCATTAGTCGAGACTCCAAGACCTGAAATGGGTGTGTCAGACAAAGGAGACATGCAAAATGTGCAGTGCTGGGGAGGCTCCAGGAATGTGTTTGGGAACCCCTGACATATACAATGCATGCATACTTTCATTGTTCAAAGGCTGTTTAACCAATCAAGTTCAATTTTTGGCCAAAATTCATCTGTAAATAGAATTTAACCAAATTGTGTTCATGCTAACTCTACTTGCAATGATAAACATGGTTTGTACTGACCACAAAGTGTGGTTAGATGAATTATTTGTTGCCGTATGCAAGAGACTAGAATTTTAGATTATTATAGATTATAACATTCTTGATTATTATACCATGGCAAAAACTAATTCCATCCAAACTTATTGGAGACAAGTAAACAGTCAGTAATAAAATAAGAACAAAGAAATAGGACAAATAAATAGAATAAAGATACTGTAACATCTTGTCAGGCAGGAAGACGACAAGAGGCAAAACGGACCAAATTTGAAGCAATTACTTTAATTTTCAAAATACAAAAAAAAAAAAAGTATAATCTACAAAGGGAAAGTAAGCACAGTAGTGTGTACTAAAAAACACAACCAACACCAGACAACCTAAAAGACCAAAACTAAGGGTACGTTCACACAACAACAATGTACTAAAAAATGGAAACGTTTTTCATTTACATTTTTTTTTTTCACGTACAGTCGACAACATTGTTAAAACGATCCCTGTTAACACAGATCCATAAAAACAAGGGCAAAATAAACAATTGGAACTAATGATCTAAATAAGGAACAGGTGGAACAAATCACAGAAACAATGAGTCACCATGACAACAAATGAACGCAAGCTAGAAACCATGACAACCGAAGGGAAACACAGGAAATAATGAGAAACAAACTAAAGCTGCATCTGAAATCCAATACATCCCTACTATATAGTATGAATAAACAGTATGCCAAAAGAGTAGTTTATCCGAATGCATAGTATTCGAAAAACAATAGACAAGAAGTACCTGGATGACCGCATTCGATAGACACTTTACTTTCCCATGAGGCCACGGGAGGGGATTTATGAATGGAAGTGAAGCGACACAACTGACGCTGGTAGGTCACATGACAGTAACAACATGGCGGAAGTAGTACGTCCGAATTTCATTCATACTACCCATATTCATACTATATAGAGCATACTTTTTTAACGGTCGGGAAGTAAATTCAAATGTAATACCTAGTAGTGCCTACAGTACATGATTTCAGACACCGCATTAAAGTCCATGAAAATTAAACTAAAAATATGCATGACAGATATAAATTAAATAGGTAAATAAAACCAGTCAAATCAGTTTAACCATTTAAACTGCCATGCCTCAAAAAGGCATGTAAATGATAAACTCATTTTGCATACAGTTGGGCCTGCACAGGTCATGACAAGATGGATATATTTTTACAGTTCTATTTCACTTGTTCACTTTTGTATGATAAACAATTTTTTTTAACTGAGTTTGGTCACTTATGAAACCTGGGTCCTGAAATAAAACCAGCTGATAGCCACTGAACCAAATGTAACCAGTGCTCCAGTAATTATGTGAAGTGTGGAATTTTGTTTAACAAAATGCTTTATCTTGTTCTAGCTTAATATGCAGAGTCAAGTATAGGCCAGCCATTGATAAAATCACACACACAAAAAACAGCAATTAATTGTACCTTTGAAGTATCAAGTATCCCCAGTTGTGACCACGCTCCCCAATTAGTCATTAAATCAATGTAACATTAAAAAATGGTACATACATTATAATACACTGATTTTACCTCCAACACCCTGTCCGCAACATGAAGTCCGGCTTTCTCCGCTGGGCCACCTTTAGACACTCTGGAGATGAAAACACCCTGACACAAAGAAAACAAATCAATCAGCGCACAGAAGGAAATAACTAGTTATGGGGGAAGCAAATCAGACACAGTCATATCATCAGTCAAATTACTGGCTGGATGTGCGTTAGTATTCAGGTCCATGTGTATATTTTATTGTAAATAGACCCACAGGAGTATGATAGTAACAGGATGTAATGAGATTCAGGTGATGGAGCTACAGGAAGATAAGGCGTACCTCATCATTCTCTTTGTAGGGCAAGGAGCCTTTCCCTCCCGCAATACAGATTCCCAATCCTCCTCTCTGTCCGTTCACTTTGATCTGTAGCTGGAGGGACAGAAAACACCATCACCCAAATAGTCAAACTCCTATAATAATAATGAAATAGAGCAGAATCGCCTACCTCACCTTATACTAATACAATCAGAGTCTTACATACACTGGATATAAAAAGTCTACACATGCCTGTTAAAACAGCTGGTTTTTACGATCTAAAAATTGAAATAGAGATAAATCATATCAGAACTTTTGTGCATTTAATATACAAATTACAACCTATGCAATGCCACTGAAAACCAAAGATAAAAGAAAATAAATAAAAACATGGAATAACTAACTGCATAAGTCTGCATATCACGTTCCGGTTGAAATAAAGGTGAGAAAGGATCTATTTGCAGCAGTGTGGATATTTATTTAACACAACTCAAAACACTAAGAACACTATGAAACAAAACAACCACTAAACACACGATGAGAACTGACAATGAACAAAAAGAAACCCAGAGCTTGAATACACAGACAAACCAGACAACAAAATGAACAACAGGTGCATAAAAAATAAACTATGAGAAACCATAGTAAGTAACAGAAACACAGGAAACAGAACTAAATGTTTGCAAAGCCCACCCAAACAGACATGAAACACCCATATTCCTTACAAGTCCTTAATAGTCAAAAACCAAAAACAGAAGTGGGCGGGAGGGGGCTTAGATGGGGGACGAAGAGCAGGAACAGCGGACAGGCAGGGCCAGGGCAGAGTTGAGGGAGGAAGGAGCCATGGTGGAGGCTTGGAAGCTAGAACCAGGGCGACGATGGACTTTCTGGCGCTGCTGGATGGAGCTGCTGGCAGTGGAGACCCAGGCATAGAGAAGAAGAACTGAAGGGTCTGGGTGACACAGAAGGTCCTAGAGGGCAGGGCAGAGCCGCAGGGTGTCGGAGGACTCAGGCAAAGGAGGACTGACCGAGGACCAACCAAGGTGGAACTGGAAGGAAGGAGGAGCCCGTCAGAGCCGAAGGAGTTGAGGGACAAAGCACAGCTGAAGACCTGAAAGTCCATGGTGCAGGAAGAGAAACGACTGACCAAGGTGGAGCCAGAGGGATGATAAAACCCGGTGGAGCTGTAGGGATGATGCTCTCAGGTGGAGCCGAGGGAGGGAGGAGACCTCCCAGATCTCCCTCCTCAGGTCTAGACTAGGCCATAATCAGTTTTCTAGACAGTGTCCATCCCCAATCCAGGACACAGCCAGACCCACAGACCAGCTCACCACCACCCTTGACCACGGAGACTTCGCTAGAGCCCCCCACAGACGGAGAGCGTCTGCCCACCACAATGAGAGCGCCAGAGCCTGACAAAGCCCCAGAATGAGTCTGACCAGGGGTGTGAGTCAGCGACATCAGCAGCAGAAGGAATTATGGTGGAAGTGAGATTTTGGATGTTTATGCACCTGTGAAAACCCGGACTGTTTCTTTTAATCATTCTGCTCCATGGTTTACCCCAGAACTTCGTCAACTTAAAACCAAAGACCGTAGGTTAGAGCGTCTGCATGCCAAATCTGGTCTCACTGTACACAAACAAATGCTTTCTGACCATGTCCAACTTTACAAGGATGCACTGTCTAAAGCTAAATCTGACTATTATTCTAATTTAATTAGAGCCAGTGAAATGAACTCAAGATCTCTCTTTTCTGTGGTAAAAAATATTTTACGACCTCCGGACTCTCTGCCATCAGATATGTATTCTACCACACTATGTGACAGTTTTATGACTTTCTTTGAGTCTAAGATTAAAAATATTCACCAACAATTACTTGCTAGTAACACAGGTTATGATTTCCGCTGTCCAGTTTTTCATGTGCCCCCACACTCTGTTTTCTCTACTTTTTCATTACCAACTGATGTGGAGATACTGGGTCTTATCCGGGAATCTAAGTCTACTACCTGTTGGCTTGACCCTTTACCAACTCACTTAGTCAAAGCCTGCTTACCATCTCTATCTACATTAATTACTAAAATTATCCACTGTTCACTTGTTTCTGGCTCTGTACCCTCCTCTTTCAAATCTGCTATTATTACTCCCATCTTTAAGAAACCAGTGGCTGATCCATCTAACCTAGATAATTACTGTCCAATTTCTAATTTGTCATTCATCTCTAAAATCCTGGAAAAATGTGTTGCAACACAGGTCCACAGATCATCTTTCCAATAATAAACTGTTTGAGCTTTTTCAATCTGGCTTCCGTCCCCACCACAGTACAGAGACTGCTCTTGTCAAAATCACTAACGACTTGTTGCTGGCAGCTGACTCTGATTTATTAACCATACTTGTCCTTCTCAACCTGAGTGCGGCCTTTGATACCATCTCGCATAAGATACTCCTTGACGGGTTAGTTTCTATTGGGATCACTGGCACACCCCTGTCCTGGTTCATATCATATCTCTCTGGTCGCACTCAGTTTGTCCAACTAAAGCATTTTAGATCGAAATCATCTATAGTCACTACCGGTGTTCCTCAGGGTTCTGTTTTGTCCGCTTTTATTCATTATCTATCTACTCCCACTTGGTCACATTTTCAGGAAATATGGTATTCATTTTCACTGCTACGCCGATGACACCCAGCTCTACCTGTCTTCCAAACCCCCTGACTCTTTTCCTCCGCCTTCTTTGTCCCGTTGTTTAGCTGAAATTAAAGACTGGCTTTCAGCTAACTTTCTAAAACCTAATAGCAGTAAAACCGAGGTCCTACTTGTAGGCACAAGATCCGCTCTGACAAAATCTGACCGTTTTTCTGTGGATATCGATCAACATCCCATTTATCCTTCTTCACAGGTTAAGAGTTTGGGTGTTATTCTGGATAGCACACTTTCATTTGAAGCCCATATTAATAATATTACACGTACTGCATACTTTCATCTGCGTAATATTAATCGTCTCTGTCCTTCCCTCACAATGAACAATACTGCAATTCTCATTCATGCACTGGTTACTTCACTTTATGATTAATGCAACGATCTTCTTACTGGTCTTCCTTCCAAACTTCTCTATAAACTTCAGCTGGTTCAGAACTCTGCGGATCGTGTTCTTACTAGAACCCCTTCTACTATGCACATTTCACCAACTCTCCAGGGACTTCACTGGCTTCTATGATGCATGGGTGTTTTAAGTTGTTGTGATGCCAATGGGATTTGTTTATTGTTATTTATCTATTTATCTTTTTTTAAAATATATATTATTGCTTGTTTGCCTGTAAGGTGACCTTGGGTGTTATGAAAGGTGCTGTTAAATAAAATGCATTATTATTATTATTAAGTGGACACGGAGGACTGGCTGATAAGATGGGACATTGAGACATTGCCAACCACACTATCCCACCCTATCCCACCCTGAATTAATAGTTTCTTCTTCATCATCGCTGTTTCAAGCCAGCATCGAAACTATTTTGTCGACCTGTATGGATTTTGAATTACCACCATTGATCTCGTCAAGCTGCCATCTCTCACCCTCACCGCACAGCTCAGCCAGTCCTTTAGCCCCACTTCAGCTGGATGTCTGCAGCCCTTCGTCTTCCCTAGTGATGCCTTGCAGCAATGTGAAGCCTCAGGTCAGGCAAAAACCAGCCTCGTCTGAGCGAGAGGATCCTTTGGCTCTACCTCCGGCCTCTGATCCCTTCGCTCCACCTCAGCCCAAAGATCTATCGGCTCCGTGTTCGCCTCTGGTGGAGCACCCTCTGCTCCACCAGAGGCTCTCGACCTTGTGGCTCCACCGGGTTACCTCGTCCCACCTTGGTCAGTCATCACTTTACTTTTGCCATGGACTTACAAGCCTTCTGCTGCACTCAGTCCCTCCACCTGCAGCGGGTTCCTCCATTCCTCTGACTTCGCCTCTGTCCTCTGTCACACTGGCTCCACCTCAGTCCTTGGGCACTCTGGCTCTGCCTCAGACGCTCATCGCCTTGACTCCGTCTAGGTTATCAGTGCCAGCGGTGTCGCTCAGTACCATCGGCTCTTTGTCTGTGCTCTGGGATCCATCAGCTCCTTCTCCGTTGGTCATCTCTCAGATGTTGTCAGCTACATCACCATCATGGCTCCTCCCGCCATCGACTCCACCGTGGGCTATTGTCATGGCTGAGCTCTGGGCCATTCCTCCCGCCATCGCTACCTGGCTGCTTCACCCACTGGCTCCTCCCCGGTCTTCTCGGTCCATCTATCTGCCTGCCATCCCTTCACCTACCCTGTTGCCATCCCTTTGCCATCTCCTCGTCCTCCTGCTCAGTCGTGTTTGTTCTTGGTTTCGTTTTCTTGGACTTTTCGTTTCATCTCAGTTTCAGTCACGTGTTTGAATTTCCCGCCCCTCTTTAGTTACCATGGTTACTAACATGATTAGTTTGTTGTTTTCAGATGTGTATGTTTAATTTATCTTGTTTGTGTCACTACTTAAGTTCATCCTTTTTTTCCTGTGTTCAGTGTCCGGTCTCATTTGAGACAGTCTGTTTACGTTCTACATTCTGTTACTGTGGCATTTTGGATTATTACAATTAAAACTCTGTTCTTAGATTTCTTCCTCATTTTCATGTGCAACACCATTGTGACTACAATAAAAAGAAAGGAGTGGCAGCAGCCAACTGTGGCATATAAGCATTATAAAAACAGCAATGTAAAACATCCCGGCCTCTCAGCCCCACCCTGCTTCATACCACAATAACATTAATAAAACTTTAATACTTTAGCTCATCCATGAACACTATTTCTGCCTGAATCCCGTCAGATTGCTATTCATTGGCTGTGGAGGTGAAGACAACAACTCCCATTATTCCACACTCATTCACGGCGTCATCAGACTACGGCAAAACTTACATACTGTGCCTTTAAGACTGGATGGGCAGGTGATTTAAGTGAGCTTATGTTAAATGAGTGTCTCCTACTTTGTGTTTTTCCTATTTATCACCCTCCTCCAATCCTCCAATAGCCTAGTCTGACATGGCATTCACATATTAAATGTTTCATAGAAGTCACTTTTGTGCAGACCTATAAATGTGTTTCATATGGATATACAGCCCTTAACATTTCTTTCTCCATCATTTACCGATTCATGAGTTCACCTCCATTGTTGTTGGTGTCGTTATCCTGACTCCACCTTTATAAATCATGCAGAACAGATGGAACTAGTCGGAATGTCAAATTAGATCGTTGTGTTAAATAAATTTAACAGCATACATATTTAATTAATCTGCAGTTAACAGAAACTTATTGCCCCAATACACACCACAAAGTTTTGGGACTGACAACTGCATGTAAATAAGGGAATTTCTGCATGATTTATAAAGATGGGATCAAGATTTTGCCAAATGGCATTTAAATGCAACTTTCAAGTTCCATAATTGTTGTAGGTGCAAAATTAACAGTGTCTCCTTTTGTTGAAATTCGCTGTTTTGAAGCCAAAACGTTATTTAGCCTACGTCATTTGTGCGAAACAAAGGAGGCTCTGCATTTGGTGGCTAGGGGAATCAGACAAAAATTTTAGAAAATATTAATCTGTCAAGACAACAAAACTGAGCAGTTTTAGCATTTGATGAGATATGCATTATATGTCCATTTAAATGTCAGCTTTTTGTGAAAATGATGTGCACTAGGAAATTGTGTCGCAGATCCGGTGCGTTAAGGTGCAGATGATGATTTACATTCATTTGTTTCTATAAGCAACAGAATATATGGAAGACTGAATTAATGCAGGACTTATAATACTCTTCTGATATTATAAGTTATATTCCTATGATGTATAAAATCATGGAATAGTGACAGTATAGGCATGTATGTTCTCGCTTTGGTTCATAATCATAGTCTGAAGACACTGCAGTAATTATTACAATGAAGTTTTATTATAAGTAATAGTTATTTCAATTTGGGGTACGGTTTTTCCAATTGTAATCAAAAAGTCGATTCCACCGCTTTCCGTACATCACTGGCACTTGCACTTTAGCTTGGTTCATTATAAAATGTATTTATAACTACTACACTAGACTATCATGACTCTCAGAAAAAGTGCCAGAACTGTCACTGGTGCCCCCTCAAAAACACCAAAATATGGACGCCACTCTTTAAATATCAACAGACATAGTGATAAACATATCAACACTGTAATGTGTACTGTGTGTGGCCAATGGCAGCACTAGTTATTGCAAATTGTTCTGCTGCTGATTCATTGTCTGTCTTCTTACTCTTAATGGCACGTGTGAAATGAGTGATTTGTGGAGGCAGGGCCGATCGGACACAGCCAGCTGGCTGAGCTTCTCTGAGCCGGTGTGGCATTCTGGGTCATGGGTCGTGTCTCGGTGGAGATGGGTCGGCAGGCGCTGGGTTCTGTATCTCTGCAGCTTCCTGTCATGGCCATTCTCTCCCCACTGAGGCTTTGGTCTACGTCCCGCTCCCTCCAGCTCTGAGAAACGACCCAAACTGTACTGATGGAGAAGAACACAGTGTTTTCAAGTGTAAATACCATGGTAAATGAGTATGGTATTCACTCAGTATCATAATATAGTATCATAATATATATCATTCTACATGAAACAGCATAAACCAGCCTCTAGATCACTTTCTATTGTACCCATGAATTTGTAGAAAAAAATGTCATGGAACAGATGCTCCACAGAGAAAATAACAACATAATGGTGTTTTTTATTTGCTTTGATACTATTTTCACACGTAAGGTGTATATTTTCAAAATTCTTAGTACAAAAATCCAAACTGTTCAGATTTGTAAGACTCCAAAAAAAAAAAACACACTTACATGTTTGTAGTATCTATTCAGTGTAATCAAAAGGTGCAAAGAAGATATAATACAGCCATAAGGTTTTGTGCTAGAACAGAGTTTTACACGTTTGTCACTGTATTATATGACTGAATATATTGTAGTTGTCCTTTCAGATGAAGGGTGAGTTACAGTAATTTTTGATGATCTGTTGTGAGACAAAGAGTTTTGATGATGCACCACTTGCTTGTGAAAATTGCACCAAAGCAATTAAACGAAATTGTAATTACTGAATTTTCATTTGAATTTTCAAGTCAAAGATGACAAAGCCTGACTTTGAAACAGACATAAACACATTGGTCTTACATCATCAGATGGCACTTCCATCTCCTCTGCGTCTTTCTCTGGGTTGGAGCTGCGGCCGGAGGTAACAGGGAACAGACGCTCCTTCCCTGTGACCCAGCGCAGGCCGGGAATGGCCCAGCCGTAGCTGCTGCTATTCATAGAGGGTTTCGCAGCTCTGCACCCCTGTAGATGAGACACTGAAGTGACCAAACACTCTCAGCTGCTTGCTTTTCAAAAATGTCACCTTTACAAATCTGTAAGATAGAAACTAATGGATTTTGTTTTTCAACATGACAGTCATCATATCCCTATACAAACAAAATGAGTAAAGAGCTATAAGCTACAGGAGGCCGTGCCTTACAGTGGTTTTTACCCGATGTTTAGAAGGAATTAGCACATTGCTAGCATGTTTTAGCATCTTGCTAGCATGCTTCTAACATTATTTAGCATGTTTCTAGCATAATTTGACCTGATCCTTGACCTTTTCTGTTCTTTGATTTTTTTTTTTTTTTTTTTAAGGAAATATCAACAGCTGACACAGACCAGAGCGTTGAGGAAGCGCTCTGCCTCCCAGATGGGAGAAAGAACACTATAGAGACCACATCCTACCCAAAGGGGAGGTTAGTATGTGGAGAATACATCACATGGACTTACCACCCCGGAAGTACCACATGTGGAAAGAAGTCCCTGCGGTAGGTCCAACCTTAAAATAGGGGGGAACTACAACAAAGTGACTGGCGGCAGAGGCCTAGGGTAAGACATGGGTTTACCGACAGGGAAACTGTATCGTGGACAATACACATATGGAATTACTGCCAGGGAATCACTACATATGGAGCACCTAGTTTCAGTACATGGCTGACCCAACAATGCATACATAAGTACTGGGCCTGACATCAATTTCCTGGGTGCTAAGGTCAAGATACATCCAGGGTTCGCCGGTCTAGGAACTCACATGGACGAACAGTGGACAATATCGCCTCATGGAGGGGAAAGGCACTGTGTGCAAACAGAGCACCTAGCCAGTCGTCCCGCAGTTTTACCGGCATGTACCTGACAACACACGGGATGAAACTGGCTCAACCAGGAGACTGTAAAACCTGCCGCTCTGCAGATGTCTGTTACAGAGGCGCTGTAGGCTAAAGCCCAGGATGATGCAACACTCCTTATGGAGTGTGCTCGAACACCAAAGGGGCATGGCACGTTCCCCTGTGCCTGATAAGCCAAGGCTATAACATCCACTATCCAGTGGACCAATCTCTGTTTGAGGACTGCTTTCCCCTTCTGCTTTCCCCCAAAACAGACCAAGAGCTGCTCAGAGCTCCTGAAGCTCTGCGTGCAGTCCAGATAAATGCGCAAAGTGTGTACTGGACACAGCAACGACAAGGCTGTGTCTGCCTCGTCTCAAGGCAGTGCTTGCAAGTTCACCACCTGATCCCTGAAAGGGGTAGTAGGAACTTTGGGCATGTAGCCCGGATGGAGTCTCAGGATTAAGTGAGAGTGTGAACTCAAGCACGTTTCATTGACAGAGAATGCCTGAATGTCACCAACCATCTTGATGAAAGTGAGCATGGTCAGGGCTGTCGTCTTCAAAGAGAGGACACTTGGCTCTACTAACTGCCATGGCTCAAAAGGAGCTCTTTGTAGGCCCAGCAAGACCACAAAGATATTCCATAAGGGAATAAGGCATGGCCTAGGAGAATTCAACCTCCTGGTGCCTCTGAGGAACCTGATAATCAGGTTGTGCTTCTCTAATGACTTACCATCCACTGCATCATGATGTGCTGCTATGGCGGCCACATACACTTTTAGGGTGGAAGGAGACAGCTGACCCTCCAACTTCTCCTGCAGGAAGGAAAGCACTTCCGTATGGGAAGCACACCAATTAGGGGCTCTAGCCTGAGTGATGATGTCTATCAATGATGGAGACCACTCAAGTCTTCCGTCACATCCAGGGTCTAGACATGGAGGTTCCAGAGGTCTGAGCATGGGTGCCAAATTGTGCTCTGTCCCTGAGAAATAAGATCCTTCCTCAGGGGAATTCGCCAGGGAGGGGCTTTCATTAGGAGCATGAGCTCAGAGAACCAAGTCCGGTTGGGTCAATATGGTGCAACTAGCAAGACTTGCTCTTCGTCCTCCCTGACCTTGCACAACGTCCGTTGCACGACTTCAGTCGCTGCTGACTCCAGAGAAGGAGATGGCGGGCAGGTTGAGATGTGAGGGTACGCCACCTTAACAGATTATGTATGCTACCGTTGTGGTATTGTCTGTCTGGATCAAAACATGCTTGCCCTGGACCAATGGCTGAAACCTCCGCAGGGCCAGCAGTACTGCCAGCAACTCAAAGCAATTGATATGCCAATGCAGCTAAGGTCCTGTCCAGGAGCCCAAAGTTGTGTGCCCATTGCATACGGCACCCCAGCCTGTCTTGGATACATCTGTTGTGACTACAACATACCTGGACAATTGTTCTAAGGGACCCACTCCCTGTAGAAATGCAAGGTCCATGCAAGGGCTGAACGGTGACTCAAATCTGAAGCCAGTGCTGAAGCGGTCTCATATGCATCAACCCGAACAACATAACTGCCGCAGGGGACGCCATATACCCCAGGAGTCTGTGAAATTGTTTTAGTGGAACCGCTGTCTTCCCCCTGAATGACTTCAGGCAGTTCAGTACCGACTGGGCACGATTGTTCATGAGACATGCTGTCATAGTGACCGAGTCCAAAGATGCTCTGCACTGGGGAGATCTTGCTCTTTTCACCATTGACCTGAAACCCTAACTGACTGAGGTGTCTGAGCACCAGGTCCTTGTGAGCACATAATAAATCTGGAGAGTGAGCTAGAATCAGCCAGTCGTCGAGAAAATTAAGAATGCTAATACCCACTTCCCTTAACAGGACAAGGGCAGGCTCTGCGACCTTCATGAAGACCTGAGGTAACAGGGACAGCCTGAAGGGGAGGACCTTGTACTGGTATGCCTGACCTTCGAAGGCAAACCAAAGAAACAGTGTGTGTCGAGGCAAGATCGAGACATGAAAGTACGTGTCCTTCAGGTCTATCGCCACAAACCAATCCAATTGGTGGATCCATGTCAAAATGCACTTCTGTGTCAACATCTTGAACGGGAGCCTGTGCAGGATTCAAAACTCACAGATCTTGAATCGGTCACATCCCACTGTCTTTTTTTTTAGTAAGATGAAGGGCTGTAAAACCCTGTCTTCATCTTGGCTGGAGGTACAGGCTCTATTGAGTTCTTCACCAATGTGACTGCAATTTCCACATGTAGGACAGGGGTGTCCTTGCCTGCCACAAAGATAAAGAGGGTGGGTGTGCTGGAATACCTACCTCTCTCTGTGAACCTCAAGTGGAACGGGCAGTGGCAGGTGAAGAAGCTTTGCGTCCTCGGAACACGCCACACTGACCTGTGTGGAGTTCTGAGTGTGCAAAGTTCTGAATGTGCTGTGGCCGGATATGATTAGGCAAGAGGCTTGTGTCCATCATATCCAGGCCGCAGGCTGTGTGACCCAGGGGAACGTGGAAACTGTTCTTCTTTTGAAAACCTGGGTACCACTGACTAATAAATAAAAGGGAACCAAAGATTCTCCTCCTGGCCCACCACCTGGAGAAGAAGCGGTGCACTCACCACCACCTGACAAAGAACAGCCTCTGCCATCCCTGGGTCACCCATCTCAGGGATACTTTGAAGTCATCTTCCTCTGTTTCTTTTTGGTCGTCTGACGAGCAGGCTGCGTTGCTGTTCTTGCAGGCAGCTACACGCTGCTACCTGGCTGTGGGCTCAGGTGATGGTAGAGCTGGGGTGGCAGCCACAGGCGGTGCCCTCAGTGACTAGCAGATGAGCATGCCCATGGCGGCCTGGAGGCATCTCGCAGAAGCAAGATGTGTTTGATGTGTCTGCTTCTTTACTGCAGAGAACTGCTAGGCAAAGTCCTCGATATTGTCACCAAAGAGGCCACCCTGCGAGATGGGGGCACCAAGAAAGGGCACTTTGTTGAACTCCCACATCTCAGCAAGGATTAGCCAGAGACATGTTCTAGGGCCACTAACGTGGACATGGTCTGGCTGAGACTACTCTGAGACTTGTTGCTCTAAAAGCAAAATTAGTCGCCAAACACAGTTCCTGCATCAATCCTGGCTCCGTACTACCCTTGAGCAGCTCTTTCAGAACTTTTGCCAGATGGACCTGCAGGATGGTCATGGCATGCAAGGCAGAGGCGGCCTATCCAGCGGCACTGTAAGCCTTCATCCCTAGGGAGGAAGTAGTCTTACAGCCCCAGGACGGGAGCTTAAGATGATTCCACTAGATGGCGGCGCTCTTCTGGCACAAGTGCACCGCGACTCCAGAAACCAATTATCCAACTGTTAGCACTCAGGACAGGGTGAAGGATTCACTGCAGCATGGCTGCCAACTCGGCGTCACACTCAGACTGAGCTAAAACACCTGAGGGCGGGAGCTCAGCAGAAACTTCCACATCAAAAGGCTATAGCCCATCCCCTGATGCTGCTATCAACAGCTTGTCCTCATCTGAAGCCCAGAATGAAATGACGAAGTCAACCGGAAGTCACCCAGGAGATCCACCGAACGTACCGGAGTGGGAGGTCTGTGGGGATTCATCCAGTGGAAACACTCTCGCTGTAGCCCTCGTGTCCCTGAGAGCTAGCCGCAGTGTGAGAGATATTGACCGCACCCAGAAGTACACAAACAGAAAGGCATCTTTAAAAAGACGCTCGCCATTTGTACAGGCTCTATTAGGGAAACTGCTCTTTTAGCTGAAGTGCCCAGGGGAAACTCTCAGCACTTATCTGCCCTCGCTCTTTTAGGAGAGACCTCTGTAATGCGCTGTATCACTCTTTCCAGCTAGAACAGCATTTTTTAGAGGAAGATTTAAGAAGATTTTTTTAGAAGATTTAAATGAGCCTGTGAATAGGAGACTTTGCTCGGCTCTGAAAAACAAATCTGACTAGAGTCTTTGCACGTCGCTCATTTATACTTGTATGATGGGGAGCAGCATGCAAATTCCACTCGCCAACTCTCATTGGTATTTTCTGAATTCTCAGAGGTGATTGGGGCTCCCAAGTACAACCCCTAGTGTCATCATTCAACACAACGTCAAAGTGACTGACAGATAGGGAACTATGGTTTTGTAGTAAAACCATAGTAAATACAAAACTGACTATGGTTTTAC
This sequence comes from Hypophthalmichthys nobilis, assembly GCA_037950665.1. Lineage (NCBI taxonomy): Eukaryota > Metazoa > Chordata > Actinopteri > Cypriniformes > Xenocyprididae > Hypophthalmichthys > Hypophthalmichthys nobilis. Next base: position 2,206,936 of record CM075477.1, on the reverse strand, counting down.
TATAGTATGTGCACTTATTTAATGTTGAGAGAAATAATAGAGCATGACTTTATAAAGAAAATGTTGTTTCCAAAATTTAAAAAATTGCTCAGCAATTAGATATTGCTTTGCAAAGTCTGTCCAGAAAGTATGGCAGAAAGATGAAGACAAAATCTCATACAAACCATATTAGCCCAATTCAAATCCAATTTTACCTCATTGGAAACCCCCACCACCACCAAATGCAAAATCAAGAATCTGTGATTTGTTAATTCTCTCAAACCTTTATTTAAATGACAAAAGTACAGAAAAAAAGTTTCAATGTTTTTACTGACCAATTTAATTGTATTTTCTAAATATAAACAGATTTTGATGGCTGCAACACACTCCAAAAAAGTTGGGACAGAGGCATGTTTACCACTGTCACATCACCTTTCCTTTTAATTGCACTTTTTATTCATTTGGGAATTGAGGATACTAATTGTTGCAGTTTTGCAAGTGGAACTTTTGCCCAATCTTTTGCCCAAATGTAAGTCACCCATACCGTTTGCACTGATGCACCCTCATACCATGACCAATGTTTGCTTTTGCACCTGTCGCTGATGAAAGTCTGAATGATCTCTTTCATCATTGGGACTCAATATCCATTTTTCCCAAAAACAAGCAGAAACATGGACTCATCTGACCACAGCACACATTTCCACTGTTTTTTGGAGAAAACAGAACTTGGCAGCATCTCTGTATATAACTGATGTATAGCTTTCTCCTTGCGTAAGTTGCATTTCTTAATGCAGTGGCAGTCTGTGTTCAGTAACAATGGTTTTTCAAAGTACTCCTGAGCCCATGTGGCAATATTTAACACAGCAGCATGACAGTTTCTCATGCAATCCCAACTGAGGGCTTGAAGGTCACGCACATTCAACAAAGGTTTCCTGCCTTGCCCCCTACATGGCCTCAGATTTCTCTGGATTCCCTGAATCTTTTCACTGGGAATGTTTTCAAAGTGGTGAGCCATGACTCATCTTTGCTTGCAAAGACTGAGATGCCCTTTTTATACCTTTTCCTTTGTACTTTTGTCAGCTAAAAAATGATTCAAGAGAATTACCAAACCAAAGATTCTGGATTTTATTGCATTTTACAAAATGTCCCAACTTTTCTGGAACTGGGGTTGTATATTAAACCTGTCCAATAAACCTTTTCAGACATAATTTGAAGGTTAAATAGTACATCCACTAAATGGATTCATTAAGCATTCACCACTAAATGCTGTTGTTATGATACAAAGTGGATAATTGTAATTGTAAAATAACATCTACAGTGCCTCAAAAATTATGGAGGACACAGAATGTGGGAAAGGGACAAATTATAAAATTGATAGCTGTCTAATCAATTCTGGATCCTTGAGTTGTCCTGAATCTACTGGTTACATGATTTCTTTCTATAATTTTTTTTTTTTTTTTTTTTTTTTTTTTTTTGTTCCTGGCATTTTGTATTTACTGCAAATCCTACTTCAAATTGTCCCTAGACTATTCATCCGTTTTGCATGAAATTTGGAGTGTATGACTTAGAGACCCTCCCGAGATTCTTCACTTGTATATATATTTCCAATTATTATCATTCATTAATAAACTGTTTGTTTTTTTAATCACATTGCCTTCAAACACCCCTTAGCACTGATAAAATCAACATTATGTCCAGCCTTGAGGGGCCTTTTGGTTTAATTTTCTTTCTAAGAAACATCACTTGTTTCTGTCTACAGATTGTTACCTTAGCAACCAGAAAACACTCAATCTCCATCATTATTCACCCATTAAGCTCTATTGAGACTGCGGCTGCTTCACTAATTAAGTGAATAAAGAAACATCCCAAGCACAATTGTCTGAACACTTGAACAGGCTTGGTAGGATTTGTTCTTTCGTGAAATTTCTAATTGAGTGCATGTAGCTAGGATACTTATGTTACTGTATGGTACAGTTTGAATCAAACTCCCACCATTTAGCATTTTAATGCATTTGAGAATGGTCTTATGAACAAAATAAAGATTTTCTAAGAATCTAATATATAATGCATCCAAATGCAACTAGATCAAGACAAACATTGATGTTTGAAGTTTAAAGAAGTTTTAAAGCTTAAAGTTTGAAGGTGTCGTATGTCCTTTAAATTAATCATACTTTGAATTAATCATGTTAGCATGAATTAGCACATTGCTAGCATGTTTCTAACATGATGTAACATGCTGCTGTCATGATTTAACACATTGCTGTTTTTACCATTAATTAGCTCATTTCCTAACATGTTTAAGCACGTTGTTAGCATGGTTTAGCATGTTACTAGCATAAATTAACACATTGCTTGTATATTTTATCATTGTTAACATGATATAACACATTGTTAGCATGTCCTAGGCTAGTTGCTAGGCTTTGTAATAGATAGATAGATAGATATATAGATAGATAGATGTAAGTCGGATCAGTTAGAAAAGATATAGAACACTTAGAACAGTCTGAGTTTGGTGGTTGTAGCATTAAAGCTGTAGGAGTCTCAGAAGAAGTAGGTATTTAAATAACATTTTAGTATGTTGGTTTTCTCAAGCCAACAATTAATCTTATGAATACCTATAGTCAATTTAACACTTTTTAAACTTTTTTAGAGCCTTCTCTCACTTTTCTTCAAGATATTGTCTTTAAAATTTAACTAGGCCTATATGAATTCAGTTTCATTCATGGTAAAACAAATACCTTGAGATGGAGCACTTATTTGTCAATGTATTCAATGTGCAAATATGTGTAATTTTTTGAGGAAACGTATATAAAACTGTACATAAAGATGATGTAAATGTATTTCTGACTGAACCTACTGTTCAAATGTTTGGAGTAACAAAGACATATGCTGTATTTGGAACCACATACTAGCAGACTACTTTTACTTGTTTCACAATACCTTTCTTTGGCAGAAATAGTTAGAGTAGTAAGTAGTAAGAGGAGAGTATGCAGTTCCAAATTCACCCATTCACACTAAGAATGAACTGCACCTGCTAAAAGCAATTGTTTATTTGCACTCACTGTCTGTGCTGGTTTAGTGCCCGATTCACTTAAGAAATTATGCAATTGTGACAGCATCCGAAGGTAATTTTCACTGTAAAATTATTACAACAGCAACAACAAAAAAACTGTAGTGTGGCAATGTCATCTAGATAGGTAGGTTTGATTTTCAGTAAATCAGTTCTGCTGGGGTGTAGAAGATTCAGCAGACCACTAAGATCTGGTACTGGTATAATATGATTCAGAAACTATAGGTGCGTCTCAATTTATATACCTATGCACTATTCTCTGCCATTTTGTTGTGCCAAATAGTGCATATTGTGTTTACACTGAAAATTCCCAAAAGAAAAAAATGCACTTTAAATACCCGGATGATGCACTTAACCGAAAAAACAAAGTGTGGAATGTTGGACACTATGCACTCAAATGCTGCAGCTTTAATTACGCAGTTGTTCTTTCTTTTGAGGGAATGAACTCTATGCAGTTGTGTCTTGAAAAAGAAAAGAAAAAAAAAAGCAAATCTAACCAGCACAGAGTGAGAAGTGGAAAACCCTGCTGCACAAAAACAAGAGGACACGCACATCACAGACTGCAGCTGGAGAAACGGACCCTCCCTGGAGCTCAGCAGCTAGAAGCTTGATTGAACGGCAAATGTCAAACAGAGGTTTCATCTGCAACAGTGAAGAGAAGACTGCTGGCCTTTAGACTGAGTCTCAAAGAATAAGACACAGCTGACACCGGCAAATAAGACCAACAAGGTTAGAACTATGAGATCAGACGATAAACGATAACAAAAGAGTATTATAGATGGATGAATCTAAGCTGTTGGGAACTCTGTGATCGATCATAAGGACAGTGAGACACAATCAGACCTTTGGAAGGAGCTATAGAAAGCATGTTATGAATATGATTTTAAAAAGAGAAAGTTCTGCACAGCTGTCATTGATATGTGTGAGGATTCTAGCAAGAACAAAGTGAAGAATACAGCATGTATTTGAAACAAATTTTGATGCAATGTTGGTGAACAGAAAACAAAAACATTTTAACGTTGGTGTATAATGAAATTTGCAGCACATCATTTTTAATCAACATAGACGTTTCGATAAATATGGAATATGGAATCAGCAAAATGAGGCAATGTCATTTTCAATCTGTGAAACTATGGATCAACTTCCAAATCTCTGTCCATATACAGTGTGCACTGCGATGTTTCAGCAACAGAATGAACTGCGTGTCTGAATAGTATATAATCATTCTGGAAAGGGAATGTTTATATTGACAACCAAAATTTTCACTTGTAATAAAGCAGAAAAAGCAGCACATGCGAGCAGAGGAAACAGCGAGGAAAACAAGCGTGGGTGAACAAACAGTGGGCTGAAGCTGGAGATTGATAGAAAGAGACTGTAAGAACACCAAAAAATAACAGCGTACAGGTTTGGAATGGCATGAGGGCGAATAAGCAATAACTATTTCTTTAACATTAATGAGAAACGAACAAAAGCAAGTAGCAAGACACCTGTAGGATTTTCGATTAATGTTAAATCTAAGTATAAATAATGAATCATAACCTTTGCTTTTATAAAGTCATTTTATTATTTCAGTGGTTAAAGTCATAAACGTACTGGCCCAGAAACAGCGTCTGCTTAAGATTGTTTTCTGTGCAGCTTCATCATTTACAAGAAATAATTCAAAGATAAAAATCAACATTAAAAACCAAATCTGTAGGTCTTGGAATACAAATGAAAACATACAATGTAAAATGAAGTCCGTAGTGTACCATACATAATATTTAAAAAAATGATAGCGTTGTTTGTAAAAGTGCATTCTGGCACTTGGAGGGAAAAACTGCTCACCTAAACCAAAGCTATAGATAATAATTACCCTTACCTTAATTACAAAAGACTTTTATTGTACCTGCTTTTAGAAAGCTGGAAGCACATTTGAACTGCAGCAGAAAGACTATTATGGTGATAAAGCACAGTGCAGGTCTGTCGGACAGGTCCAAAAGTCGGAGTGTTTCGGCTCATGGTCCTGAACCGCATTAGCCCTTATTGGATTTTAGTACAAAACATGTTCTTTACACACAATGGGTTATGAAGTAACACCTGGTAGTGAAATACAGAGCTGCCCCCTCATGTTCAGATCAGAATTAACCATGTATGCCACTTTGTTCGAATGCTTTTGAATTCTGAAATTAAGTCCAAGCGATGGGAAAGTTCGTTGATTAAGAAACTGGCTACACATTTTTGTGTGTTTCTAAAATTGACACCACCTGAGCTGCCACACGTATAAAAGTATCAATATTCACAAGCAACTATACAAGAATTTTTAAAATCAGTAGGTCCAAAAATGCCTGGGCTCCGTGTGTCACCAAAAGATAGAAATGCACCCAGTGTTTCGAAAAAATAAAAAAATAGAGCATATATATATATATATATATATATATATAAATTTCATATTTCTATATTAAAGATTCCGCTAAGACTTGTAGTGCAACTACCTATTTTGTTTCAGAAAAGCAAATGAAAAGCACTGGATTTGAAGAGTAAAAATGTGCATTCCTTCGCAGGTTATTGCTCTGGAGGTCTTTAGAAAAGAAGGCACCTTGTTGCCTGGGCTCGCCCCTGACACAGATGATGTTAGCAGGGCTGGAAAAGGGGCTCTGGTGGTCCCAGGAGAGCATGAGGGTGGTCAGCCCCTGGGAGAAAACAGTGAGGAATAGCTCTGCGGGGGCTTCAGGGAGAGACACATTGGGTAAGAGACATCTTGGAGTTAAAGCGGTCACACAGACGTGGTGGTCACTCGCTGCACAGCATTATTGACCTCGTTTTTGTTGGAATCCAGGCCTTTGGCAGCGTTCATGTCCCTTCGGATGCTCTCGGCCACCTTCTTCATGTTCTTGAGCTCACCGGGGTGAGGAGTGGCCCGTCGCAACAGCGTTCTCTGAGAAACAGATAGAAAAAAAACAAGATGGAAGAGGCCATACAACTGCCCATCATGACAGCCTTCAAAGCATTTTAAGACCCCATGAAACGGTAAGTATTCACTTTATTTCTGAATGAACAAAAGAAGGTTGAGGCTGGACACATTTTGTTTTAATGAATTTGTCTCAGCCTGGTGAGAAGATAACATAGTATGAACTCTTACTATTTCTGCAGTTTGCATACTCTGCACCAGGGTCAGAAATTAATAGGCAAAATGAACAAAAATACCCCTCAAATTCAAGATAAGGGGGCAAAACAATTAAACTAAATCAGTTTATATTAAGCATTTTTTACTATGGGGGCTTTCGCGCCGGAGGAACCTTTTCATAGATCCTAGAACTATTGGTGGAAGTACCCGGGTTTTGCCATGTTCAGGAACTAGGAACGATTTTAGTTCTAGGAACTCCTTTTGGGAGACTAAATTACCTCCTACTTCAGAGTAGGGTCTAACTCACACTATAGGAACTACCAGTGACATAAGTCTACACTGATTGGCTGAACACACGCAAAACACCGGCACCCGCCATTTTTTAAAAAGCTGTGTGTACACACAGTTTATAGCCTATATTTACTCCACAAACTAACTCTATGAACAAGGAAAACAATGATAGATGGACCTCTCGAGTTAAGGAGAAAATCCAACGCAACTTTGAGAGGACCAAGCGAAACATGATTATGTATTTCTACTCAGCTAGTGGCACTGGGCATCAACCACACGGCAAACGCTATACTTTTTCATATAATGCATTCTTTCTTTGTATAACAGTTCTATCTAATAACATATTAGACAGGATGTTAAACAGATCGTAAACTAATGAAGACGGAGTATGTGAACGCTGTGTGCTCAGGCTCTGGCATTCTCGGCGCTGTCAAAATAAAAGTCACAACAACACACAGAGTTTACATAACTTCAGAGTTCCTTCTGCCGGTGCGAATACAACCAGGAAAATGGCCCTAGGGGAACTATTAGTTCTCGGGGAACCACCCTGGAGGCTAGTTCCTATAACTAAGTTCCTATAACTGAATATCTATATCATCTGAAACAGAGTACATACATGTTTTTAAATTGAACTAGTATTTAAAAAATACTGGTAGCACTTTATTTTACAATTCTGTTCCGCATGTACTTATAATAATAATAATAACTAGGTACCAAGCCTGAACCCACTTCTAAACCTAACCTTAATCCAATTTATAATTACTCTTGACCTTCCCTTACCCCTTAACCCACTCTTAAACCTACCCATACCATCAAACCTGTCCTAACCTTACCCATATCCACCTCAACAGCAGCAAAAGTGTTTTACAATACAACATGAAGTACCTAACATTTGTTGTTTTTTTTTTTTTTATGCAAGAAGTTAAAGACACCTAATATAAAGCGTGAACACTAAATCTATTATGACTGTCTCAATTAAAGTGAAATGTGAAAATGAATGAAAAGTGTCGATTACAGCTTTACATTTAAATCCACTCACTTTGCATCAGATTTTTTTTAGGAATTTTATGCAGCGCTGAACATTATAGTCAATCACACGTGTTTCTGTTGAGCTTATGAATGCAGTGGCCAATCAGAGGCGTTTAGATTAGTCATAAACTCTAGTGCTCCAAACATGAACCTGCACCGTATATGTGCATATATTTCATCATGTCTTCTTCAAATGAAATATATAGGTGCAGATAAGGACACTGATACAGCGGTACGTCTGATCATAAACGCGATGACACAAAGTAGAGATTCTCTACTCTTTCAGAAGTTGTGTCATAGCGCCCCCTAACATATAACAGTGAAAACACAGAAAGCCGGAAAATTATGTTAATGGCGAGGAAAGAGTTAAACTGATGTGTGCCATTTGTTCAGAGATTGTAAACATAATAAAAATATTATTAGACCTTTTCTTCCTTATTTTTCATACGGACCAATAACTTTGCAAAGTTATAATGCTGATTTGTTGATATCTCTCAGAATAATTTATCAAAACGTTTTTGATTCATGATAGTTGTTAGTAGTCTCTAATGATAGGATTTTCGTTAGGAGTTTGTTGTCATAGTATGTTTATTTTCTCCACTCATATTTCAATATTCATTTGTCTGTACTGTATAATGAGTGTGTTGCAGATCTGTGTTTTATTGGTTGTTGTCTCCACTCAGTGCGTTCAATGGACTGTTCAATGTTCAATGATATCGTTCTTCGGTGTCTTGGTCGTTATCATTATAGCTACTGTGTAAACATCCCCATTCTCATAGAATTATAATGATTATTAAAACTGTATAGTTATCGTTACCATTATAGTTATCATCTTTGGTGTGAACGTCTATCTCTCAGTGTCTTGTTTTCATCCTTGTAAAATTCAATATGGCGTCTACCCTGATGAAGGTCTATTATCTGTAAATAAGCTTTAGAACTTGATATGTATCACTTTTGCAAAACAGCTAATCATGCTATATCCATTGAATACATTAAGCCGAGCCTCTTTCTTCCTCACCTCTTCGTCATCCTCATCATCATCATCCTCCATGAAGCGAATGGTGCTCATTCTGTTCGTGGCTTTGTCGTCCCAGGTGTCGTCCAGTACGCCACTCTCCACGAGACTCTCCAGAGCACCGCAGCGCGCCAGGTTATCTGAACCTGAACACAAACATCAGTTTTTGGTTTTGTTTTACACATATTTTTCTGTCTTTGGATCAAATACATTCTCTTATCTAGTAGTGGTTCAGAAAAAAGTGCAGGACAATTTAATGCATTTATTTTTCAGAAAGACACATTGAGGAGTTTATATTCCAATGAGAGGCCGCTGTGAGATCACTGTTTCAAATCCAGTCTTAGTCACAGGCTTACAGAGAAACAAACCCCCCTCACCCTTCCCGTCCAGCAGTGACCTGACCTCCAACACATACAAACATATCAGCTCTTCAGAGGAAGTGATGTCATATTTAATGGCCAAATAAAGACAAGTCATTCTATGAAACAGGCACCTTTTCCATTTTAGAAAGCAGAGCAAACCTGATCTGATCTAGACTAAATGAGAAAAGTTGGTAATTCTTTATTTTAGTGTCCTTGTTACATTATATGTAGTTACTATAGTAATTATAAATTACAAATTAACTATAAAGTATGAATAATTACATGCAACTAACCCTAAACCATGTAGTAAGTACATGTAATTAAGTTAATTAATATTACTCATACTTAAATGTATAATTACACTGTAACAAGGACTATTTTAAAATAGTGTAACCAAAGTTAATACATTTGATCAAATTTAATTAAAATAAATATATTTTATGATCATTTGTGTTTAATGACCCTACAAGTTTGATTAAACCAAAATAGGAGGAATATATGTTTTTTTTTTTTTTTAATATGAAGGAAGAACAAAACTCTAAACTTGGTTAAGGTATTTATCTGAATAAATTATTTGGCAAAGAAAGGCAAAAACTACAGCTACAGGTTTTATTTTACTATACAAAAAAGGAAATGCATAGAGAAACAAATCTCACAGGAAAAAGCATACATTGACTACAACATAATCAGTTATTAATATTTTGTTGGTTCTCTCTTGTTTTTGCATGTCCATAATTTCTTTGTATGGCAGCCAGGCCAAAAATGTCCACACAATGATTTATCACAAATAAAACAATCGACTCCAAGAACAACTACGCTATATGACTACAAAATCTTTAACACATATTATATAATACTTAAATAAAGTACAAGATGTCAGTTTTCCTAGGCTGGAAATAGAAATCTTTTGTAACACTGTCAATGTCTTTAGGTGTCCACCAAAGTGTTTTTCCCGAGGCTAGTATATTTTTCCAATTGTTTTCACTGTCACTTTTCATAATTTTAATGCATACTTTCAGAATAAAATTATTGAAGGGGAGGTTGATTATGATTACCCTTTTTTAACTTTAGTTAGTGTGTAATGTTGCTGTTTGATCATAAACAACATCTGCAAAGTTACGACACTCAAAGTTCAATGCAAAGGGAGATATTTTCTTTTACAGAAATTGCTTTTTAAGGACTACAACAAACGGCTGGTAGGGACTACAACGAGCTTCTTCCTGGGTTTGTGACATCATGCAACAAAAGGGGGTTGTAGTAGAGTGTTGTTGCCATGCCGTCATTTTACACCGGACTGCTTCACAAACGAGGGTCAATTCAACACTGGATTTGAACAAAAGATTAACATGATGGCCAGGGCCGGATTGGGACTCATTTTCAGGCCTGGAGTTTCATGCCTTAGACCGGCCCACTTTAATTCACGACTGACTATTTTAAAATAATGTAATTAAAACCTCAGTATATAAGTCTGCAATAGTGAACTGTTCTCTACAGCCTTGTAATTAATTGTATTTTTCAAAAATATCTTCAAATATTTATTTACGTTACTTAAATCGGCCTCCGGTGGCTTAGACCTTTTGCCTTACCATAATTTAGTGTCGATTTAGAACTTGTCCCGCTGTCCCTACAGACGTCACCTCATCCCTTCTTCTCGTATACTTTTGAGTGAGTTGTCTTCTCCGGGCGCACACTCCGAATCCCTCTTGACCAGGTTAATTTACCCACAGAGTGACATGATATCACTGACGGTACGTGCAATTGAGCGGTAAAAACCCAATCGCGCATTCGTTTTTTTTTTCTTGCGCGGGTGCCATGTGCCGTCCCCGGCAAGATGCCGCCCTGGCCCGTTACCCATGTCGTCCAGGCCTAAATCCGTCACTGACTGGTTTTAAGGAAAAAGTTAGACTACTCAGCTTAGTACATCTGGCCGCATCGACAGTTTCTAGAGCAATACCGGCCCTCGCGGCCAAATAAACAGACCGGCCCACCGGGAATTTTCCCGGTGCTCCCGATTAGCCAATCCGGGCCTGATGACGGCACATGCTAGTGGATGAGTTGAATCAACTCCACAGCAATGACATAAATTTATCCACTAACCATTCAGAAACGTCCAGTTTCCTTCTAAAAGTTGTAACTTCTTCCTGAGTCTCTCCATCAGTGTCGACTCCGGTTTGAACAATGTAAGTCTGAACACCGTTACTGACAATCCTCATTTTGGCTGTGTGAGATTCTCCAGCTTTGTTGTTGTTGAGCAACCGAAGCACAAGCTGTTAAAGCTCCGCCCTCTTCTGGAGCAGCAGCTCATTTGCATTTAAAGAGACACACACAGAAACGTGTTTTTGCTCACACCCAAATAGGGGCAAATTTGACAAGCTATAATAAATGATCACCAGGGGTCTCTGGGGATAACAGAGACTTACAATACATTTTGTAAAAGGGGCATTATAGGTCCCCTTTAATTTATTTTTCTTTTCTTTTATTTAAAATCATATTTACCCCAAACTTTTAAATGGTAGTGTATATAGCACAAATAAAATGAAACTAAATTGAAAACCTGGTTTACTCATAATGAAAGAGAGGTTAAAGGCTTTAGAAAAGACAAGCTTCAATGGAAGTAGGATAAGATATGGATGTGGGAGGGGTCTGTGAGCCGAGCTCAGAGGAGATAAGCCTCTTTAGCCGTCCAATCCGCTGCAGTGTGGAGAAGGCAAGGCAGCACATGAGGGAGGCCAGAGATATCAAGACCTGCTCAACATACACAAACTCATCACAGAGTCTGACGGAATCACACGGGTGTGTCGAGCCCTTGATAAATCCCAAAGGACCGGCGCTAGATGAATGCAGTACATCACGCCCGAAAACATCAGATTATTCTCGCAGATAAAATCTGCAGAATCATGATACAAGTGCAAACCGTCTATCCATGCCTCGAAAGTGTTATAGTGTTGGTTTATGGCCGGAATGGAAACATTTAAAGGGCATATTATACATTTATCACTTCTCTCCCAGAACTCCACTACTTTTAGTAAAAGTGTTTTGGGGGGGGGGAAACTTTTTGGTTGGCAAACATTACACTATATACACTGTACATGAAAGTGACGGAGAGAGATCTACCATCCTTAATGCAAACCTATCCTACACACAGGGCCGGTAAGCAGTTTCACTGACTTCTGCCACATTTGACCCGCTCTCTACAAAAACTTCCACTCGCCAAAACAGCAGGCAAACCCCAAAGCCCAGAACGGCTGACAGGCAGAGTCCTCTGATGTCCCGAAATCAGATTCTTTGAGCCGCCATAGAGACATATGTCAGGTAGAAGCGCCATTTTCTGCACATCATTCCATGAAAATCAGCTTACAGAATTTTTAAAGCATCGTCATGCACATATCAGAGCTTTACCTTTGTTTTCCGACTCACTGGGTTGCTGAGGCAACAGTACACAGGTCAGAACCTTCTCTCCAGACTCGGGGTCCATATCCGTCTGGAAGGTGAGCAGGGGTTGAGACTGGTTCTCCGACAGCCAGAGCGCTTTGAGTCGTAGTGTAGTGAGGGTCAAGGGCAGGTAGAGCAGCCTTCACAGAGACACACAGAATATCATTCACAAGAAGAACTTCTGCCTTCTTTAATGCTGCAAACTCTCAAAGCACGACATTTTGTTAGCAAAATGAAATATAACATTATGTAACGTTATGTTCGTTTAACGTTATGTTCATTTCGTTAACGAAAACCACAACGAAAAATGTTTGTCGACAACCTTTTTTTTCCATGATGAAGATGAGACTATGAAGAGACGACACCCAGGTCATTAAATGATTACAGTGACTATATCAATATGGAACATTGCTAACAAAAAAAGACGAGACTAAAATGTAGTTAAAAAATAAAAACTTACTCACGCTCAAATCTTCTTTCAGCCAAACACAATCAGAGTTATATTAAAAAATTATCCTAGCTCTTACAAGCTTTATAATGGGAGTGAATGGGGCTTGAGATTTTGAAGCCCAAAAAAGCACTTCCATCCATCATAAAAGTAATCCATATCCATAGTCTAGTTCTGGCAGAAGAGTGACCTCTGACCCGATGCATGACATATTGATGAACACGGAAGCTCAGAGGATTGGTTTATAAAGTATCAAATATGGATATTTTTCTTACAAAAACCCATCGCTTTGTTTCAGAAGGCCTTTATTAACACTCTGGAGCCGTATGGATAATTTTTATGATGCATGGATGCACTTTTTTGGACTTCAAAATCCCATTCACTACCATTATAAAGCTTGGAAGAGCCAGGATGTTTTTAAATATAACTCTGATTGTGTTCGTCTGAAAGAAGATAGTCATACACACCTAGGATGGCTTGAGGGTGAGTAAATCATGGGATAATTTTCATTTTTGGATGAACCATCCCTTTAAATGAAAGTGGCATTCAGTCAGTCTGTTTCTTCATGAGCCGCTTGTGCTGTTTGCTGAAACTAAATCTCAAACCTTCGGTGATGAACTGTAATAAATCCAAACATGATTCTCGACTATATTGGTCATATGGCACGACCCGGAAGTATAAAAGGAGCGCCTAGGGAAGCAGTCAGTATCTTTCGTCTTTTCGGGACTGTTTGTGTTTCTGCCACTATCGTGCCACCTCATCTTCTTACAAGGTATATCATGTCTGAGGACAAGAGTAAACGTTTTAGGAAGTGTGCTGATCCGTGTCCGAGATTCTTGACACCGGAAGATACACACAACCTTTGCGTTCACTGTCTGGGGGAAGAACACGCACGGACAGTGCTTGAGGGCGCTGTCTGTGTGAATTGTGAGCATTTTCCTATGAAAACGCTCCGTTCCCGCCTGGCCCTCTTCTCAAGGGAAGGGGCGTCGGCATCTGTGCCCGGTGGGTCTGGCCCCGCTCATGCTGAGGCAGAGCGGCGGCTGCATTAATGGGGCTCACAGATGGAGCTCGCCGCGGAGTTTGAGAGGGGTGTTACTGTCTCTCAGCCTCCTGCGGTGGCTGGCGGGGATGAGCTCCTGGATGATGATGATGTCTTATCTTTGACATCATCGGATCCAGGAGCGAGTGTTCTTCTGGCAGCTAGCCCCCGAGAGCAGGAGATGGCGGTGGAGGAAGAAGCGAGTGAGACAGCTTCTTTCTCCAGGCCTCCTTGCCCAGCGTATGCTGAGTTACTGGAGGTTATGGAGCACGCTGCGGGCAGACTGCAGCTGTCGTGGGTGCGCGAAAGGAAAGAAGTCGTTCGTGGTAGGTGGGATGAACAGTTTCTTTCTGACCATAACCCCGTAACTCCGGTGAGCCTTCCGTTCCTTCCGGATCTCCACGTTGAGATCGAGAAGGCATGGAAGAACCCGTACTCGGCGAGAATACATCCACATCAGCGGGGAAATTTCGCTGATGTGGAGGGATTACGCCAGCACGGGTATGTGTCGATGCCGCCTATTGACGAGACGTTTGCGAACTCTCTCGTCACTGGCAGTGCACCGACACTAAAAGCTCCGGTCCTGCCGTCTAGACCCCTTAAGATGACATCTCGTCTGAACGGCAGGGCATACGCTGCTGCAGGTCAGGCTGGTGCGGCTTTGCACTCCATGGCGGTGTTGCAAGCCTACCAGGCAGATCTGCTGAAGGATCTGGATCAGGGGCAGGGTTTGTCCCCTGATGCGGTAGCTGAGCTGCACCGCACTACAGATCTCGCTCTCCGGGCCACCAAGCAGACGGCCGCCTCGATTGGTCGATCAATGGCAGCCATGGTGGCCACGGAGAGGCACCTGTGGTTGAACATGGCGGACATCGGGGAGAAAGAAAAGGGCTTTCTCCTCGATGCCCCAGTCTCGCCTTCTGAGCTTTTCGGGGGCTCCGTTGAGACGGTCGTTGGAAAGTTCAGAGAGGCGAGGGCGCGCTCAGCAGCTTATAAGAATTGCATACCGCTCAGATCCGATTCTGGGCCCAGACAGCCGGGAGGCCCTGGCCCGTCTCGAGCCGAGGCTCAGAGACAGGGCCAGCGATCCAGTGTCGCCACTCGAGCGCCTCCTCCACCTCGGAGTAAGTCGCAAAAGTGGCGGAATACGAGGAAGAGGAAGCAAGACTTAAGGGAGGTGATCGAGCACAGGCGCCAGCAGCGCCAGTAATCGGTCTCCTCTCTGGCGGAGGTATTTTCTACCCCTGCCCCTCTTCCCCGGCCTCCCGGGAGTTTTTTACTAACTGTGCATGTTCAGGAGACACCTTTGAACAGTCAGGCTGACGGCTGGGCCCATGATGAGTTTTTCTCTGACGGCCCGCCTTCTGGCTTGATAGTGAAAGGGTTCTTGGCTTAGAACCGGGATGCTATCCTTCCATCTATTTCAGAAGGAAAAGTCCTTGGTCTTTGAGCCGCGGAAAGGTAAGACAAGGTCCGATTTATTATTTAATATTTGACCTTGTTTTGTTCCTGTGTATATGATATTTTCCTGAACATGTAACAGTAAAATATGTTTTAGGGGTTTTTGGGCAAGGAAAACTGAAGTGGTTTTTAAGTTGACTGAGCAGGCCACAAAATGGCTGCCGTTTAGTCTTCTTTAGCTTCTCAGCTATTTTCAGTATAGTTTGAGCTGGCACTTACTACTTCAGTTTACATGTATCGGTGGCCTCTTTCGGCCACCTGACATGGTTGCTTGTGAACTTCGCTTTCTTTCTCCTTCTATGAGATTTGGAAAGCAAAAAACAGGCTTTATTAAGCTGTTTGGTGCCTGTTGTTGTTCTAGGCCCATAGCTTAGCGGCCAGGCTAAAGCTAGGTTTACTGTGTTATTTTTTAATAACCCCTTATATATATATATATATATATATATATATTATCCTCTGGATATATAGTTCCTAGTTCTGGCCTCCTCCTGAGGGAGTTGTTAGGCCGTATGCCCATTACCCCCTTGCTATGTAGGTGCAATTGTTGAGTTTAACAGCTAAGTGTAGACTGTTTTTAGACTTCCTGTTGCTGTTATCTCAGGTGGATTAGGCCCTTATCTTTGCGTAGATAAGTTATGCAGTTGTGCTAGGCCCCACTTTCTAGAACATCTATGCTATGGGAATTGTATTTTTTCCTCTGAGCTACTTGTTTTCTTAAACAAGTTTGAGTTGACGTTGCTAAAGTATTAGCTTCCATCCTCTTTGGCTCGGTACAGATTTGAGAATCTGTATGGAGAAAATTATTTTCCTCTTTAAAAATAGCATATTCATCAAAGCATTGGATTTGCTTTGAATGTTCTGGGCTTTTGCCCTACATTATATGTGAGCTTACTTATGCTGCCTCAGGTTAGCACCTGCTCTCATTCAGCGGGCTTTAATGTAGCCACTTTTAGAGACTTTGGTGACCTTATTCCCCATCAGTAGGTTTATTGTTGTTACTGAGTGCTTTACCTGTTGGCTTGCATACTCAGGGTAGTAGTACCACTTTTTGAGGAAAGATGGTTGCTATTAACCCCTTCTTGTGGTCTCTTAACGGCTATATTGCATATAACTTAGATTGTAGGCCTGTTCATCTAGCCTCCTTCTAGTTAGCATTTGTTTTCATGCATGCTGTTACTTGATCAGTGTTTGCTCACATATCTACACTGCCACAGGCCTTGCCATGTGTTTGTTTGAGGTGTAGGCCTTATGGGCCTTCCTTAGACCGTTTGGCTTGTTTGGTTCCCTTTAGCCTTTTTATGTTAGAGTACATTGCCTGTTGGAATGTGTAGCTTAGCTCGATTCACGAGCTGAAGCCACGTGTCTTTGAAATGGTAGGCCCCTTCAGGCCTCCTTTTTAATTCACATGTTGGCACAGTTGTGTTTTTATTCTGTTAAAGGGCTGAACGCCACTTGTTGCTGAGATTGTAGGCCCCTTAAGGCCTCTTTTTTAGTTTGACTTGCTGGCAGGATGCTTGGGAAACCATACCACCATCGGCCACGCCCCATCGCTGACAGATAGGCCCTAAACAGGCCTGTTCATGATGTTTGGCAGCATTTTATGTATTCCCTCTTTGGTAAAATCTCTGAATACATGGCCTTCTGGTTGGTATGGTTATGCTAGCCACTTGCTGATGCCACGTGTTTACTAAGGTAGGCCTACTTCGGCCTCCGGTGTAGCATGTGGAGTTCAGTTATGTACTCCTCTCGCTGTGAGAGTATTAGGGTGTTTTCACCGAGTACTTTTGAGTGGCTGGCCCCTCAGGGTGAATGTTGTGGTGAAACCTTACTGAGGTTTGGTTTAAACTACATCTGCCTCCCTGAGTCGGATTCCTACTCTAGTTGAGCTGAATAGCCACCTAGCGCCTAGGGTGGATCTATTGTGCTCCTAGAATTGGCCACTAGACTTACGCCATATGTCTTAGAGGTTGCTAGGCCTTATGGGCCGCCTTTTAAACATACTGGTGTATGTTTGTGTATATTTCTCTTTGAGAATTATCTATATACACTTCCGGTTGGCCAGAGGCCCAGGTGATAAATCTAACCTCCTATGGTTCGGTTATTTATCGGTCTTGGTGCCTAAAACACTGCCACGAGCTGATGCCACGTGTCTGTTAAGGTTATAGGCCCATCCAGGCCTTCCTTAATACGTGTTGGCATATGTTGTACTCCTCTTGCTTTAAAGAGTAAAAAGGTGCTTTTACTGAGTACACTGCTCGTTGGATTGTGTTAGGTGGATTGTCATGCGGGCACATTTGCAGCCTCTTTTGCTGCCATTGAAGTTGTCTGTCTGCCCCAGCAAGACAGGTGTTCAGAGTGGCCCCTCCAGGCCACTTTCTGAATATACTTCTGTTTCACATATAGCTACTATCATGCTGTAGGCCCCTCTTCGGCCTCCATGATTATGTGCCCATTGCATGGTCTACCTGTTAGGTGAGCTTTGTACTTCCCTATTAGGGTTATGTTTGTAATAGTGCTTAGCTCCCTAAGCTGATCATGCTGGTAGGCCTTAATCAGGCCTCCTCCTAAGATTCAGCCCTAGGCTGGTTTGTGCTCCCCTGTCTAAACAGGTGTTTAGCGCACAGCCTCCTCAGTGCATTAATTAAGTGCTGAGTAGATCCTAGGATGAGCGGATTATACTCCCCTCAATACGAGGGTTCATAGCACTCAGCTGAGTTCTGCTCTCCAGGATGCCCATCTCTTCGCGTGGGTTTGAGGTGCTCCTGCCTTTTGCAGTCACTCTTACCTGCTCTCTTCTATGAAGAATGCGTTTGGAGATTCTGTATTCAGACAGGATTGGCCAAGACTAAGCTTGTCCTTGACAGGCCAGGTCAGCCTCCCTGGTGGCATTGGGGGTTACTTCGTTCCCCTCTGGTGACTGGTCGGGGTTCCTTTCGGTTCCTTGACCACATTCCCTTAAAGGGACCACTTTATCTGCGGAAAAGTTGGTCTCAGATGCCTCTAGCGGTCTTGGTAGGCCTTTTTCCTCTGGAGGGCCTTCCGTAGGCTCAGCTTGGGCTGTTGGCCATAGGGAATGCTGTCACTGACAGCCTGGTGTGACCCGAGGGGGAGTTGCTGCAGTTTCTACAGAAACTGCTTTCTTGTCCCAGCCATTCTTTGGCATGCACTCTCCTCAAGCATCTCCTCAAGCGTGGGTATATCGTTCCCCATTGCGTTTTCGAACGCAGAGTTGAGTTCCCTTTCGAAAGGGAACGTCTCAGGTTATGTATGTAACCATGGTTCCCTGAGAACAGGGAACGAGACTCTGCGTTTCCTTGCCATGCTTCGGGGCTGCCTGCGGAACAGTCCCTCAAAGACGATGGATACTGACTGCTTCCCTAGGTGCTCCTTTTATACTTCCGGGTCGCGCCATATGACGTCATAGGCTGTCGCCGGCCAATAGGATTGGAGTTTTTTGATAGTGGTTTTCGAACACCGGGTCACGTGTGACGTTCCCCATTGCGTTTTCGAACGCAGAGTCTCGTTCCCTGTTCTCAGGGAACCATGGTTACATACGTAACCTGAGACGTTTTCATTTTTGAGAGAAGTTTCTTGTTTTACCAGTTTTCATAATGTAGAGAGAGAGAGAGAGAGTAAATTTATATGATAAATGGCCTATAATAAATAAGGAAAATAACCGTTTAAAATAAAACGTGTTGAAGATGAATGAAAGGCTTACGGGTTTGAAACGACATGAGGGTGAGTAAATAGCTATGTTTACATCCCCCTATTTTTTATGTGCATTTTTGGATATCACATTAAAACGCTGAATGGAAATGGCAAGATGTACATAAATTCAAAAAATGTGCATAAAAAGCTTATGGGCTCAACTGAGGTGGATAATTTGTTTATCCGATAAGACGACGTGCGCATAAACTACGATGGAGAAACACTTACCAAATAAATCCCTCAACGCGCAACAACAACAACAAAAAAAAAAAAAAAAAAACTCATGTGACTTTGCCTCAGCAGATGCTGTGATTGGATAACTGGACTAACCAGCGGACCAATCGCATTACAGCACCTTAAATGTTGATTTGGTGGTTCTGAAACGCCTGAGTCAAAGTCTGTCATCAGAATGATTTGGTTTAATTCCCTCCTGAAGCGTCTCACACGATTGCATTCCCAAACACCAGCATCCGAACGCAAGAGAACATGACGGCGTTTATGGTGTTTCATCTGATGCTCTGAGACAAAACTATGATGATGAAGGAAAAAAGAGCCCAATTGCAGCAACTTCCATTTTTATTACTGATATTTTGCACCAATTTCCCAAGAAGTGACGATTTTGTTCTCTTGAACACACTGCATGGAAATGCTGCTTTATTCGCAAATGTTTTAAGCAATATTCCAATTTTGCGAACAAGTTAAATTCGCAACTTTGGGTGGAAACATAGCTAATAATGACATAATTTTCATTTTTGGGTGAAGTATCCCTTTAACATACATAATATACTCCTGTGGCTATACTTTAAACTGAGTGTATTTTAGCATGTATCCCAGTCCAACAGACTTCCATTGTAAATGCATTACCATAAGCACAGTTTTTGCTTGTTTTCACAAACTGAGGGAGGAATTTTCTATCGTAATCGACTGCATCCCACAGATGTATTGAACCGGGATCTCTTCTTTTCCCCTTCAACGAGCCCTGCAGTCAGTAAGATCTGAGCCTCATATAAATGTATAACTGCACAGTGATGCAGACATGTCCGTGTCAAAGGAACTCATTGATGTGTTTGATGATTAGCGTGATGCCTACGGTCTACTTCAAGCCCCAACACAAACCCCCTGATGAGATGACTTTGTTCTGACAAACCTGTTTCCAGACACGTCGAGCACGTGCAGATCCGCAGCCTGCGAGAGCTCTGGAGGGATGCGCGTCAGGCGGTTCTCTCTCAAACACAGAACATTCAGACTGCAGCAGCCACCGATCTGAGACAAATCAGAAAACAACATGAGCAAACACCCTTGTGACCAGCGCTAAATGCTCCTGAAATCAACACGATACCCTGCCACAAGAGAGCACAGTATTAGCCAACCAGTATATGAATAACTGCAGGAAAATGACTGAGAAGACAGAAAGTAATGAACACAGTAAATTGAACACAGCTGCACTCGACAGCAAGTAAACCTTTCCGTTTCAGTGAGAGTAAACGAACAGAGCTAAAATTAGAAGCAATTATCAGGGTCTGAACTAGAGTTAATGTGCAGCTAAATGACAATGAAAACACCCAAAGGTGAAAGATTTTGAATAGAAACAATGGATTCCTACGGAGAGATGCAAACATTCGCCTGCTGACTAAGTGTTTTTTTCTTTAGTTAGTGTGCCAATGTTTTTTTCTTCGCTGGCCCGTGAAACTTTTCAGAAAATAAGTTTTGAGCCTTGGATCACATTTCTGGCACTGAAGACTTAAGGATTGTTCACACCAAGAACCATAACTATTATGATAACTACATTGGTCAAAAAAAATTAAAGGAACACTTTGAAAACACATCAGATCTTAATAGGGGATTTCACACTGAATAGTTCTAGGAACTAGCCACTAGAATAGTTCCCCCAAGAACTTATTTCTCCCCGGGCCATGTCCCTGGTTGCATTCGCACTGGGAATAGTAACTGTGAAGCAGCCGACAGCGGCTCTGATCTGTGAAAAGCACAGGGCGCCAGTGGCGCACCTGCCAATTCTGGTGTTCAATGGCAAATGCCAATCGAGCTCCACGGTGCCGGGCAGTGAGCACAGGGCCCACTAGAGGATGTCGGGCCCTCAGGCCACCCTCATGAAGTCTGTTTCTGATTGTTTGGTCAGAGACATTCACACCAGTGGCCTGCTGGAGGTCATTTTGTAGGGCTCTGGCAGTGCTCAGGAGCAGATACCGGTCCTGCTAATGGGTAAAGGACCTTCTACGGCCCTGTCCAGCTCTCCTAGAGTAACTGCCTGTCTCCTGGAATCTCCTCCATGCTCTTGAGACTGTGCTGGGAGACACAGCAAACCTTCTGGCAATGGCACGTATTGATGTGCCATCCTGGAGGAGTTGGACTGCCTGTGCAAACTCTGTAGGGTCCAGGTATCGCCTCATGCTACCAGCAGTGACACTGACCCTAGCCAAATGCAAAACTGCAAAACTAGTGAAAAACAGTCAGAAAAGATGAGTAGGGAAAAAAAATGTCAGTGCCCTCCACCTGTAAAACGATTCCTGTTTTGGGGGTCATCCCATTGTTGCCCATCTAGTGCACCTGTTGTTAATGCCATTAACACCAAAGCAACTGAATATGATTAGCAACCCCCTCTGCTACTGAACTGATCAGATCAATACCCCAGAAGTTTAACTGACTCAATGCTATTCTCTGATTATAAAGTGTTCCTTTAATTTTTTTGAGCTGTGTATATAAGAGTCCACATCAATGCACAATATAGTTCTGTTTATTATAAGCATATTTGTCATCTGTCACTTTAAACGCTCAAGTTCTTTAAAGCAGGATGGATTCTGATTGGCTGTCAGTGATTTTATCATTCATCAGCTCGAAAAAAAAACGCTGTGAAAGTAATTCCAGTGATTTCATTAATCTCTTTGTCGTTATTGTTATAGTTGTGGTGTGGACTCTATAAAAGCTTGTTTCTGCCATGAAATAAAAAATAAAAAAGTAATTGTGACTTTTTATCTCATAATTCAAGACTTTTTTTTCTCATAATTGCAAGATATAAACTCCCAATCGAGTTATAAAGTCAGAATTGCGAGATATAAAATCAGAATTGCGAATTATAAAGTCAGAATTGCGAATTATAAAGTCAGAATTGCGAATTATAAAGTCAGAATTGCGAGATATAAAGTCAGAATTGCGAATTATAAAGTCAGAATTGCGAATTATAAAGTCAGAATTGCGAGATATAAAGTCAGAATTGCGAATTATAAAGTCAGAATTGCGAGATATAAAGTCAGAATTGCGAATTATAAAGTCAGAATTGCGAGTTATAAAGTCAGAATTGCGAATTATAAAGTCAGAATTGCGAGTTATAAAGTCAGAATTGCGAGATATAAAGTCAGAATTGCGAGATATAAAGTCAGAATTGCGAATTATAAAGTCAGAATTGCGAATTATAAAGTCAGAATTGTGAGATATAAAGTCAGAATTGCGAATTATAAAGTCAGAATTGCGAATTATAAAGTCAGAATTGCGAGATAAAAGTCAGAATTGCGAATTATAAAGTCAGAATTGCGAGATAAAAGTCAGAATTGCGAATTATAAAATCAGAATTGCGAGATATAAAGTCGCAATTGCGAGAAAAAAAAAAGTCGTAATTACCTTGTTTTATTTAGTGGTGGAAACTAGCTTCCATAGGACTCTGTTATTCTTTTAAATTCAGAACGATATTTAAAACATTATCTTTATCATTATAGTTATCATTCTTGGTGTGAACTGGTCTTAATGCTTACATATGAGCACAATGGTCAATAATAGTCACTTATTATTAACAATAGCTAGAATAAACATTTTACTTCAAGCTGGAATTTTAGAGGTATAACAACTAATGAGATTAATACTATCTGATCCCAGATAACAAAACAACTTTTTTTATTTGTTACAAATATGTCTATATGATTAATCATATTTTAATTTTGACCACAATCATGATTCCTGCTTCACTTGATTCAGCAAGATCTGGCTGGCTAGTTATGAGGTAAAATAAACCTTGTGTAATGAGTTGATGTTCTATTGATTTGTACTTATGTGAAAGTGCAATAATTCCAAGAAATTAAAAAAGACATTTCTCAAATCAGAACAATAGTGATTAATAATCTGATATAGCTTGAAGATCAAATAATATGATATGACATTTTGCTGGCTATTGTGACTGAACCTGTTGCGTTGCCCATTGCATGAGGTCAGAGCTCACAGCTGAGCAAACGGTCTCAGAGAACAAGCTGCCTCATTCATACAAAGCCATTGTTTAAACAAGACAATAGCATTCCTCAAATCTCATTCAGCTACTGCTAGCACCCGTCCTTCACCCCTCACACAGGAGAGTATGGAAGAAAATCCCTTTCAGAATAAGAGATGAGGGTTTCTCGAGAACATTGGACACTTGAGGACTGTTGAAGATGACACAAGAGACAGAACAGTAACACAAAGAGCCGTGTGTTTGTCCGGGCGACCCCATCCCGAATGCTGTAGTCATGACACAAAAACAAACAGTACTACAGTTTGTACAAGCAGGGAAGTCATGTGACTGGAGTCATGTGACTGGAGTCATGTGACAGGTGATGGCAGGTTGCCACAGGCCAGTATGCTAATAACACTGACTGACCTGAGGTGCGGTTTCACTGAACTGGATTCAGCCCTGAAACTGGATTTGCTGGTTAGGAAGTGTGAGGATTACCTTTCATTAGACCAATTAAAGCAGCAGTGTCACTATCGGATGAGTCAGCATGTAAACCAGAGCACTCGTGACAGACACGCTCGCATGAGAGGGAGACTTGAGCGAACACAAGTTTGTGTTATTGCTCCAAGCAAGAGGCAAAACAACAAGTCTTAAAGAGGTCATTTTATGCTATTTTAAATGCTTTTAATTCTGTTTTAGATGTAAGGTTTAATTTTCATTATATTACATTACTTTTCTCACAGTGTCTAAACGGCTTAATAAAGGATTCAGACTCTCTAAACCCCTCGTTTCTGAGAGCCGACTCTGCTCTGATTGGTCAGATGGCCCAGTCTGTAGTGATTGGTCGACTGCTGACTGTGAAAGCTAGTAAAGACATCATTAAAGTAATCCATGTGACTCCAGTGGTTTAACCTCAATTTTATGAAGCGACACGAGTGCTTTATTTGTTTAATGATGTCTTTCTGGGGCTTGAAAGTGGTAGTTGCGTAGCTGTCAATGGAAGGACAGAAAGCTCTCAGATTTCATCAAAAAGATCTTCATTTGTGTTTCGAAGAGGAATGAAAGTCTTAAGGAATGACATGAGGGTGGGTAAATGATAACAGAATTTTCATTTTTGAGTGAACTAACCCTTTAATCCTGATCTGTACACACACAGTTCAGTAATTTCCAAGAGTGACAACCACATTCTACAACCGAATTAACTCCTGAAAAATGCAGGTAGTGATAAACGCATTTACATTCTGCGCAGTGTGTAGGAAACTGAACTGAACAACTAGTTGTTAATGACGTATTTTAACATGCATCAGAGATGTTTCTCTCTTCTGTATGTACGGAAAACACATATTTATTCTTATTATTGTGTCTCAATTGTTGTCAAGCTTCTGTCACCAAGACAAATTTCACCAATCACAACACACTGCTCCAGCCGACCAATCAGAGCACACTGTGCTTTTCAGAAGGAGGGGCTTCATAGAGACAGGAATTAAACAGAGCGTTACTGACAGACTGGGAAGAGAGGAGCTGCAACAATGGTGAATATGAGGAAAATAACCTTCACATATAAACTAACCTATTCTAGCTGACCCCAAAAACAAAATCAAGATTTTGTAAAAGGGCATAACAATGCATGGCCTGTTTAATAATAAACCACCACAAAACTATACTAATAATAATATTACAGCATTGTGACATCACAGATAATCCAAATACATTTCAAACAGGTGATGGAAAATTTTCTCAATGTAAAGGAGCCTTTGTGACACTAGATATTGTATCGGACTTGCAGCTTATTTCTTATCACAGTAACTGTAACAACATAATGATCTAATCTTAAAAGTTTCTTGTCTTTCACATATAACTAACAAGAGCCTTGTTCAAATCACATTTAAAAAAAAAATTGTTCTGAGGGGAAAAAACATCAAGGACTCAAAGGAGCTCAAAGTCCTTCAGTGAAGGTAGCCGTTAAAAAGAAGCACACTGACATTTTAACCCAACGTAGGTGTAGTTCGGCATTTCAGAAATACCTGCAGGATGACCTTCAGCCAATAGAAAAGACAACCTCTTTTTCACTCACTTAAAAACGTTTTATCAAAGTAATTACCAAAATGTATGTAATTACTAAAACTTATGCAATAAAATATAATAATGACTTCCATTCTTGATACTGTTAAACATGTTCTAAATATATAGTGTACATACAGTGTATATACAGTGTATGGGTAAACAAGCAACAGCAAGAAAAACTAGTTCCAGGTACATTCGAGGAGTTACTGAGAATTTGCTGCAGGCGCCACTGTATTTACTGCACATGTACAGTAAACACACAGTTTCACCAACAGAGGCACAGAAAAGTGACAATTAGGACAATTACACCTAAAAATGTAAGCCAAAAAAATGTGAGATGTTTTTTAACAGAGTTTCTTATATGATGCCATCAAGTCCTCCTAGGAAGTACTTCCCTGTTTAGGTTGGGAAATCAAGGATATGATGAGCATTCATGACACTTGAAAAGCAGGTTAGGAATTTGAAGCTTTTAACACTAGCACAATGAAATGACGGATAGGAAAAGATTTACATTAGGTGTGTAGTTTACGGGTTTTATCATTCTCGTGCTGCCACAGAGAATGCTGGGAAATGTAGTTATGTCACACATTAAATGTCCTACTCATGTTTCGCGAATAAGGTCCATTGACTAGGATGGCATACCTCTTTCGGTAAAGACGCTAGTCGATTCCTATCACAGTTGAAGTTGGACAGTTTCTTTAGTTTTCCAATACTTCTTGGCAAATTCTGAAAGATAAAGAAACAGACATTCCCAAATCACTTTACATGATCCTATGATCAATTACCAACAATATTAAGACTACATGACAACTCTAGTGAGCAAGCATAGGGTGTGATATAAGAGGCTCATTATTAAACAGATTTTGCCTCCTTAAGAGTAGAAGTTTTATGGCAGAAGTGCTCAATCCTGCTCCTGGATATCAACCTTTCTGCAGAGTTTAGCTCTAACGCTAATGAAACTAAACTCTGCATATCAAACATCTTCCCACAATTCAAAACACTCACTTTGGTCAGCCCCTCGTTCTTATTGGTCGCATTCAGCAGTTATGATTTTTGAAAATAAATGTAATTTGTAATTTTAATTTTAAATATGTGTTAAACTGACAACCAATTAGCTGTAGTTAAAAAAAAATAAAAATAATTTTAATGACCAAAATGTTTAGCTGTGCACTACAAAATGTACTGCATGATTTTTCCCAATTACAAAAAAAATATTTGACCCTTTCAACAACATGGCATGAGGAGAAGTAAAAACATGTAATTCCATTTATTCCAGAAAATACTGAAAAATAAATAAATAGAAATGGGATTGTTGTTGGTGTTGTTTGTTTGTTTTAAGAAACGGAAAAACAAGAATTAAACAAGATTTTTTGTTATTTTGTTCATGGGTAAAACATGAGTTTACGCTTTAATATTTGTTTCGCATATGTAGAAATGCCCCTTTCGTCTGACTGGTCAACCCTCCTCGTCCTCTGTATTGTAACCGCGAGATCACAGTTCATTTTCAATGGGAGAGATGCGGCAGGCAGGCCTAGCTTGCTCATGAGAATACTGCACTTACAGCGCAAGATAAAAAACTTTTCACGGCTGCTGCTTGTCACTGACACAGAGATTACTGTATTCATAACCAATAAATCAGCATTTGTCTTTTATCTGATCTAAAACAACAGAGGAAACATGATAGTAAAATCAGCAACTGCGAGTAGCCTAATTTTATTCTTAATGGGACATTCTAAAATGCTTAACATGGCTTAATGTATTAAGACATTAATATTGGAGGACCAAACTGAGTACACGATTTATTAATAAAGCATACTATTTACAGACAAGCTAAAATGGCACATTAAGGGTTTTTCTCTGTAGTTTTGATGGTCTTATGGCTCAATGGACTAATTAATACTGATATTGCCTGTATACAGTTTGCATCATCAATTTGTTTTTTTAATTTCACTGTCTTAATTCATTAAGCCACGCTAAGCATTTTCTATAGTTTTCTATGGCAGGAAAAAGCATAACGTGAAATTTTCTGGGCTCTTCTGGCTAGTCTGTACATAGCATGCTTTATTAATAAGGTGCGTGCTGAATTTGGTATTTTTATACCTGCATTAAACCATGTTAAGCGATTTCTTTATAACGGTTTTCTAAGGTGGAGAAAATGCTAAACGTAAAAATATCGACATTCCATTTGGATTTCGAAGCCGTCTTAACAGTAGATGGTGAGAGAACTGAGAGAGAAGAGTTTTTCCACGGTTGTAGAACATTAAGCCACGTTAAGAGTTTAAGAATGTCCTGTTGAGAATAAAATGAGTAAAATCAGCAGCCGCAAGTAGCCATCATATTTTGCTCCATGTTGTTTTAGTTCAGATAAAAGCCACATGCCGTTGTACTGGTTATGAATACAGTAATCTCTGATTTGTCAATGACAAGCAGCAGCCGGGAAAGATGGATTTTTATTATCTTGCACTGTAAGCGCAGTATTCTCATGAACGCACACCTGCCGCGTCTCTCCCATTGAAAATGAATTGTGATCTCGCAGTTACAGTACAGAGGACGAGGAATATTCAGTGTTGGGTTTAAAGGATTAGTTCACTTCAGAATTACCAAAATTTCCTGATAATTTACTCGCCCCCATGTCATCCAAGATGTTCATGTCTTTCTTTCTTTAGTCTAAATGAAATTAAGGTTTTTGTGGAAAACATTCCAGGATTATTCTCCATATAGTGGACTTCACTGGGGTTCAACGGGTTGAAGGTCCAAATGTCAGTTTCAGTGCAGCTTCAAAGAGCTCTACACGATCCCAGACGAGGAATAAGGGTCTTATTTAGAGAAACCATCGATCATTTTCTAAAAAAATAAAAAAAAATTATATACTTTTAACCACAAAAAGACATGAACATCTTGGATGACACGGGGGTGAGTAAATTATCAGGAAATTTTCATTCTGAAGTGAACTAATCCTTTAATGCATTACCAAGTAATTTAATTACTTTTCCCTTGAAAAAGTAAGGGATTACTCTTAATTTTCTGTAAAATAATTACAGTTACTTCTGATGTAACTGCATTAACAACTGTATAGACTATAGAACAATTCTATATAAAACAATAGTGTATTTAACATCAAAATTTAACGTCTAATGTTAAAGTTTCTCATTTCTATTTTTTTTTTTTTTTTTTGTAGAAAATCAGGTTGCACTTTATTTTACAGTATGTGTACTTAACAGTGTACTTACCTAAGACAGTATTGGGTAATATAAGGTAACTACAGGGGTTAGATTTAGGTTTAGATTCAGGGTTGGTACCCAGTTATTGTAATTACTATAATAAAGTCCATAGTGTGTACATGAAGAACAGGACTGTAAAATAAAGTGCTACTGAAAATCAAATGTCCAGAATGTACACAGACCCTACATGTAAAGTAAATGTAAAAATAAATAAATAAAATAATTAAAAATTAAATAATTGAAATTTGAAATCAACTTAAATATTATAGGAGTAATACTTAATATATTAATCTGGCTGACGTTTTTTATTTCTCTGATTTTCCTTGTTAACTGCAGATATTTGTCAGGTTCAGGAGCGTAACTCACCACCAGCTGGTTCTCTGTCAGCACTAGTTCTGTAAGGCTTTCACAGTTGCCGATGCTCTCCGGCAGTTGGACTAATCGGTTTTGATCTGCTTTCAATATTGAAAGCCGTCTTAATTTTCCTAAAGGAAAACATATATTACAGTATGATTATTGCTTATATCAAAAATAATCAAACATCACAGATCACTGTTGTGCTCTTCTAACAACAACACAACAAGCATGAACAAATATAGATCAGCAAGTTAAACACAAGTCCAAACATCTCTTCCGTTCATATAAGCTCTAAAAAAACAAAAGACAAAACTCATTTTCTGGTTTCATTTGTCACTTTGATTAAAAACAAACCCCATCAATCGCTATCATCTTATTACTGCAGGTCATAAAGGTCAGTGACACACAGAAGCACACTTAAACTAACACTCAGGCCCTAAAGACTGACCTATGCCCTCCGGCAGCATGTCTATGAGGTTCTGGGACACCAGAAGGTCAGTGAGGGAAAGAAGGTTTCCCATCTCCTCTGGGAGGCGCTCTAACTTGTTCTCCGATACATCCAGACATGTAAGGCTTCTCATACTACCCAGTTCCTGAGGCAGAGAAAGCACACAAACACACACACGCGTATGTTGGAGAAATTAATGCAAAAGAACTCAGATAAAGAGCTAACAGTTGACAGATCTGACAGTTTTTGAGAATGACATCAACAGGACGTTGATACTTTACCGGTGGTATTTCAGACAGCTGGTTTCCGTCCAGCCACAGGTCTTTCAGGCTGATGAGACAGCCTATTGTCTCAGGCTGCAAGAAAACAAGTTTGACAGAGTTCAGATGGAGCAGCAAGAACACAGCAGGTGACTGTTACCGGCGGGCGCAAGAATGCAGGCCAATGAGAAACACTCGTGAAATGGCATTCCAGTGTAGACTGTGTTAAGTCCACCAGAGGCCTGCGTCTGTCAAACAGGGTCACATTCAGAGAAACAAGGGGTTTAAACCTGGACAAACAGCGGAAGACTAAATCAATGCGCCAATGTTCCAATTAATGTGTGAATCTCAAGAGAAACATGTTTCACACCAAAATAAACAGACAGCAAAAATGTATTTTGCATAAAGTAAAAAAAAAAAAAAAAACATTTTTTGAATATTAATAATTTTATTTATTTATTTATTTATTTGCATTGTGACATTTTCATGACAAGTCATAATGAAATCAAAATGGTCGATTCTTATTTTTTTATGCAATATTTCAGTGTTTATTAGAATTGAGTTATCCAAGCACATCATCATTATTATTATTTCATGCGGCCTTGTAATCAAAAACATTAACGTCCCCATCACTCTGGCAATGACATTCATTGCTGACTTTAAGCACATTTTCCCCAAATTCACATTCTTGTAATGCAATAAATAAATAAATAAAACATAAAATACTTATACATTATGGTAGTATTTCACATCATTCCTTTATTCCAATTATTTTTTTTTAAATCCAGTGATTTTTAGTGTGCTTACTGTCATGAAATTAAAAAAGGGCCTCGTTCATGAAACACAAGCAGAATAATTTTTTAGTTAAGCTGTTCGCAAGTCGTTCTGATGTATATTTTCATGAAAGTGTTATGTAATCGAGTTATGTAATCAGTAGGGCTGTCAAGCGATTACAATTTTTAATCTAATTAATTACATGATGTTGCGATTAATTAATCGAAAACTAATCGCACATCAAATTTGGCTGAGAAATTACCCCCAAAAGATCATTTAGAGTCATTATTGTGTAAATCATCAAATAGACATTACAAAAAGTAGATTCAGAAAGAAATATTTTATTTGATTCAACTTTTGGACCATAATGTTGATTAAACGATGACTGAATTTTCATTTTCGGGTAAACTATACCTTTACTGTTTTATTTATTTATTTAAAATTAATATGGAAATATTGAATTAGTTTTTAATTAAATTAAATTATAAATAAGAAACTAAAGCTGCCAGTAGGTGGCGGTAAATGTCTTAATGATTAAGTCATTGAGTCATTCATTCATTCATTCATTCGATTCGTTCAAATGGCTGATTCATTCAGGAGTGAAGTAAATGGTTCTCTTTATGAATGGGCCATTGAATCATTTTTTCCACTCTATTTGTTCAAAACACGGATTCAGAAATGAATTGCCGCTGTGTGTCGGTCAGAGATGAACAGTTCTGCTTTGTCTTTATATTTTCATTGTCAAAATTGAGCAAAAACAGATAATATTGTGTCTTAAATAACACAATATTAACTTATTTATTGAACTGTTGTATAAAATCAGTATCACATTTTCACAATTCAGGACAAACACGGCACTCGTGATATTGCGCTCGTTACTCGTGTGATAAAGCTTCACTATTACCATATGATATAAATATGAGACAAAATCTCAAACGGACATTCTAACTGCATTCTATAGGCTTCATCATGCAGTGAGTTGTTTCCCTGCATCATGTTCGTCGTTAATTAACTGTATGAAATGTCACATGACCTACTAAGTTCGGGGGCAGGGCAAGTGCGTTAAATGCATTAATAATTTTAACTCGTTAAATCGACAGCCCTAGTAATCAGTAATACTTTTAAATTTACAACAAAATATCTGAGTTACTTTTTCAAATTTTTTCGGTCATGAAAGCTTATCGTTTGCATGCGTTTGTAAGCATTGTGGTTTAAAACCCACTGAACCGCAATTAGCAGTGAAAGAGAACTCATTTCAGTATATGCGCGCTCTCTCTCGAGCCTGAACCTGAAGCCCGGACTCGAACTAGTGTTTCCTTGTGCATAGATGCAGGATATGTCACAGCGCCGCCCACAAGACTATTGCTCCTACATAACAGCTTATTTTTACATTGAGTATCCAGGTGGCGTAAACAAACATAACTTGTGGAGCGCTCTCAGAGTATGCATTTATTTGTCATTTTTACTGACGGAAATGGAGCATAAAATTGGACTTCAAAGATTTCTTATCTTGTGGCCCCCTCTATAGGACAGCATTAGTATTACAGCCAATGTAAATCTATGGGAATTTTGGGAGTTTTGATCGTAATTTATACGAAAACCGTTAAGTCTGATCAGTTAGAAAAGATATAGTACATTAAAATATTAGGGATTAGTTCACTTTCAAATTAAAATTTCCTGATAATTTACTCACCCCCATGTCATCCAAGATGTTTATGTCTTTCTTTCTTCAGTGGAAAAGAAATGAAGTTCTCCATACAGTGGACTTCACTGGGGTTCAACGGGTTGAAGGTCCAAATGTCAGTTTCAGTGCAGCTTCAAAGAGCTCTACATGATCCCAGACGAGGAATAAGAGTCTTATCTAGAGAAACTATCGGCCATTTACTAAAAAAAATAAAATGATACACTTTTTAACCACAAACGCTTTTCTTACACTAGCTCTTCTTCTTGTAGAATTCCGGCAGTGTAGACGCTGCTACAGTAAGTGTATTACTGCCCTCCACAGGTCAAAGTTTGAACTAATTCTTATATACTTGCACTATTGCATATTGTATATGAGAATTTAGTTTAAAACTGTGACCTATGAGGGGCAGTAATACACTTAGCACATCTACACTGCCGGAATTCTACAAGAAGAAGAAGAAGAAGAGCTAGTGCAAGACGAGCATTTGTGGTTAAAAAGTATATAATTTTCTTTAAAAAAAAAAAAAAAAAAAAAAATGTCCAATGGTTTCTCTAGATTAGACTCTTATTCCTCGTCTCTGATCATGTAGAGCTCTTTGAAGCTGCACTGAAACTGACATTTGGACCTTCAACCCGTTGAACCCCAGTGAAGTCCACTATATGGAGAAAAATCCTGGAATGTTTCCCACAAAAACCTTCATTTCTTTTCAACTGAAGAAAGAAAGACATAAACATCTCGGATGACATGGGGGTGAGTAAATTATCAGGAAATTTTAATTAGAAGGTGAACTAATCCTTTAAGTCAGAACAGTATGAAGGTCTTCTACAAAGTGGTTATGTTGTTGGTGTCAAAATCACATTATCAGTGACTAGTCGACATCAAGCTTAAAACGTCATGGCAGAGCATTCAAGTCGACAAGTCTGTGCAACCCCAGAGACGGCGTGACAGCAGACATATTCCAAGCCTTGTGTAGCTAAAGCCATTATTATTATTATCTATTGTATATAGTCATTTTAAAGCATGCTGTGAATATCTCAACACTTACCAAATTATACAGTTCATTGCTTCCTACATCCAGTTCTTCAAGTTTATGAAGTTGAGACAGAGACCTGATTGAAACAAAATGGAATAAACATTCACTTGCTTTTAACTTATGCACATACACACACACACACACACACACACACAAATGTACTAAAAACACACACATAGCATTGTGAGGTGTGCACTTACTCTGGTAAATATGTCAGCAAGTTCTCTCTGAGTTCCAGTGATACCAAGTTACAGAGGCTAGATGAAAAAAGAAACATTGCATAATATTAAATGATGTGTGTAAATTTAAACCTTTAAACATTTTGAGCAGTAGATTATCTAATCATGATGTATTTTCTTTTCATTGTGACTGTACACATTACCATTAAACAGGACCTACTATGCTTAATATGACCTATTATATTCCACGTTCATCTTTCTTTAGTGTGTAATGTTGCTGTTTGATCATGGAAAAGCTCTGCAAATTTCCAGTTCTTCTCTATATCAGTGTCAGTGTTTCTGAACTCCCTGAAACACCTCCATTGTAGTCTTGAGTTTTCTTCACAATATTCCTCATTTAAATAATTCATGTGCAGAATAAAGGGGCGGGGCCTGGTTGAGTTAGTTAGTAGTGTGCTGAAACTGGTGGTTATGGTAAGGGGCGGGACATTTCCCAAACACCAATCACAACACACTGCTCCAGCCGACCAATCAGAGCACATTGTGCTTTTCAGAAGGAGGGGCTTCATAGAGACAGGAACTAAACAGAGCGTTACTGACAGACTGGGAAGAGAGGAGCTGAACAATGGAGAATATGAGGAAAATAATCAACATTCAAGCAGGAAAACCTGTTCTAGTAGAGCCCAAAAACAACATCAAGATTTTGTAAAAGGACGTAATGGGTCCATTAAAGATCATCAAAAGGATACCAAGATGGCTCATTCAGCAACCAACATGGTAATGACGTCTCAACCACCTTCATTTATAAATTTTAGTGTCTCCAAATCACCCTGACCTGCTTATTTTTGGATTGCGGGGCAAACCAGAGCTCCCAAAGCAAACCCACACCAACACAGGCTTACTTATTCATCTTCATTTTCTATTAAAAAATAATATACACTGAGATAAGGTTCATCTATCAGAGAGAGGGGCGAGGCGCTGTGGGAAGTACACTTAACACACATCCTGAGATAGCAATCACAATCTTCTAGTGCACTCAGCGTGACGAGCACATGTTCACCGCTCTGAGCCCCACAGACAGAGCCACAACAGTTCAGTTTATTTATTTGAAGGCTTACAGGGGGCTTTCTGCTATTTAAAACCTGATATGGTTTTAAAAACAATAACTACACCAAATTAAGTAACAGTCAACAGGAGGGCAAGCGGACTTCCCTGTTCAAACTGAACATAAGCCAGTCATTCAGAGATAAGACCACTCACATTTAAAGAAAAACAACTTTCAGGGTTAAAGGGTTTAATTTTTCAGTGGACGGATCAGAAAACAAATTAAAAGTAAGATGGAAGTGTGGCTATTTGACCTCTTCAGTCAGTCACACGGACAGCTTGATTTAGAGGACAGGAAATGCTGCTATTTGTCACTTTAACTCTATGAAAATTTAATCAAACCAGAGAAGGGACAAGGGTTCAGCACGCTTTCAAACGTCTGGAACTCAAGGCTACAGAGACAGCTAAAGTCACACAGACATTAATCAGGTTTGTCTCCTGAAATGAAAACGGAGAGAATAAAAGAGGATTATTGGTCGAGGCTGTAGCGAATGGGATATTTCAATTCCACAAACTAAAGCCTTTAAATACTGCAGTAATAACTTTCTGCCATCATTGCAGGGGGAAAATGATGTACATCAGTGTTTTTGTTTGCTATTCTGAAAATGATCAGCGGAAGTGTTGATATAGTTGAAGAATGCGTGTGACTGAGGAAACTGCAGTGTGTTCAGTGAGAGGATGACAATGAGAAATGTCAGCTTAAAGATCACACGGCAGTATTAATCACTCTGGGATTGATATCTGTAAAAATCTCTCCTCACTGGCCAGCGGTCGAGTCATTCTGCCTCTTCTCTCTCCATGGAGCAAGATTAAACCATCGACAAGAAAAAGGAAACCTCTTTTATTCCTCTTTCAGGCATTATGCTTGTGTTTAAGGTTATGGTTTGGATGGTTCTATGACTAAAACTGGCATTTTTGTGTACATAAATGTACAAAAGGCAAGCACCAATTTGCCCTAAATTTTCATAATGCCCATACATTTTACTTAAAATTTTTTTACAGGCAGTACAACAAATACTACTACGGTGTTAAAAAAAAAAAAAATTACCAATTTTTTTTTGCCATTGCGGTAATAATAATTAGTGTCCACACCAATGCCAGGCCTGGACTGGCCATTGGGAGCCAGTCGGCGACTGATTTCGCTCGTACCCTGTTTTATTATCTTTCAGGCCCTGG
The DNA here is from genome assembly GCA_037950665.1 of Hypophthalmichthys nobilis. Classification (NCBI taxonomy): domain Eukaryota; kingdom Metazoa; phylum Chordata; class Actinopteri; order Cypriniformes; family Xenocyprididae; genus Hypophthalmichthys; species Hypophthalmichthys nobilis. The sequence goes on along the minus strand of CM075477.1, from coordinate 2,171,486 downwards.
GCATGGACCTGTCTAAATGTCCCCATGGGGAGGGGTTGGTTTGTTATTGCATATGGATTTAGCAGTGCAGCGCTCTGATTTCTCGTTGCGTATGGGTTTAGCGGTGCGCCGCTATGATTTATTGTCACGTATGGGTTTAACGGTGCGGCGCTATGATTTATTGTCACGTATGGGTTTAGCGGTACGCCGCTATGATTTATTGTCACGTATGGGTTTAACGGTGCGGCGCTATGATTTATTGTCACGTATGGGTTTAGCGGTGCGCTATGATTTATTGTCACGTATGGGTTTAGCGGTGCGCCGCTATGATTTATTGTCACGTATGGGTTTAGCGGTGCGCCGCTATGATTTATTGTCACGTATGGGTTTAGCGGTGCGCCGCTATGATTTATTGTCACGTATGGGTTTAGCGGTGCGCCGCTATGATTTATTGTCACGTATGGGTTTAGCGGTACGCCGCTATGATTTATTGTCACGTATGGGTTTAGCGGTGCGGCGCTATGATTTATTGTCGCGTATGGGTTTAGCGGTGCGGCGCTACGATTTATTGTCGCGTATGGGTTTAGCGGTGCGGCGCTACAATTTATTGTCGCGTATGGATTTAGCGGTGCGGCACTCCGATTTCTCATTGTGTATGGGTTTAACGGTGTGCCGCTATGATTTATTGTCGTGTATGAGTTTAGTGGCATGGCGCTCCGATTTCTCGTCGTGTATGGGTTTAGCGGTACGGCGCTCCGTTTTATCATCGCGTATGGGTTTGGTGGTGCAGCGCTCCGATTTGTTGTCGTGTATGGTTTTAGCGGCGGGGTGCTCCAATTTCTCATTGCGTATAGGTTTAACGGCATGGCGCTCCAATTTCTCGTCACGTATGAGTTTAGTGGCATGGCGGCCCCGATTTCTTATTGCGTATGGGTTTAGCGGGATTGCGCTCCGATTTCTTATTGCGTATGGGTTTAGCGGGATTGCGCTCCGATTTCTCATTGCGTATGGGTTTAGCGGTGCAGCGCTCAGTTTTGTTGTCGCGTATGGGTTTAGCGGCATTGCGCTAGATTTCTCATTGCGAATGGGTTTAGTGGTGTGGCGCTCCAATTTCTTATCGCGTGTGGGTTTAGCGGTGCAGCGCTCCGATTTGTTGTTGCATATGGGTTTAGCAGCGCGGTGGTCCGATTTCTCGACACGTATGGGTTTAGCGGTGCTCTGATTTCTCGTTGCGTAAGGGTTTAGTGCCGCGGTGCTCTGATTTCTCGTTGAACAGTCTGGGCCCCCCTCTGCTCTGCCCTTAGGCTCTTGCTTTAATCCGTTCCTTGGGCTGTTCAATGTACTGAAGTGATCATTTCTGAATTTGGCATTTGATAATAAATGGAAAATAAATCATGAATCGTTAGTCCATTCCGTGCTTCCGCCAAACGGTTTCGAACAGAGTAATCAGTGCAAGGATCTCGAGGAGGTAGATGAAGTGGCCAGATGTAGCAAAATTACTGACCTGTTCAGGGCTACAAGTGCAGGACAGTTTCTTCTGTCAATAGGCTACTGTAGCTTTGTCTTCATTAACTTAGCAATAACTGCAAATGTTAGCAGTAGCACCTCATTACTATCGTCACTCAAAATTCTGTATGCTAAAGGACATCATTTTTGACGGTTTTAGACCTTTTTTATGTGATGGCCATACAAAAAAATAAAGTTGTCCGTGGCTTCAAAATTTGTTGTGGGTGTATGGTATCGCTGGATGAGTGTGAGATTTCATAGCCTGAAAATCTGTCCCAGTCCGGCCCTGACCAACACAATAATGTTCTGTTTATTATTAGTGCGCACTGCAGTTTTGTCGTCTACCACTTTAAATGCTCGAGCTCTTTAAAGCAGGATGGATTCTGATTGGCTGTCCATGATTTTATTGTTCATCAGCTGAAAATAATCACTGTGAAGGTGATTCTAACGATATCGTTCCTCTGTGCCGCTATCAATATAGTTGTGCTGTTCTTTTATCGTCCTTGGTGTGAATGGGTATTATAGTTGATTAACTTGGAAAACTCACTATTCATATTCAAGCTCACTATTCATAAAAGGAATAATCAGGAAATTTCTAGACACCTTCTGAAGGGTTAGGCCGCCATTGAGCTGAGATAGAGGGACGACAGGCACGAAACAGGAAATTACACAGGAAATGAAGAGAGCCATGGAACCACACAAGGGAGAGAAAGCAAAAGTTACCCAGACGTTTCCCAGATTTCAATCTGAAAGAAGTCCAAGTTACTAAGGAGATAATGCCAGGAGGTGATATTAACATACACTGGAATAACAGGCCGAGCTACTCGCATACCGGGCTGTTTTTAGGAAAACAATATGTCGTCCTGGAGACTGTGTCATGAAGCACTCAGCAGCTAAAGAAATACAGCCAAACATCGACCAATGATAGACTAAACTACACAAACCACTGACTGGAAGTTTCAGTCCATGCCTCAGAAATGTCCCTGAGGATGAATCTTTATTTTGTTTTAGAGTCTCCTACAACAGGTTCACATTCATACAAGGTCAAAAACACTTTAATTTTCTCATAATATCCACTGCAGCATCAGCTCTTTTATCTCAGTGTTTGACACGGTTCGATCAAGGATTCGGTCTCTCTAAACCCCGCCTTTCCAAGAGCCTGCTCTGCTCTGATTGGTCAGATGACCCAGTCTGTTGTGATTGATCGACCGCTTCCAGCACGTTAGAAACCAAACGGCCATTACCATATCTGAATTTCAGCTCTTCCTCAATGATGTCGTTGTTTGTGGACAGCCAATGAAGACCATAGACTGGCATTATGTAAATTTGTTACAAACCCACGTAGGTTCGAGCAGGAAGTGAGACTGGAATTACTGACGACTTGTTTCAGCAGTTCAGAATCACTTCTTTCTTTTGGGATACAAAAACTCAGTTTATCTGAACTTTGATCTTTGAAACTTTGCAGATCTTTTTATATTCACAAACAGCTGCTATATTACAGTATCTGACAAAAAGCATAATAGGAACACCTTAATGAAACTAATTTGAAAATGTGGAGTCAACTGTCTGAAATCAGAGACATAGATTTAGTTATTTCGATTACATATCTCAGTAATAGACATCAAATCATGGGATAATTATTACTATAGCTATTCAAAGCTTTTCAGATACTGATATAGTGTATATCAGTGAATAAGCGCCCTACAAAAGCAACACAGGGAAAAAAGACATCACAACCAAGGTGGATAATAGTAAATGAAGTCAGTCCATCTAAATCAAACTCTGCTGATATCATAAGAGAAAATATATTGCAAACTAAGAGCCACTCTCAATAAAACGAGTGTGCATGAAGTACAGGACTGCAGCTGAAAGTTGCACAACAGAGGAAGAAAAAAAAAAACACTTACTTTCCAATGTTGTCTGGAAGTGCTTGTAAAGAAATGTCATTGATGGAAAGGCATGTTAAATTTTGTAATTCCGGAAAACTTTCTGGCAACCTGAAACAAAACAAAAACAAACATACAACTCACAGTTCATAGCGGGAATGACAGAGAGATAAATAACTGATGAAGTGCATCCGCTCTGGTGGACAGGTGAAAGACATGATCGCTCACTACTCTATATTAATGACAACACGAAACAAAACAAAAAAACTGCTAACAAGAAAGATCTGCCAGTAAACTAAACCATATGGTTTAAAAATAACCAGAGAATACAGCAGGGGTCAAACATTGTAACATCCAGCAAAATGGGGGAATAAATCGGCAAACTGGGCCAAAGTGGATCCAGTGCTAATGCATAACGCATGACCCGTCAAACACAACACAGCTATTAGGATATCGTCAATAAACCGTATTTGTGTGGTGTATTACACATGCAATTAAGACTCGTTTAAAGAAGCACCCACACACCACAATAAGTGGTTAAAGACAAATGACCGTAGATCTGATGAAGCGTACAGCTTTCAGTGGAGCTACTATAGTCTATCCTGATTTAAATTGGCTAAATCTAGGGTAACAGCATCAAAGCTTTACTCTAATTTAATACTATTTCTTGAAAACCTATGATAAACAGCAGTACTGCAGCAAATATATAGAGTTTCTTAATGAACGGACACCATATATTAGGCTTTTTAAATTATATGTCAGCAGTTATGCAGGATCAGAAGATTAAATGCACATCAATTACCTTGTCAAAGGATTTCCACTAAAATCTGCTACTTGGAGGGTTTTACAATATGAAATGCTTTCAGGGAGTTCCATAATGTCTGTGAGAAAACAAAAAGAGGAAACAGATTTAATCCACTTACAACAATAAAAACCTTACAATATTCAAAACAATGGCTTTGAACCAAAAATCACAGAGAGCTGCCTACATTTTAAGGCATCATTGGTACACTTCCAACATGAAGGCAGAGATACAATTTCCCATCTTGCTCAACATTTGTGAGTGCTGTGAATTTTTGTACTTAGTAGAGCACTGTGCCATTAGCTTAGCAACAAGCTAACGCAAAACTCCATTGGAATCAACTGTGAGTTGAGTATACGGTGCGCTTCAAGTGAGGAGCTCTATAGAGTGCAACAGTGGCGCTGATTCCCAAAGTATTTGTTCAAGAGTTTTAAGCCATGAACCAAGTCAACCAGCTATGAGGTGAATTGCAACATTACAAACTTTGATTTGAAGAAATAAAGTATTTGAAAATCAGACAAAGAGACAAAAGGTACAAAACAGTGAGGGAAAGTATGAGAGGCAATTCTCTCCCACTCCCAAATTCATTCACACACTATTAAAGTCTCTTGCATACACTATCAATCTTGTTGGAAAGGTCTTGATTGTGTCTGAGGCTGCGATCGACCCGAGTTTGGGAATTACTCGCTGAGGCCTTCGCAAGTTATAAGCTGCAAAGTCTGGTGGGGCCCCTGAGCTCGTGGGTGGGTCTCGAGAGGACCTTCAGGTTTGTCTGATGTCTTACTGAAATGCAGTGAATTATCGGCCTATATAAAAAAAAAATGTATCTCCGTTGCTCTCGGATGCCAGTAATTCCATGCAGTCCTGCTCACTAAAAGTGATTTATCTGCTGGATAAATTAATAAATAAAAAAAATAGGTAAATCTCAAACAGTGGATCATTTATATCAGCAACATACACTACCAGTCAAAAGTTTGGAATCGGTAAGATTTTTAAAAGAAGTTTCGTCTGCTCACCAAGGCTGCATTTATTTAATTAAAAATACAGTAAAAACAGTAATATTGTTAAATATTACAATTTAAAATAACTGTTTTCTGTTTGAATATATTTTATAAAGTAATTTATTCCTGTGATCAAAGCTGAATTTTCAGCATCATTACTCCAGTCTTCAGTGTCACATGATCCTTCAGAAATCATTCTAATATGATGATCTGCTGCTCAAGAAACATTTATGATTATTATCAATGTTGAAAACAGTTGTGTACTTTTTTTTCAGGATTCCTTGATGAATAGAAAGTTCAAAAGAACAGCATTTATCTGAAATACAAAGCTTTTGTAACATTATACACTACCGTTCAAAAGTTTGGGGTCAGTAAGAATTTTTATTTTTTTGAAAAGAAATTAAAGAAATGAATACTTTTATTCAGCAAGGATGCATTAAATCGATCAAAAGTGACAGTAAAGACATTTATAATGTTACAAAAGATTATATTTCAAATAAATGCTGTTCTTTTGAACTTTCTATTCATCAAAGAATCCTGAAAAAATATTGTACACAAATATTTTGTACAATTGTACACAATAAATGTTTCTTGAGCAGCAGATCATCATATTAGAATGATTTCTGAAGGATCATGTGACACTGAAGACTGGAGTAATGATGCTGAAAATTCAGCTTTGATCACAGGAATAAATTACTTTATAAAATATATTCAAACAGAAAACAGTTATTTTAAATTGTAATAATATTTCACAATATTACTGTTTTTACTGTATTTTTAATTAAATAAATGCAGCCTTGGTGAGCAGACGAAACTTCCTTTTAAAAACATTAAAAATCTTACCGATTCCAAACTTTTGACCGGTAGTGTATCATCATATCACCCAGTCCTAAAACTTCTCTGGATTAAAGGGGTGGTTGATTAAGATTTGACTTTTTTAACTTTAGTTAGTGTGTAATGTTGCTGTGTGAACATAAACAACATCTGCAAAGTTACGACGCTCAAAGTTCAATGCAAAGGGAGATATTTTCTTTTACAGAAATCTCTGTTTAAGGACTACAACAAACGGCTGGTAGGGACTACAATGAGCTTCTTCCCAGGCTGGTGACATCACTAACCCTAAAATTTACATAAAACCCCGCCCCCGAGAACAGGGGTGAGGCCATGTTATTGCAATAGAGTACATAACACAAATGCAATAGCATGTCATAAAAGCAAGATAAGTTATAACCATAATTAAACTAAACTATACCTGTTCTATCTTCATGCAGCATATATGCTCTGGCTCTGTAGGAACTTACAACAGTTCCCACATGAGCAATTTATAGATTATCATGACAGAATATGCTAATCAGTGACTTTAAGATAGTTAACTCCACACCAGCTACATAAATTCATCAACTAACCATTCAGAAACGTTCTGTTGCGTTCAAAATGTTGTCACTTCTTCTTGAGTCTCTGCATCATTGTCCGACTCCGTTTTGAACATAAAAGGCTGACATTTTTTTTAGTGAGTCTGCGTGAGGTAATCGGAGATGCTAATAGCAACTGCTAGATGCTCTTGAAACTCCGCCCTCTTCTTGGGAGCAGCAGCTCATTTGCATTTAAAGGGACACACACAAAAACAGAGTGTTTTTGCTCAACCTCAAAAAGTGACAAATTTAACATTTAACATACATATGTAAGCCATTCACCTTGAACCGGTGTGTGTTCATTTTTTTTTCAAAGAAAGAGAACCGTGTAAAGATCTAGCATTAAAGATCAAATCATTGACAAATATCTTTTCTTGTAAAATCGGTAATCGGTGTTGAACTAATGTGGTCTGACAGCTTCAACATAAGCTTAAACCATCGATCAACAACCTCACAGCTCACAGCAGGACTGTCTGTATAAGTTATCATTCAAAGTCAGTCACCTATAGAGAAACTGAATGGGATTTTTACTTCCAGAACCAAACTGTTGCACTCTATTTGCTGCTGCCTAATTAGAGCCTTATATTTTGGTCCAGGTTATAGGTCCCTTATCTGCCTATGAGGGCAGTAGACAGCAAGGTAGCTCACAAGGGTTTGGAACAAAGCCAATAATTCAGTCATTTATGTGCCTGCCATAAAAAGGTTCTATAACTAAGAGAGATCAGAGGTCAACTAGAATATGATGTCATTTTATAAGGCAGGCACTTCCCAGGTAAGATAGTGTGTAAACACTCAAAGAGCACGAACTGTTCTTAAAGAGACAGTTCACCCAAGAATTAAAATTCTGTCGCCTTTTATTATTGATGCTCATGTTGTTCCAAACCTGTATGTGTTTCTTTCTTCTGTGGAACACAAATATATTATATATATATATATTTTAAAGAGCATTGGGGTCTAAACAACATTCAACACCATTGACTTTCATTGTATGAACCATAAAATTAACAATACATTTTTTGAGATATCCTCTTTGGTGTTCATAGAAGAAAGTAAGGCGTACAGGTTTAGAAAGACATAAAGGAGAGTAAATGATGGCAGAATTATAAGCTTTTCATGAGAAGACACATGGCATTTAAAACCACAAGACACCACAAACCATGAAGTCTAGTTTTAAAGATGGCGCTTGAACAAAAACAGTAAAAATAGCTGAAACGAAAACTCAATTTTGGGCATGGATACGTGGTGATCCAGGCTTGGAATTACTGTGAACGACGCTGAAAAGTTGTATGTAATTGCGGAGCACAGAAAACCAGCTGCTGAAATATGTTGGGCGTATGCTGGGAGCATGTGGGAAGGGCAAGACAGGGGAGGCCAAAGTTTCTCAGACACTTACAGTAATTAAACAGTGTTCTGATAAACCATAGAGCTCCTTACCATTTCGAGAGATGTCTAGCTCTACGAGCTGGTTGAAGTTAGCTATATCCCCCGGCAGCCGCTGGATCTCATTGTCACTCAGGCCAAGTTTTCTCAGCTTAGTCAAATTGAAAAATGGCTGAAACAGAGCAAGAAACAACAATTAATTGCTATTGGCAGTTTGAATTAGTTATGCACATTATTTGTAATATACAGTGCTCAGTGTAAATGAGTACACCCCCTTTGAAAAGTAACATTTTAAACAATATCTCAATGAACACAAAAACATTTTCCAAAATGTTGACAAGATTAAGATTAATATAACATCTGTTTAACTTATAACAAGAAAGTAAGGTTAATAATATAACTTAGAGAACAAAATTGTCAGTTTTACTCAAATTAGGGTGATGCAAAAATGAGTACACCCCACAACAAAAACTACTACATCTAGTACTTTGTATGGCCTCCATGACTTTTAATGACAGCAAAAAGTCTTCTAGGCATGGAATGAACAAGTCGGTGGCATTTTGCAACATCTATCTTTTTCCATTCTTCAAGAATGACCTCTTTTAGAGACTGGATGCTGGATGGAGAGTGATGCTCAACTTATCTCTTCAGAATTCCCCATAGGTGTTCGATTGGGTTCAGATCAGGAGCCACTGAATCACTTTCACCCTGTTCTTCTTCAGAAATCCAACAGTGGCCTTAGATGTGCGTTCAGGATCATTGTCATGTTGGAAAAGTGATGGTAGCATCTTCTCTTTCAGTATAGAGCAGTACATCTGTGAATTCATGATGTCATCAATGAAATGCAGCTCCCCGACACCAGCAGCACTCATGCAGCCCCACATAAGGACACTCCACCACCATGTTTCACTGTAGGCACCATGCGTTTTTCTTTGTATTCCTCGCCTTTACGACGCCATACAGTTTTGAAGCCATCAGTTCCAAAAACATTTATCTTGGTCTCATCACTCCAGAGTATAAAGTCCCAGTAGTCTTCATCTTTCTCAGCATGGGCCCTGGCAAACTCTAGGTGGGCTCTTTTGTGCCTGGGCTTTAGGAGAGGCTTCTTTCGTGGACGGCACCCATGCATGCCATTCCTCTGCAGTGTACGCCATATTGTGTCACGGGAAACAGTCACCCCAGTTTGGCTTTCTACTTCTTTAGATAACTGCAGTGAACTTACATGCCGATTTTCTTCAACCCTTCTCATCCGAAGACGCTCCTGTCGAGGTGTTAACTTCCGTGGACGACCTGGACGTCTCTGTGAGATAGTTGCATCTTTTTAAAATATTTGTACCACTTTTGCTACAGTATTCTGACTGATAAGTAAAGCTTTGCTGATCTTCTTGTAGCCTTCACCTTTCTGGTGTAAAGAAATTATTTTCTTTCTCAGGTCTTGTGACATTTCTCTTCCATGTGGTGCCATTGCTGACAGCATGAAATGGGAAGGGGTTTTAACACCCTTTTATAGTCAACTGTCTGCTGGACACCTGTGTAATGAATAATTAGACTCACCTGTGGTTGAATTCTTGTTAAATTAGACATTTGTAGTGTAAAATTTAGCTTTGCTCCAGAGACTTTCAGTGGGGTGTACTCATTTTTGCATCACCCTAATTTGAGTAAAATTGAAAATTTTGCTCTCTAAGTTATATTATTAACCTTACTTTCATGTTATAAGTTAAACAGATGTTAAATAAAACTTAGTCTTGTCAACATTTTGGAAATTGTTTTTGTGTTCATTGAGATGTTGTTTAAAATGTTACTTTTCAAAGGGGGTGTACTCATTTACACGGAGCACTGTATATTGTATGACTGAAGGACTGGTGCTTATTGTTATGCTTTGACTTTTAAAGGGATAGTTCTCCCAAATATTACAATTCTGCCTTCATTTTCTCAATAGTATTTCCAAACATCTATGACTTTGCATACATGCATATTGGTTTGGAGGGTGAATAAATGATTTCATTGCCATAATAAAAATTTTTGGGTGAACTATCCCTTTAACTTCCCAAGCTGATTGCATTAAAAAAGAAAAGAAAAAAAAAAGTATATTACGTTAAAAAAAGGGACATTGCATTTTTTAAAAAGCCAAGACGCACCATGGGATGAAAACACGGGATGGAAATGGTGGAAACAAGGGATGAATATATTTTCTGCAATATTCCAAGTTTAATTGACAACTTTGGATGGAAACATGCTGTACCTTGTGACGGAATGGAATACTAGATTATTACATAATGAATATTAGGCAGTATACACTGTATAATACAGACTCTTTGTTGTCCACAAGTTGTCATTGTTGTCACATGACCATAACACTTTGCATGTAAATGTACCACTCAATTATCACCTTGTAAATAAACAATGATTTTAAATTTATTATTCAATATTGTGTAAAAGCATTGTAGGTCAAGTCGATTGCAATGCATCGTGGGATTCCACGCAGTATGCTTTGTTGTATACTGCACTTTTTGCAAATGTAGTAGCTTATTCCTTGCATTTGTATACTACATCCTGCAGGAATAGTAAGAGCAGTACATGAGTACGCTACTCCAAACATAGCCTATGCAATGTTTAGAGAGGATTATGGGTAATTCTGATGCTCTACTGACTCACATTTGAGTATTATTGACGTGCTGGTCTAGAAACACAAGACACACAAACTCCCCATGCAAAAGGGGTACGAACCGTTCCAGTCAGTGTGTTCCACAATCAGTCCACACAAAGAAACAAAACTAGTTAAAAAGGTTAGTAATTACTAATGTCCAGTGGCCTGGCAAAAGCGGCTCAGTGTATGGCTCTCTGTGATGTAATCAGCTATTCATGTCTATCTGCCTGACCTACTTGTTGAGTTCCTCCCACCTCTCACTGGCACTGCGGCTGATGCCGGGGAAAAAAGTGCATATGAAGCACCCCATAAAACAGCACAGTCAGACGGACGGCAGAGGCACTTAGAAACAAACAACCTGCCTGCGGTTACTCTTCATAAACTTCCTGTACGTGTTCAACTGCAAATCACACAATCGAGAAATTTAGGAACAAATCAGGGTGCAAAATGGGTCAGGTTTACGATTTCAGCATAAACTAGTAGAGCAGTTGATCCTGTTGTACTCAAACCTACAGACAAACGTTTTGAATCCTTAATTACACAGACCATGGGAATTGTTAGGAATTTAACATTCAAATAATTCTATTAATGATTCTTGTACTTTTTAACCTTTGTAATTCAACCAACCTATACAGTAATGATAGACTGATATTTTAGGTTGATTAATCAACTGATATTTGGCCATTTTGAGCCAAAAACTGCATCTGACCCTTCAGCCAATCGCATTCATTCACCAAATGTCTGGTTCCTGTGATACTTTCACCACCGGAGGAACATTTTAATAGTTCCTATAACTGTTGCTTTTTGTCATGTTCGCACCACAGGAAATGGGAATGATAAATTAGCTCCTACTTCAGTCTAACCCAGCACAACAGGAACTACCAGCGACGTAAGCGTACACTGATTGGCTGAACGCATGCCATACAAAATGTCTGGGCGTTGTGTTCTTGCCTCAGCCTCGATGATATGTAGCACTGCAGGAGATTGTGTCTCTTAGCCATCCTTTTTGCTCTTTTAATCACATAAATTATACCTCTACTTTCAATTTCCGTTATCACAAAACCCACGACACACAACAAAAGCACAACTCCGATCACGGCATCCTCCATCCCTCCAGTTGTTGAATGCTGCACTTAAATGACGGCGCTGTCGGCCTGCTTACGTCACTTCAGAGTTCCTACTGGCGGTGCGAATGAAACCAGGAAAATGGCTCTAGGGGAAAATGTAGATCTTGGGGGACCGCCCTGGTGGCTAGATCCTATAACTAGCCAGTGTGAAAGCCCATTAATGTAAAGCTAACCTGTCTCAAAATTACCTAATCTCTCTTAAGGTGTGTTCACTTTTACCACTGCTTTGCAAAATTCTGCAGGCGAAATCCATTCATTTCAATAGGACTCCACACAGTTTCTCGTGAGGGCAAAACGTTCCCCATGCAGAATTAGCTCATATTCAAGTTGGTCACGAGAATTCACCAAGAAGAACTGGCTTTAATAAGGGAAAGAACTACAATCCTATGAAGCATTCAAAGTGAAAACAATGGAGAAATTTAAAACTATTCATTTAAAAGTTGTTGATTGGAGTTTATTGGAAAAAATATGCACATATATACAAATAATTTGCTTGTCACAACTCTATGATTGGGAAATTTTCTGTACAGTATCATGGGTAATGTAGTTTTTCCACCACAAATTCCACTGTTAAACAATTAAATAATGTGGGCTGATGACTTCAACAGAAACATATAACATTGATTAAGAACCTCAGAGCTCACAGGAGGTCTGCCTCTCAAGGTTTACAAGTTAACATTAAAAATCAATTTCCATATGGAAATAAAAGAATGGAACTTTTGGAACCTGACTGTTTTACTCTCTTCATACCCTATTCAAAAAGATCAAGTGAACTTTTGCCCTTCTGCTCAGTGGGAGATTTCTGTCCTCCCTGAATTTGCTTTAGGACAGGGTGTTGCCTTAGTTTGCACTTTCTTAAGACAGTGACTATTTGTCCTGTTATGTATTTTGGTATTTATTTAAATATATATTGTTTAATTTCTTGTGTCCATACATGACATCTATAAAGATTTGAAAGACAGAAAAACCCTTGAATCTGAGGCAACAACCACCAACTAAGCCTGAGGAGAAAAAAAAATATATTTTCTTCAGGTAAACTTTACAGCTCTGTTGGACAGAGAATGGTGTGAAAATGACTTCAGAAACGGTGTGACGGCTCTTTGAGTTTCATGCAATAAATGAATAATGCATTGCATTTCGCAGAGCTTTTCAAACACAGTCTGCCAAAGCATCTGAAGACCTTCACAGCGATTTAAAGGAAGCTACAACAAAGAGCATCAATTTTGGACATCACAGTGTCAAAAAAAAAAATGTATGCAAATAATTTCATATGCCTCAAATTGCATGGAGAGGTCAAACTAAACTATGGGGTTTAAATAAATGGTTCACTCAAAAAAAGTCCACTCACGCTGTACCAGCCCTGAGCTGGACCATTTACTTTCTTACATGAAACACAAAAAGAGAATACCAAAGCTGCTCTTTTCAATAACACAAAAATGGATGATGATTTATACTGCCAAGCACTTTGAAGTTATACAATAGCTTTGTGTGAGGAACAGCACAAAATGTAAGTTTTGTGCACAGATAATCATCTTCCATTGTTATCCTGATGCTACTCAGTTATATATTTCTTTATGACCAGATGAAATCTCAAAATTATCCAAGGTGACAGAGTGTGTTAAAGATATAAAATATTGGATAAGTAATTTTTTTTCTATTAAATTTGGATAAGATTGAGGTATTACTTATTGGACCAAAAAGAATACAATAATTAGAATACAATTTGCATCTACAAGGATTTACTGTTACTTCATCCTCTACAGTTAAAGACCTGGGTGTTTTATTACACAGCAACTTGTCTTTTGAAAATCATATTTCATAAGTTTCAAAAACAGCCTTCTTCCTCAGAAACATTGCTAAGCTATGTTTCTGATGCAGAAAAGCTAGTGCATGCATTCATGACCTGTAAACTGAATTACTGTGATGCATTGTGGTTGTCCTGCATCCTCAATAAACAACTACAGTTAGTCCAAAACGCAGCTTCTAGAGGGACATATTGTTTACAAGCTGCTTTATTGACGTCTTTCCACGATTGAAGCACTGATTGAGCGATTACATGAGACATGATTCATTTCAGTAAGTTGTTCTGTATCTTTCAACATTCCCTCTGATGTTCAATCATGTCATTTTTGTGATTTATGTCAGCTTTTTGTGATTTATAGGATGGGAGAAGTGTAAAAAAGTTTTTACTGAAGTTTTGTTCACGTATCAACTGAACACAGCACAGACAGACAGAAAGATAGAGCCTTGGGATTTAAGAATCGATATCGATTCATCAAAATGAGAATCAAGAAATCAATATTTTCAACACAGCTCTGGTTTTGTATTATTGTATGGTCATATTCCAACATAATAACTGGAGAAACAACAAGAAAACAATGCAACTGTCATCAGACACGTGTACACAGACACATTCATCCTCAAATAGGCAAAATTACTAATTCAACTGCACTTGACACTTGACCTCTTGCACTGACCTTCAGCAAGCTAACCAACCAAGTAACAACTGAAATCAAACAATGTGAATAACTGTGCCACAGTTACAGAACCACAAACAGGTCATTATCAAAAAGAGAAGAACAGAAATGTTACTCTTCTTGTTTTCGGTCCTCTTCTCACTCTGTAATAAACACATTAGGGCCACACAGGAAGAGAACATCATCTAGACAATAGACACACAGAAACCTCCCAGACTGCAACAGGTACGGCACACAATAGAGCTCTTTAGACTCGGAAGTTCACACCACATTCATCTCAATACTTCTGTTACAACGGCTGCTATTGTTTATAAAAGGTAATGAATGAAAACAGCGATCTATGAGAGGACAAAACCATCAAGTGGTATTGCCGTGTTATTGGGTGGACGCATCGACAAACCGGCCGCTGAGGCGGAACACTAACCCGTTCTTCCAGTTAATGAAGCTCGGCGGCTGTCGCCCCTCCTCCACTCTTCAGCCTGCAAATACAAGTTTACATTAACCTTTTTAACCCCTCTGTCAATATTTGAAGCCTGACTGGAATCAAACACAGTTAGACACAAAGCTAACTCAGCCTTCCCAATCCAAGAAGATCCACATTAGGCAACACAATCTAAAGTGAAAAAAATATATATATATTTCTTCAATTGGAAATCAAAATGTTTAATACAAATGAAAAAAAAAACAATTTGCTTGCAAATTTATCTTAGATAAAAGGAATATCAAAAGCTAGGTTAAGAAAATGTGAGTGCAAAACTCTACTAGGATGACTTTCTTTTAATCTCATGTCATTCTTAAGAATTTCTCATAATGTTTACCTTATTAAAACTCAATCGGCAACGGCCTGTTTTTGCTCGATCGTTGTTTTTGTTGTTTGTTTGTTTTATTTTGGCTGATCTCAGTTCCGGACTTGCACAAACTGAATTGTGATCATTTCCCAAAATGTTATTTGTGTGGAAATATTACAAAGTCTGTAAACAGACCAGCGACGGGACACACTGAAGACAAGCAAAAAGGAGAGGATACTGTACCAGGCACAGCAAGCTCACCGTTCGCGATGCTCGAAATATTATAGGCTAAATATTGAATTGGGGGTGGGGGTTTATATGAACAGATCTCTGAAGAGAACTGACAGACTTCAGTCCTCCTCTTACCTCTATATAATGCCTATTAAAGTAGTGTTTATAAGTGCAGCGCTGCTTTGTGTACAGCAGTAACACAGGAAACGAAATCGCTGCTGATCCATAAGCGCCACCTACTGTCAGAGAGTGACAAAGCTAACATCAGACCATTGTTTTTGCTTTAAATCTTGAAATTTTGCGATCTAATTTAAATGTGTGTAGCATCTTTGTTTGGATCGTGATTAAAATGCAGTGGTTGCCTCTATTTTCAAATAGCTACAGATGTTTTTTTGTAAAAATATGATTTAATTAGGTGCATCCCTAATTAAAACCTCATTAGATGTACGCATAATTTTTTACGTCAAATCTTACATTTAATCAAATTCAGTTAGAATAACATGACACTACAGGGCTATTGACAATCAAATAAAACCAAATACCATCAAAACGCACTGCATCTGAAGTGGCATTTACACCATTTACACCTGGTATTAAGATGCGTTTTGGTTGATCGGATCACAAGTAGACGAG
This sequence comes from Hypophthalmichthys nobilis, assembly GCA_037950665.1. Classification (NCBI taxonomy): domain Eukaryota; kingdom Metazoa; phylum Chordata; class Actinopteri; order Cypriniformes; family Xenocyprididae; genus Hypophthalmichthys; species Hypophthalmichthys nobilis. The sequence goes on along the minus strand of CM075477.1, from coordinate 2,155,617 downwards.
GGAGACACATACCCATTCACACCTGGTGTTTTAATCCAACTCTTTCAACCACTTCTGTCCTGATTTCTTCGAGGAGAGGGTCTATGGACGGGTAAATATTTGGGTTTTTTCAGATCTTTCAATCTAATTAACAAAATAAGCTTGAGCAATTTACATATAAACGCTACTGGAGTCGACAACAAAGTTTAAATCCCGTCTGGCTAGCGTGCTTCCCATAATGTTTTATGCATTAGATCAGTAGGAGGAGAGGAGGAGGTCTTTAGTTGCTGTTCGAACACATTTGACTACATGAGCGTATACACTATGAAAGCAATCCGGTCGAATACTACCTCTGGAAGTGGTCAAAAGTGGTCAACCTCAAACTGTTTTAGACCCTGTTTACACCTGTATTCAGCGTCGTCCACTAGTGATTGGATTGATGAAAATGCATTCTAATGTACGTATAAACAGGAACTCAGGTATATTTACACAGACTGTTTAATGCAGCTCAGAGGTGGCATCATTTACACTGCAAATGCATAAATAATGCTGTGAGATTAATATAAAAAAAAACAATATTGAAATATGAAATGATTTTTATACAATTAAATGACTCTTTTAACATGAAAATTCAGCAAGTGGCTGTCTTAATGAGTCATTTGTGCAACAAATTCGTTCAAACAGCTGATTCATTCAGTCAGTGACTCCCTGTGTCTGAATATGTCTACTTCTCGACTATATAGTACAGAAATGCAAAAAGAGTAATATGTCCAAATTTACAGTTTTTACTCAGAAGTAGGAGAAAAGTCCCGGATGACCTACTACTTCCACCGATATTCTGAAATGTGCATCTGATGGACATTTGCAAACTCATAACAGGTCTGCTGTGGCAACATTGTGTCTAAATATGTAGCTGACAATATTAATTTCTTCTTGTTTGTTTAACTGCTGTATAAAATCAATATCAGATAACACATTTGCAATCATGCTGATATTCCAGAAAAACAGCCTTCTTGCACATGTGATATTGCTGAACTATATCAACTATAACAGAGCATTCTAATAGGCTACACCATGCAAAGCATTACAAAGTGAGTGGTATAATGTCAGCTCACACATTGATAAACAATTACAATATTATCACAGATGATACATATAACACATTCCTACACTCTAAACCTGTATTCAACATAAAAAAGGATTAGCAAAGCTGAACGAGACTAGCATCAGACCCAGCTGTATCCGACTCTGACCAACAGGCACTGGTTCCCCCCACACATATCTTTCGTCACGATTAACTCTCCTCACAGCATTCCTCACATTTTAGGCTAAACAACAAGTCTCAGATTCCAGGAAATCTCCACGATAAGAGCATTCATATTTAAACCGACAAGAAACAGGCTTTAAGACGTGGTTTTTCCACCTCTTCCCAAGCTCATCTTTAACCTCAGTAACACAAGTCTAAACTCTACGCTCTGGCTTTGATATGGGCTCTTGACTAAATGCCCTGCGGTCACACTGGGCCCACATGGTACAAAGGAGAGTAAAATGTCCAACCATTAACTAAATTCTCTCTCAATATACACTACTGAGATGTTTATATTTGTCTCCAGAGACTCTAGCTTTTGCTAGAGAATCCCATTGGCTGCTCTGCTTGCTCTTACAACATATGTCCAACTTAAGTGACTTTGCCAAACAAACAGCAACAGTCTGAATTTCACAAACAGAGATGTCAAACAGGATGACAGCACATTTTACAGGAATTGCAATCATTCAGAGAATTCAGAGGTTGTGTTCTGGTCAAAAACGTACACTTACTCCCTCCGATTTGTAAGAAGAAAAGTTTCCAAGCTTCATAAAGGACAAAATTTACATCATTATTCACTGACAATCTCCCCCTCCGATGAGCTGATGACCACTGTGAGCAGTCAGTGGGTTGAACTTTTGTGAAGCAGATCAATTCATTTAATAAAAGATCCAACTGAAGAGTTTGGTTCCAAAACGCTATAACTCCATTTTGACTAACTTGAGTAAAAAGGTGTTTTCTTTACCAAGAAAGTGGCAAGATGAAAACCACTATTTTCTGTTTCAAACTTTCACATAGCATCTTTTGGTTATAAAAACATTTAAAATTCAAACCTACATTTCGATTTTAAAAGGTTTATTAAAAAAACAGATTTTTTTTCCCCAAAATGCAATAAATCCATGACACGTTTTTTTTTTAAAATGCAATTAATCCATCAATATAAAAGTTATTTTTCATATTGAAAATACACAACAAAGTAAGTTGATTCACATATATGACAACCTCTGAACTTTGTCAATACTAATCTTATATAGAGGCATTTTACTAAAAATACATTCAGCCGTCGCTCCCAAAATGAATTCAACGAGTCATCTTAATGTTATAAATGAATTATCTCTCCGTTTGTCATTACCAATTAAAGAGTATCTGTCGCCACCGCACTGTTAAAATAAACACATTTACAGAGTACATTGGTATTAAAAACCGTAATTCAGTTTTGGGGACCGTGACAGAAGTTAGATGCTGTCGTTGGAACAAGCAACAGCTTGACCGAGTGCCTCATCTTCTTAATCTCCTCACGTAAATGATTACATTTCGATGACTTGCGTTTCTTCCCACCGCAGAAACCCCAACCCAACCCGTTGAACCCCAGTGAAGTCCACTATATGGAGAAAAATCCTGGAATGTTTTCCTCAAAAACCTTCATTTCTTTTCAACTGAAGAAAGAAAGACATAAACATCTCAGATGACATGGGGGTGAGTAAATTATCAGGAAATTTTAATTCTGAAGTGAACTAATCCTTTAACTGTGCACAATAAAAGTTACACTTCACTCTTACAAAAAGATTCCAAAAGATTCTCACAGCAATGCCATAGAAGAACCATGTTTGGTTCCCCAAAGAACCTTTCAAAGAATCAGTTCTTAAAAACCATTTTAATAACCTAAAGAATCTTTTTCCGCTATAAAGAACCTTTTGTGGAATGGAAAGGTTCTGTGGATGTTTAAGTTTCCTCATGAAAAACATCAATGTCAATAAAGAACCTTTATTATTAAAAGTGTAAAAGTAGTTCCCTTAAAAGTATTAATTGCACAGTATATTTTAGAGGCACTGGAAATCAAGATGAACATGTTCTGACATGAATAACTGATATCTGAATTCAGTTCATGTAGTTCCCTACAATAAATGGTTAAACTAGAATGCTTTCAGTTCAACAACTCACTCCTCAAAGGGTCTGATATGTGGCCAATTTACTGGCATTTCATGTTTCCACATGTCTGTAATAAAACGCAGTTTCACCTTTTTATCTCAGCAAAGACGTGGTGGAGAGAGATTAATAACAGCTATTAATTACACAAAACCTTTGATAAGTTATGCATTTTTACATGACTTTCTTGAATGTTTTGTTTCAAAACTCAATGGTTTTTTGTAGAATGATTATTTGTTAATTTAATATTAGTTCTCTCAACAGCAGGTATTAACAAAACCAATAAAACAGTGCAACTGTGACCTGCAAAAGTTGTTTTGTTCCCTTTTCTCGTTGCCTTGTGTTGCTTTGGCTTCTTGTGTGAAAGAGCGTTTATCATGTTCATGCCTGAATAATTCTGCATTCGAGTTTGATGAAACCGGCTCAAGGTCTTTTTCAAACACACTTTCCAGGAAAACACCCTGGAATTTCCTAAAACAAGATTACCCCTTCAAGAGAACCCACACAGATAAGCTCAAATAAGATAGACATGATAGTCTAGAATGTTTTATTACTGCAGCTGATGAGCACAGCATTTGAATCCATCATTGGTCTGGAAGATTTGATTCATTACATGCCAAAGAATCGCTGAGAGCAGTGCTTGCGGTCGGTCTATCAGCACTGCATGCAGGATTTACTGCTTTACTAGCACGAAGAGCAAAGCAAACGTGTGCTCTTTACAAACTATCTGCAGTGCTTCCCACACAGACTTTACTTGGGCGGGCCGCCCAGCTATATTAACGGCCGCCCAAGTATATTTGGAGACACATTTATGCTTTTATTATTTTTATCCTCTTATACTTTTGTATCCACCCAAGATAATGAAACCATCCGTGATCGATTAACTAGTGTAAAATCTCCCCTGGCCCTACGCGTTTCGTACCTGCTCGTTCTGTGCCCGAGAACCGTTTACTCCCGCTTACATTGCCACGTGCGCTGCAGAGACGCGGTGAATATTTCACAAAGAGCGCTGCATGTTGCAAAGTCACAAGGCTTAACACAATAAACTGTATTTAATTTGATTTCCATTTAATTCTTAGTAAATTATTGTAGTCTCCCGACATGAAGAAAAGACTAAGAACATTATTTGACCTGTATGTTATTCATTATATAAATTTTACTAGTAAAAGTGTGATTCAAGTAAATGAGAGGGAAAAGGCTTTTTGAGTTGATGCACCGTAATGAGAGCTGAAGGAAGTTGAATCATGGTTAGGAGCCTTTAATTCTACATTAAGCCTGAAAAGTGTGTTGCTGGTTTTCTCCTGAAGGTGGTCTCTGTCGCTTCACGCATGGGTCTGCGGCCGTGAACCAATGCTCCACTTCTACACTGTGGAGAAACGCTCTGTGTGGCCCATTCATTTCATATTGCATACTAATTTGTCAGTACTACTTCAAACAATTACTCTGGATCACATAAGGGGCTTTCGCAGCGGAGGAATGTTTTCATAGTTCCTATAACTATTGGTGGAAGTACCCACTTTTTAGTGTGTTCACACTGCAGCAACTGGGAAGATTTTAGTCATAAGAACAACTAAATTAGCTCCTACTTCAGAGTAGAGTGCAACCCAGCACAACAGGAACTACCAGTGATGCAAGTTTACATTGATTTTCTGAACACATGCCATATGAAACGGCAGCACCCGCCATTTTTAAAATGCCGTGTAAACACACAGTTTAGATATACTTACTCCATGAACTAACATACAGACAGATAATGGTAATGGCATTTACCTGTCTGAGGTGTTGCATTCTTGCCTCAGCCTTGATGATATGCATGTAGCACTGCAAGTTTTTGTAGATTGTGTCTCTTAGCCCTCATTTCTGCTCTTTCAACCACATAACTTATATGTCTACATTCCATCTCCATTATCACGAAACCCATGACACACAACAAACTCAGCTCTGATCACGGCATCCTCCATCCTACAGTTGCTGAATGCCACGTTTAAATGACGTCGTCGTCAGTCGGCTTACGTCACTTCAGAGTTCCTACTGGCGGTGCGAATGAAACCAGGAAAATGGCCCTATGGGAAACTGTAGTTCTCGGGGGACCGCCCTGGTGGCTAGATCCTATAACAGTGCGAAAGACCCTCTAGTGTTAAGGGTTTTGCTCAGTTCATGAATAATTCCTTGTGGGGTTTAAACTTAAAGGGATAGTTTACCCAAAAATGAAAATTATCCCATAATTTACTCACCCTCAAGCCATTCTAGCTTTATATGACTCAGACGAACACAATCAGAGTTATATTAAAAAATATCCTAGCTCTTCCAAGCTTTATAATGGGAGTGAATGGGGGTCGAGATTTTGAAGCTAAAAAAAAAAAAAAAAAAAAAAAAAAAAAAAAATCGCATCCATCCATCATAAAAGTAATCCATACGACTCCAGAGGGTTAATAAAGACCTTCTGAAACGAAGTGATGGGTTTTTGTAACTCTTCCTCCAGAACTAGAATCGAGTATGGCCGTTGCTGGAAGCTAGTTATTATAGTTTACAAAGTTTTAAATATGGATATTTCTCTTACAAAACCACTCGCTTCAGAAGTCCTTTATTAACCCTCTGGAGTCGTATGGATTACTTTTAATGATGGATGGATGTGCTTTTTTGGGCTTCAAAATCTCAAACCACCCACTCACTCCCATTATAAAGCTGGGAAGAGCCAGGATATATATTTTATCCAGATAACTCTGATAGTGTTCGTCTGAAAGAAGATAGTCATACACCAAGGATGGCTTGAGGGTGAGTAAATCATGGGATAATTTTCATTTTTTGGGTGAACCATCCCTTTAATGCCTTTCAGCTATCTGCCCAAATATTTCTCCACCCCACTGTGTAATGGAGTTTGCTGGTACCCGCCACTGTCATTTTCAGGCCCCACAATGTTTTTCTCAACCACATTTTGCTGAGTTCTAGTGTTCTCTGCTGTCTGCACAATGACAGTGGTTGAGTTTCAAAGCCTAGTGAGCTACCTAACTAGACAACACTTTTGGGAGTCATAGCATTTTTTGGGCAGAAATGTACGACTCGGCATATGATGTCCAAAAACGCTGCTGACTCAACTTATGTCTACAATGCTGACTGACTCCAATGATGCCCTGATGGCCAAAACTGCTGCTGATTTGTAACACACACCTGATGCCCAAAAGTGCTGCAGACTCTAATCTACAGCCGTACACTACCGGTCAAAAGTTTGGAATGATTAAGACTTGTAAATGTTTTTTGAAAACCGTAATATTGTGAAATATTATAACAACTTTTATATTTTAAGCTACATCATTTATTCCTGTGATCAAAGCACCGTTACTCCATTCAGTGTCACATGACCCTTCAGAAATCATTCTAATATGCTGATTTGCTGTTTATGTTTGTTGCCAAGAGACCTGCTGCTGACTAGGAACTGCAGCTGATGCGCCACTTTTGATGCCCAAAACTGCATTGTGATTGTCCAAAACTAAAAATGGGTCGTAATATCCAATATGCATGGCGGAAATGTTGACTGACCCCTAATGATGCCCAAAACTGCTGCTGCTGCTGACTGGGCATGTGCGTATGATGCCCAAAACTGCTGAATGAGTGTGAACACACACCTGCCCCACACACACGCAGAAGAGCTGTATCAACAGACGGCTTGTTAGGTTTTGAGACACGGCCCATAAATGCGTCTCATTCATCCATCCATTTGAGGAGAGCGTTTGCTAGCAACAATGGTCCCAGTACAGGCTGGCGTCCTCTTACCTTGGGCAAATCCCGGAGCTGGTTGGCGTCCAGCAGAAGCTCTTCCAAACTGCCTCTGTAGCGATAGATCTCATCCGGGACGAAGAGGAGCGAGCAGTGGCGCTTATCGATCGTCTCGATGTGACGGTTGCACCGCCACAGGGGGATACAGTGAAACATCACGGGATGGTGATCCGAATCCTGGATAAATCCGTAATGCTGGAAAAGTTTCCACAGCAATCAAAACTAAAACAAACAAGCGCGAGAAACTCGGAGCGCCGAAGCAACTAGTGTCGGACACAATCTATCGATCTGCAACGCAAATGTATCACGCACAGAAACATGGAATAATAAAAACGTCGCGCTCCACTTCGGCTTTGATCCCTGGAGTTTTCTTTCCGCCTTTTTCACCTTTCTCGCAACATCTTTACTGGAAGGCGCTGAAGTGTCCCGTATCTTTCTTTGTAAGCGGTTACATGTCTGTTTAGCTGCGTTTATTTCGTGTTTTTCTTATCCCGGAGTTTATTTCCTCTTAGTCCAGTTTCTGACCCGGAACATTCACTCCCTCATTCCAGATCGACGTCACGAATCCCATCGGCTCCTCCCTCTTTTCTGTCGCTCCCTCCCTCCTCCCTGCGCGTAAACAATAACACACACCACAGTCAGCTGAACTACACTTCCCCAAAACACCTGACTGTCCTTCAAATCTGTGTGACATTCAACAAGTGTATCATTATCTATCTATCTATTCATCTAAAACCTGTGGCCTGTTGCATGAAGCTAGTTGAACAAACTCTGAGTTTCAGAGTAGGTTTGGAGTTGACAAATCCAGATAAATCCAACTTGGTTTAGATCAGGATCAGATGTTGAACCCTGCTAAAAACCAATCCACCTTCATAAGCCCGAAAAAGCAGAGTTTGCTCAAACTAATCTTGAACTTACCTGGGTAGAAACTGAAACCAGCTTTGTGCAACAGGCCACTGACGATCCATATTATGATTTAAGAATAATTCAAATCATATTGTGTCCGTCAGTGAATGCAAAGAATGTCAGTATTTGATATTGTCACTGTCACAAATCTGCCTACTTTATTTTATTTTAATATTTCTCATTCATTTAGCCATAGCTTTGTGTTTATTTGTTTGTTTTACATTTTTCAAAATGCTAAATCTTTGTTTATTTCCAGGTTGAAATGAAAAAGAAATCAAACTTCCAGATCTTTAACTGTGTAGTGAAACAGGTTGTAGGCTACAGTTTATTTCTTCGTATTTTTATATTGTTTTCTTTTTATAAAGCTTTTTTTTTTTCTTTTATTACATTTTAACGATACACGTGCATTTGAAGGGGTGGTTGATTATGATTTCACTTTTTTAACTTTATTTAGTGTGTAATGTTGCTGTGTGAACATAAACAACATCTGCAAAGTTACGACGCTCAAAGTTCAATGCAAAGGGAGATATTTTCTTTTACAGAAAACACTTTTTAAGGACTACAACAAACTTTTTCCTGAGTTAGTGACATCACTAACCCTAAAATTTACCCCTGAGAACACACAACAAAGGGGGTGAGGTCATGTTGGGCTGCTTTAGAGAAGAGGAAGAGTTGTTGTAGTAGAGTGTTGTTGTCATGCCGTCATTTTACGCCGGACTGCTTCACAAACGAGGGTCAATTCAACGCTGGATTTGCACAAAAGATTAACATGACGGCACATGCTAGTGGATGAGTTGAATCAACTCCACAGCAACTACATAAATTTATCCACTAACCATTCAGAAACGTCCAGTTTCATTCTAAAAGTTGTAACTTCTTCCTGAGTCTCTCCATCAGTGTCGACTCCGGTTTGAACAATGTAAGGCTGAACACCGTTACTGACAATCCTCATTTTGGCTGCGTGAGATTCTCCAGCTTTGTTGTTGTTGAGCGACCGAAGCGTGAGCTGTTAAAGCCCCGCCCTCTTCTGGAAAGGGGGCGGGAGCAGCAGCTCATTTGCATTTAAAGGGACACACACAAAAACAGCGTGTTTTTGCTCACACCCAAATAGGGGCAAATTTGACAAGCTATAATAAATGATCTGTGGGGGATTTTGAGCTGAAACTTCACAGACACATTCTGGAGACTTATATTACATCTTGTAAAAGGGACATAATAGTTCCCCTTTAAATTTCAATGTAACAGAAAGAACAAGAACAAAAACAACTCCATCATGTTTTAAGAACAATCTGAAAGGTCCCCCTCTTTCAAAAATCGTATATTTATCCTTTAAAATACAAGTTGTCATCTGAAGATTGGAATGAGGACTTAATAGAAAGGAATCCCAACTCAATTATCCTTACCAGCGGAGGAAGAAAAAGGTTGTAAACAAATGTAAATACAAAACATCTACTGATTGCAATGAAGTTAATATGAAAATTGAGAAAAAAGTCATTGAGGGGATCTCAAATCCAATAATAACATCTGTAATCTATAATTTCAAACCAGTAAATTTCCAAACAAAATGAAAATAGCTAAAGTTGTGCCGCTGTATAAAACTGGGGATAGACACATCTTCCAAAATTTTCCAAAATTCTAGAAAAACTATTCACTAATAGATTAGACAAATTTTTAGATAAACTTAACATGGGACGGGGGGTAGTGTTGCAGTGGGTGAAAAGTTGTTTAAGAGACAGGAAACGATTTGATATTCCTCGTTGTGTTTGGACATTGCTTGTGGCGTCCCCCAGGGGTCAGTACTGGGTCCAAAATTATTTCTGCTTTAAACAATATTTGTAAAGTATCAAAAATAGTAAAATTAGCTATTTGTAGATGACACAAATATTGGAGACTGGAGACTACTTCAGAAATGTGCAAATTATACAGGTGGTGTGACAGAAATAAAGTATCATTAAACATGAATAAAACTAAATACATGTTATTTGGTAAGTGTAAAAAGAGTACACAAGTCCAGATACAGATAGATGGTGTGGACATAGAAAGGGTTAATTAAAATGAGTTTCTTGAGGGGATAATAGATGACAAAACAAGCTGGAAATCTCACATAAAACATGTACACAATAAACTTTCAAAAAGCATTTCTTTACTGAATAAAGCAAAGCATGAATACAAATGAATATAAATCACTCATAACTGCAAAACTTATAATTGCATCACTATCTATGTTACAAAAAGAGCCATAAGGATAATTCATAATAGCCTACCAGTTATAGAAATCATACAAATTAATTATTTTTAAAATCAAAGAAGTTTACTGATTTGGTTCATTTTCAAACAGCACGAATAAGGCAAAAAACAACCTACTCCCTGGCAATATTCAAAAATTATTATAATTTTAGGGGGGAGTGCAACTGAAAACATCTTTGTGTCTATACAACATTAAAGAGTTTTTGTGTTTGTATATGTGAAGTGAAGCTGTGGAACAGATGAAGTTCAGTGCTCTAATAATGTCTAAGCATGAGCCAGTTCTAAAAGCGGTACAAAAATATGGTTTTCATAAGGTACAGGGAGGAAGAAGGGATTTGACTAGGTGTTCTCACAGAATATTTATTTATTTGTTTTTTTCCCCATACTATTTATTCTCTATGTAAATAGATGTATGTTTTCTTGGTATTTTTGGGTGTGTTGGGATAAACATATAAATATATGTAGTAAATTGTAAATAATGTATTAAGATAGGATTAAGATGATAGCCAATCTGATGATTATTAAAGAGTATGGAGAAGCGGTGGGGTAGGATTAAATAAGCTTATGCTTCTATCTACTTCTTTTTGGACATTTAAGTTATTTTGGACATATAAGTTAGTTTTTTTTTTTTTTTTTTTTTCTTTGTGTCATTTTTACATGTTCGAAATAAAGCCATTCATTTGTTACGATTTCTCTCAGCCAGCGTCCTATATTTGGAGCACAAACAGGTTTGCAGAACACACAGGCCTATTCCTTCTTATTTAACTTGATCTCTAATGTATTTCATCAGAATTTTTTTGCCATTTTGGCTACTCTCTCTGTGTTCTGTCTGTTTTGGGGGATGGACATTGTTACTTAACTGAATTAAATAACATAGCCTTCTTCATGCTCGGTGTTTGCATTTTTGGCATTTTTTTTAATTCTGTAACCTACTTGTTCTACAGATCGGTGTACAAGTGTTATTATGCTACTGGTTTGAAAGCATTGATATAATTTCTTACAGATAATATCATGATGATCATTGCGTTGGTCTTACCGAATGCAGTGTCCTGTCAGCTGTCTGAGGGCCTTTTTTTTAATTACCCTCATTGAATGAGTTCAGTCAAACGATTCGTTCAAAACAGCTGATTTATGTCGAGTGCACGCGCTCTCAAGTGGCCAAGACCACAAGTGTGGGTATTGGACAGGGCTGGGAGACGCACAATGGATTTACTATTTGAAACCATTTTTATTGAGGAAAAACAGACAATATTATGTTCAAAATGTAAGTCACCTAATAGCCTGTTAACTTATTTTTTATTGAATTATTATATGAAATCAATATCACATTTGCAATGTGCTGATATTCGGGAAAACATCACTTTTGCTCGTGAGATATTGCTTATAAATACTAAAAACAAGAACTTATACAGAGATTTTTTTGCACCATATCTTGGTTTTTGGAAGCATTTTTATTAATTTTGGTGGTATTTTTGCCCCAAGCCACCGTTAATTTCCGACAAGGCCCATTTCAAGTTTCAAAATGGGTGAAACAGCAAAGGTCGCTACTGCTGTCAGTTTAAGTGTTGCCAGGTATTACTACGAAAACGTTCAAAAGTTCAAATCTTGTGTTTTGGAAATAACAGCATTCAGAGAATGTCATTCAAATTTTATTTTTGAATATGAAAAATGTATTTGGCTACAGCCATGATCAGTTGTGATGCTTCCACTGCATGTGATCTACTGTATGACTCAGTACACATTTCCTCATTAAATACGTTACATTTTCTGTCTGTTTACACACACACACACACATTTTTATTGTGTAAGCATATTTAAATGTCCTTCAAATTTCAAAGAGAGTTAATTCACTAATTTTGTTGAGTTTTCTCTTTTGCAACAGCGTCCACTGCTGTTCAGTGTTTGTAACATGTTCTGAAGATGTTCCTTCAACACCCATGAAACTTTGGGAGTTGTTTTTTTTTAAATAAAATAGCGCAGTGTTTTTTTAAATTATAGTTATTCCCAACAGAGTGATTCTTTAAAGCACTGTGAACTTAAAGGTTCTTTGGGAACCCAAAATGATTCTTCTATGGCATTGCTGTGAAAACCTTTAATCTTAAAAATAAAGGTTAATTTGCTTACCTGTAAAACAACAATCGTTTCTTTGACATTTTAACCAACATTGTTAAAATCAACTTCCCAGTTAATTTTTAAGCAGATTGTTTTGACAGTGTGACTAAGATATTCTAAACCAAACTGTTGCCTCAACCGGTTTTGCTTCAGGATTCAGATTTGACATAAATCTGGGACCAGTAGCTTTTTCCACAATATTTGTGCATGCAGAAAGTGCACGTAACCATTTGAACAGAATACAAATCACTAGACTAAATATTGCATTAGTATTAGCCAGATTACCAACATGAATTTGCCCAACAAACAAACAAGAATACACATGATTCAAATACATTTGGCTACAACTGATATTTGGTACACTCATTTCTTCTTTTATTATCACAACTACAGTATGCATGATTATATGCTTAGTTTGGTCCTTTTACTTTTTGCAAGTGGCATTTCCCCCTTCTGTCTGTGACCCTCAGAACAGCTGATCTATTTCAGAAGTGAAGTTAAACTGCAGCCCACATCCACTAGATGGAGACAAACACGAGGTTCAACAGCACACATGCAGTGTGAGTATATATATTGTACTGCACACTCAGACTAACAAGCACCAAAGCAAACAGATTGTGGTTATTATAGTTTTAATTTCAGAATTCAATTCGTGTCTGTCATGATAGAAAAAAAATCAATACAAAGAGACAGTTTGATTTCAAAGTGCAATTATTGTTCATACAAATAAGTAGCAAGTTGATCATATTTCATCAATCCTGTAAGCATTTGTGGAATTACAAATAACATTGAACAAAAAAAAACAAAAAAAATCTCTCTAAACCATTTAGACGATAAGGGTCAGCCAGGGACCATATATCTCACTTATATCCAATATCATCTGCATTCATCTGCGACAAAGCTGCTTTTTAAAGGCCTTCAGGGACTTCGCCATCATGGGCGCCACTCCTGTGAACATACAAGACAAACACTCAAACCACTGATAAACTACAGAAACTGCTCCAGTATAAACTCTGTATTCCATCTACACGTGCCTTAAATGAAAATCTGTTCATTAACAATGTTAAATAAAGCTGTAAAGAGAAATTGAAGTCACACGGCTTGTTATTACAGAGGTTTTATAGATTTAAATGAGAGTTTTATCACATTACCAGCTATGAAACAGATAAACTTCCAGATAACACTGCAGGTCAAAAGTTCAAAATCATATTTAAAAAAAAAAAAAAAAAAAAAAAAGTCTCTTCTGCTCACCAAGGCTGCATTTATTTGATGAAAAATACAGTAAAAACTCTAATATTGTGAAATATTATTACAGTTTAAAATAATGTAATTTATTCCTGTGATCAAAGCTGAATTTTCAGCATCATTACTCCAGTCTTCAGTGTCACATGATCCTTCAGAAATCATTCAAATATGCTGATTTGATGCTCTATTATTGGTCTGTAATTATTAATAATGTTTCTTATTATTATCAATGCTGAAAACCGTTTTTGCTGCAATTGTGATCCACGTGAAACTCACTTTTAATCTTGCGGGGGTCTTGAGCTTGGCTGGAGTTGTTGGTGGAGGGTTTGGAAGGTTCGCTGAAGCCGGATCTTCCTCGATTCTCACTGGGCTTCACACTGCTGTGGGTGAGCGACAGAGTTTCTCTGAGTGGTGTTAACCTGCACCGTGACGAGCATCACACTAGTGGAAGGGAAAACCCTTCCTTTACATCGGCTCACGCTTTTCCACCGGCCTCGATCTTGTCTGAACTGACCTGGCTCTGTCTGTCGGGTGAGGGAGTGTCACGGGGCCGGCCGTGCCGTGAATCTCCTGCTGGATCCGCACATTTCTAGGTGGCTTAGCAGCTGAGTGAATAAATGCCATTTTCACCTGCCTTCCTGAGAAACAAAACACAGCAAGTGTGACATCAGGCATCAACGGCAGAGTTTCACGTGTTATCAGAGCGTGACAGCTGTTATAATGCTGTCAGGGAGTTGAGAATGCCTTTTAAATTACAACTGACTTCCTAAATTTAAACCATGTGGCAAACAGAATGCAAAGCTGTGGAAGCTTGTTTCCACCATGGAATTTAAAAAAAAAAAAAAAAAAAAAAAAAAAAAAAAGGGTAACTGTGACTTTTTATCTTGCAATTTAGGCATTGGAATTCAACAGTATCTATTACAGCTGCTGCACGATTCTGGATAAATTGAGAATCACAATTTTTTTTATTAAACAGATCACAATTCTGAATAGACAATATTTACTAAAGGTTCTGACAACATGTTTATTGCTGTAGTCTGTAGTCTATTTAACAACTATTTCATTCATTTAAAGGCACACTATGTAGTTTTAGCCTCTAGAGGTCCCTTATTCAAAACATAGGTGTAGCTTGATGATGCCTTGATTTCGTGGAATCATGGGATGTGTTGTCTTCACATCTACAGCCGGTGGAAAAGAAACGGGATGGGACTCGGGCAGAAATCATGTTCAGCAATTGATAAGGAGAGACTAGCACGACACACGGCTCGAGAGCAGCGGGACTTTTATTATGGGACTTTTTATTACACAGTGACTGCTTCCACTTCTTCCGGTCAAGCGTATGTGGAGTAATGCAGTGCTGTTTATCATATTAGATACATTTGAGTGTTGAAAGTTGTTATAATGCTACTCTGCGTTCACTCGGCAGCTGCTGTGAGACTCTTATTGCACACTGCAGTAATCTAGATCGATATTAGTCAAGGTAAAACATGGTACTCGCGGTAAATCAAGATAATATACCTTATAAGATAATAAGACTTACTGTGTTGAGCTATATAACATGATTAGTTTTCAGTCTATAAATGTATCCAAACAGTTGCTCACCTGTTTAATAAAACAAATAATATATTAAAGTCAGCATGAAATCAAAATTGATAATTCTTATTTTTTTTATGGAATATTGTTGTATTTATTAATCATTAACCTCCTCTCCCCCTCAAAACAACTCATCGTCTCTTCCTGTCACATGCTATGGTTGAGGGCGGAGCTATCTAGAACTGCCAGCAGATTCAGTGATGTAAGGGGTAAATGCTGTCGCTGGGGTAAGCTGATGCTTCACTTTATAGAGATCAATGCATTAACCAGCACTGATGCCAGTCACTGGGGTGTACAGTACCCTCAAACATGGAAAGGAACCTGAGGACACAGTCAGTTAGGCAGTCCCCCCCATTGGAGCAGAGCAAGAGACCAGAGCGTTTTTAGATTCACTTCTATGGAAGTTGAGCATCAGGCTTAACTGAAGCGCGAGCGTGAGGGTCAACTTCCATAGGAATGAACCGAAAACGCTCACCCTTTTCCACGCCAACGGACACGCACCGTCAGTCAGTCTGTCTCTCTTGCACGCACTCTCTCTCGCTGTTTAGTGCCGTTGACAGTCCTCATCATCCTCAATAAATAAAGTTCTTACAGTAACATGAGGGTGCTCGGAGTGAGTCCAGTGGAGAGAAATCCCCACAACTGACTGCAAACAGGCATTCATATCTGCCTCCATTTTGTTAGCAATGCCCAACTTCCAACGATCCAATCAATTCCCGAAGGACGAAATCAAGTCCCGCCCTGTCATTTCAGATGCCGTTTCACTCGGATAGACGTCACAGTAGAGAAGAAAAGACAATTGCAATTTCCGTTTCATGCCGACTTTAAAGTGTCTTTGGTGTCTCCATGGTTTCTACAAAATAATCTAGGAAATCTAGGATATGATGTCATTGATAGGCGACGCACGGACACGTTCCGTGTCCTGGTTAAAATTGCTGATTTCTCTAGATTTAAATATTCTTGGAAGCATTTGGTATGATTTATGTACACAAGTCAACATAATATATAACTGTTCTGGTGGTTTTTTTGATATTTGAATCCAGAAATCTATTGTGCCTTTAAAGTCAACTTGTTAAGTAGATTTTGAAAAACAATGTTTGGAAGTTAGTCGGGCCGACACCAACAACAAACAATCAGCATTAGGGGGTGTAGCTATAACGGTCGAGGAGACAGAACGAGCAAGAGGGAAATTTGAAGAAAAAAAACCTGCAGAGAGAGAGATGATGAGACAATACAAAAGAGCTCAAAAGAATATCACTGGAATGAAGGTTTATGACTGGGCAAGCGCTTTAGGACCCACGTTTATATTAGAAAATCTTTCCAGCGCTGGAAAGAGCTAAGAGGGAAGGCCTGAAAACAGATGCAGAGGCTGCTTTGATTCCTTCTCATGTGAGTAACACTGAGTTTGAGTGTCTGGAGCTGCTGTTCTGTTTGCGACTAACAACGAACACTTTATGTATTTACTCTTGTGTACTGTACGTTCATTTTTTGTGCTTCCTTGTTGTTTGTTCATCAACTGCACTTTATTTTTCGTGAAGCATTTTGTTGCGCGTCGGCTGTGATACACAGACATCCACTCTCAATGCGTGTGTAACAGCGGCCAGATAGTGAGAGTTGAGCAGTTAAACTACTGCACACTGACGCCCGCTAGAGAATGAGGTGTTTAGCGTCATTGGTAGTGCACTCGCCTCACATGTCAGCAGTGATTGGGCCGGGGTTCGAGACCGACTCGGAGCACGGTGGTTAGGATTGGAGAGTGAGTTTTGGAGGCAGAGCAATGAAAAGAGGGGTGGGTTTGTTTGGGTTGATTTCAAATATCAACAATGTCCAACAGCGTTATTCAAAATCTACTTACCGCACCTTTAAATGAGTTTAAAAAATGGTTTGAGTGAATGATTCAATGACTCATCAAGACTTCACTTGTTTTATTACTGGTTGAATCGGTTTTTGAACGAACTTCTTGAATGAATGATTCAATGACAAATACATTTTTAACAGTCACTTGTCGCCACCTACTGGTACAACAATGTAATTGATACTACCTTTATTTGAAACGCCAGCCATTTCATATTTATACATGACAACTGCTCTCTCTGGATCAGAACACAGATCTGAATGTTCACTGTACTCAGACTTGTCTAAGGTTTAATAGACAGAGAGCCGAATCGCTGTCATTTAAGAATAAGATCGTGTGGGTGTTTGAATCGAGATTGCGATCTTTTAGCGATAAATCGTGCAGCTCCAGTATCTATCCACTCTGGGTTTTGCCATTAACCATAGTCACAGTTGCTCTTCAAGTCTATTCATAGTCTGAGCAGACAGATGGTCAGAGCCATGTTACCACAGAGCACAACTGCATTTATGAGCCATCAAGCTCCCGCTCTGGAGAAATACTTTAAGAGAAGGCTTACAGATTACACTTACAACTGATCTCCCAACAGTCAGTGAATGTCTGTCTGTAAGGACTGAATTAGATAGACATCAGCTGACAATCTACAGTATGAGGGAACAACACAAATCAGCTATACTACAAGTTAGTACTGGGCAGCATGACCGTATTGTAGACCAAAGTTTTTAATTTAATATATACAGCATGCATAACACTGTCCAGGGCTGCTTTATTAACACGTGTGGGGAAGAAACCAGGAGTAACGTGAAAATGCAGAGCACAACGCAAATGCAACTACCTTGGGGCTTCCCGGAGTGAGCAGAGACGATGCTCTTCGTGAGCCGCTTCAGTTTCCTCTCTCTCTCCTCGGACAAGCGCAGGTACATCTCTCTCCAGGACTCGTACTCCTCCAGCTGGGCGTTCCTGAAGTCTTTCTGACAGTGTCTCTCCCACAGATGGTCCGTCACCCCGATATACACCTGTGTCAAAATCATAACCATACAGTTAAGCCATTTCCAAGATATACCAATCAATCTGGGCACAAATAAATGTAAAATAACTGCATAGTCTTCAATGTATAAATGAAATAAAAAAAGATATTTTTTTTTTCCTTTGTATTTTGTCATTTCATTAACATTAATGACACAGACAGCATGGGGTTTATGAGGCTACTGTCACTTTAAGACCAAATGCACAGATCCAATATAATGATACACATCCTTTTTCTTTCTTAACTGTTTACATTCATAAAGCCATAGGCAACTATGTTTACAGGGATACTTGCCAAGACGGCATTTTGACAATTTTGTGTGTGTCCGTTCAAGCACAGATAGATGCGGAAGAGAATGAAACTCTGTGTGCTCTGAAAAATAGCGTGCGAGTACCAAATTGAGTTCTTTTGTGTATTCGTCCGCTCAAATGGTTTAAAAATGCTTGAATGTTTAAAATGACAGGATGTAAAACGTGCAAATTATAAACTTTCACTCTATGATGATTAAACTTTGTTAATCCAAGAATCTGGTCCATACGGATCATGTTTCAACTACGATCCCTACTTGACATTGCACATGCGAGAAATGCGATCTGAATAGGATTTTAAACCACATATGAATGTAGCTGAATATGAATAAACACATATGAATGTATGCATAAAAATTATAACGGATTTGGACTGACAGTTTGAACACAAAGTGGAAATCGTAATAAAAATAAATTATATTTAATAAAAATAAAAAATAAATTGCATCCAAAAGCATGACTGTGGGTGTAAATATGTTCATGATCTTTCTGAACTAAAGGCTTAAACTTATGCTTGCATTTTGTTTTGTAGACAAACGGTACTTACACATTTTTATTTACAAAATGAAAAGAAAAAAAAAAAAAAAAGAAAATTATTGGATTTCATGACTCCATGACTATTATTTGAAAACATTGAAATCGTAATAAAAAATAAGTTGGTGCAGACACACAGTTTCCAGCATTCTCACTATGAAATGACTCCTTACTGGATTATACTCCTCGATCCGCAGAAGCTGCTCAGGCGTGCAGCGCTCCAGCACTGGCTCCAGTATTTCAAACGGCACCCCTCCAATCTCATAGAGAGCTGCGAAACAGCCACCGTCTTTAAAACCAAACTCAACTGACCTCATGCAAACATCAAGATCATAACATCAGGTAACGTACAGTCGATGTTGTTCTGCAGCGCTCGGATGCACTGCTGGTACAGCGTCATCATAGAGGGCAGATACGTCATCTTACTGCCGGAGTACACCTGCATCTTATTCTTCAGCCTC
The DNA here is from genome assembly GCA_037950665.1 of Hypophthalmichthys nobilis. Classification (NCBI taxonomy): domain Eukaryota; kingdom Metazoa; phylum Chordata; class Actinopteri; order Cypriniformes; family Xenocyprididae; genus Hypophthalmichthys; species Hypophthalmichthys nobilis. Next base: position 2,136,347 of record CM075477.1, on the reverse strand, counting down.
TGTCCAATGAAAACTGGAGCCTCTTCACAGTCTTCAGGGATCTTTCTATCAGCTAGATATATATAATGAACAAAATAATCTATTATGGCAACATAAAGCTATAAAATGAAAACACCCAGTACATGCAAAGCTTTGACTCACCTTTCTTTTCACTGAAGTACTGATACTGAGAAACATCCTCACATTCAGGAAAACTTGTTGGTAAAGGAACGTTTAACAAATCCATCACGGACCGTTCAGGTACCTGGAGTTAAAGGGAGAGTTCACTCAGAAAAATAATTCATTTTTAACCTGTATGAATCTCCAAAATGACAAAGCTGTTGATCTCAGATCAAATATAGTAACATATGTGCATTGTGTCAGGTTTGATATCAGTAACATCAAACATCACTGGTTATTGTGTGTCTCACAAACTGATCCAATGAGACTTGATCTAAAAGATACAACAGAGTAAATAAGGGCTAAAGAAAATCATGTGGGTCATTTGGTAACACTTTTCTTAAAGTCTTTATGCGCCAGAGAAACAAGCACGCAGCTTGTTTCTGAATTGTGTGTCTGAACTTCTGTTTTTGCCATAGCTCTATATATTTCTAAGGCATCAATGTCAAAGAGTAATTAGCTGGTGAAGTGGATTTACTTATTGTACAGTTAACAAAAGTTATCATGAGCATTATAATGTTTGAAGCGATTCATTCATAAATCCGCAAGATCTTACCTTCATGCTGTGGAAATACAAACCGGAAGAAAAAACACAATGAGTGCAGTGCTGAAAAGGGGTGGGGCTACAGAAGGTCTATAATGGTCATATATATATGTATATGTGTGTGTTTGTTTATTTATATATATATATATATATATATATATATATATATATATATATATATATATATATATATATATATATATATATACACACACACACACACATACATACATACATACACACACACACACAGAGATCAGGCATAACATTATGACACTGACAGTGAAATGAATAACACTGATCATCTCTTCATCGCAGCACCTGTTAGTGGGTGGATATATTAGGCAGCAAGTGAATATTTTGTCCTCAAAGCTGATGTGTTAGAAGCAGGAAAAATGGGCAAGCGTAAGGATTTGAGCGAGTTTGACAAGGGCCAAATTGTGATGGCTAGACGACTGGGTCAGAGCATCTCCAAAACTGCAGCTCTTGTGGGGTGTTCCCGGTCTGCAGTGGTCAGTATCTATCAAAAGTGCTCCAAGGAAGGAACAGTGGTGAACCGGCGACAGGGTCATGGGCGGCCAAGATCATTGATGCACGTGGGGAGCGAAGGCTGGCCCGTGTGGTCCGATCCAACAGACGAGCTACTGTAGCTCAAACTGCTCAAGAAGTTAATGCTGGTTCTGATAGAAAGGTGTCAGAATACACAGTGCATCACAGTTTGTTGCGTATGGAGCTGCATAGCTGCAGACCAGTCAGGGTGCCCATGCTGACCCCTGTCCACCGCCGAAAGAGCCAACAGTGGACACGTGAACATCAGAACTGGACCACGGAGCAATGGAAGAAGGTGGCCTGGTCTGATGAATCATGTTTTCTTTTACATCACGTGGATGGCCGGGTGCGTGAGTCTCTTACCTGGGGATCACATGGCACCAGGATGCACTATGGGAAGAAGGCAAGCCGGCGGAGGCAGTGTGAAGCTTTGGGCAATGTTCTGCTGGGAAACCTTGGGTCCTGCCATCCATGTGGATGTTACTTTGACACGTACCACCTACCTAAGCATTGTTGCAGACCATGTACACCCTTTCATGGGACCAACACAATATTAGGAAGGTGGTCATAATGTTATGCCTGATCGGTGTATAGGCTTGAAGTAAAGTGTTTGGGATAACTATACTTTTAAAGGACTGGAGAAAAACAAAAGCCTTTTTTGTAGTACCATTGTCATTGGTTCTTCTGCCACAGCCTTGCTCGCCTTCACAAGAGACACACAGGAGTTCTCTTTGTGTGCCGTTTTAAATCTCTTTTTTGGACTTTTAGTAATGCTGAAGCATTTTTTGCGTTTGGGGGGCTCGAGGTCATAGCTCAGGTAGGCTTCAAAGGACATGGAGGGCGTTTCAAAGCCTTCATTTATCGGTTTCTCACTCTCCATCGCTGCTAATTTGTCTTTGGCCTTCTCCAGCTTTTCTTTCTTGCATGCATCTCCACTCTTCTGTCTCTGCATTTGAGTTGCTTTCAAAGATTTTTCAAGTTTGGCATTCTGCTGTTTTTTTATACCAGAAATCATTGTATGCACAGCGTTGGTCTTTTCCTTGCCTGAGCCGTGAGTCCAAGAGTCATGATTCACACCTGAATCTCTTTTTGGCTCATCCTTTTTTTCATCATTCAAGTAGAATTTGGATTTACTGGGCTTGATTTTGCATTTATTGTCAACATTATGTGAGATTTTCTTTTCAACACAGGAATTCTCGATTTTTGGCTTCTTTCTAGAATTGGTACTCTCTGAAAGACGTCCGTTCTCCCGTTTACTCCTCTCTTGATCTTCTCCATTAAGCGGTTCATTTTGGGTCAGGCTGTCATCAGGTTTTCCTCTCGAACTGCAAGAAGAACAAAAAACGAGAGGAATAAGAGTACAACATGCCACATGGAAAACGTCACACTCAAATAAAAATGAGGTGAATTACAGATTTGTAAGACCTTAAAGAGTCTTTTGGAACAAGCGTTTTCCATCGATTCACCAATATTTTTGCCACCTTTCCTGCTTCATCATGTTTCCGAAAGGAGTTGACGACTTTTCCAATTCCAGTTTCCTACAAACATTGAAGATTCACAAAAGCTTATCAAAACAGTCACAAGAGGAAAATAACTTTTTTTTTTTTTTTTTTTTTTTTTTTTTTAAATATGATATTTAATAATAAAAATACATTAATCTCTTACAGAGAGGATTTCAAGTGTAATGTCCAATACTTCAAGTTTCTTCAAGATTTTCAGCAGCTGAAACAGAACAGGAAAATTAAACAATCCAAGCCAAAGCATTAATTGACTTGTTACCAGTTTTGGGCAAAACTTTGCCTCTTTTTCAATTCATGAGTTGGAATTTCAATTCCTAAACAAGCAGGTGAATTAGAATGACAAGAAAAGGAGACGACATGTACTGAATTCAAAACAACAGAACGGATGCGATCATCCAAGCACGATTTAATGTTGGTGTGCTAGCAGTTGTTTCAACAAAATTGGCAAGAACAAAACTTCTTGGTAGTTCTGGTTAAGATTACCATCTTGCAAACCTGCTTTATATTGTTTGGCTCCATTTTGTACACCAAGTAAATTAGAGCACTCTGGGAAATGAAGTGTTCTTCCTCCATGGTCCATAAAATGAAAGTTAATTAAAATATATGAATTAAATGGCATTTCAAACATTCTGATATACTCCATATGCTGTGAATTTTATAACATGTTTGTCAATGTTTATATACACTAATGCTCAAAAGTTAGGGCCAGTAAGATTTTTAAAATGTTTTTCAAAGAAGTCTCTTCCGCTCACCAAGTCTGCATTTATTTGATCAAAAATATAGTAAAAACAGTGAAATATTACTACAATTTAAAATAACTGTTTTCTGTTTGAATATATTTTATAAAGTAATTTATTTCTGTGATCAAAGCTGAATTTTCAGCATCATTACTCCAGTCTTCAGTGTCACATGATCCTTCAGAAATCATTCTATGCTGATTTGATGCTCAAGAAACATTTATGATTATCATCAACAGTTGTGTGTTTAAAAAAAAAAACAAGAATTCTTTGATGAATAGAAAGTTCAAAAGAACAGCATTCCTCTGAAATCAAAAGCTTTTGTAACATATGAGAAAATAAATAAATCTTACTGATCCCAAACTTTTGAATGGTAGTGTATAATGTTACAAAAGCTTTCTATTTCAGAAAAATGCTGTTTATTTGAACTTTCTATTCAAAGAATCCTGAAAAAAAATTTGTACACAACAGTTTTCAACATTGATAATAATCATAAATGTTTCTCAAGCATCAAATCAGCATATTAGAATGATTTCTGAAGGATCATGTGACACTGAAGAGGTCTTAAATGATGTTACTCTATCAATCAAACAGAAATTAATTCTAAAAATGGTAAAAGTTGTCCCACCCATTTCCACATGGCTGTCTTAAAATCTGAATTTGCTGACTGAGTGCTCTGGTCAGGCTATGTATGGAGAAACCTTAGCCAGGGTACTATAAATGGGCGATGCAATAACACCCACGGCTGTAAAATACAAGATACTGCACATGTGCAACAGAGGGGTTGATGAACTCTCAGTAATCACAGTAAACAAAATAGTAGGCTACTTTAATGATGCACTACAAGAGTCACCAACATGTTGCATGGAGAGTTGTTTAAACTAAATAAGCAGAACCACACTGCCCAAATTGACAGACAGTCAACATGACTGGGACAACTGCAGAATTATTTTTAGAAAGACCCCCTCTCAAACACCTCCCTCTGTCCTCTCAACAGCTGCTGACGCACCGCCGTTTCCATTCACAGGTCACCATTACTTTATGTTTCATTACCATTTCTGTGCAAATAGATCTTTTTTGAAAATCAACAGCCTTAAAAAAGGGAACCACAAAGACATATGGACTATAGAAATGAACTAAATTCAAACTAACACTGAAGAGACATTAAAGAAATGTTGAGTGAACTCATGGTTGACAACAAGTGATCAAACTTAAAGCTTAAGTAGACCGGGGCTAGTTGGCATACTTGCATTACTGATATGTGACCCTGGACCACAAATCCAGTAATAAGTCACATGGTATATTTGTAGCAATAGCCAACAATACATTGTATGGGTCAAAATTATCGATTTTTCTTTTATGCCTTAGGATATTAAGTAAAGATCATGTTCCATGAAGATAATTTGTAAATTTCTTACCGTAAATATATCAAATTTATTTAGTAATATGCGTTGCTAAGGACTTCATTTGGACAACTTTAAAGGCAATTTTCTCGATATTTAGTTTTTTTGTGTGCGCGCACCCTCAGATTCCAGATTTTAAAATGGTTCTATTCAAATCTCTATTCAAATATTGTCCTATCCTAACAAACCATACATCAATGGAAAGATTATTTATTCAGCTTTCATATGATGTATAAATAAAAAATTCACCCTTATGACTGGTTTTGTGGTCCAGGGTCACATATTATAGGTTATTTAATGGCATTTCTGTGAACATTTAAACAAAAAGCAAACATGTAAAAGGTAAAACATAAGACCCGACCTCACATATGAACATATTCATGTCCTGAGAACAAAAAAAAAAAAAAAAATCACCTTCATTATATAGTTGACTGTTGTTTAAATGTATCCCAGTTTGGATTTATTGTGCTCATTTGCTACCCATCAGCTATCAAAAACATATGCTGATATTAGACGTTTTGTCTGGAAGACAGAATTCACAAAAAGTCTTAATTTAAGAGCCTTAATTAGGTGATTGACTTAAAAACCTTGCGGTTACTGAGGTAAAGCCCTTGTGCCAACTTGCCCCTGCGGCTTTATCTCTTAGCCTGTTTGCATTATTCGAGCAAAGCGGTTCAAATCATTTCAGCTGAACATCAGCGACAGACAGAATCCTACCGTGTGTCCTTCACAGGATTCTTTCAGCTGATGCTTTAACTGCAAAACCTTTTTCACATCAGCCTCGGCCATGTCACCTCCTCACATGCGCCTTACCTGCACTTATTAAAAGTCTCGCCATGTTTTTTCGTCACCTTTATATGGGCGGAGACGATAAAAGAGTGGATGTGCTTCACCTTGTTGGAAAGTCCTCTAGATTCGTGATTCTAGAATCCGCGCGCAAGCTTTTTCACAAATAGAGGCCCGTCGGATTCGCAGAAAACACTCCACAAACGCAAACAATCACACTTCTAAACTCTGATCACTGAATGTAAGCGATTATTTACAACTTTGATCAAACTTGCAGTACACTGGAAAAAAAAAAAAAAAAAAAAAACACATTTCCTACAGATTGCATTTAATTGTTGTTGGTGTATGTAGCTGCACATGCGTCAGTCACGCGGTTAGAGTCGTCATGGCTGCAAACCCTGAAAATCCCGATTCCTCCAAAAGAGTTTAACACAGTGGTTAAAGCAATCTCACCTGGGTTAATTCATCATGTTAAAAGCCACTCCCTATATAATCCAAGGAGAATAGTCACAATACAATCTACTTTGTTCTTGGATGGAATTCTTTTGGACAAGAAATGTACCAATAGACATGTACGCCAGATCTTTTAATTCAAGAAAAAAAAATTCTCCAAGAGGAAAGTTCTATTGGAGATCTTTGGTAGAAGATATAGATTGGAAAAGGGCATGGCTTTTACCAGGAAAATACTGCATATCCAATAAAGCTAAAGAAATACATTTCAAAATTTTACATAAAATATATCCCATCAACTCTAATATTTCTAAATATCTGGACATTGACAGCTCATGTGCTTTTTGTAAACTAGCAGAGGAGACATCTGCACATCTGTTTTATGATTGCCCTGTATCCAAGCAATTTTGGTCGGACCTTGGCTCCTATATATTCAATTCTGCCAATGTTACTCATTCTTTCAGTCTAAAAGACATTATTTTTTATTATATTGATGACAAAAATAGACCCCTAGAGTACATTGTTAATTTCTTTATTTTATTTGGCAAATTCTTTATTCATAAACAAAAGTTTGCAAATAATATTCCATCCTATCCCCATTTCAAAACTGAATTAATATCACTTCTCAAATATCTTCGTTATATAAATAACAAAAAATCCCTAAGATTTATAAAATATTATGAAGAAATGTTTAAAGAAAATACATCTATTTAAAAACTTTCCCTATATATCAATGTCTGTATGTTATTGTACCAATAATGATAGTGTATGCATTCTTGTGTCACTTTGTCTTGTCTTTCATTTGAAGACCATGTTTCTAGCATCTGTAAAACCGCATTCTTCCATCTTAAAAATATATCTAAACTACGACATATGCGCTCAATGAAAAATGCAGAACAGTTAGTTCATGCGTTCATGACCTCAAGGCTAGATTACTGTAACGCTCTACTGGGTGGTTGTTCTGCTCGCCTGATAAATAAACTACAGCTTGTACAAAATGCAGCAGCTAGAGTTCTTACTAGAACTAGGAAGTATGACCATATTAACCCAGTTCTGTCAACACTGCATTGGCTTCCTGTTAAACATCGTATAGATTTTAAAATCTTGCTAATTACTTACAAAGCACTAAATGGTTTAGCTCCCCAGTACCTGAGCGAGCTCTTAAAGCATTATAGTCCTTCACGTCTATTGCGATCTCAGAATTCAGGCCAGCTGATAATACCTAGAATATCAAAATCAACTGCAGGCGGTAGATCCTTCTCCTATCTGGCACCTAAACTCTGGAACAATCTTCCTAGCATTGTTTGGGAAGCAGACACACTCTGTCAGTTTAAATCTAGACTAAAAACGCATCTCTTTAACCTGGCATACACATAACACATTATCAATTTATATTTTCAAATCCGTTAAAGGATTATTAGGCTGCATAAATTAGGTCAGCCGGAACCGGGAACACTTCCTATAACACCAGATGTACTCGTTACATCAGAAGAAGAATGGCATCTACGCTAATATTAGTCTTTCTGTTTATCCCGAGGTTTACCGTAGTCAACCGGATCCGGGCCGTATCCAGGTGAGACCGAGGACCGGCGCCTTGACACGACCACAACGTAGCCCTGAAGTATCAGCAGAGACTGAGTCAACTAGATCATCCATTGTGAAGGCCTCATCGACACAACAGCCAGTGCCACAGCTCCTCAACAAACCGTCCATACCGGTGTGATGAATACGATCCTCAACTGGACTGAACTGGAATAAATACTTTGAATGTTGCGATCCTATCGGACATAAGATAGCAACCTGAATCGTAACAAAGCACTGTTCGCCAGAGGAGAACTGGCCCCCCGACTAAGCCTGGTTTCTCCCAAGGTTTTTTTCTCCATTTTAACACAGAAGTCTATTTGCCACCTGTTTGCCATCTGATGTCACCTGTTGGAGTTTGGGTTCCTTGCCGCTGTCGCCTTTGGCTTGCTTAGTTGGGGACACTTGACATTTGACTTGACATTTGATATTCAACAGTGCTTTGATCTGCCGACATTGACACTATTCTTTAAGAGCTGCTGTGCAGCCCAAATTATATACCAGTTATCAGTGTAAAGCTGCTTTGACACAATCTGCATTGTAAAAAGCGCTATATAAATAAAGGTGACTTGACTTGACTTGTTATCTTTTGTTTTTCATTGTTTTGTTTTTTTTTGTTTGTTTTTTTTTGTATAACCCTTTTTTTAATTACTATTTTTTTATGTATTTGTATGCAATTCCTTGACAATGTTATTATGTTACTAGGCATTAATAAAAAAATAATAATAATAATAATTAAAAAAAAAAAAAAAACCCTAGCTGAAAATGATAATATTGGAATCAGTTGGGGTTTTCTTCATAATTTCAAATAGAAACAGTTTGGAAGTCTGGATAAAGTAGCTTTTACAGGGATAAAGAAGTAACAAAAGAAAGTAGGTCGCCTATAAGGGTAGAAAACTGCATTAATGGGTATTTTCCATTGATAAAAATATTAATTTGTAAATGTAGGCTATTACTGATCATTTGCTTGTGGATATGCTTTGCTTTTTTGTCATTTAAGGATTTAAGGATGCTTTAACACAAGTAAATCTAAACAGAATTAGTATTTTATACTCATTTTATATTTTATACTTATACTTATTTTTATGATGATCTTGTACTGTAGGCTATACACTAATACAGACATAAAATGTTCCCATTTTTTCCCCTCTGTGAACCAAATAAACGCCTCTGGAGTTGTGTTCCCATCAGTTGCGCCCCACTTGTTTTCAACCCAAATACGCGCGTCCTGCTTTTCTTTTTTTATGTTTTAATGTTTATCCTTCTTGTAAAACCTGCCTGACAGAATCAGTCCATCAAACGCTCTTCACGCCAATATAGTTGTTTAATTATGACCTATTGCTGAAATAACGGAGCACCAAACGCTCCGGCACCATTTGCGCAATCACATTTCCCCGTTGCGCAGGAGAGGAGGAGTTAATCTGCTCTCTATTCGGACCTCTGACGGAGCGGCTCTCTCTCTCTTGCACACCAACTTTGAGGTGCAAGTCTGTCCTTCTCCTGCACCCACTTCATCTCGACATCGGTAAGTTCATTATACTGTTTTTATACCAAAGGTTTTCGGTGGTTCTTTGCAGCACAACAAAGAGCATCTTCTTCACAAATTTGGCTTTGTGAGGTTCTTGAGTTGACTGTAGGATTCTTGGGAGTTATAGGTTTCAGAGTGTTCTGGGTTATTTAACGTAATTAAAGTAACAAACACACACAAACATATACATGTGCGTGTGAACCTCTTATAGATCATAAGAATATAAATGATTATACTTTTACAGAGAAAAACGTAAAAAAAGTGTTAATGCTGAAAGGACAGACCGTTTCAAAGACTTGAGTCTATAAAAGGAACAGCAATGATACACTGCCTGTCTATTCTTGGCCCTAGTTGTGATAACTTGTGACAGATGCAAAGAGAGGAATGCTGCTGCGATAACAACTCTTAAGAGTTAATTTTGGCATTTAACAAGCATTATTTTAAAGCTTTACACTTCTGAGATGACTTTTGGTTTACCTATTTTTCTGTTTGTTTGCTTTTTTGTTAGTGACCTTAATTTTTAAAGGCACAGTTCACCCAAAAATTTTACTTCTGTCATCATTTACTCACCCTTTAGCTGTTCCAAACCTGGATGAGTTTCTTCTGTTAAACATAAAAGAAGATATTTTAAAGAATGTGTGAAACCAAACAGTTGATGGACCCCATTGACCTCCATAGTATGGAAAAACCTTTAAGCAACACCACCACACATGGTTTTGACATGAGAAAAGTGTCACTACACTACAGACTTAAGAGGACTGGGACTACGGAGCCCCTAAAGGGACATGGTGAAGAAACAAAAATAGGAGATGGGAGGAAAAGTCATGTGTCAATGCTTTTGCATTCTCTCGCAAATGTTTTGTGTTCTCCCAAGAAACTTTGCATTCGCTCGCAAAAACTTTTGCTTTCCTCCGAGAAACTTTGCGTTCTCTTGCAAAATGTTTGCGTTCCCCCAAGAAACTTTGCATTCCCTCGCAAAAACTTTTGCTGTCCTCTGAGAAACTTTGCGTTTGCTTGCAAAATGTTTGCGTTCCCCTGAGAAACTTTGCATTCGCTTGCAAAGAAAACAAACGTTTTTGTGAGTGAATGCAAAGTTTCTCGGGGAACACAAAACATTTGCGAGAGAACCCAAAAACATTGACTTATTATTTTTCCCTTATCGGCTCCGTATGGTTCAGTATGAGAATGTGTTTTGTTGCTGAAAATAATTGAAATGTTATGCAAATTAACTGATAAATTGCAAAATGTGACAGTGTTTGAAAGATCTCTTGCTCAAAACTGAATAGATTGTTTGCTTAAATTGTTTCAGAGCAGGGCCACGTTATTTAAAAGTAATCGATCAGATTTCGGCTACTGGATTGGATCAAATCTTGAAAATGGGTCGTTCAAAAAAAAAGGGATTCTAAAATCAGATTAGCTCACAAAATCCAATCTTGGTTTTGATCTGGATCAAACCGCCAGTATCTATTGTTCAAAAAGTTTTAGTAAGATTGGGATGCCTTTGTTCCAGGATTATCCTGATTTCTATGGAGCCCCTAAAGCAGGGATGTCCAATCCTGCTCCCGGAGGAAATTTTTAGCTCCAAAATCCAATCAAACACACCTGAACTAGCCAATCGAGGTCTTACTAGGCATACTAGAAACTTCCAGACAGGTGTGTTGAGGAGCTAAACTCTGCAGGACAGTGTTTGGACACCCCTGCCTTAAATGGATATGGTGATGGGGAAAAAATTGCAATCTTTTGCAATCTCTCACAATTGTTTTGCATTCTCTAGAGAAACTTTGCATTTTGAATTCTTTGAGAGTGAACGCAGTTGAGAGTTTCTTGGAATATATAATTTTTCTGCCATCTCATATTTTGTCCATTACAATATCCCTTTGGTGCCTCCGTAGGGGTCTGATTGTTTAAAGGAAATTGAAAATGGAAGGGCATGTTTGCTTATGTCATTTTCATTCTCTTCAAGTAAGGCACTTAAAGTGACCCCACATTGACTGGTGTTCTTTACATACCTAGCAGCCTACATTATGAAATGTAATCTCATTTGGAGCACTGGTAATCTGGATTTGATAATCTGAAAAAGTGTGTATCTGGATTAGGGTGATCCAACTCAATTTTGCTTTGAAAAACCGGCACAAAAGTAAGATGGGTTACATGATTCTGGATAGCAAAACATGGGATTTCCAAATCTAGATCATTCTGATCCAGACTGAATTTGTGCCCAGTCTGCAACCACTATACACATTTAGGTGGACACATCCTAACCCGCTGTTTGTATATGGTCAGTGAATATGTTTTTTTTTTTAAAAATCGATTCTTGAGCTATTACTTTTAGTTCACCCAGTCTTGGATATTATTTAACATTGTTTTTATATGAAAGTACAGTTTATATAAATGGTTAAAATGTGCTCTCTTTTTGTCAAAATTTCTTTTAGGTCTTGGCTGTGACCCATCACTACAGTCATGGCACCCAAAAAGAACAAGACCGCTAAGAAGAGCAAAGCTGATATCAATGAAGTTACAATTATGGTAGAGGACAGTCCCACTAACAAAATCAATGGGCTCAACACTCTCCTGGAAGGTGGGAATGGCTTTAGTTGTATCTCAACGGAGGTCTCCGACGCCGCCTATGCACCCAATCTCTTGGAGGGTCTTGGCCACATGAGGCAAGACAGCTTCCTCTGTGATCTGACTGTCGCAACCAAGTCCAAGTCCTTTGATGTTCACAAGGTTGTGATGGCTTCCTGCAGCGAGTATATCCAAAACATGCTCAGGAAGGATCCTTCCCTCAAGAAGATTGAGCTCAGTGATTTGTCCCCAGTTGGTCTGGCTACAGTCATCACATATGCCTATTCTGGAAAACTCACCTTGTCACTGTACACTATTGGTAGCACGATATCAGCAGCCATGCTGTTGCAGATCCATACTCTGGTGAAGATGTGCAGCGATTTCTTGATGCGGGAGACCAGTGTGGAGAACTGCATGTATGTTGTCAACATCGCTGACACGTACAATCTGAAAGAGACGAAAGAGGCTGCTCAGAAGTTCATGCGGGAGAACTTCATCGAGTTCTCGGAAATGGAACAGTTCCTAAAGCTCACCTATGAGCAGATCAATGAATTTCTCACAGACGACTCTCTTCAATTGCCCTCTGAGCTCACAGCTTTCCAGATTGCGATCAAGTGGCTAGACTTTGATGAGAAGAGACTGAAGTATGCTCCTGATCTGCTGTCCAACATTCGCTTTGGAACCATCACACCCCAGGACCTTGTTAGTCACGTACAGAACGTTCCCAGGATGATGCAAGATGCCGAGTGCCACCGTCTGTTGGTTGATGCCATGAATTACCACCTGCTGCCATTCCAGCAGAACATCCTGCAATCCAGAAGAACCAAGGTCCGCGGCGGCCTCCGAGTACTGCTCACGGTGGGTGGACGGCCTGCACTAACCGAAAAATCTCTCAGCAAGGACATTCTCTACAGGGATGAGGACAATGTCTGGAACAAGTTGACCGAGATGCCCGCAAAGAGCTTCAATCAGTGCGTGGCTGTTTTGGATGGCTTCCTTTACGTGGCCGGTGGTGAAGACCAGAATGATGCAAGGAACCAAGCAAAACATGCCGTCAGCAATTTCAGCAGGTAAGATTTTGCATCCTTTCTTTAGAAAGGCTTTATTGTCAACTGATAAAAAAATAGGTGTGCACATCCAAAACCCAGAATTGGGCTCAGGTGCAGGACAAAAAACGGAAAAAGATGAACGGATGTCTGCACTCTGAAATTAAGCTCTGGGAAAGTTTATTAAATAAAACACCTGTCGAAATGTTGCACTTTTTAAAATAAATTTCTGGAGCTTAAAGTCAAGATGAAACAGAAGTTGCAATAGTCTTTTCATCCCTATTGTGACATATTTCTCAGTGAAGCGGCTTCCCGAACAAGAACAAATGTAGGGCGGGGCTTGATTTTATATATGGGGAATTAATTGGATGGTTGTGGTTTGCTATTGGTCGATCTGATGTGAGTGGTAGGTTGCCCTGCCCTCACGTTAGTAAAAGCATCCTCAGAGCCCTGTCCCAAATGGCACCCTAAGCCCTTCTTCCTACTAGTCTGCACTTTTGCAATGTAACACTGCTTTGACAGTCAGGTAGAAGTCTGCAGCAGAGATCGCTTTAGTGTGGGCTCGACAAAAGTGCGCATCAAGGGCACATACTGATTTTCAAAGTGGGTGCTTGTGAGCACCCTTCTGAAACCTAAAATGACAAGTGGGACACCCTACAATCTTGTGGACTTCACGATCTACAAGACTGTAAGGCTCTGTCCCAAATGGAACCCCAAGCCCTTGCAATCTCCTCCGAGTCCACACTTTTGTGATGTAATGCCACTTTGACTGTAGGGTAGAAGTCTGCTGCAGAGCTCACTTCAGTGTGGGCTCAGCAAAAGTGCGCATCAAGGGCGAATATCGACCACAAAGGGGACGCTCAAGAGCACCCTTCTGAAACCTAAAATAACAAATGGGACACCCTAAGGCCCTGTCCCAAATGGAACCCTAAGCCCTTGCAATCTTCCTCCGAGTCCACACTTTTGTGATGTAATGCCACTCTGACTGTCAGGTAGAAGTCTGCTGCGGAGCTTGCGGGCTTGGTAAAAGTGAGCATTGAGGGTGATATTGACCACAAAGAGGGTGCTCGCGAGCAGCCTTCTGAAACCTAAAATGGCAAATGGGACACCCTACAGTCTCATGGACTTCCCGATCACAAGCATGTGGCGGCCATTGTAAGTTCACAAGACTGTAAGGCCCTGTCCCAAATGGAACCCTAAGCCCTTGCAATCTTCTTCCGAATCCACACTTTTGTGACGTAATGCCTCTTTGACTGTCGGGAAGAAGTCTGCTGCACAGCTTGCGGGCTCAGCATAAGTGCGCATTGAGGGCGAGTATCAACCGCAAAGGGGTGCGCTCGCAAGCACTCTTCTAAAACCTAAAATGACAAATGGGACACCCTACAATCTTGTGGACTTCACGATCACACGGCGGCCATTGTAAGTCCACAATACCGTATGGCCCTGTGGCAAATGGAACCCTAAGCCCTTGCAATCTTCCTCTGGGTCCACACTTTTGTAACATAATGCCACTTTGTCAGGTAGAACTCTGCGCATAGAGGGTGAGTATCAACTGCGAAGGGGGCGCGAGCACCCTTCTGAAACCTAAAATGAACTCTGAGACACCCCACGGTCTTGTGAACTTAATGGACACAAGTATGCGGCAGCTATTGTAAGTCCACAAGTGCACAAGTGTGCCATTTGGGACAGGGCCGATGTTGCTGCAAGAGGGAGGGGAAGTTATTTTGATCAAAGATTACAAGGGCACATGAATAAAAAAAATTATGATGTGCACGGATAAATCATTTGTAATAAATACTGCAATATTCCATAAAAATTAAGAATGGTCAATTTTGATTTCATGGCTTCTTCGTTTATTGTCAACCGTTTACGAAAATGTTTTTGAAGCGATGCATTACTTATGAATATTTCTCTCATCAGATATGACCCCCGATTCAACACATGGATCCACCTGGCTAACATGATTCAAAAGCGCACTCATTTCAGCCTCAACACCTTCAATGGCCTCCTGTTCGCTGTAGGGGGACGCAATTCTGAAGGCTGCCAGGCATCTGTCGAGTGCTACGTTCCATCCTCTAACCAATGGCAAATGAAAGCTCCAATGGAAGTCCCTAGATGCTGCCATGCCAGCACAGTTATCGACGGCAAGATCTTGGTTAGCGGCGGTTACATTAACAACGCCTACTCTCGCGCCGTATGTTCTTATGACCCATCCACCGATAGCTGGCAGGATAAGAACAGCCTGAGCAGCCCGAGAGGATGGCACTGCTCAGTGACCGTCGGTGATCGTGCCTACGTCCTCGGCGGCAGCCAACTGGGCGGACGTGGCGAGAGGGTAGACGTCTTACCAGTTGAATGCTACAACCCTCACAACGGCCAGTGGAGCTACGTCGCCCCCTTGCTCACAGGGGTGAGCACAGCTGGCATTGCCACCTTGAATAACAAGATTTACCTCCTGGGTGGGTGGAATGAGATTGAGAAGAAGTATAAAAAATGTATTCAGGTGTTTAACCCCGATCTTAACGATTGGACTGAGGACGACGAATTGCCAGAGGCTACGGTTGGTATCTCATGTTGTGTTGTGACCATCCCCACACGCAAAACACGAGAGTCGAGGGCTAGCTCTGTGTCATCTGCACCAATCAGTATATAAGGAGCGAGAGAGCAGTGGGGAAATGTTTCTAGTTGTAATTGAGTACAATTTTTTTTATTACTATTTGTTAAAGGTCAACTTTTCTCACAGATGCTAAGACTGTCAGTTCATAGCAATCTCAGGAATGTTGAATGTCAAATCACAACATAGAAAATCACAAATTGACAATTATTTATATAAGCCACTGTTTAAAATTGGGGTAAAAAAAGGATTGATGTATTTAAAGATGGTTCAAAGGTTGTGGGAACAGGGAAAGTGAGAGAGATTTGGCTTGGAGGTAGATTTATTGTTTATAATGTTTATGGAAAAGGAAATGCATACAAACAATGCATATCTGTAAAATCACAAGTTTACAGTCATCATTTTCATTGGGAAAATATTTTCCAAGTGGGGCCAGTTCTCCAGTCTGATTTGATTAGTCCCGTAATGTGCAAAGTGAGTTAATTACAACATTTTAGACATTCTCCTTTTATTAAGAAACGATGCAGAAACTTATTAAAGCATTATTTTCTAATGTTGCCATTCTTATTGCACTGTACACATGCGAGCTTGTAATTCATATTTATGTAGGATACACCAGGTTTTTCCATTTCGCTTACTCCTTTAGGTGTTCGTGCAGCCGTACGGTTTATTTAATCATGTAATACACCAACAAAGTGCTGCTGGCTCTTGGAAATCCAATAAGCAGGGTTGGTTGCAGAAGGGATGACGAGAACATTGTCTTTAGTCCTTAATCATTAGGCCCCAGGGAATAACAAAGGAGTCCACTGCCCTGTAAAACTGTAGCGGTGGCCCTGTTTATAACCCAGTTTGCACTGTAAAAATACAAAAGCAGAAAGTGTGATGATGTGAAGAACACTAAATATAGGGAATAAAAGGATTTACAGTGGTGGCATTTTTTTTTTTTTTTTGAAAACTGAATGAATAAATAATTGTTAAAAAAAAAAAAAGGTTTGGCCTGAACTGTCTACAGGACAAATACAGACATCTGCTTTGTTTACTGATGGTTCATGAACTTTAATGTTCCGGTTAAAAACAGAAATGTGACAACTGGACACTACTGATTTATTACTTTAATAAGACATTGCTTATCAATGTAAATCATTGGATTGCATTTAGAATATACATACTGTAATACATGTTGTCAAATAATAAAGCGCTGCATATTTATTAAAGCTTCTTAAGAAATGTTGCTGTTGACATTTTTCTATTTCAGACAATGACTACACACACACACTTTAACTTTAAAGTTCACAAAGTAAACATACTGATGGGCGTTGGATCTTGTGGTAGCTAACAGACAGTATGACGATGCAAAATCATAATTATGATGATGATAAAAGTATATGTACAGGAAGTGACTTCTGACCTAATAGTAATAAACTAACCTCATTTGCTCTGTCTTTCCCATTCACATTATTGAATTCTTCAATATAAGCTCTGTACAGGTGTCACACAAGAGCATCTACAATGGTTTAAAGGGATAGTTCGCCCAAAAATGAAAATTCTGTCATCATTTACTCACCCTCAAGTTCTTCCAAACCTGTATGAGTTTCTTTCTTCAGTTGAACATAAAAGAATGTACACCAATCTAGTCTCATATGGCACACTTAACTGGAAACACTTCAGGACTTCTGAAGCCATCATTTGGTTGGTTGAATTCTACAGGATGTCCGGGAGACGTGTGTGTCACATTCTTTAATGGTCTGCCTGGAAACAAATGCAGACTGCTGACGCCAAACCCCCTCATGGAAAAAGAACGCCACTGTATTTACAGCTGTGACAATGAGCGCATGAGTTTCAAAAGTATGTGAAGTTTGCGGCTCCACTGTTGCAGTAAACTTGCACAACATTTTTGAATGAATAATCTATTAGATGCACGCCGGTCTGTTATTGTAAGGACGTCGACTTTACATTGTCACACTCTTAAACATGACGCGGAGCAAAACAAACTGTGATTGGTTGCGTTACATGTCAGTCAAACGTCCTCTTGGGTGGTCCTTGGACAATGAAAGCTGCGATAGAGTCCAGACCTTCTGCCGTCAATCTAAAGGTCTGGCTACGCAAGACTAACACTGAGCTCGGAAATTTTGACCCGAACCCAGAGTACTCCCCCCAGTTGTGGTAAAAGTAGATAGAACTGAAATGAGGAGATGGGGAGGTGGAGGGATGCTGATGAACTGTCAGACGAACAGAGGTAAGTCTGCTGTATTTATACGTCTTGTCATTGGCTTGCGTTGATTAACTGAATGCTCCCCACCTGAGCTAATTAGGTTAATTATCTGAACCTGTTCCTCCCGAACTTTGTTAATAAATCATAATTTAGTGGGTGGATATATTAGGCAGCAAGTGAACATTTTGTCCTCAAGGTTGATGTGTTAGAAGCAGGAAAAATGGGCAAGCGTAAGGATTTGAGCAAGTTTGACAAGGGCCAAATTGTGATGCTAGACGACTGGGTCAGAGCATCTCCAAAACTGCAGCTCTTGTGGGGTGTTCCCGGTCTGCAGTGGTCAGTATCTATCAAAAGTGCTCCAAGGAAGGAACAGTGGTGAACCGGCGACAGGGTCATGGGCGGCCGAGGCTCATTGATGCACGTGGGGAGCGAAGGCTGGCCCGTGTGGTCCGATCCAACAGACGAGCTACTGTAGCTCAAATTGCTCAAGAAGTTAATGCTGGTTCTGATAGAAAGGTGTCAGAATACACAGTGCATCACAGTTTGTTGAGTATGGGGCTGCATAGCTGCAGACCAGTCAGGGTGCCCATGCTGACCCCTGTCCACCACCGAAAGTGCCAACAGTGGACACGTGAACATCAGAACTGGACCACGGAGCAATGGAAGAAGGTGGCCTGGTCTGATGAATCACGTTTTCTTCTACATCACGTGGATGGCCGGGTGTGTGAGTCTCTTACCTGGGGAACACATGGCACCAGGATGCACTATGGGAAGAAGGCAAGCCGGCGGAGGCAGTGTGAAGCTTTGGGCAATGTTCTGCTGGGAAACCTTGGGTCCTGCCATCCATGTGGATGTTACTTTGACATGTACCACCTACCTAAGCATTGTTGAGACCATGTACACCCTTTCATGGAAACGGTATTCCCTGGTGTCTGTGGCCTCTTTCAGCAGGATAATGCTCCTGCCACAAAGCAAAAATGGTTCAGGAATGGTTTGAGGAGCACAACGAGTTTGAGGTGTTGACTTGGCCTCCAAATTCCCCAGATCTCAATCCAATCCAGCATCTGTGGGATGTGCTGAACAAACAAGTCCGATCCATGGAGGCTCCACCTCACAACTTACAGGACTTAAAGGATCTGCTGCTAACATCTTGGTCCAGATACCACAGCACACCTTCAGGGGTCTAGTGGAGTCCATGCCTCGACGGGTCAGGGCTGTTTTGGCAGCAAAAGGGGGACCAACACAATATATATATACATATATATATAGAGAGAGAGAGAGAGAGAGATTCCTTTCCTTCCTGTTTGTCTAACCATTGAAAGGCATTATTATTTTTGCAGTTCCATTTGGTGCGCTAGAGGCACAGAAATTATTGAGTAAAGCAGTATTGAGTAAGCAGTTTAGACTTTACAGTTCACAAAGTAAATATACTGATGGGCATTGGAGTTAGTGGCAGCTAACACAGTATGACGATGCAAAATCTTAATTATGATGATGATGATAAAAGTAAATGTACAGGAAGTGACTTCTGACCTAATAGTAATAGACTAACCTCATTTGCTCTGTCTTTCCCATTCACATTATTGAATTCTTCAATATAAGCTCTGTACAGGTGTCACACAAGAGCATCTACAATGGTTTAAAGGGATAGTTCGCCCAAAAATGAAAATTCTGTCATCATTTACTCACCCTCAAGTTCTTCCAAACCTGTATGAGTTTCTTTCTTCAGTTGAACACAAAAGAAGATATAAAGTTGTTTTTTCTCCATACTATGGAAGTCAATGGGGTCCGTCAACTGTCTGATTGGTTACCCACATTCTTCATTCTTCTTTTGTGTTCAGAAGAACAAAGAAATTCATACAGGTTTGGAACAACATGAGGGTGAGTAAATTAATTTTGATATTTAAGTGAATAATATAAATAAATAATACTTTACTTGGTTCTGAAAATAAAATCTAAAAATAACCATTAGCGAACGTTCTGCATAATAGTTTTATAAAAAAGAAAGAAAAAAAGAAAACCATTAGCGAACGATCTGTATAATGGTAATAATAATAATAATAATAATAATAAAAGAAAACGTTTTGTGTAAGTAATTAACGGTTATAATAAACATTAAAAATAAAAAATACCAATTATGGAAAGTTCTGTATAATGGTTATTAAAAACATTAGTTAACGTTCTGTGTAGGCTGCTAATGGTTATTTAAAAAAACAGAAAATAACCATTAGGACACGTGCTGAATAAGTTACTGTCTCAATATCATGCAGAGAATGTTCTGGAAACGTTATTTTATGGTTGTAAAATTAAACCTAAAAAAAAAAAACGTTCTTTGTAAGTTATAATTTGTTTCACAAAAAAAAAAAAAAAATAACCAAACGGGAAACAAATACTGCTAACGTTCAGGGAACGTTTTGTGTTTGCTGACCTTGGTGTTGCGCCAACCACAACCCTAATATTTCATAGCCAGCATATTCCAAATACACGCAACTCAAAAAATATTTAAATAAAAATAGATGCAATATTTGATACGTTGCTATTAAAAAAGCAGCATTTTAAACGCGACCTTCATATAAGAAGGAAAAGACAAAATGATAAAACAACCGCTAAACAAAATGTCCGTAGTTGAACAAACACCGTATTCTGCTTCTTACGTTTTGCATTGTCACGATTACAAAAGCACATTCAATCTGATCTGCTTCCATAGCTGCGCACGTTACCTTGACCACACCGTCAACAGTGCACAATGAAGAGGGACGGATTGCTGAGTCATAACATGACGTCCCCGCAACGACACAGTCACGTGTTCTCAGTACAGGCAAAGTGTGTGTGCGGGAGGAAGGACTGACATATAACTCGCGCACTCCGATCGAATATCAACTGCTCGCAACTCGAGACCGCTTTATTCGCTTTTAACGCGAGGTGTCGTGAACCCGTCCGCGAGAACCGCTTGGAAGCACAGAGCAAATACTTCCGTGTTTAAAACGAATCATTTAAGGCCTAGCTTGCGCGCTCACGATCATTATATTATCGTTTATATCAAGTGTTAGACACGCGTCGCGCGGTGGACGAGAAGCTGAAGTTGAAGTCCATAACAATAAGCGAGGGTTCGTAGGTTTGTGATATGGGCTTACTGTCACAAGGGTCACCGCTCAACTGGGAAGAGACCAAGAAACATGCTGACCACGTTAGAAAGCACGGCATCCTTCAGTTCCTCAACATCTACAATAAGGTCAAAGATCGGCAGAAGGATGTGCTGAAATGGGGAGACGAGGTGAGGCTGCTTTTCATCCTCAAAAATGCAAAATATTTTCGGGAAAACACGTGGTCGCGTTTTTTAGAGGCAGCATTCAATGATGCACTGGACCCAATCTGGATGCTGCACGTGAGCAGGTGCGCCTTCAGCTCACTTTGTGTTATGAACACTGTCTCCTTTATGCATGCACACTTTTTGGACACACGTGACTGGATGTCATGTTCCTAAAATCCTTGTAAAGGCTAATACTTACAATTTTGGAATTAGTTTTATAGGTAAATACAAAGTTCAGACTTTATATTAAGTGTCTTCAACAACAAATTGTCAGGTAGAATGTATTTATTATTGTGTTGATGTTGTATTACAAAACATTTGCATCTTTTGAAGGTGGGACCGGTTTGGTTGTATGGGTAGGTTTAAGGGTGAGTTAAGGTGTAAAGGAAGGTCAACACTACACTATCTGCTCCAACAAGTGTCCAGCTGACCTGTGACCTCCTTCAGTGATGTTTAATTAATAATCGCAGGATGAAGTTGGTTAAGAGATTGTGCTAAAAATCTAAGCAATGTTTGGATTCTTTGAAGAGGCTCAAATATAGTATTGATTTTACTTCATATTCTCCCATTTGTGTTCTTTCATAGTTTTGGTTATCCAAACTGTGAAAAATCTCAGCGGTAAGATATGAGTGGGTGTGTCCAAACTTTCCACTGGAATAGTCCTGTATGTGTAGCCCAGACATGTAAAGATCTGCCCTTCACCACACCAGGGCCTAATGCTAAGGATTTTTCCAGGGGAGTGATTCAAATTTTCACGAGCCCCACCAGAAACATTTTTTGTGTGTGTTTTTGACCCATTTAACCCTAATAAACTAGCCTAACTCATATAAATTTAAAATTTCAGATATTGTTAAAGACAAGTAAACGGTCAGTAATAAAATAAGAACAAATAATCAAATTACGAGTAGTAGCTCAAATAAATATTATACAAGCATATAAATGAAATAAACAGTGCAGGTTTTTCAGGTTTGTCTAACAGTAGTTTTCAGGTACAGAAATTAAATAAAGTAATCAAATGTAAAAATAACGCTGCATAGTCTTCACTGTATAAATTCCTTATTAAAGTTACTAAAGTTATTCAGTGAAGAGCATTGCTTTTTGTCGTTTGTTGTTTGATTAACTTTAAGAACACAGGCAGCAGCAGGAATATTAGGCTGCTGTCACTTTAAGACATAATGCACAGATCCAATAGACCAGTTTGGAGCAGACGTCACCGTTACGTCACTTGCAGCTGTGTGCGCATAGTGGTGTCAGAAAAATAGCAGTAAAAAGTGAAGAAAAATGGGCAAAAAATAATAATATTCACATGCACAGTTCATAGGGGACAGTTACAGCATGAAATAATATTTAAACCTATAACATATTACATAGATCACTTTTAAACATGGCCTATCTCACAATTCTGACACTCTTGCATTTGTGTGTTTTATATCTCCCATTTCGGACTTAATAACTCGCAATTGTGAGTTTATATCACAATTCTGAGGGGAAAAAAGTCAAAATTGCGGGATACAAGACAATAATGATATAAGAGAATGAGTATATCTCACAATTCTGTTTTTCCTTCTAAGAATTGTGAGATATAAACTCGGATTTGCGAGGGAAAAAAAGTCAGAATTTTGAGATGTCATTTTCTGCCACCAGGTAGGCTCCGCCCACAAAAACATCATCGCTGTTTGCAAACACAAAATAGGTCTATATACTGTTTTTCCATTCCACTGTGCTACTTTTCCATCGTTTATGAATGTAAATACGTGCTAGACGGATGTCTTTAACCGCTGCACTCGCGTCTTTTGCAGCATCTCGCAATGCTCAAGTTAAAAGAAGTTCAGCTTTTAACAAATGTGTCTCTAGATCTTGTGCTTTTATTTGTTCCACTGACCTTTTTCGCGCTTTTAACAGCAAAAATGCGTTCTGTGTGAACCGGCCCTTACACATGTGTTTTCTTTCTCAACTGTTTACATTTACTTAAGACATAATGGACTATTTTTTACGAGGATATTCGACAATATGGGCATTTTTGACATCATTTTGTGTGAATGTGTCCGTTCAAGCGCAAGAACACTAGAAAGAGAACTTAATTCAGTATTTGCACGCTGTTTGAGACGCGGCTTTCTGGGCGCTCGCTTCTGATGTGTGTTGCTCACACAAAACTTCTCAAACAGCGGATACCGAATTGAGCTCTCTTACGTGTCTTCTTGTGCTTGAGTTTTAGTTCACAGATTTTTGTGCAAAGATGACCATTACAAAATCCCATTTCCTTTGGTTGGGTGGTTGTGCAGTTAGTCATCTTTCAGTGAGCTCTTGCTCTTTCTTTCACTGTTCTTAAAAGAGTACCAAAATATACATGTCAAACAACGGTGCCAGAAAGTGTTTGCATGTATAAACTTGCGGTTCATGTAGGATCAACAGACTAATGTCGATTTCTGAACCTCCTTTTGAAATGGCTTTTCATTTCATTACCTTTGACCAGCCAGAAGACGTCAGTGGATTTATGATAAAACCTGCTGGAATGTTGTTGGTTTAGGACGGTGAATCCTTTGTTCGGCGTTTGTGGATTTAAAAGGCAAAAAGAATGGAATGGGGGAAAAAGAAGAATGGAATTGCATCAGACTAGAAATGTCTCACTGCGCTTTTACTTTCATAATGAGTGTTATGAAAAGAGTAACACTGTGGTTTATTGTGAGTGCATTTGCCTTGCAAATCCAACATGTAATGTGCATATAATACTGAGGTACCAGAGCAACAGTGCATACTAAAACTATTTTTCTTGTGGTTAATATTTTGTGGTTTTGCTTCGGTGACAAACTGTATGAAACTGTCTCTGAAACATCCTGCAGGTGGAGTACATGTTGGTGGAAATGGATGAAAGACACGAAAAAGTCCGTCTGGTTCTGAACGGGAAGGATGTTCTGGAAACCCTTCAGGAAAAGGGTGAAAAGATCAACCCTAAGTGAGTAACTGATCCGTTTGGCTTGATTGTGTTTAACAGAAATATTCTGAACATATTGGTGCGATGCCCAACAAATGTATTAAATTTAGAATATTGTTTTGTTTACATGTTCAGAGATTTGTTACGGGCTCCTCACAATCATGGCTTCAATAATAGCAGGTTTAGCTGCAACTGTCTGAAAAGACATGAAGGGAATATGGAGGAAAATGCATGTTTGACCCCTTTGTTGATCTATTTGAATACGGAAACCTTAGCTGGTTTGTCCTTTTGTACACTTTAACCTCCTGCATGGTTGTAAAGTCTTGCAGCCAATCCCTCTTTGATGCATGTGTCTAATAAGTCGACAAGATCGATAGTATCTTTTGTGTTTCCTGTTCTCTCTTCTTTGTGTTTCTTTCATTTGAATTGCCCCTATTATTCTGTTTTAAAGACTCCTCATTTTGTTTTTGAGTCTCCTACAACAGGTTTACATGCATAATATTGTAATATTGTGAAATATAACCACAATTTAAAATAATGGTTTTCTATTTTAATATATGTTAAAATATAATTTATTTCTGTGATCAAAGCTGAATTTTCAGCATCATTACTCCAGTCTTCAGTGTCACATGATCCTTCAGAAATCATTCTAATATGCTGATTTGATACTCAATTGTCAATGTTGGAAACAGTTGTGCTGCTTAATATTTTTTAATAATCTGTGATATTTTTTTTTCAGGATTCTTTGATGAATAAAAATTTAAAGAACAGCATTTATTTAAAATAGAAATCTTTTGTAACAATATACACTACCAATCAAAATTTTGGGGTGAGTAATTTTTTTTGTTCTTTTTTGTGAAAGAAATTAATACTTTTATTCAGCAAGGATGTGTGAAATTGATAAAAAGTGATATTAAAGTGATATTGTTAGAAGAGATTTCTATTTTGAATAAATGCTGTTCTTTTAAACTTTTTATTCATCAATGAATCCTGAAAAAAGTATTACAGGTTCCAAAAAAAATATTAAGCAGCACAACTGTTTTCAACATTGACAATAACTGAGAATCAAATCAGCATATTAGATTGATTTCTGAAGGATCATGTGACACTGAAATAAATAACACATTTGCTGCAATAAAAATATATTTATTTTACGTATATGCTAAATTAGAATAAAATTAATGCGAAAAATAACTTATTTTATGTTATGACCGAACAAAATGTTTATATTTATGTTTGAATATGATACATTTTATATAAATATTATAAATTTTGTAAAATTTCCAATTCATTTCCATAAATTCCCGAAAATTCCTGTTAAGTTTCCAAATTGGAATATTTCCAAAATTCCCCAGGTTAAGTTCCCGTGGAAAGTTTCCGGAAACTTTCTGCCCCTTTGCAACCCTACTTGATACACAGGGATACGAGCGCTATTGATTGCGTCGGTTTTACAGTATCAATTCCAGCTCAAGTCTCATCATTTGGAGTGATTCACAGCCCTGAAAACAGAGTCTTCTCAACATGAACAACACCAACCTAACTCTTCCAGTCTCCGCTGCAACTACAGTGTTTGAGGGGCAAAGTAGATGTTCGCTGGCAGCCAATGAAGACCATAGGCTGATTGTTTAAATAAGTTACAAACCTACATAGATTCGAGCAGGAAGTGAGACTGGAATTACTGACGACTCGTTTCAGTTCAGAATCGCCTCTTTCTTTTGGGAGACAAAAGCTCCATTTATCTGCATTTTGATCATTGAAACTTTGTTTGTAGGCCTTTTACAATCACAAAGCTTTATTACACATTACATGAAAGGTATCACGCACAACTTCATTATAGGGACACTTTAATCTTTTTTTTTTTTTTTTAAATCACAAGCTCATCAGAATCATTTGAAGCTGTTAGTTTGGACAGCATAAGCATTATTTGAAGTTTGATAAGTTATATAGGAGTGAGAAATGTGTCCTTTTTTTCTTTCATTTTTCCTGATGTTGTGTAGCTGTAGCTCAGGGGAAATCACAGCAAGCAATGGCAAATGAGAGAGCTGTGGCATTCCTCATTACTGCCTCTCTACTGCACACACTGAAGAGCGCACCGCCCCGTCCTGTCCTAGCACTTTCAGCCCCACATGGACGATCTGAGATGCCACCTATTAAAAACATTAGCTGTAGACTGATATATTCCACGATGTGATAAAACACTAATGGAATCGTGGAATCCAGTCATAAAAATTAAATTTACTGTACAATGTGGAGTGTCGTGGAATTTTGCAAATTTTGGATGAATAAATCAAACTTTAGGTTTAAACAATTAGTCAAATCGTAGATATGGACTAGTGTCTGTGAGTATTAAAGCTCAAAAAGACTATTAAAATATGAAGTCTCAATGTTGTGAGCGGCTCTGTTTCTTCTGCTGCACATGATGCTCATACACACACAAACTCAAAGGTCTTCACTGCAACCTGTCACAAGAAAAGTTTGGTTTAACTTGACATTTTGTTTGCCAAAAAAAATTTCATTTTCATTCGATTACATTTTAAAAGGTTAATTAAATTGCTAATGTTTTATTCCATTGATTGCCACAGTTTTTGATGATGAATTTGCATTAAACCATAAATCCAGAAAAATTTCTGGATACTGAATTTCTGAAAAAAATAAATAAAATAAAACAATTCATAAGCCCCTAATTTTGTAAAAAAAAAAATAAATAAAAAAAAAAAATAAGTTAAAGTTTTATAAACTCAATTGATTAGTCATGCTTATTAAAATTTAATCAAACCATTGAAATGGAATCCGTATAATTTAAAATGGAAAACACAGAATTTAGGAAAAATAAAACTGAATTTAAGAAAAAAAATAAAATGCATTTCATAGGGCCCTATGAAATTAATTAATGATTTCAATTATTTAGACATGCTTTTTGATTACTAATATTTAATTTAACCATTAAAATGGAGTCCAGAAAAAATAAAATAGAAAAAAATTTCAGATTTGTATGATGTTTGTTCATATATCTTGGTGATTTTTGATATTTTAAGTTCCTTTTCAGACTGTATTTCAACTGCTTTATTGTAATTTTATTATCCTCAATGTTCATTGGCCACAGCACTCTCTATAGATCACTATTTGCCATTGAGAAAGCAGTTTCTTTGACCAGTAGTTTACATTACTAGAGCAAGATGTTGATGGATGTCTGTAATACACGAGTGCTCATTTATCTACTAATACAAAATGGATTAAATGAATTGCCTCTGCTAGTAATTCACAAGTACCTTTTCATAAAGAGACAAAATATCGATCTCTTGAAATGCAATACTTTGGTTTGCTTGAGTTCTCTTACCAGTTGATTGACTGTCAACCGTGCATATTTGCAGCCACCCTACTCTGTGGAGGCCAGAGTACGGCAGCTACATGATCGAAGGAACGCCGGGACAGCCGTACGGAGGGACGATGTCGGAGTTCAACACGGTAGAAGACAATATGGGAAAGCGGAGGAGAGAGGCCTCATCTGTGCTCAGCCAGAACCAAACTCTCCTCACAGTTACGTCATTCCCCAGGTACTCACATCATCGTCCAGTAAAATGTCGCCAATACTTCTCTGTAATCCAGTAATAATAAATCCATATCCATTCAAAGTTGTGTACGCATTGCCAAATGACTTTGTGTTTAGATTCATGGTTTTACATTTGGCACAAACCAGATTGAAACCTTTTCCTTTACATGAGATGTTTTTCCTGACTTTTACAGATGATCTTGTTTTTAGTGGGTGACCTTTTGCACTTTGAACAAAATATTTAATTTACCAGATTACCTAAGATAGCCACTGCTAACTTACTTAATATAAATAAACCATTTTCCATTGATTTTGCAGAGGGGCTGTAACAACTAATGTAAGTGAAAATTAAAATAATCAACAATGAATTTGATTGATTAATTATGTCTGCACGGAAGACATCCTCCGGTCACGTCACTTTACAGTAGTGAACAGTGCATTTCTATGAACAAAATGCATCTGAAATATAGCGGCGGACACGGAGTGAGCTGCTGTGGGGAAAGTGCACAACCCGAGTTATCCAAAACATGAGAATTTTTTATATTATACTCTTCAAATAAATTCATAAGCATATAGTTTCACGCTGCTTGCAGTAACAGGTACTCTGAAGTGTTTTCCTCAGTGCATAACTTGCATCTGTTTATCTGTCCGTCTTTATCTGTCCGTCTTTATCTGTCCGTCTTTATCTGTCTGTTTGTGTCTGTCTATCTGTATCTGTCGATCTGTCTGTCTATTAGGGGTGTGATGAGACAGTTAGCTCACAAGAACGAGACAAGATTTTTACACAGTATTTTTAAGAAATCCTTAATGACGAAATACTTGACTAGAAAATAGTAATGCAGTGGTTCCCAATATTCAGAGACCAGATTTTTCTTCAAGCATGATACAGAGCTGAGAGATTGTTACAACTACACAGCCCAGCCCAAGATAGCTTTCAAATTGGGAGATATTTGCATGAATCAGGGAGCCGCTTTCAAAATGCGGGATACTGAAATCGCGTTTGAATGCACGTTCGCGTTTTACTTTCGCTTTCAATTTCGTGATCGCACATACTCTGTGAATATGGAGCAGAGGTGCTGAGCGCACATTCTACAAGATACGACATTTGTCAGACGCTTAGGCTCCTCTGCTCAACAAACCCTCCGCCATGGTCTCGTCAATCATCTCGTCACATGATCAGTGAACTCAGATTCCTGCTGCACTACAGACTCTGCAGCTCGTTTTAGATGAGCTAGATGGGAGTGAACCAACCGTTATGCAACTGAATTAAATGTTTTTTATTACTATAAAAAGAAAAATGACAGTGGAGGCGTAATGTAAACGTAGCGGTGGCATATTCTATCCTAATTTCGCCCTCACAC